>CM066033.1:513319043-513942432 GCA_033557465.1 Ichthyophis bannanicus
AACAGGTTTAGGCTATCTGTTGGATGTTGGCAGAGAAAGAGAGAGTGGAATCAAAGATGGCCCCAAGGCTGCAAGCTGAAGGAAACAGGGATGAGTGTTTTTAGGTGTTATCCACAGAAAGAGAAGGGGAGGAAGGGGGGAAGGTCGGTTTAGGGGGAAGGATACGGAGCTCCGTTTTTTGGTGGGGGCCTCCGTGTTGATGGATGGTGTTTTCCTGGGTCGACCCATGCTATCTGCAAGCTGAGTCTTCGCATCTATTTCACCTCTGATCTTCAATATCTTGTCCACTGCATCTCCGTTCCTCTGCACTGCAACAACATAGCTTGCAGAAACAAACTCACTGTAACTATACCAACCATGGCTTCTCACTGTAAGCATGACTATCGTCCTTACCTCTCCACACTGTTTCTTTCAACAGTTGCAGCTCAAAAAAGAGATGCTTGGGACCTTCTGTCCAATTGCTATTTATTTTTCTACTGACCCAGATCACCAAGTAAATCCCAACACAGAAATAAGTAAGATACATTGATAATTGAGGCCCAACAAGCATTAACTATGCAATGCAAACACATAAAAAAACTATTATTAGAGCACTTAAAAATATTTTCAATATTTGTACGTTTTGCATAATATCAAAGAAATTACAGGTAGGTAAAAAACATAATACACAAAATTTAAATCTCTTTGCTGATTTGCCAAATGAAATTGTACCATTTTGTTCACTAGTGCTTTTTAAAATTATGACCTCTCCAAAACGGCACACCCTACTTTGCCAAGGTCCCTCAAGAGAGATTCTTGAGGAAATTAAAAAGTCATGGGATAGGAGGGCAGCTGTCCTATTGTGGAATGGAAAATGGTTAAAAGATAGGAAAACAAGAGAGTAGGGCTGAAATGGCCAATTTTCTCAGGGGAGAATGTTGGAAAGTGGAATACACCCCAGGAATCGGTGCTGGACCCACCTGCTTTTGAACTTTAATTAATAAATAATCTGGAAACAGAGGCCGGAAAAGTGACTTGATCCACATTTATAAGATGGCACACAATTATTCCAAAGTTCTTAAACACAAGAGGATTATGAAAAATTGTAAGAGGAACCCTTGAGAAATGAGGTGACTTGGTTGTCCAAAATAGAGATTAAAAATCCAGGGCAAATAGAAAGTCATAGCACTTAAGGCAAGAAACAATCCAACACTTCATTTGGACAATGCAGGTTTCACATTAAGAATCACATACCACAGGAAAAAGGATCATCACTTTGATTAATTTGTCGAAACCCCTCTGTCCAAGAAAGAAACTAGAATGATAGGAATCATAAGGAAAGCAATATAGAATTAAAGCATAGTTACTCCCCTGCTGTTCTCCGTGATAAAGCAGGAATACGTCCTCATGTTCTGTGTGACACACTGACAGAGCCCCAGCATGCGAACGCTCCTCCCTAGCTTCCCAAGGAAGCTTTTTAGAGGTACATTGTGCATGCCAACGCCAGCCCTTTTCCACCAGCACCAAGACACCATATTCTCCAGTAAAATATCTTAGCAAGAGCAAAAAGGGGGCCAACTGCCTGGGCCAGATGAGAGGTTGTGAGAACTTATTCCTGCTGCTCACAGAGAACACCTGCTGAGAGGGAGTAACTGGACTTTCTCCCTTAAGAAGTCAGGAAATACGTCTTCCTGGTTTGGGACGTCCCAAGCTACTGGGCCTACCAGAGACCTGAGGAGATGAGCTTGACCAAGGATGGGCAACAAGACAACTGGAGAAGTCAGGAAGACCAGAGTAGGAAGTTATGCCAAGTGACTACTCTGATTCAGTAGCTCAGTCAACACAACCTGGGGGAGTTTGAGCAGGTAGGGGCTCGGCCTGGACGAAAGGGCACCAATGGGTTAATTATTAATTTAATTTAATTAACAGTTTTTTTATATACCGCTTCTTCTCATTTGATCAGATGCGGTTTACCCCCCCCCCCCATATAAAAACAATCAACAGAGAAAGGCTGTTTTACATTATAACAGTAGTAACTTGGAGGTTGCTTTTACTAAGTACAGTTTAACAAGTAACAATTAGAGAACTATAGTACAAATGTACAGGTTTAAACTTATATACAGAGTTTTATTTATTTTTTAGTTTTCAGTGCATTATTTTTGGTGTCACAGTACTACTTGCAGTAGGAGTTGATTCTAAGACCCAAAGAGATGCCAGAGCATGGCCCTGGTGAAAATTGCTGTCCCATCAGGAATCCCCATCCAGACAGTAGTGGGCTGCAGAAAATATGGACTCAAAGACCAGGTCGCGAGCCTTGCAGACACCGGGCGGGACAGTTGACCACTGATGAAGCCATCACATGGACATTGGAGCCGTGACTAACCCTCACGGTTCAGCCCAGCCAGGGAGTATGTATGAGTGATGCAATTATAATAGTCAGCGAGCGGATAGCGTATGCTTCGCGACAACGCTGTCCAGCCTATTGGGGTCCAAAGCAGACAAACTGCTGGGTGGGTTGGTGGTGCGCCTTTGTGCTCTCCCAGATAGAAGGCCAACACATGCTTACAGTCGCAGGCTGTGCAATATCACCGATCACCAACAGTTCGCGAGCGGCTTGGTAAAGACATCAAGATGGACAATGGATTGGTTGAGATTGAACGCAGAGACCACCCTTGGCAAAATGGGCAGCGGGGATGCGTGCAGAGCACCACCCAATTCGGGATGGAAAACTTAGGATATGGAGGACGAGTGACCAGAGCTTGTAGCTCGTTGATGCATCTACCACATGAAAGCTACCAGGAAAGGAGGACCTTCTAGTGTGAAGAACTTTCAGTGAGCATGAGCCTAGGGGATCCCAAAATGGGTACATCAGTTGAAAGCGGACCACATTGAGGTCCCAAGTGACTGTAGGGGGCTTGAGTGGAGGGCCTTGAGAGGAGCAGGCCCTTCCTGAAACCTGGCCACCAGTGGCTGGTTCCTTGTAACACAGGCTTGCCCTCACAACTGTGATAGGTAAGCAACAACTCACGCCGAGGTGAAACCCGCACTAAGCTAGACTTCATACCCGGAACTGGAGAGGTGCAGGGCGGTATGGTATTTCAGTAGCTTCTCCACGGACAGGGAAACGGGGTCCAAGGTGCTACTCAAACAAGAGGATGGCAAAAACTGCAGCCATCTTAAGTTGCATAGGCCTTGCACGTTGAGTCCGGCGGAATGCCAAGCAAGATGTCACGTGACACCCTCAAGGAGACAATCAAGCATACATGTCATGAGCATACAAAGGAGTGCAACAGGGAGCTGCCCCTCCTGGCAAGAGATACTGCAGTAGGAGGCAAACAAGGACTGTCGAGGCCAGTATGGGGCAACAAGAATCATGGAGCCCTTCTCAGCCTGGTAGCAGTACTGTTGGGTAGGCATAAAGCAGTCCCTCCTGCAGTGTGGAGGAAGAAAGGAAATCCATGGCTGGCTGGGCCTCCGAGAGCAGAACTGATCCACTTGGGCAATTCTGTTCCTGGTGAAAACGGTTCCACCACCAGAGAGCCCCACTTCCTGGAGAATCCGATCCGCCACTTCCCTCTTGAGGGTCCACTCATGAGGCTGGAGCACCCCCCTGAAGTGATCCACCAAGCTGTTGAGTCACCCTCAGATCCATTCCATGGAACAGGGGGAACTTCCCAGCGTAAACAGCCTCCCGGCACAGGAGGTACAATCCCATGCCTCCCTGCTTGTTCACATAGAACATCACCACCTGGTTGTCTGTTGAATCAGGACCACTTGATTCTCCAGGTGGCAACACAAAGTTCAGGAGGGTGTTAGTGGCATGGGTCCCAAAGCTTGAGGGAAGGAATGATGTTGCGGGAGACTCTACTGCGCAGATACACAGCCTTTGTGTGCTGAGACCATCCAGGTGCACACCCCAGACAAGCTTCAATGGCATCTGTCATAAGCAGGTTTGCAGGGGGCTGTTGGCTGAAATGGAAGAACCCCTAGTAGGGTTGTCCAGGTTTAACATAAGGAACATAAGACACAAAGATACAGATCTGCCATACTGGGTCAGACCAAAGTCCATCAAGCCCAGTATTCTGTGTTCGCAACAGTGGCCAATCTAGGTGCATATGTACCTAGCAGTTTCCCCACGGGACACAGGTTCCAACAAACAAAAAAATGCTTGTATTGGGTTTCAAGGCATTGATATATCCTGCGGTCCCTTCTTAATAATGGCTTATGGACCTTTCCTCCAGGAACTTGTCCAAACTTTTTTTAAACCCAGCTAAACACTAACAGCCTTTTACCTACATCCTCCGGTAACAAATTCCAGAGTTTGATTACACGTTGAGTGGAAAAAATATTTGTCTTTTATTAAATCTTAAATAGTTTACACCTGTAAGATCAATTGCATGTCCCCTAGTCTTTCTATCTTCCTGATAAGGTAAACAAGTGATCTACGTTTTACCCGTTCCACTCTCGCTCATTAATTTATAGACTTTATCATATCTCCCCTCAGCCGTCTCTTTCCAGGTTAAAGAGCCCTAACATTTTTAGCCCTTTCTTCATAGGAGTATCCTTCCATCCCCTTTACCATTTTGGTGGCTCTTCTCTGAACCTTTTCTAAAATCGCTATATCCTTTTTAAGATACGGCGACCAGAATTGCACACAATATTCAAGGTGCGGTCTCACCATGGAACGCTATAGCAGGCATTATAATATCCTTTGTTTTTATTTTTCCATTCCTTTCCTTATCATACCTAGCATTCTATTTGCTCTCTTGGGCCGCCGCTGCACACTGGGCCGAGGGTTTTAACATGGTATCCACAATGACGCCTAAATCTTTTTCCTGGGTGGTGGTTCCTAATGTGGAACCTTGCATCGTGTAACCATAGTTTGGGTTGTTCTTCCCTAGGTGCATAACCTTGCACTTGTCCACATAAATTCATCTTGCCATTTTGATGCCCAGTCTTCCAATTTACAAGATCCTCTTGCAATTTTCCACAATCCTCTTGGGTTTTAACAACTTTAATAGTTTTGTGTCATCTGCAAATTTGATAACCTCACTCGTTATTCCACTTTCCAGGTCATTTATGAATATGTCAAAAAGCAGCGGACCCAGCACAGATCCCTGGGGTACACCACTATTCACCTTTCTCCATTGGGAAAATTGGCCCATTAGCACTACCCACTCCTTTATAATATTTAAACAGTTCCTGATCCACAATAGTACACTGCCTCCTATCCCATGACTATTTAGTTTTGCCAAAAGTCTATCATGAGGGACCTTGTCAAAGGCTTTCTGAAAGTCCAGATACACAATATCAACCGACTCACCTTTGTCCACCTGATTATTCACTCCTTCAAAAAAACATAACCGATTAGTAAGACAAGATCTTCCTTGTCTAAAGCCATGTTGGCTGTCTCTCATTAGTTCATGACTATCTACATGCTGAGTAATTTTATTCTTTATGATGGTTTCTATCATTTTTCCCGGTATTGACGTCAGGCTCACCGGTCTGTAGTTTCCCGGATCACCCCTGGAACCCTTTTTAAAAATTGGTGTTACATTGGCGATCCTCCAATCTTCAGGTATTAGAGATGATTTTAATGATAGTTCACAGATTACTAATAGCAGGTCTGCAATCTCCTATTTCAGTTCTTTCAATACCCTTGGATGTATACCATCAGGCCCAGGTGATTTGCTACTCTTCAGCTTATCTAATAGTTGTAATACATCTTCTCGATGTATCGATATTCCTTCAATTCTTCTGCACCTTTAAATACCACTTCAGTCATGGGTAACATCCATATCTTCCTCAGTAAAGACTGAAACAAAGAATTCGTTCAGTCTCTCTGCTATTGCCTTGTCGCCTCTTAGTGCTCCTTTAACCCCTTTATCATCTAATGGACCAACTGACTCTCTCATAGGTTTTTTGCTACGAATGTACTTGAAAAGGTCTTTACTTCGCGTTTTTGCTTCTGCAGCAAGCTTCTTCTCAAATTCTCCCTTTGCCTGCCTTATCAATGCCTTGCATTTGACTTTCCAGTGCTTGTGCTGTTTCCAGGTTTCGTCATTTGGCTCTTTTTTCCATTTCCTGAAAGATGCTTTTTTGGCAACAACAGCCTCTCTGACCTCAACTTTAAACCATGCTGGCAGTTTTTTGGACTTCTTTCCACTTTTCTTAAAGCGTGGAATACAGCTGGTCCTGGGCTTCCAAGATAGTAGTTTTCAACAACAGCCAAGCCTGATGTACGTCTTTAACCTTTGCAACTGCTCCTTTTAGTTTTTTCTTGACTGTTTTCCTCATTTTATCATAGTCTCCCTTTCGAAAGTTAAAAGGTAGTACTGTGGATTTCCTTACTATCCCTCCTCCACTAATTAAATCAAAGGCGATCATGCTATGATCACTATTGCCAAGTGGCCCCAACAACCTTATCTCTTGCAATAGATCTGGTGTTCCACTAAGGATTAGGTCTAATATGGCTTCCGCTCTGGTCGTTTCATAAACCAGCTGCTCCAATAAGCAGTCATTTATTTCATCTAGGAACAGTATCTCCCTAGCATGTCCTGACGGGACACTGACCCAGTCGATACCGGGGTAGTTGAAATCACCCATTATTATTACTGTGCTGTAACGTTTGTTAGCTTCCTTGATTTCTTTGAGCATTTCATCATCCATTTGGTCATTCTGGCCAGGCGCTCGATAGTACACCCCCACTGCCATTGCCTTCCCCCTTTTACATGGAATTTCAATCCATATAGATTCTACAGCAGATTTTGTTTCCTGCAAAACTTTAATCCTTTCTGACTCAATGCCCTCTCTAACATAGAGAGCAACCCCTCCACCAATTTGATCAGCTCTATCATTACGATATAGTTTGTACCCAGGTATCACAGTGTCCCACTGGTTGTCGTCCTTCCACCATGTCTCTGATATTCCAATCATATCTAACCTTTCATTTAGTGCTATATATTCTAACTCTCCCATTTTATTTTTTAGGACTTCTAGCATTTGCATACAAGCATTTTAGAGAATGTATTTTATCCATATTAAATTGTCTGTTAGACATGAGTAATTTGGGATCTTTAAGCTCTGTCTGCTCCATACTTGAGGGCATTTGGGCTACTTTACTCTTTTGTGGAACCTCTCTGCTTTTGGTAGTATCCTTCAAAGATACATTCTTCCGAACCATCCGCTCTTGGGCGACTGTCGGCTTTCCCCTAATATCTAGTTTAAAAGCTGCTCTATCTCCTTTTTAAAGGTTAATGCCAGCAGCCTGGTTCCATCCCGGTTAAGGTGAAGCCCATCCCTTCGGAAGAGCCCTCCTTTCCCCAGAATGTTCCCGAGTTCCTAACAAAATCCAAACCCCTCATCTCTGCACCATTGTCTCATCCACGCATTGAGGACTCCGGAGCTCTGTCTGCCTTTTGGGTCCTGCGCGTGGAACAGGAAGCATTTCGGACAATGCTACCCTGGAAGTTCTGGATTTTCAACTTCCTACCTAAAAGCCTAAATTTAGCCCTCCAGAACCTCCCTACCACATTTTCCTATGTCATTGGTACCAACATGTACCAAGACAGCAGACTCCTCCCCAGCACTATCTAAGACCTTATCTAGGTGGCGCGTGAGGTCCGCTACCTTCGACACCAGGCAGGCATGTTACCAGGCGATCCTCACGTCCACCAGCCACCCAGCTATCTACATGCCTAATGATCGAATCACCAACTATAACGGCTGTCCTAACCCTTCCCTCATGGGCACATGGCCCTGGAGAAACTTCCTCGGTGCGAGAGGGTTTTACATCACCTGGAGGACAGATCCTAGTTACAGGATCACTTCCTGCCACACCAGGGTGATGCTCTCCTGTCACGTGACTTCTCTCCTCCATGGCAACAGGGATGCTGCCAGACTGGAGGTGGGACTTCAGGACTATATCCCTGTAGGTCTCGTCGATGTACCTCTCTGTCTGTCTTATGCTTTCCAAGTCTGCTACTTTAGCCTCTAGAGAACGGACTCGTTCCCTGAGAGCACAGAGCTCCTTGCACCTAGTGCACACGTAAGACCTCTCACAACTGGTAGAAAATCATACATGTGACACTCAATGCAAAAGACTGGAAAGCCCCCATCCCGCTGCTGGACTGCTGTCTGCATCTTAGTTTTAAGTTTGTGTTTAGATCTAAGTTCTTTACTTACTAAGGGTTGCTATGGATATTTATACTAATAAAAACTGAACCTAATACGTGTAATATAACTTGTTCACCTGAAGCTTAACTAATCTCAGGTCCTTAGTGTATGACGGATTTGGGTAATGAGCTTCACCTGAGAGCACCTCCTGTCTTTAAGATGTGTAAGTACCTATAAAGCTACGATTATCCCGGGGTGGGTGGGAATTAACACTTATTAAAAGAGGGCTGCTACACAGTACCCTGTCTTGTGCTGCTGAGGTAAGCTATATTCTGATTTGATTTAAATTATAGCTCTTAGCTGCTGCTAGGCTCTAACTTCTTATGAAATTTAAAGTACAAGCTCTCTGCTGGGTTCTAAATTTAACCAGAAAGCTCTTTTCTGTGTTGTAAATTTAAGCTAAAAGAACTTTGCTGATGCTAGGCCCTGAGTGACTATTAAATGTAAACTACAAGCTCTCTGCTGGGTTCCAAATGCAACCAGAAAGCTCTCTTCTGTGTTTTAAATTTAAACTAAAAGTACTTTGCTGTTACTAGGCCCTGAGTGACTATTAAATTTAAAGTACAAGCTCTCTGCTGGGTATGAAAATGTAACCAGAGAGTTCTCCTCTGTTTTTAAATGTAAACTTAAACTGCTGCTACTAGGCCCTGACTGATTTAACAAAAATAGTGGATCACAGATTAATTAGCTTTAATACAAAGAATTCCTTTTAGAAAATTACCAGAAGTAAATACTCACAGTTGCAGATCTCCCTCCAGAAGCAACAGTCCCCCTTACCAGTCTGGTTCAAGCTACCAGGCCAGAGGACTGTGCCAGCAGTATGGTGACTACTATTCTGTCTCATAGATGGCCTGACGCTTGCTTTCACTGCATGGGACAGAGTCCATTGGGCCTGTCGCATGGAAAGGCGGGCCTGCGAAGTGACATACACTGTGGCAGCCATGTGCCCAGGGTTGCGCAACAGCCCGCATATGGTGCTGGCATTGCAGTGCACCCACCATCTCAATGAGCTGTTGTAGGTGGTGTGCCGTCAGAAAGGCCTGTGCCCAAGAGGTATCAAGGAGAGCCCCAATGAACTCTAATTTCTGCATCAGCTGGAGATGGAACTTTGGGTAGTTGACCATGAAGTTGAGGCCCTTGAGCACTTGAATTGTGAGCATAGGCAGACTGCCGGACCGATCAGCCAATTATCCAGATACAGGAAGACAAAGACACCCTGGGTTGGGAGGAAAGTGCGCTATGACCATCAGATACTTCACGAAGACCCGAGGGCTGTGACCTGCCCGAAGGGAAGCACACGGTACTGGTAATGCCCAGCATGAACTGAAGGTATTGTCTGTGATGCGGATGGACTGGAACATGCATGTATGCATCCTGTCAGATTCAAGGAGCAAAGCAATCGTCCCGTATGAGATACAGGAGTAGCATCTCTAATGAGACCATTTTGAACTTTTTTCACACCAGGAACCGGTTGAGGTTTTCACAGATCAAGAATCGGACAGAACCCACTGGTCTTTTTGGCTACCAGGAAGTACCTTGAGTAGAAGCCCTGCCCAATCTGGGCCAGGGGAACCGACTCAATGGTCATGAGGTCGGAGAGTAGTACCTCGACTTCGGTCTGCAAGAGGCTCCGGTGCATGCGATCCATGGGGTACTCCCCAGGATTGTACGGAGGTGGCAGCTGGGAGAATATCTGCTTTCGACGCTCTGCAGTACCGAGATGGTCCAAGTTGACGAGGGGCCAGTGGACAAAGTGTATGATCCAAACTCCCGACCTGCTGGAGCACCTCTATAGGCATGGGGTGGTTGGCTATGCTCCTGAGGAACTTGCCAAAATCTTGCAACTGGCTGGAACTGCGGGGCGGGTTGGGCCTTCGGGGTCTTTTCCCTCCACTATAGGCAGGAAACCTATGCCTTAGGCTGCACAATGAAGTAATCAGTGAGGCATGGATAGGTGGCCTTCTTGATGTGGTGTTTTCTTCTGTACTGGGTCCGTAGTCTTCCTGGAAAGCCTGGTGAGAGATAGCTGGTCTTTCTCCAGCTCCTCAGCTTTCTTCTCCACAGGCTTGCCAAAGAGGTTCTTGCCCCAGCAAGTGACATTAGCGATCTTGTCCTAAACCAATTGTTCGAGGTTCGAGGACTGTAGCCACATCATCTGGCAGGCAGCGATTGTCCACCACCACCCACTCTGTTGGTGGATTCAAAGGTGGCATAGGAACTGTGCAACATGAACTTCAAGCAGTCCTTCCCATGAGCCACTAAGCTCCAAAAAGACTAATGACAGTCCTCAGGAACAAGAGCAAACAAAGTCCTCCAGGTCCAGCATGACTTCCTTTGAGAAAACATGCTCATAGGTCAGGTAGGCCAGGCCAGAGTATGGTGGGACCAAGGAGTGTATTTCAGGGCTAACTCAACCATGATGGACTTATGGGGTAACTGCAGCTTTTCAAACACTGGGGTCTTCTGGATCCAGTATAGGGAATTGAGCCGATGGCTAATGACAGGCCCCATGAACAGCACCTCCCAGAGCTGCAGCAGCAGCTGCAGCAGGACATGGTGGACGGGGAACCATCGCCACATCCCAGGGGGGGCTGAGGGGTACTGGAGGAGTTCCAGTTCCTCCGTCCTCAGTGACTCCTCCAACTCTAGGGAGAACGAAATGGCTTTGGCCATGTTTTGCCTGAAGTGCTGGAAGGACATGTCTTCCAGGGCAAAACGTGTGATGCTCAGGTAGGGGTGACAGATTGGATAGAAGATCTGGGGACCAAATGTCCGATGCTATCAATTGTGCCTCAGTCTTCCATTCTGATTCCGAGAGGAAGTCAAAATAGTATGGAATCTCCTTGTCCCGCCGGTTCTGTGACTTGGGAAAGGGAGGGCAATGATGCTTCTCGTGCTGCCTCATGCTGACAGCGATGCCTCTGGGCCTCTGACTCTGAACTCACTGGAGAGGGAGATGGTTGCAGTAACCAGAGTTGATACTGATCTCCCACCCAATGTCCCAGCCTCCACAGGTAAGGCAAGGGTCTCCAGTATAGGCTGGTAGGAGGGCGGTGATGATACATTTCGTGCCGCAAAGTCTGCATTTCGCAATGCTTCCACAGCCATAAAGTGAGCTTCCAAGGCTCAAAGGCGTTCCTCCAGAACTGCCATCTGCGAGGGGGCTGATACCGCAGTCATCGGTGATGCCACTTTGTGGGGACTCCACAATGATAGGAACATTGGGAGACATCCAGCTGCCCTCCTGGGTACTGAGAGTGGATTCCATTGTCCTAGTTGGGTACTCCTGCTGGGGAAGCTTGGCCGGCCTCTCCCGGCCAGTGCTGTTTACATCTTGTCGAGAGGGGCTATGGGGGCACTGCATGCGGAATTCTTCCCAGTGCTCACACTTTGATGTCAATGGGTCTCTGCAGGGAGCCTCCCCTCACCACTAACACATTTCAGCTCTAACTGAGCACACTGCTGCTTCCCCTTGGCTACCTCTGAACCTTTTGCGAACGTAGACAAGGGGGTCAGGGCTGAGGATGTTGAATCAAATGAGCTGAAGGGGATTCCTCCTGCTTTTCCCAACCTTTCATCCATCTGCACATCATCGCTGGCTCATGGTCAGGACCAAGGCATTGAAAGCACTAATTATGATGGTCTGTGAAAGAGATAGTTTTGCCACACTTGGTGCATTTCTTAAAGTCACAAGCTGGCTTCGACATGCCAAACAAGACCGCCTTGGCAAAGACAAACTGAAAAACTGCCATGGGGAAGAAGCCACCCCAAAGGGGGAAAAAACACACAAAAGCATTTAAAAGCACAAAAATAAACCCTAAAGAGGAAAGAAAAAAACAGGTGATCACAGGCAAGAAAAAAAGTGAAAAATCTCAGCCACGAGGGTCAGAAAAAACTTTCTGGAGTGCAAGAACATGTCCTTGGGGCTCCACAGAAAAAAAAGACTGGAGAATATGGCACCATAGCAGGGGGGCAGGAAGGCAGGCGCACATGCATATTATACCTCCCAAAAGCTTCTTTTGGAAGGTGGGGAGCATTCCGTGCAGGGCTATGTTGGTAACATTACCCATACATGAGGATTTATTTCCTGCTTGTTCACGGAGAATACTAAGGATATTATAATACCTCTGTATAGATCCATGGTGTGACCACACCTCGAATATTAAGTGAAAATCTGGTCACCATATCTTAAATGGATATAGCAGAATTAGAAAAGGCTTAAAAGATTAGAACTCTTCAGCTTGCAAAAGAGACTGCTGAGGGGAAATATGATAGAGGTCTATAAAATAATGAGTGGGGTGGAAAAGGTAAATGTAGATCAGTTGTTTATCCTTCAAGTAGTAAAAATACTAGGGGACATGCAATGAAGCTACAATGTAACACATTTAAGACTATTTTTTCACTCAACACATAATCCTCCATTGTTGGAGGATGTAGTAAAAGCTGTTATTAAAGCTGAAGTTAAAAGAGGTTTGGACAAGTTCATGGAGGAAAAGTCCATTAACCATTATTAAAAGACTGGGGAAATCTGCTGCTTACCCCTGGAATAAGCAGCATGAAATCTTTCTACCTTCAGTAGTAACCTGCCAGGTACTTGTGACCTGGATTGGCCACTGTTGAAAATAGGATACCGAGCTTGATGGACCTTTGGTCTGACCCAGTATGGCATATCTTATGTTCTTACATTCTTATCTAGTGACTCAACCAGCTCCCTAACAGGCTTTGAATTGAATTTGCATTGAATTTACTTGAAAAAGTTTTTATTATTGGTTTCTGCTTCTATACTTTTTGTTACAGGAAGTTAATTAAAATATGAAGATACAGGGATGAGGAGAGATGGGTAAGTAGGAGAAGGAAGGAAAAGAGGCAGAATGGAAACATATAAAGAGATGGGGAGATTAAGGAAGAAAAGAAGAGGAGCTGGGAAGAGAGAAGAGGGAAGTGGATCACTCACTGACTTTGTCCACTAAAAGTGCATTCGATCAGTTACTCTATGGAATCACACATTCATTCATACACAAACACCCACACTAATGTGCTCACTCATTCACACATACAGTATTCTCAAAGGGTGTGCATTTGTTCATGCATACTATCACAGCCAAGGGGCATTGTGAGTCACCTGCTGGCTTAATGGGGTAGCTCTTGTGTCCTGGGACCTCTTATTTGCCACCCACACACAATATATTCCCAGACAATATTCAGATAAAGAATTTTTATTTCCCAGTCTCTTTTAAGACTAACACACATGTAAACATAAGGATGGCATACAATAAAAGATTCATGTGCAAATATAAACGTAGAACCAGGAATATACTCTGCCATAGCAAACTTTAGTCCTGTTAAATCTCCTGTATTAAATCCCTGAAAGCTCCCAGCTTCTTAGCAGCCTGATTCACTGCAGAATTTTTATCCAGATTTTGGTCCTTGAAAAGGAAAACAGGGAAAATTCCCACTAATGTGTTTCTGCTTTTAAATTCTTCTTAGACATACAGCGTGCACAAATATTGTCGCTTTCCCTCTTTCAGAGTGTTTAGTAAAAGTTCTTAAATGCAGTTTCTTCTTAACAGAACTCTTCTAAGCACACACTGCTTGTTACGCAATAATTCTCATGAGTCTGGACCAGGATTTCCCCCTGATCCCAAACCATAAAGCAAGGAAACCGCGTTAAATTGCTGTGACTGGGATATTTAGCAGCAGTAAAGTGGCTAGGGCCACTGACTATCTCCAGGTGCCGCTGCTAAACATCTCAGGGCATTGCAGAGGTGGAGTGGAGACGGTACCCAGGGATAACCAAGCAGCACATTCATTGCAGAGAGAGTGGTCACATATACATAAAAAGCAAAGTTTAATAATTAAAAGTATCATATAATGCAATAATGCTTTTTTATAGGATTGTGATGTGAGGTGTGGTGTTGTGACGATCTCCATGAGGGGAGATTGTATGTTTGCCCTGCTCACATGCACACATTCACTCATCTGAATGCACTCATTCATTCACACACACAAGCACATATAACCTTCTAATCATTTACATGCACATATATGCACTTGCACACACAGACCCAACTATAAAGGCACCCCCTATATATTGCTCCTACCTCCAGTCTGCCATTAATTCATGCATCCCATCCACACCCACTGTTTAAATGTCTTGCACAAAGAAATACACATATAGAGCATTTACAATCTTTACACCAGGGCCGGCCCGTCCATTGAGCGAGAATGTTTTTTGCACAGGACCCCGCGTTTCAGGGGGCCCCGCGCAAAAAACATTCTTAACCTTAAAGTAAAATTAAAAGAAAAAAAAAAGCTGTCTTCTCCGGCTGCCGGGGCCGCCGCGGCAGAATCGAGTGTGCCGCGGGGCCCCCCCCTGCCTTGCCTAGCAGAGCCTCCCCTCCCCTCCCCTCCCCTCCCCTGTATCACCTCTCTCTCTCGTTGTAGGTTCTGTCACACGCGCCGGCTTTCAGAGCGCGAGAGAGTTTCTCCCTCGCGGCTCTGTTAAGCCCACAGGGGCTGTTGGGAAGTTCCCATCAGCCCCCGCGGGCTTAAAAGAGCCGCGAAAGGGAAAACTAATCCTTTCGCGCTCTGAACGCCGGCGCGTGTGGCTGAACCTACACCGCGAGAGAGAGAGGTGATACAGGGGAGGGGAGGACAGGCTCTGCTAGGCTGGGGGGCCCCCCGCGGCACACTCGATTCTGCCGTGGCGGCCCTGGCAGCCGGAGAAGACAGCGTTTTTGTTTTTAAATTTTCCCTGGGCGGGGGGGGCTGGGGGATTAGGAGTGGTGATAGGCTGGGGTTTTTTTAGGAGTGGTGATGGCTAGGGGGGGTTAGAAGTGGTGATGGGCTAGGGGGGGTTAGAAGTGGTGATGGCTAAGGGGGGGGCGGGGGGGGTTAGAAGTGGTGATGGGCTGGGGGGGGGCTGGGGGGGTTAGAAGTGGTGATGGGCTAGGGGGGGCTGGGGGGTTAGAAGTGGTGATGGGCTAGGGAGGGGGGGCTTGGGGGGGTTAGAAGTGGTGATGGGCTAGGGGGGTTAGAAGTGGTGATGGGCTAGGGGGGGCTGGGGGGGTTAGAAGTGGTGATGGGCTGGGGGGGTTAGAAGTGGTGATGGGCTAGGGGGGGTTAGAAGTGGTGATGGGCTGGGGGGGTTAGAAGTGGTGATGGGCTAGGGGGGGCTAGGGGGGGCTGGGGGGGTTAGAAGTGGTGATGGGCTGGGGGGGCTAGTGGGGGGCTGGGGGGGGGCGAGGGGGGTTAGAAGTGGTGATGGGCTGGGGGGGCTGGGGGGGTTAGAAGTGGTGATGGGCTGGGGGGGCTGGGGGGGTTAGAAGTGGTGATGGGCTCGGGGGCGCTGGGGGGGTTAGAAGTGGTGATGGGCTAGGGGGGGGCTGGGGGGGTTAGAAGTGGTGATGGGCTATGGGGGGCTGGGGGGGTTAGAAGTGGTGATGGGCTATGGGGGGGCTGGGGGGGTTAGAAGTGGTGATGGGCTATGGAGGGGGGGCTGGGGGGGTTAGAAGTGGTGATGGGCTGGGGGGGTTAGAAGTGGTGATGGGCTATTGGGGGCTGGGGGGGTTAGAAGGGGTGTTGGGCTCTGGGGGGGTTAGAAGTGGTGATGGGCTATGGGGGGCTGGGGGGTTAGGAGTGGTGATGGGCTATGGGGGGTTAGGAATGGTGATGGGCTATGGGGGGCTGGGGGGGTTAGGAGTGGTGATGGGCTGGGGGGGGTTAGGAGTGGTGATGGGCTATGGAGGAGCTAAGTCTGTATATGTGCTGATGGGATTAGGACTGAAAGTGGGTTGATGGGGGGTTAGGACTGGTAATGGGCTATGGGGGGGCTTAAACTAAAAATTGGGTGATGGGGGATTAGGACTGGAAATGGACTGGTGGGATTAGGACTGGGAGTGGGCTATGGGGGGCTAGGACTGGTAATGGGTTGGGGGGTTGCTAGGACTGGAAATGGGCTGGGGGGATTAAGACTGGAGGTGGGCTGATGGGGTTAGGACTGGTAATGGGCTGTGGGCTGTTGGGGGGGTTAGGACTGGTAATGGGCTATGGGGGGGCTAGGACTGGAAATAGGCTGATGGGGGGTTAACACTGGAGGTGGGCTGATGGGGTTAGTACTGGTAATGGGCTGTGGGCTGATGGGGGGTTAGGACAGGTAATGGGCTATGGGGGGGGGGTTAGGACAGATAATGGGCTATGGGGGGGCTAGGACAGGAAATGGGCTGATGGGGAGGGGTTAGGACTTGAGGTGGGCTGATGGGGTTAGGACTGGTAATGGGCTGTGGGCTGTTGGGGGGGTTAGAACTTATAATGGGCGATGGGGGGGGTAAGACTTGTAATGGGCTGGTTGCTTTTGGGGGCTGTCGGGTAATGGGCTATGGGGGGGTTAGGACTGATAATGGGCTATGGGGGCTAGGACAGGAAATGGGCTGATGGGGATGGGTTAGGACTTGAGGTGGGCTGATGGGGTTAGGACTGATAATGGGCTGTGGGCTGATGGGGGGGTTAGGACTGGCAGTGGGCTATGGGAGGCTGACTGGAAATGGGTTGATGGGGTTAGACTGGAAGTGGGTTGATGGGGGGGCTAGGACTGGTATTGGGTTGGGGGGTTGCTAGGACTGGAAATGGGCTGATGTGGGGCTAGGACTGGAAATGGGCTGATGCAGGGACTAGAAGGGAATGGATGCTGGGTGAGGCTGGAACTAGAAGGGAGCTGATGTTGGGGGAGGATTAGAATGGGATGGGGCTGGGAGAGTAAAATGGAGAGGGGAAAAATATTTTGTGTGGGAGGGATAAAAAATCTACATTTAGCCGGGTATTGGGAGAGTAAGTGGGGATTGAGGATGGAGGGGTAAAAATTTGAGTGGATGAAATAGGAATGAGGAAAGAGCAAAAGGAGAAAGATTAGTATGTTAAAGCAGATGTAGAGAGAGAGAATGGAAAAAAAAACTAGAAGAGAGAAGAAAGGACAAATGGACAGCAGATGATGGAGAGTTAGCAGAAAACATGAAGAAACCAGAAGAAAGTGGCTGGAGCAATTGCAACTGAAAAAAAATGCACAAAAGGTAGAAAGATATCGTTTTATTTTGAATTTATTAACTGGAATATGAAAGCTCTGGGAAATGTGCATCATTAACGTCTGCGCTTTGTTTGGTACAAGAGGAAATTAATTTATAGTTTTATTTCTACAGTGTTGTTGTACATTCCAAGTTTGGCTTTTGAGGTTCCCAGTTTAATTATTGCCTTCCTGTTTCTAAATTGTGATTCCTTGTTTGGTGATGGTCTATGTTCTGCATGTGTAACTGAGCTGAGGTATTCTGTTTATGTAATTCCTATTTGACATTGCCACTTGTTCTCTTTCCCCAGTAGGTCATGTATTGTTGTTCTCTGAAATGTATTGGTTTAATATTTGCAGTGTTGCCTTTTGATAGGTAGGGTATGGTGCTTTGTGAGTCCTGGTAGTGCTGTTAGGATACGGCGGGTTTGCTATGGGTTCTAAATGGGCAGTGTTTGTAGTAGTTCCTAATGTGCCTGGCGGTTGGCACTGGATTATAGTAATGTAGAAATCTTTTAGTCTGTCTTTATCCATACACTCATTAAGAGACATGTTTACTAAAAGTTAGTGTATGTTAGCATTATGCAAATATTTATGCAAATAAGGCCACTTATGCAAATGAGGCACTGCACCGAGACTACGCACATGGCCCCCCACCCCCCTTGGGCCGCCCCTGCTTTACACTAGTGCTATGGAATGCTCCCCCAGAAAAACTAAGGGGTATTAATTATCTCTCCACATTTTGAAAAGAAATCAAAACACACCTATTTACTGAACATTCTGGAAATCTGCAGGAACAAAGCAAAATCTATCCAATTTAACCTTTTATTTCAATCATTCATTACCTAGTCAGTGTTTTTCATAACAATTCTGAAAATTTATTTATTTATTTAACATGTTTTGTATCCCGCCTTTTCCTTCAATCAAAGCGGTTAATACAGCACAAAGTTAAACAAAGGTGAGGGAAACATACATTGCATTATCATTACATCACAACAAAACACTAGGAGTACAAACAGGGAACACAGTACATAACTTACATTACATTACCTTACATTAACTACAAACAGCATATCGCTGAACAGAATGAGCATATAGCAGCAGATAGTGGGTCCCGCACGGTCCACCGCCTAAGGGCCACGCCAAAGGGCCCTCTTGCGAGGCCCTCAGGCGCGGGCCCGCAAGGCACGGGCGCGCCATTGCTGAAGGGATATAAAATGATTTGAAAAGTGCTCAGATTGGCTGCAGTTTTCTCTCACACACAGTTCCCAACTAAGTAGGCACAGCTGATTCTCACTCACTGCTCACAGGATCGTTGGAGCCATTGCTGAAGGGATTTTAAATGATTTGAAAAGTGCTCAGATTGGCTGCAGTTTTCTCTCACACACAGTTCCCAACTAAGTAGGCACAGCTGATTCTCACTCACTGCTCACAGGATCGTTGGAGCCATTGCTGAAGGGATTTTAAATGATTTGAAAAGTGCTCAGATTGGCTGCAGTTTTCTCTCACACACAGTTCCCAACTAAGTAGGCACAGCTGATTCTCACTCACTGCTCACAGGATCGTTGGAGCCTTTGCTGAAGGGATTCTAAATGATTTGAAAAGTGCTCAGATTGGCTGCAGTTTTCTCTCACACACAGTTCCCAACTAAGTAGGCACAGCTGATTCTCACTCACTGCTCACAGGATCGTTGGAGCCTTTGCTGAAGGGATTCTAAATGATTTGAAAAGTGCTCAGATTGGCTGCAGTTTTCTCTCACACACAGTTCCCAACTAAGTAGGCACAGCTGATTCTCACTCACTGCTCACAGGATCGTTGGAGCCTTTGCTGAAGGGATTCTAAATGATTTGAAAAGTGCTCAGATTGGCTGCAGTTTTCTCTCACACACAGTTCCCAACTAAGTAGGCACAGCTGATTCTCACTCACTGCTCACAGGATCGTTGGAGCCTTTGCTGAAGGGATTCTAAATGATTTGAAAAGTGCTCAGATTGGCTGCAGTTTTCTCTCACACACAGCTCCCAACCAAGCAGGCACAGCTGACTCCCACTCACTGCCCACAGGATCGCCGGAGCCCCCGCTGAAGGGATTCCAAATGATTTGAAAAGTGCTCAGATTGGCTGCAGCTTTCTCTCACACACAGTTCCCAACTAAGTAGGCACAGCTGATTCTCACTCACTGCTCACAGGATCGTTGGAGCCTTTGCTGAAGGGATTCTAAATGATTTGAAAAGTGCTCAGATTGGCTGCAGTTTTCTCTCACACACAGTTCCCAACTAAGTAGGCACAGCTGATTCTCACTCACTGCTCACAGGATCGTTGGAGCCTTTGCTGAAGGGATTCTAAATGATTTGAAAAGTGCTCAGATTGGCTGCAGTTTTCTCTCACACACAGTTCCCAACTAAGTAGGCACAGCTGATTCTCACTCACTGCTCACAGGATCGTTGGAGCCTTTGCTGAAGGGATTCTAAATGATTTGAAAAGTGCTCAGATTGGCTGCAGTTTTCTCTCACACACAGTTCCCAACTAAGTAGGCACAGCTGATTCTCACTCACTGCTCACAGGATAGTTGGAGCCTTTGCTGAAGGGATTCTAAATGATTTGAAAAGTGCTCAGATTGGCTGCAGTTTTCTCTCACACACAGTTCCCAACTAAGTAGGCACAGCTGATTCTCACTCACTGCTCACAGGATCGTTGGAGCCTTTGCTGAAGGGATTCTAAATGATTTGAAAAGTGCTCAGATTGGCTGCAGTTTTCTCTCACACACAGTTCCCAACTAAGTAGGCACAGCTGATTCTCACTCACTGCTCACAGGATCGTTGGAGCCTTTGCTGAAGGGATTCTAAATGATTTGAAAAGTGCTCAGATTGGCTGCAGTTTTCTCTCACACACAGTTCCCAACTAAGTAGGCACAGCTGATTCTCACTCACTGCTCACAGGATCGTTGGAGCCATTGCTGAAGGGATTTTAAATGATTTGAAAAGTGCTCAGATTGGCTGCAGTTTTCTCTCACACAAATTTCCCAACTAAGTAGCACAGCTGATCCTCACTCACTGCTCACAGGATCGTTGGAGCCATTGCTGAAGGGATTTTAAATGATTTGAAAAGTGCTCAGATTGGCTGCAGTTTTCTCTCACACACAGTTCCCAACTAAGTAGGCACAGCTGATTCTCACTCACTGCTCACAGGATCGTTGGAGCCATTGCTGAAGGGATTTTAAATGATTTGAAAAGTGCTCAGATTGGCTGCAGTTTTCTCTCACACACAGTTCCCAACTAAGTAGGCACAGCTGATTCTCACTCACTGCTCACAGGATCGTTGGAGCCATTGCTGAAGGGATTTTAAATGATTTGAAAAGTGCTCAGATTGGCTGCAGTTTTCTCTCACACACAGTTCCCAACTAAGTAGGCACAGCTGATTCTCACTCACTGCTCACAGGATCGTTGGAGCCATTGCTGAAGGGATTTTAAATGATTTGAAAAGTGCTCAGATTGGCTGCAGTTTTCTCTCACACACAGTTCCCAACTAAGTAGGCACAGCTGATTCTCACTCACTGCTCACAGGATCGTTGGAGCCTTTGCTGAAGGGATTCTAAATGATTTGAAAAGTGCTCAGATTGGCTGCAGTTTTCTCCCACACACAGTTCCCAACCAAGTAGGCACAGCTGATTCCCACTCACTGCTCACAG
Source organism: Ichthyophis bannanicus (assembly GCA_033557465.1). Lineage (NCBI taxonomy): Eukaryota > Metazoa > Chordata > Amphibia > Gymnophiona > Ichthyophiidae > Ichthyophis > Ichthyophis bannanicus. Next base: position 513,339,937 of record CM066033.1, read on the forward strand.
GATCGCTGATTGTATAACTCCTTTGTAAATAAGTTAAAATGTATTTAGTTCATTTTGAGTTCATACACCTATATTTTTCATTGTATAATTTTTACTACTATGTTGTTTTCAATGTTTGATGCAATTGTTTATGTTCCTTGTAAACTGCTTTGATTATAGGAAAGGCGGTATAAAAAACCTCTAAATAAAATCAATAAAATAAATAAATCTGTGATGCTTTAGCATGCATGTTCCAACTTACTAGGTGCTAATACCCTGAGCATTTCCCCAAAATATCCATGCCTTCCATAACTTTATTCTGTCCTGCATATTGCCATTATGCTTCACTTCATTCTGTGATTCTTCATTTCACTTATCTCTTTTCCCTATTTCTGTTTCACACAGTCTCCCTTAAAAATAGCATATCCTTTCCTTCACTCTCACTCTTCTGTTATTAACCACATTTTCTTCTGTCCCACACAGTAAATCTTTTTCCATGTGCCTCTCTCTCTCTTTTCTCTATTTTTCACTTGTATTTTATTCCCATTCCATCAGCTGTTTCACCCCTTCTCTTCTCATTTCAATGGATGATGTTATCCCTTATAGTTATGTACCACAGCAGTGCTCCTTCCAATTCTTATCACATGTCTTTCATATGTGTTTCATCACTGAAGCCATATGTGGCATTAAATCAACACACAAAATGCCAAATTATGGTTGCCATGGCAACCACAACACTGTACCCACTGACTTATGCATATCCGCATTATGCTCATATTATCATTCTAAACATAGCTTCTGTGCGCAAATTTTCAAGGTTTAATTTTCTTTACCTCCTGAAATCAAATGCAGAAGAATGGATGCGGAGTAAACAATGCAATAAAAGAACGATGAAGAATGAAATAAGCAGCAACAATAACGATGGGTAAATCGTCAACGATTTAAAACTGTTCTGCAACCAAGTTACTGGACTTTACTGAAATTCATAAGTACATAGTAGATATGGTTGAAAACTATCAGAAATATGCAACAGTAAATAAAGTTATGAAAGCATAGATAATTTGGGGAGATGGCAATATGAAAAACATGCAAAAATACTAAGGGTGTTAGCACCTAATGAAGAAGCTGGAAAGTGGGTACTAAAGCATGATAGATAACTAAGAGAGTGAACGTACCGCTAACTAAAAAATATGCTAACTGCAAGTTAATTCAGGAGAAGAAAAAACAAACACTTTGGGGTATGTTTACTAAACGGTTCTAATGTTACCGGCGCTAGTTGCAACGTTAACGTGACAAATGCCATATAAGGTAGTGGGCGTTCCGGCGTTAAGGTAGCAATGGCTGGTTTTCACACGATAGAGGGCGCCTTGTCCATTATCGCGCGATAGAGGGAGCCTTGGCATGTTATCGCGTGCTAACCTTAACTTTGTGCGGTGACTTGCAAGCAAAGCAAAAGAGGCGTAGCACACTGGTGAAGACATTGACTGCTGATACAGTGGTCATGAGTTTCATCCCTCAGTGGACTCAGTTAAAAAGCTGTTTGTGGCAATTCCTTTTGCTGCTTGTAACAGTCAGACCCATCCCAACAATCTGTACTGTCAGCCAAAAAGAAGCCTCACCCCAGTGCCGCAACCTAATGCACCTTTTAGGGCGCACCATAATGCACATCATAAAGCACCACATCATGCAATGCGGGTCATAATGTGCCCCAGAGGGCAGCACAAAAGGTTGGAACCCTCCAAGACAGCATATAAGGCGCCCCATAAGCTGGCTGAACCTAAGGTGCCACTAAAGATGCCCCAAGGAGGCTAAGGTGGTAGGGGGCTGTTGTAGTTGGGGACTGTTGTAGTTGTTGATATGGAAGGACAGACTAGATAGGCCATGTGGTCTTTTTCTGTCATCATATTTCTATGTTTCTAAGGTGACACAAGATATGGTGCCCAAGGGCAGTAAGGTGCCCCAAGGTCACAAGCATGAACTGTATGGGCCAAACACAGATTTAACCCTAACACTGCACAGAGCACCAAGGAAAGGCAATGAACAAGTGATGGAAGGAAGTAGATGTTGGAGCTGATGGACCTGCCAAATCTGCGTGCAGCCCATGTGGCAGCTGGTAAAGTGGACAAACATATCATGAGCAGCTGTACCGATGCACAGGGTGATGGTACTGTAAAGTGCAACAATGACAGTGTGTGCCAGAGGATGGGAATACGTGTCCACCGGAGGAGGTAGAGGTGGCAGGATAAGTGCAATGACAGGGGGACAGAGGAGTGGTAGTGCCATGCAGGGTAGACACAGGAGAGGCAAGCATGAAAAGCCGCAATGCAGAAATGTGTACCAGTACAGGACATGAGGTAGCAGCCTGCACAGTAGGGCAGGGCGCCACACAGCTGGCACATACACATAGACGGACAGAAGGATGGTTGGCAACTGTGATGAGGGTATAATGTGCCAGCAGCACAGATCTGCACAGATATGACAGTTACAGGAATGGAATGTAGTTGTGTAGGACAGGCATAAAAAGGGGGAACAGAGAAAATTGAACCCATGATTTCTACCACTGAGGTCATTGTAGCAACCATTGTGCTACACCAATATGGGTTTTATCACACCAATGGCTGGCTACAGAAAGAGTGCAGGTCACCAAACAAACTGCTGTGGTTACCAGGATAGGATAGAACCAACAGTACCCATAATGCAATTCACACGCAGAACAGCAATCTTCATCTGCTCACCAGATGGGGTATGCACCTCTACAGCATGTCAGCTTGGTAGGGGGGAATGACCGTGTGTGTTACTGGCACAGTGTACCTACAGGCCATGCCATTGTGTGTGTTCCATGCTTACCCTGAGGGTGAGGTGGGGTGGCCAACACCAGGTCCGCAATACCTGTGTTGGATGAGGTAGGCGTTGCTTCAGGTCTCTATCAGTGCCAGTGTATAACAGGTATTTCTTGCAGATACCCTTAGGAGTTTTCTGTGTCCATTTGTATTTGCCAGTCATGTCTGGTCCTTGTGGACTATGGTGCACCCAACACAGTGCACATCCAGTGTGCTTGCCATGGTCACTTGTTTCAGGAGCAGGGGTGTATCAGGTCACACATGATGATGATGATGGATGTTAGCAAACTGTCCTCTCTGGGTCAGGGTGGGGGAACATGATCTGCCCCCAACAGACCTGCACTCTCACTGTTTGTAATGGGGGGGGGGGGCAGTGGAGGTACATGATGATAGACTGTGGGACCCACAACCCCTGTCCTGCTGGTGAATGGACAGCTGATGCAGATCTGCAGTTGGGATAGGGCCACTGGTAGACAGGTAGTGTGCCTGGTCAGCTCAGCTTCCCCCCCCTATGATCTGACATTCACCAGCAGAGGGCAGTCATTGTGCACCTGCTGCATCCTGCAAGGTGTTGCAGCCATACACATGCTAACTGCAGACAGTCTGCTAGCAAATACATAGTAAGCAGCGACATTCAAAAGGAAGTGCCAGCGAGCACAAGGCCCTCTTCAGCTCCTGCTCCTCTTCACTCTGGCCCAGCCACTGCTCTCCTGACCGGGATAGAGCACGCCGGAGTAACTGCCGCCCACAGCCTGCTCTGCCCAATCGGGGCTGAGCAGCCACATTCAAAAGGAAGCGCCGGCAGGTGCACCCGCACCTGGCGGGCCCACGCCTGAGGCGGGGACCGCACGCTGAGGAACAGTCCTCCAAGCTACCCAAGAATTCCAAGGAACAGAGCAGTAATGCCCAACAGCAAAACGCAAGTAAAACTGAACAGAAAAATGCAAGTAAAGCTGAATCTGATGCATGTATTTGCCTGCTTTGAGGAGTAAGGGCTTGTATTTACATGCGTTGAGGTGTAAGTGCCTGTATTTACTTGCCTGAGGTGTAAGTGCCCGTATTTACCTGCTCTGAAGTGCAAGTGCCTGTATTTACCTGCTTTGAAGTGCAAGTGCCAGTATTTACTCGCTTTGAGGTGTAAGTGCCTATATCTACCTGCTTTGAGGTGTAAGTGCCCGTATTTACCTGCTTTGAGGTGTAAGTGCCTGTATTTACTTGCTTGGGGTGTAAGTGCCCGTATTTACCTGCTTTGAGGTGTAAGTGCCTGTATTTACATGCTGGGAGGTGTAATTACCTGTATTTACCTGCTTTGAGGGTAAGACCCGGACCACACACAACAAGGTAGACACCTAAAATGGCTCTATTAAGCACTGTCACAATTGCCCTCTACCTCCTCTATATAGGCCAAAGCAGCGTTACAGACATATCTACCAACCACAACCAGATACCAGTTCTTCAGACTCACAGGAAGAGATGGTCAAATGCCCCCTTCCATAGGTCAGAGAAAGCCACTCGCACAATTCACCACCACCTCTTACACATTGCCCTACAACACAACAGGAAAGCAAAACATGTTGAGAACCCCCTCCCCCAACTGCTGAGATGTGCGCTCATAAATGCCCACTCAATACGCAAGAAATGGCCCGTTGTATCCGACATGATATCCCACCATGACCTGAACATTCTCCTGATCACAGAGCCATGGCTTTCCAGTAATGATAAAGTCCTCCTCAACCAGCTCCTGCCCGCCAATTTCTCTATTCATACATGCCACAGGAATGGAAAAGGAGGAGGAAGAGTACTTGCCATCACCAAAACAGACCTCCAGTTCCACCTATGCAATGCAACCAGCACATCACTCCTCGACGCCCTCACAATAGCAAACAAGAGCTGCTCCATTAACCTCCTATACAGGGCCCCATCAGCAGACCCAGATGCTCTCGCAACAAATTGACCTTGCCTCCAATGCCAAAAACCCATGCACACCAAGCTGGGTTCTAGGAGATTTCAATCTACCTTCCCTACAAGAGTCTCCCTCATCAGCTTTTCTTGAAGCTATTGAAGAACTAGGATATAGCCAACTGATCAAGGAACCTACAAAGGAGGCATGCTGGACCTGGTATTCGCCCCCCCAGGCAACTGCCACTCCATCCAACATTCCCGAGCTGTCCATTACTGCAGTTCCTTGGTCAGACCACAAGCTGATGGTATTCCAAATTCCCTTGCCCAACGGCAATCAGAAGGAAGCAAGGAGACTGAGTGGTCCTACCAAAGCACCACCACGAAGATTCCAGGCTTTTAACAGAGACCTGACCCTGAGCACAACTCACCCACTACTCACCTCAACTGCTCACAAACCTGAGGATCTTGTTTCCAACTGGAATAAGACCCTCAGTTCAATTGCGCTACTTCCGCCATCTAACAAACCTCCAGGGAAGCGAGCCTCTGCATCTTGGTACTCCGCAGAACTGAAAACCTCACTCGCCCTCCTAAGAAAGCTTGAACGACGCTGGCGCCACACCCATTCGGCCGACGATCAAAGAGCTTACAATGATCAACTGTCATTACAACATCGCGAAGCAGTAACGACGAACATGAGACAATTCCACACTGACACTCTAAAACGTTCACTGAACAAGCCACACGACCTCTTCGCTCTTGTTAACAACCTAACAAAAGAACCAACCTCAGTCCAACCAGTTGAGATCCACCCCCAAGAATTTGCAGATTACTTACAATCCAAGTTATGTCAGACCAACAAGGCCTCATCTTCCAACGCCTCTCTCGAGCCAAGCCACAGAACACCACTCTCCATTTTTTCTACACCACCAAAGCAGCACATTGAAGACACCATTGCTGCAATCAACACAACTACGGTTCAATCCGACCCCTGCCCTGTGTTCTAGATTAAAGAACTACGATCCTACTTGAGCCCTTTTATAGCCAGACTCATGGACCAATCCTTTACAACAGGTACATTCCCGCAACCCCTCAAACAGACGTCCATAAGACCGCTGCTGAAAAACAACAAGCTGGACCCCAAGAAGGTGGACTCATACCGACCGATTTCAAGCATACCCCTACTAGCGAAAATAATTGAAAAGGAAGTCCAATGTCAAATTCAAGATCACATAGACGCTTCCGCGCCACTGGACCCATGCCAACATGGCTTTAGAGAGGCCCACAGTGTCGAAACACTACTCACCACACTCTTCAACAGCATAATTGCAAGAATAGACAACATCCATCAAGGGTTTGTCCTCATCTTCATGGACATTGCGGCAGCGTTTGATTCAGCAAGCCATGAGCTTCTCCTCGACTGTCTCCAAAAGAAGGGGATCACAGACTGGTGCAAGTCCTACCTCTCTGACAGATGGCAGCATGTACGATCAGGGACTACATCATCGGAGCCTTTCCACCAGAAGCAAGGTGTCCCACAGGGTTCCTCCCTCTCCGCCCTGATGTTCAACATATACATGCAGCCCATCTGTAACCTGATCCGTTCCTTCGACGTTAACTGCCTGATATATGCGGATGACGTACTGCTATACATGCCTTTATCGACTTAGAACCCTGACCTCTCCTCACTGACAAACTGCTTTAACGCAGTGTCCAACTGGCTACAAACCCAGAACCTCAGAATTCAGCATAAGAAAAGAGAGGTCCTGTTCATTACAAGGAATCAAAACTTCTCCACGCCGCCCTCTCTAAACGTCGACGAAGCAGAACTCCAGTCCAAACCCACGATCAGGTAGCTGGGAGTCACACTAGATCAGCGCCTGGACATGAAGACGCACATAGGCAACACGGTGAGAGCGGTGTATCACAAGATCCGATCTCTCAGGTACCTAAGATCCTTGCTAACACCAGACGACTTCAGGACAGTCTATCAGGCACTAATCATATCACATCTGGATTATGCAAACTCAATTCTGCATGGACTCCCTTAAACCACACTGAACCCGCTGCAACTAGCAATGAATGCCGCGGCAAGAGTTCTCCATGGAGCATCCAGGAAAGACCACGTTACCCCCATCCTGAAGCACCTACACTGGCTCCCAGTACACGGCAGACTCACATACAAAATCTTACTGCTGATATTCAAGGCCGTCAACGGGCTTTCATCCACATCACTGGCAGAGCTGATCCAGACCATGCCCCGCAATAGGTCCAGAAGATCTACAGCAGTTAATATGCTGATAGTCCCAAAATCAATAACCCTATGCACATGCTCAACGGTAAACAGAGCCTTCAAATTCTGTGCGCCAAGATGCTGGAATGCCCTACCTCCCAGCATACGAGCAATCCCTGACCTAACACAGTTTAGAAAGGCATTGAAGCACCACCTCTTCCTCCAATATTACCCCCAGACAGTGCCTTAATATCCTCATCCACCACTTAGCTGACACAGTTCAGTAAGCCCTCCCACAGGGGTGGGGAACCCTGGTCCTGGAGAGCCGCAGACCAGTCAGGGTTTTCGGGATATCCCTAATGAATATGCATGAGATATATATGCATTAGAGATATCCTGCCAACCTGACTGGTTTGTGGCCCTCCAGGGCTGGATTTGGAGACCCCTGCCTTACACCTCTGTCATTTAAGATTGTGAGTGGGCAAGGTACAGATGTCCAAGACATCAAAAAGGTTAGATAGAATGTGTCACATTCCTCCTCACTTCTCACCACCACCAAAATATTGTCTATTAGACAACCTTTTGGTGGTGGTGAGAATCGAGGAGGAATGTGACACATTCTATATACCCTTTCGATGTCTAGGACATCTGCACCTTGCCCACTCACAATCTTAAATGACAGAGGTGTAAGGCAGGGGTCTCCAAATCCAGCCCTGGAGGGCCACAAACCAGTCAGGTTGGCAGGATATCTCTAATGCATATATATCTCATGCATATTGTCACAGGGCAGAGACAGCAGAGCCCATGGAAACAAGTGAAAATGCAGCCAGTGAGACTGATCATGACAATTCAGAGGAACACAGGGTAGGATGTTGCCATAGGCAACCTAAACAAAGCAGCTCACGTGCAAAGGAAACACGCCCAAACAACAGAAAGGCTAAGGAATTAGGAGGTAATGGAAGCCAGTTGGGTGTGGGTGGAGCTGACACGCACATAGAAAAGCTCACTGCACGTGGGGTTAGACAGAGCCAACGTGGGGCTAGACAGAGCCAACGTGGGGTTGGAGAGAACCAGCGTGTGCAAGAGAGACGGAGCCAGCTTGAGAATACAAGCAACAGATGGAGTGAGCTTGAGAGCAGGAGTGAAAGTGAGAGTGAGAGTGAAGGTGAGAGAGAGAAGACATACGCAGGACACAGCAGGAGTGAAATAGAACCCGGTTGGAGCACGGGAGCAGGCAGCTGTGAGGCTGAAAGCCAGAGATATAAACGGAGAAATTCTAATTGGAAGGGAGCTGAGAGCAGAACTCTGAAAGCGTCAAAGCCCAATAAATGCTATCAAAAAGGTAACCAAACATTTAATGGTGAAGTTAGCTGGAGGAAGCCAGAGGAAAGTTTTTATACAAATAACTGGCAGAAAAACAGTAAAGCTTTTATACCTGAGCATAAGCCTGTATCTGGAAGAGGTTTTAAAGGCAGTAGCCAGGAGAAGTTTTTACGTGATTTTATTCCAGCGTCGATAGCAACTGAGCATAGCTTGAGGCAGAGACTGTTCAAGCCCAACCCTAATGTTTCTAGTAGAGGGAAAAGGGAAACTAAGAATTCTCTCTATCTCCCACCACATTTAAGAAGCTCCCAAGAAAGACACTCCAAGGAATACGGTAGCAGCTTAGCTAACATTCTCACCCAGAGGGAAAGAGACTTCCTGCAGAGCAAGGGGAGACTGTTTAGCAACGTTTCACATGCTGCAAGAGATGACCTCTTAACAGAAGAGCCTGAAGAGATGCAATATGAGCTACAGGGGGATAATGTAAGCAGTGATTACATGGACTGTACGCTCTCTGTCTCAGATAACGTGTTGTCTCTAAGATAAGTGAGTAGAATTGCCAAAGCTTGAAAGCCACAAAGAAAATGCCTTTGTTTGCTGAAGAGAGCTGTTTTTGAGTACTTTTCATTTACTTGTTTAAAAGCTGAAAGTAAGCAATTTTTGTTCCTGTTCTTGCTTTGTTTTTTCCCAAGTGGAGCTGTTTATGTTTGGTTTGACTCACCCAAAAGAAACCTCTTGGAAGGGTAAATAAAACCTTTTTGAAGCCTTACCTCGGTGCCACAACTGCTTATTTCAACTACATATCCCAGAAGGCCAAGCAAGGCTCTGGGCTGGGTCTAGGCTTGGTGATAAGAAGGCTCGTTTTTGACAATATTCATTAGGGATATCCCGAAAACCTGACTGGTCTGCGGCTCTCCAGGACCAGGGTTCCCCACCCCTGCCCTACCACATAGCCAAACATGACTACGTCCAGCGAGGTGATACCTACTTTGCCATACAGATGTACATAGTTGACCCCTTGTTATCCAAGTTCTATTACCTTGTTCAATGTAAACACGAATCAGCTATTGAGATGTGTAAGTTGTTGTATGTAAACTGCACTGATGCCGAATAGCGTGGTATAAAAGAGACTGTAAATAAATAAATAATAGTGCCATGTTCCTAGAGGAACAATGTGCACCCAAAAGTGGGATTTAGCACAAACACCAAGCAGGTTTGTCACTGATTGGACCCCAGAAACAGGAACCCACAAATATCACTTGACAGAAACACTGTCTAGCACTATGTGGGAACCTAGACATACCACGGTCACTGCTCAGTCAGAGTGAGAGTGACCTCTCAGCATGACATGCTGTGGCCACATTGTCCTTGCAGGTGGTGGTTGCGCACTATAATATCCAAGCCATTGCCCTATGCCCTGTGCAGATGCATCCTGCCCAGACCGCCCTGTCCGGGCCATACCTACAATACCTTGCCACTCATTATGCACATTGGCAGGCTAACGCTGGAAACTGTGCAAGCATTGTGGGCTCAGTAAGGTGTATGCAGCCACAAAACACTGGATAGACAGATACACACTCCCACACTATTTCTGCATTATGCAAAGACAGAGGTGGTTGCCAGCCCTGGCTGCCACACCATTCCTGGGCACAGTGCAGGCAGTGCAAAGGAACGCAATACTGTTAGGGTCACTCTCCGGGGTGGTAACCACTGTCGTAAACATATCTGGAAGCACACACCACATATATCAGAAAGGTTGCTATGATGAATCTCTTTTAACAAATTGGTTTAACTTTGGATTTGTGATCTGACATTAAGCATAGCAACCTTTTGATATATATATGGAATGTGTTTCCATGTCTATGACGGCATTGCTAAGGTATACAAGTGCAAGTAGTGGTAGCTGCTGCTCCGTGCAGGGCCCAACAGCCTGCCTCTCCATGAGGCTTTGGATAGTGGAGCCCGTGGGTGTGGGTGTTTGTGCCTCTGTTGGCTGATGCTCTGGGGCAGAGGTTCCAGACTCCGGTCCTGGTGGGCCAAACACGATCCAGGTTTCCTGGCTGTCCCTAATGAATATGCATGGATACGTTTGCATACAATGGGGGCAGTGCATGTAAATGCATCTCATGCATATTTATTAGGAACATCCTGACAACCTGAATGGTGTTTGGCTGTCCAGGACTGGAGTTCAAAACCTCTGCTCTAGGAAGTGGACATGTTTATGGAGTATGTGCTCTGTAGGGTCAAATATTGGGACATGGTCTGCAGGAGCCCCAGCTGGGATTTAAAAACTGTGACCTTCTGCCTTTGAGCACACTGGCTGTGTGTACTGCACCAAACTGTTGCCACAGTGGTAGGCTGTTCCCTGGGGATCCCATGACTGTTCTTCAGACAGACCTTATCTGTTGCACTGCACGCCACCCACCTAAACAGGGCTTGGCCTTGCTCTGCTGTGGGCAGCTGCTACTGCCCCCTCCACCACTGGCATCCCTCCACCACCATGCTGACATACCCTTATGCCGGTGGTGCGCAGTCCCATGGCATCCAGTGTGCCGCTAGGCGGCTGCCTATGGTGTGGGGTCTGGGGTAGGGGTGCCTACATGAACATCCACACTTCTCCCCGGCACAGCCTGCCAATGTTATGTGCCCTTGGGGGTACCTGTTGGGTACTGTCCCCTGGGACACTGTGGGACACACACTCATGGCCATGTTGGACCCTGGTCAATTGCTGTCTTGCTGCTTTTCAGTTTCTGCATTCCTATGTGCCACCTAGGCATCTGCCTAGTCCGCACTGTGCCCCAGCTGGCCCACTGCATGTGCCGCCTGCAGCCCCCTGTACCCCATTTCCACCATCACCATAGTGCCCTTTCCTACGTGGCCACTCTGCTGTTCCTGCACATGTGATTGCCACAAAAGCAAGCTACCCAATAGACACCACAGAACACCCTCATCAACACTATTTCAGTATTGGAACATTCACTTTGTAGGGGGAATGTGACTTGACCCTTCCTGAATTGCGATCCTCTTTTTTATTCTTTATAGGTGGTGTTGAGTACCCTTCTTCAGTATTGTTTCTCTTGGCCAGCTTGGTGGTTTCGGATTTCACTTATGGTTCTGGTCATTTTATATGGTGTTTGCATATTTGGTTGCTGCATATTTATCATTACTATCACTTTTCTTGGTCTCACTGCCTTTGCTGTATATTGCTGACTGAAATGGTTTCTCTCTTCTGCAAATGTGCCTCTAACGCCTGTTTTTCACTGGCGCTAATTTTCGGCCCTTTTTTCATGGCGTTAGTGTTGCAGGGGCTTCTCCCCGCCCACCACATGCTCATTGACCCCTTTACTCCGCCCTCTCTCCACCCTCTGTGTGCCTTAAGGCCGCTGGAGATGTTATCATGCGAAACATAACGTTATCACGCGATAACGTTACATATCACGCAATAACGTCAACGTTAACACGGTTTAGTAAACATTCCCCTTTATTTTACTATTTTCTTAATCATTTCTGTATCAGAAAGATAACTTCCTTCGCAATTCCAAGCAGGATGAAAGACAGTTTTTGACATGAAGATGAGTTCTGATTCACTGTTGTGTAGATGAGTGGAGTGGAGGAGAAGTATAATGATAAGAGAATTGGCTTGATAACTACAAGACCAATGTTTGATTCCCACTAGCACTCCCTGTGGCCTTGGGCAAATCACTTAACCATCCATTTCCTTGGGAGAAAGGCCTGGAAATCTGCTTCTAGTCACACTGCCAAGAAAACTCAAGAGCTGCTGGGTCAGCATTGACTTGCAGGCATGCATTCTATTGCATTTAAAAGATGAGGGTGAAACAAATAAAAAGTAAAGAATCTGCAGTAAAAGAGAAAGGTTTGAAAATAATATGGCATTTTGTTAGAACGTCTTTTGTGTTCAGGAGGAGAGTCACTCTCAGCAATGTTCTAGGGGTAGAAGGAAAGGTAATCAGGAATAAACAAATGAGCCATCAAGTGCTCCCATGGACCTAAGACAGGAGCTAGGTAGCACAAACAACAAGGAAAGAATCAGAAGGAAAACAAGTCTAGCAGATGAAATGTTATTGCTTTTCACTGCACATCATTATTTCAACATATCTCTGGACAGTATTCAAAGGCACTTATTAGGTCAACAATAGCAGTTATCTAGATATGCACCTTTATAGGCACTATCCTTGGATTTTCTATGGCACTATGGGAGTAATTTTATAAAGTGCAGCATAAAAGTATGCCAAACTAGTGCATGTAAAAAACTTATTTTCAGTGATTCAAGTGCATGAATGGACCTTTACAGCATGTATTTTATCTGGTCACTATTCTATAAGTCTATGTGACAGGCCGAATGCGTGTACTTTCACTGTGGGTAGGCACAGGGGCAAAGAGTGGGTAGAATATAAATCTATGCATGTAAATTATAAAATACTATATAGGCATGGGTGTTTACATGACCACGCCAGCTGGCATAACTGATCACACATAGATTTGTCACATGCATCCTACTACTTATTCCTCTATTTTATAAAGTTCTGCACACGTGTACCTGACTTTATAAAATAGATGTGGAGAGCTGGAATTCTGATGGGCCGGAGCTTTTAGCTGTCTTCTGTGTCCCCTACATTGCCGTCGCTGCAGTGGGAGAGAGAGCCTCTTCTGCAGGAGGTGTGGCTTCACCTATCGTGTCATCAGGAGGTGGCTTGGGACTGATTTAAAATCCTCTCAGCTGCTCTGCAGACACAGACACAGCCTAGGCATCTCCTGGGGCCTCAAAGCTTTTGACACAGGAGATGCCCGGGGGTTCTGGGAAGCAGAAAATCAAGGTGAAGAAGAAAGAGGTGGTTGTCTGTCTGATGAATCAACGTGCGTTAGCAAATTCTAAAGAAAAAGGGAAGGTAGAATTACCACCTCTGGATTCTTCCTACAATGTTATCTGGGGTGTCTCTTAGTCCAATAGATCAGACCCCGTCTCCTAACCCTGGTGCTCTATTTCCACCCCTTTAACGGTTTCTGACCAGGTTCAATCTGGCATCCTGGCTGTCAGCCCGCCACAAGTCTCATCAAAGGTTTTTACTTTTGAGCCTCTCCAACCTCCTGGACCTCGGATTTCTTTTTGACTTCCCCAGAAGCTTCTGATTCTGAAATAACACTTCTCGATATCTGTCTAAGGATTGCCATTTTGCATTTTTTGTTTTCTCACTTCATCTGTGTTTTCTTCTGCATAAACAGACCATGTATCTGCCTCTCCAAAATATTTTAATTTCTCCAGTCCAGCTTTGCCACCAGTGTACTGCACAGTATGTATCCATGAATGAAAGGTGGTTTACTAAAAAAAGAAATACTGGTAATGCTGGAGGCTGCACTGTATATGCAACCTATTTTCTTGTTTTTCCCATTCTGGGTTATGTTTCGTCTCTGAAACATTCTAGCTGAATTGTCCTCTCTCTCTTTAAGTTCTACCAGGATGAATCCTCAGAAGAGATGGCAAGAGTGACCCAGTATCTTACCAAAATGGGTTAATACCTTTCCACCTTGTCCTAGAAGAAAGGGGAAAGAACAAACTGTTTCTTTTAAAGCTGAATACTGTTTTTGATAGCAGCAGGGAAGATGCGAGAGAGACGTTCTGCATTTCTGGGCAGGTACGTTTTGACTTTAATAGTTACAGTGAGGAATTGAGTGGGATTGGAGTTGGGAGAAGGAGGGACTTTATGTTTTAAATATAGTGAATTTGAGAGGAAGGGAGGGAAATCCCCTGGTGACCATCTTTCTTTCATATAAATCCATGACTGGAATGTAATATACTTTATTCAGGAAGGACAGGGTAGGAAGAAGGGGAGGATGGGTGGCACCATATATGTAAAAAATAATATTAAAGTTATAGAATTACGGGGCTTAAAAGGGAGAGAGGGGGCACTGTGGGTTAAAACTAGAAAGAGGGAAAGGGAAATCCATTTGCATTGGAGTGATACACAGATCCCCCTCACAGGGAGAAGTGGATGGAGATTTAATAGAAGACAAATGCAGTATTGTCATAAAAGGAGAAGTGCTACTGATAGGTGATTTCAATATGCCAGATGTTGATTGGCACATCCCTGCTGTGGTGTCATCTAGAAGTAAGGAGATCCTAGATTCTCTATAGGGGGAATTATTCAGGCAGCTGGTAACAGAACTCACACGTGAAGGAGCCATACTGGACTTGATGCTTACCAATGGGGAAAGTGTTTTTGATGTTATAGTGGGAGATCATTTTACAACCAGTGATCACCAGATGGTGTGGTTCAGTATTAGGACTAGGGCTTATAAAATCCATTCAAAAGCAAGGGTCTTAGACTTTAGGAAAACTAACTTTGCCAAAATGGGACAGTACCTCAAGGAGTTGTTAGCGGGATGGGAACAGCTGGGGGATGTAGAAAAACAGTTGGAAAAACTTAAAGGGGTTATTTTAAGGGCAAGAAACCTTTTTCTTAGAAAGGTAAATAAATGTAAAAGGAAAAGGAGGCTGTTATATTCTCAAAAGAAGTAGCTGAAAAGGTGAAGAAAAAGAGGGAGGCCTTCATGAAAAGCGTAGTTACTCACCTGTAACAGGTGTTCTCTGCGGACAGCAGGAATCAGTCCTCAAATATGGGTGATTCCGGTTCTGCCTACCTTTTTTCCCAGGCCGCATGCCAGTCAGGCAGAGATGGTCCTGCATACCCTGGACTGTAAGAGGGTGTTGGCCTTCTATATCCAGTGTATGCAAGCGCATCGGAAGGCTTCTCAGCTTTTCGTATCCTATGACCCCAGTAAGCTGCGGGTGGTGGTATCAAAGCATACGCTGTCCACCTGGGTAGCAGACTGTATTGCTGAGCAAACAAGGCAGCCGAGTTGCCAATGGAGGGTTGTGTTATGGTCCATAGGGTCAGGGCCATGGCGGCATCAGTGGCTCATTTGTGCTCTGTTCCTCTGGTAGACATCTGCCGGTCCGCCACCTGGTCTTCGGGTCAGACCTTCGCAGCCCATTGTTGCCTGGACAGGGAGTCCTGACTGGACAGTGCTTTCAGCCAGGCTGTACTCCCTAACCTTTTCGAGGTCTAGGCAACTCCTGCCCTCCGACCCTTCTGTGTTCAGGCTACCAGAGTGCTATTCCCTTAGTTTGGATTTCTATTGCAACTGTTGTGGCTCTCATAGAGGGAGCCATTTTTAGCTATGGGTTCCCAGTAGTCTATAGCTGGGGAGTCCCATATGTGAGGACTGACTTCCTGCTTGTTCCCGGAGAAAGTGTAGTTACTCACCTGTAACAGGTGTTCTCCGGGGACAGCAGGAATCAGTCCTCACAACCCTCCCTCCTCCCCTTGGAGTTGCAGTCCTATTATTATTATTTTTTTTTCTTTTTGCCGTCTTTTTAACTATGTCATTTGACTGAGAAAGATGGCACCTTTGGGCGGGAAGGGAACCGCGCTTGCATGATGACAACTCCCAAAGGCTTTCTCTGAGAACTGGGGATTTGCTCCGCATGAGGGCTCTGTCAGCGCAAACGTCACCCATATGTGAGGACTGACTTCCTGCTTATTCCCAGAGAATACAAGAGATCACACGGAGGAAGACAAGCATCTATATTTGGAAAAACTTAGAGAAGCTAGCAAAGTAGTCAGGAAAGCAAGGATACAAAAAGAAGAAATAGCCAATGCAATAAAATGGGGGGATAAGACATTTTTCAGATATGTTAGTGAGAGGAGAAAGTGCGAAAGTGGTATTATCAGACTCAAGGGTGAAGGGGAGGAATATGTAGAGGCTTAACAAATATTTCTGTTCTGTGTTCACAGATGAAGGGCCAGGAGCAGGACTTCAGAAAACACCCACAAATAGGAACAGAAGTGAAAGGGAGCTCGAACGATTTTCAGAAGACTGCGTTTTTGAGGAACTAGCTAAACTAAAAGTAGAAAAAAGCGATGGGACCAGATGGAATACATCGAAGAATACTGAAGGAACTTGGGGACGTTCTAGCGGCTCCACTGACTGACTTTTTCAATTCTTCTTTGGAGTCGGGAGTGGTCCCAGAGGACTGGAGAAAGGCCCATGCAGTTCCTTTACACAAAAGCGGAAGTGAGGATGAGGTTGAAAACTACAGGCCAGTTAGTCTAACCTCTGAGGTGAGTAAATTATTGAAAACGGTGCTAAAAGAGAGCATGGTGAGGTTTCTGGAGTCCAATAGATTGCAGGATCAGAGGCAACATGGGTTTATCAGAGGCAGGTCTTGTCAGACAAATATGACTGATTTCTTTGATTGAGTGACCAGGGAGTTGGACCGAAGGAGAGCCCTAGATGTGGTGTACTTACATTTCAGTAAAGCCTTTGGCACCGTTCTGCACAGGCGACTTACAAACAAACTGAGCACCCTAGGGGTTGACTCTAAAGTTACTGACTGGGTTAGAAATTGATTGAGTGGGAAGCAGCAAAGGGTACAGGTAAATGGAGGCCACTCTGAGGAGAATGAGGATACCAGTGGTGTACCACAGGGATCTATCCTTGGTCCGATTCTTTTGAACATCTTTGTTAGTGATATTTGCAGATGATACCAAAATCTGCAATAGAGTAGACGCCCAGGAAGGGGTAGATAACATGAGGAAGGATCTACTGAAGCTAAGCTTGAAGAATGATCTAGAATTTGGTAACTGAGATATAATGCTAAAAAATGCAGTCATGCATTTGGGTTGCAAAAATTCAAGGGAGCAGTACAGTGTAGGGGATGAAGTACTTCTGTCCACAAAAAAGAGCAGGAACTGGATGCGATTGTGTCTGATGATCTTAAAGTAGCTAAACAAGTAGAAATGGTGATAGCAAAAGCCAGAAGGATGCTTGCGTGCATAGGGAGAGGAATGGCCAGCAGAAAAAAAGAGGTGATAGTGTCTCTATATAAGTCTCTGGTGCGACTTCATTTGGAGTATTGTGTGCAATTCTGGAGACCATACCTTCAAAAGGATATAAACAGGTTGGTGTCGGTGCAGAGGGTGGCTACTAAAATGGTTAGTTGTCTTCATTATAAAGCATATGAGGACAGACTTAAAGATCTTAATATGTATACTTTAGAGGAAATGCGGGATAGAGGAGATATGATAGAGATGTTTACATACCTCTGTGGCATAAATGCACAGGAGAGTCTCTTTTGATTGAAAACAACCACTGCTACAAGGGGACATAGGATAAGGGTGAAAGGGGATAGACTCTGGAGTAATATACAGAAATATTTCTTTATGGAAAGAGTGGTAGATGCGTGGAATAGTCTCCCAGTGGAGGTGGTAGAGATGAGGAGCATCTGAATTCAAAAAAGCATGGGACAAACACAGAGGATCTCTAAAGGTGGAACTCTATTGTAGTTGATATAGAAAGGCAGACTAGATAGGCCATGTGGTCTTTTTCCACCGTCATGTTGCTATGTTTCAGCAGGGGGAGGGGGGGGGGAAGGTAGGGGAATCCTTCATTTTTATTGTTTTTCCATAGGAGTTATTTTCATTTTCAATTCATTTCATTTATTCACTTGATTTATTGCCTATCATATTTACCATATACACAATTGAAAAAGCAATGGAATAAGACACATATACCCCTCCCCTCTCTAAACGTCTACAATTTTCATGCTTATTTGCAACTGTAAGGTCATGTTTTCTTACTAGTATGCCTTCAACATTGATCAAGTGTGCCTCAGAAAAGGTTACCACTGCCTAAAGCGTAGTTACTCATCTGTAACAGGTGTTCTCCGGGGACAGCAGGAATCAGTCCTCACATATGGGTGATGTCAGCACCAAAGGAGCCCGTGCAGAAATCTCTCCCAGCTTTCAAAGAAAGCCTTTCGGAGATGCACCATGCATGCTGGTCCCCTTCCCGCCTAAGGTGCTATCTTGCCTTAGATTGATATCATAGCACAAGATGGAAAAAAACAGCAAGAAGAAACTCCACGAGGAGGAGGGAGGGTTGTGAGGACTGATTCCTGCTGTTCCCGGTAAACACCCGTTACAGGTGAGTAACTATGCTTTCTCCAAGAACAAGCAGGAAGTTAGTCCTCACATATGGGAATCCCAAGCTACAGGCTACCGAAAAAAACTGTAAAATCCACAGGTGACCAGAAAAAGGTGAACCGTGAGCAGCAGCAACTGAGTCGGAAGCCAACAGACCCATGAGCAACCCAGGTGTCCAGCAAAGAACCAGTTCACACCGGTAGCTCGAACACAGCAAGGGCTGGAGGGCAGGAGTTGCCTACACCCCAAACAAATGACGGAGTACTGCCTGGCCAAAAGTATGGACAGAGGACCAGGTGGCAGTTTGGAAGATTTCCGACAAGAGAAAGGAACACAGATTTTCCACTGAGGTCACCATGGCCTGGACATTGTGTGCCATGACATGGTGCTCCAGCGAGAGATCAGCCTGCTTGTAGACAAAAGCGATGCAATTCGCTACCCAGGTGGACATGGTGCTCTTAGAGACTGCTACCCCCAATCAACTTGGGTCAAAGGAAACAGAGCTGAGAAGCTCAGTGATGGTCCTGGGTGTGCTGCAGGTAGAAGGATAGCATCCACTTACAGTCCAGTGTGTGGAAAACGGCCTCCACCCTGCTGGTGTGGGGCCATGGAAAGAAGGTGGGAAGTACCACCTGCTGGTTAAGGTGGAACGGAGATACTACTTAGGGCAGGAACTTGGGATGTGTGAGGAGCACTACCCTGTTCTTATAGAACCTAGTGACGGTGGGTCTGCCACCAACTCTTGGAGCTCACTGACCCGGCGAGCCAAAGTGAGCGCCATGAGGAACACCACCTTCCAAGTGAGATAGTTAATGTGGCAGGAGCCGAGCAGCTCAAAGGGTGACACGGAAAACTTTGAGAGTACAATGTTCAAGTCCCACTCTGCCGCAGGAGGATGGATGGGAGGTCTTGGGAGGAGGAGACCCCTCAGGACATTAGACCACTAACGGCTGAGCAGAGAGGGATTTGCCCTCGACTAGATGGTGGTGCACCACCAGCGCGCTAAGGTGCACCCTGAGTTAGAATTAAAACCTGCCTGAGACAGGTGAAGCAGATACAGCTGAACGGAACAGAAGGGGTTAATTTGCCTCTCCCCACACCAGAGAACCTCTGCACTTGAAGGCATACACTCGGCATGTGGAGGTCTTACAGGAAGCTAGAAGCACCTCCTCCACTTCAGTAGAGAGGCTGAAAGGAGCCAGGGATACCCACTCAACAGCCAGGACGTGAGCATCAAGGACCCCAGGTTGGGGTGCAGGAGAGCGCCATCTTCCTACATTAGTAGGCCTGGCGAAGGGGTGTTCTGAGGGGCTCTCCTGGGAAGAAAGGTGGGGGTGTCTGGAGATGGAGGCGGTAACACTCCCTGACCACCTGAAGGGCCCACGCGTCATTGGTGATGGCTGGCCACCTGTGGGTGTAATGTACCAGATGACCCCCCATGTGCTGCAGGACTGTGCCTCCTGGAGGAAGAGAGACTATGCCCAAGGAATCAAAAAACCTCTCTAGGTTTCACTGAGGGCGTGGTCTGAGGCTTGGGGCCTTAGGCTTACACAAGGCATGCCCCTGTACTTTACCAGATGGCCCTGTTGGGGAGCTGGGAAGGCTGGGTACTTCTTCTTCTTTTGGTAAGAGGGCTTTCTGCCTGAAGTCTTCCTCCGGAAGGGTCAGCAGTTGTCAGGAGAGCCTGGTCCTTGTCAAGTACTTGGACTCCAACTCAGCAGCCTTATCTATCATGGATTTACCAAAGAGGTTCTCTTCCTGGCAGGGGACATTGACCAGCTTGTCCTGTACCCATTTCTCTAGGTCGGATGATTATAGCCAGGCATGGTATCGGACACTAAGGCCCATAGCAGCTATTCAAGCTGCCGACTCAAAGCCGTCATAGGCTGCCTGAGTAATAAACTTGCAGAACTCTCTGACTGCAGAGGCCAGGGTTCAGAACCACTGGAGAGGTTCCTCAGAGAGACCAGCCAAGAACCCGGCGAGCCCCTTCTCCAAGTCCTGCAGATACATGCCCATGTAGAGCTGGTAGGCCTAGATCTGGCTGAAAAGCATCGAGCCCTGGAAGCACTTCCTGCCTATGGCATCCATGGCATGGGCCTCACTAGCCAGGGGAACGAAGGAGTGCGTCTTCTGGCTCGTAAGCCTATACATGGCTGACTCCATCACCATGGAGTTATGAGACAATTGAGCTTTTTGGAAGACAGGGCTCCGGCGAACCCAGTACATTGAGTCCAGTCGCCTGCTTACTATGGGCACCGAGGAGGGGTCTCCCACAAGTGGAGAAGCAGCCATTCCAGGATGGGGGGAATGGGCACCATGAATGCCTCTTTTGGAGGAGGCCCGTACTGGAGGATCTTGAGGACCTCTGTGCAAGGATCCTCCTCCAATTCGGTGGTGAAGGTGAGGGCCTTCGCCATATCCCTCACAAAGTCGAGGAAGGCCATGTCCTCAGGAGGGCATTGGCGCCGCATCTTTGGGGGAGGCGGATCTGAGGTTATGTTCCAGTGGCAGTGGGTGTCTGGGAACTCATCATCCATGGTCTCCCAGTCAGATTCCGAGGTGGTGGAGGAGTCGAGGGTTCCCCGGGACTCAGCATCATGCCTCGGCCCCAAAGACTCCAGTGCCCCAACTGCCTGCCGCTCAATGCCAAGGTCAATGAATGAGAAATACTGTGGCCCCAAGGAACAGGACTGGGAATGTAGCTGATGCGAGGAACCTCTTGAGGCCGGTAGCCTTCGAGATCAGCTCGACCTCCGGAGAGTCCCTCAACACGGAGGGCCCTGTGGTTGGGAGTGATGACCTGGAAGAACTGGGCATCAGAGCCCACTGCTGGGCCAAGAAGGCAGACAAACTGCACTCCAGGGCCCCCATCCTGGCCTAGAGACCTGATGGCTCTGAAGCCTTCGGTGCGGGCACCAAGGACTTTGGGACTGGTGATGTTGATGGCTCCCGTTAGGGCAACTTGAAAGGCCTATTCCAGCAGTTGCCCTCAGCCTCGCGTTAAGGGCTACGGGTCCTGGGCCTGTGGGATTTCCCTACTTTCCCTGACTTATCTCCCAACACAGTTTTTAAGGGTTTTCGGCTCTTCTTGTGACCCTCATTGGTGAAGCTCTAGCTGGAGGCTCCTTGGCCATTCGGTCCCCATGAGGGTCCGAGGTTCCAGAAGAGGACTTGGAGTGAGGTCTTGTGGAATGCTCCAGGACTGATTCAGCTTTGTGGAAGATGAACTCATGCTGCTGCTGACAGCTCTTAAGGACCTTGGGAGTCATCTGCTTACAGAGACTGCAGACCAAAGGATCATGATCCAGCCCAAGGCATTGAAGACAGTAGTCATGCAGCGGTCGCACAGCTTGAAGCCACCAACCGAGGCCATGCAATGGAAGACAGCTTCCGCAAGGTCAAACTCACTTGGCCCAGCCAGGAAAAATGCGTGAATCCACACCAAACAAAAAATTTTGAAAAAGAACCCAGGAAACGCGATGCTGAGGGCTTCTCGGGGCGAGAAGGGACCAGTACGCAACCAGAGAAACAGAAATTAAGACAAAAACTGCCAACTTTTTCCAGGGGAGGGGGGAGAACAGACACATGTCCGATGGGCTCCGCGGAAAAAAGGAGACTGAGGCATGATGGCACTCTTAGGCAGGAAGGGGACCATGCATGCGTGGTGCATTTCCCAAAGGCTTTTTTTGAAAGCTGGGGAGAGATTGCCATGCAGGCTCCATCGGCGCTGACGTCACCCATATGTGAGGACTGACTTCCTGCTTGTTCCCAGAGCATGCTCAGGTCTGGACCCACACAATAACAAAAGATACTGGCAGAGACTTTTAAACATGACTTGGTCCTTCCCAGTAGTGTGCCAATTAATGGGCAGCATAATAGACAGGCCCTGCTTTGTGCAGCACACATTGCAAGCAGGAATGGAGGAGGCAGTGTGGATTTAAGAGCATGACTTATTCTATTTTGTTATTTTATTTAGTCACACCTTTCCAGTAGTTGTTCAAAGTAAATTACTCAATTTAAAAGAGGGACATAAAAGGGGAGGGAAGAGGAGGAGAATCGGAGCAACAGGCAGTTATCCATATATTCAGCACCGGCCACTCTTGGGATATTTGTGCTGAATATCCGGATTATCTTGTAACTGCCATGGTTGGGTTTTAAAATAAAAGCTTAACTGCAGTGGCTGAATAGTAGTCTATATGTTTTGCTAGTGACTACTATTATGGATGTATACACTAGGGAAATTTTATAAGTGCCTAGCTGAGCACGTAAAACACGGTTCCATATGCTCAAATCAGTTATAAAACTACATCCTTAAAGGCACATTTTACAAATGAGGTCCAAGTCAGAACATCTGAAAAAAGGAAGGCATGTCCAAGTTCAGGCACAATTTCACAAACGTGGATGTGCCTGATATAGACATCTGCAGGGGCAGGGGCATCTACACAGACATCCTCACAATAGTATTTAAGACCAGTGGCCTAATGGTTAGAGTAGTGGTCTAGGCCCAGGGAAGCCAGGGTTCCAATCCCACCGCTACTATTATTGTGCTTGTGGAAAATAATGAGAACGATGGAGCACCATCTTCTCTACACCCTCCAGAGGTTTAATGGCCAAAACAAGCACTTTCCTGACACTTGTTTATTCCTGGAGCAGGTCTAAATTTGGACAGGGTCCATTACACCACCCCAGACACACCTCTGGCACACCTTGACCATTTCTGTACCGGAAACTACTTTAAAAGCCATTTGTAAAATGGCTCCGAGGACATCTCTGTGATTTGAATGTCCACATGCACATTTTCAGACATCCAAATTGCGACCGAGACTTTTAAAATGTTATTGTTGAATACAGTGCTAGCCGGACAAATACCAAAGTCTGATACCAACAGGCCTCCAGCCCTTTCTTCTTTCTGTCCATGTAAATTGTATGCATAAAGCAAATTTTCTGTAGATAACACTTTACCCAAACAGAGGGAAGATTTTAGAACAAAAACCTTCACACACATATGCATGCAAATGGCCTCTTCTAAAAATCTGACTGGTGTAAGGCTGCACTTTGACATAATGGTGCATACTTTGCCGGTAGGCGTCAACAAGGGTGAGGTGTGGGAGGAGTGTGCAAGTATACATGTTTATTATAAAATACCTATATCTACATCTGTACCAGCAAACATTAAGCATGTTCACTTACACTTGATACAGAGCAGGTATAAACGGCCACAACTGAATTTAAGGTACGATCTCTGCCTTTTATGTTTAAGTAGCTACTTGTCTTTAAAATTCAGGCTTAAAACAGGCACCTTTTGGCTGCCTTCACCTAGGCAACCTGTTATAAATTACCCTCCATAACTCCTAACTCACAAACCCCCTCAAAGACTACTTGAAATTAAGCATTTAGGACTTACCTGAAACCGATAGAAGGTGCCATCATCCTTTAATGTTAGTACATGGTCTGAGATTGGAAAGAAATAGCCATGGGCTGCCATTAATGTCCCCATATGCAGAGCCTCCACTGTTCCATGCAAAGGAAAAGAACATAGCACAAAAGACTTTATTTCTTGAATTTGGACAATGGGGAATGATGCCTTGGATCATATATTCCATCTATCTTTCCTGAGTACACACTTATGACTTCAAGGCATCTGTATCCCACAAGAAATATTCTCTCTATTTTCCTTTCTATAAAAAAAGACAGCTTTGCCTGCAGTACTGCAATAATTCACATTGGCATTAGAATAATTCACCCTCTGCAGTTTTTTCAGTGGTCTGCAACAATCACTTCTTCCATAGCCAATAATGCTTATCTTTATTAGATCTCCTAAAATAAAAATGCTGCACAAAATTGCACTTTCACGGTCTCTTCCCTGCAACAACACCAGTGTTTCATATACCATAACCAATGTCTTTGAAACTCAGGGAAAAAATATTTCTTATTAGTATTCTGACGTATCAGATACCTGAATGATTAATATTAAGATACAATTATCACCTGAGGAGATGAGAAAAACAGAAAAGTAGCCTGAAAGAGTAGTTTAAAACTGCATTTGATTTTATTAGGAATTCTTGTGCAA
The DNA here is from genome assembly GCA_033557465.1 of Ichthyophis bannanicus. Lineage (NCBI taxonomy): Eukaryota > Metazoa > Chordata > Amphibia > Gymnophiona > Ichthyophiidae > Ichthyophis > Ichthyophis bannanicus. Next base: position 513,364,288 of record CM066033.1, read on the forward strand.
AGTATTGAAAGAATGCCTTATTGGTATGTTGTGTTTATCCTTCTGTCTGCTTGTGACCTACTTTCACTGATGAAACCATGCAAGCTACCATATATTGTGCTTTCAAGCCCTGTATGAGTGCTGAGACAGGACCTGGTACTGCTCGGAAGGAATCTGCACTTGTAGTATTTACCTGCTTGGAAATTGTCTTAAAACTTGGGGAAAAGGGAGATTTGGGTTAAACCGAAATTCTGTGCCTATGTACAATTATTTGTTTATTTATAAAGCCAGATAAAGCCCTGTTTAGCTGCAAATCTTTCTGTTAGCCTTTGGTTGTAAAGTTAGTTAAGGCACAGTTTAGCTGCAAATCTTTCTGTTAGAATTTATTTACAAAGTCAGTTAAGGCCTAACTGAACTGCAAATGGCACTAAATTATTCAAAGTTGCTAAATCTCATATGGATTGTGAGAAATTGCAGGAGGACCTTTGAGAATGGGCATGCAAATGGCAGATGAAATTTAATGTGGACAATTACAAAGTGATGCACTAGGGAAGGTACATGATACTAGGTTCCATATTAGGAGACATCACTCTGGAAAAGGATGTAGATGTCACAAGAACCAACCTCATACAGACCAATTGCCAGCATCTCATTCCTGGCAAAGATAATAGAGAAGATCATACAAATACAACTCCAGGATCATATAGACTCTCATATCCCCCTCGATCCCCAACAGTATGGGTTCAGATCCTAATGTCGGCCCTGACAGACAACCTAATAAAGAGCATCGACAAACCCAATAAAGGCTTCATACTTATCTTCATCGACATCAAAACAGCATTCGACTCCATCCCACACCTCTTGATCATCCAATGACTCTAATCCATCGGACTAAGAGGTACCATGCTCAAATGGTTCAGATCCTATCTCTTGAACCGTCTTCTCCAAGTTAAAATAGGTACTGAAAGATCAGCCCCATATACTCAGCTTCAGGGAGTCCCACAGGGATCTGCTCTATCCTCTCTGCTATTTAATATCTACCTACAACCAATCTGCACAAACATCCATGCACACAATACGCTATACCACATTTATGCAGATGACATCATGCTATACGCTCCCATCAACACCATCAAGCCCGCAATCACCCAAAATAAAGAAATGCTTCACTGCTATCACCCATTGGCTTTCAAAGCACAACTTGATTTTATTGAATATGTTTATTTTGTTTTATTGTATTGTAAACCGCAGAGTTTGTCCACAGATCTGCAGTATATCAAATACAATATATATCCAGAACCATAACTTAACAATAGCAAATAAAATGGACATCATCTATATTACTAAAGACAGTAGCTTCACTCCACCATCCTTCATAATCATTGCCGGAAATTGACAGCAAATCAAACCCGAAGAACGCTACCGAGGAGTCACCATAGATTGACACCTCTCACTATCCTTCCACAACAACAATGCGACGAGGAGTCTATACCACAAACTCAAAACAGTACAACACCTTAGACCTCCCGTGGACTCCAGCGACTTTTGCGCTGTTCTTCAAGCACTCACCTTCCCCCACATTGACCATTGTAACATCATCTTTCAAGGCCTCCCCAAATCCAACACTCACCCACTTCAAATAGCCCTGAATACAGCTGCACACATTCTCTCTAACACATTTAGAACTGAACATATCACTCCTATACTCAAGCAGTTGCACTGGTTACCCATCACTGAAAGGATGAAATACAAGTCCCTACTAACAATTTTCAAAGCCACCTATAACCTCTCTGCTGTGCACCTATAATCACTTATACAAAAAGTACCAGACAACAGGAACAGAAAATCTGGTTCCCTCAACATCCTATGCATACATGCACTAAATACTAAGACCACCTGTACTATATCAAAGATAGCCATCTCTCTCTTTGCACCAACACTATGGACTGCGCACCCCGACAGCCTTTATGCCACAGATGACTTAATGACGTTCAGAAGGAACTTGAAGACACTCATCTTCCTTGAGGGCCTTGCCGATAATGTAACTTAACCAGCCAGTGCACACCTCCCCCTACACATAAATATATGTAAATAAGTTCTTGATGTTATTATCCTAAACATGTTGTTCAACCTATTTATACCCACCCAAATTAATCTGAACATAGTTAATCCCCTCACCCACTCTCGTTTGATGTTCTATGTAAAGTCACCTTGGCCTGTTTTATGTAAACCGCTCTGACTCTTAGATTTAGCAGTATATAAGCACAGCAAAATAAATAAATAAATCATGGACAGTACATTGAAATCTTCTGCTCAAAGTGCAGTGGCAGCCAAAAGGCAAACATAATGTTAGGAATTATTAGGAAAGGAATATAAAACAAAAAATACCGTAATGCCTCTCTATCGTTCCATGGTGGGATCACACCATGAGTATTTTGTTTAGTTCTAGCTATCACATCTCAAAAAGATATGGAAGAATAAAAAAAGATACCAAGAAGGATGACAAAAATGATAAGAGGATGGAATGACTCTCCAATGAATGAAGACTAAAAAGGTTAGGGCTCTTCAGCTTAGAGAGAAGATGACTGAGGGGAGCTATGTTAGAGGAGATGCAAAGATGTGTGGTGTGCCCAGGCTTTTAGAGTGTTTGTTCTTGAGACATAGAATATGTTACCTAAAGAGATGTATGTTATTGTTAGTCTATCTGGTTTTAAGAAGGCAATAAATACATTTTTGTTCTCTAAAGGGTAGTTGGGTTATGGGTCTAGGGCTCGGTTGATTGCTTTGATGATTTGATTGGATAGAGTTGCTGGGTTAAGGATATAGAATTTTTAACATTTTTATAGAATTTTATTATACTTTTGTATGGGACTTTGAATGAGTTTTCTCAGTAAAATGGTATAAACCTTTTATAAATGGAAACATTGAAATACAATGGCAGAAAAAAATCATATGGCCTATTCAGCTGTCCTTCCATATTAATTATTATAGTTCCTTTTTCACTTTAGAGATCTTCTGTGTTTGTCCCATACTTTATTGAATTCAGATGCAGTCCGTGTCTCTATTACCTCCACTGGAGACTATTGCGTGCATCTACCACTCTTTCAGTAAAGAAATATTTCCGCATATTACTCCTGAGTCTATCCCCTTTCACCGTCATCCTATGCCCCCTCACTGAAAGAGGCTCTCATTCTGTGCATTTTTGTCACCGAGGTCTTTAAACTAATCTATCATTGATCTCCTCTCAGGCCTTTCTTCCAAACTATTACATATTGCGGTATTGAAGTCTGTCCCCATATGCCTTATGACAAAGCCCACTGCCCATTTTGGTAGCCATCCTCTGCGCCAATTCCATCCAGTTTATATCCTTTTGAAGGTATGGTATTCAGATGTGCACACAATGCTCAAAATGAGGACTCACCAAAGACTTATACAGAGGTACCATCACCTCCTTCTTTCTGCTGGCCATTCCTTTCCCTAGGCACCCCAGCATCCTTCTGGCTTTCACTATAACCTTTTCTACCTGTTTAGTCACCTTAAGATCATCAGAAGCAATCAACCCAAATCTTGTCCTTTTTTTGCAGAATAAGTACTTCACCCAAATAATGTACTGCTCCCTTGGATTTTTGCTGCCCAAACACATGATCCTACTTTTTTCAGCATTAAATCTTAACTGTCAAATTCTCGACCGTTCTTCAAGCTTCACTAGATCCCTCCTCATGTTGTCCACTCCTTCCTGGGTGTCCACTCTATTGCAGATTTTGGTATCAACCACAAAGAGGAAAACCTTATCAAATAGCCCTTCCACAATATCACCTAAAAACATGTTAAAAAGAATTGGATAAAGGACAGGTCCCTGCGTCACACTACTGGTAAAATCCTTCTCCTCCATTTACCTGTATCGTTTGTTACCTTCCATTCAACCACATTTCTAACCCTGTCAGTCACTTTAATATCCATCCCTAGGGCACTCAATTTATTTGTAAGCTGCCTGTGTGGAAAAGTGTCAAAGGATTTACTGAGTACACCGCATTTAGTTCTCTTCTTTAGTCTAACTCTCTGGTCACCCAGTCAAAGAAATTAATGAAATTTGCCTGACAAGGCAGCGTAGTTACTCAACTGTAACAGATGTTCTCCAGGGACAGCAGGAATCAGTCCTCACATATGGGTGACATCGGCATTGATGCAGCCCACATGGATTCACTCCCCAGCTTTCAAAGAAAGTCTTTGGGAGATAGACCGTCCAATGGTGCCATCTTACCTCAGTAGGATGACATAGCTCAATCAAGCAGAAAAAATTAAAAAAACAATTCCATGGGGAGGAGGGAGGGTTGTGAGGACTGATTCCTGCTGTCACCGGAGAACACCTGTTACAAAGGGCCGGACAGAAGGAGTTGCATTATTGCCCAAAGAAGTGACAAAGTATTGCCAAAGGCACTATTGTGTTGTGAGCTCTCCTCTAGGTATGGACAGAAGATCAAGTGGCATCCCAGCAGATGTCCAGAAGAGGGACAGAGCACAAGTGAGCCACCGAGGTAACATGATGCTCCAGGGAAAGTCCAGCCTGTTCATAGGTAAAAGAGATGCAGCCTGCCACCCAAGTAAACATGGTATGCTTAGAGACCACAAACCTGAACCTGTTGATGTCATAGGAGATGAACAGTTGCAATGGGACTGTGTCCGCTGAAGGTAGAAAGACAGTGCCCTCTTGCAATCCAGGGTGTGTAGTGAGGCCTTCACTCGGGATGTGAAACCTGGGGAAGAAGGTGTGAAGGACCACCTCCTGGTTCATATGAAAAGCGGACACCACTTTAGGCAGGAATTTTGGTTGAGTCCAGAGAATAGCCCTGTTTTTGTGGAACCTGGTGTAGGAGGCATGGGCCACCAATGCCTACAGCTCACAAACTCTCCTTGCTGAAGTGAGCGCTACCAGGAACACTACTTCCCATGACAAGAACTTGAGATGGCACATAGCCAGAGGCTCAAAAGGTGGAGCCATCAGCTTCCTGATAATCATGTTCAGGTCCCATGCCACCAGTGGTGAGCAGATGGGGGCCGCGAGAGAAGAAAGCTCTTCATGAAGTGGCCCACAAGGGAGTGCACAGAGACAGGGTGGCCATTGACAAGGTGTTGATGTGCTGCTAGGGTGCTGAGGTGCACCCTGCCAGAGTTGGACTTAAGACCAGCCTGGGAGAGGTACAGGCGATATTGCAGGATGTCTTGCACCAAGCAAGTGAAAGGGTTGAGATTCCTGTCTGTGTACCAGATGGAGAATCTATGCCATTTGAAGCATATGCGTTCCATGTTGAGTCCTTGCGCAATGCCAGTAAGATGTCCTCCACCTCTCGGGAGAGGTAGAGGTGTGCTATGGCTAGCCATTCAACATCCACGCCATCAGAGCAAGGGATTGGAGGTCCCATCCTCCTGTGAGAGCAAGTCTAGGTCCTTACCCAGGGGTGTTAGGGCCACTCGGGACAGCTGCAATAGCAGAGAGAACCATGGATGCCAAGACCACCGAGGAGCAATGAGAATTACGAAGATCCAGTCTGACTGAACCTTGAGCAAGGTCTTGGGAACGAGAGGAATAATGGGTATGCATGCAGCAGGCTCCCGGACCAAGACAGGAGAAAAGTGTCCACCGCCACTTGTTCCAGGGCCAGTCTCCAGGAGCAGAAGCATGGCAGTTGCGTGTTCTCGGGGCTGGCGAAGAGATCCAACATTAGGGTCACCCAACATCGAAAGATGGAGTTGTCCACCACTGGGTTAAGGTGCACTTGTGGAGGCTGAAGGACTCTGCTGAGCTGATCTGTGAGTAGATTGTTCTGGACTGGCAGGTAGACCGCCTGGAGGATCATGCCCTTCTCTGTGGCAAAGGTCCACAGGTGAACCACCTCCCAAAAAGAAGGTATGAGCCTGTTCCCCCCTGCTTGCAGATGTAAAACATCGCTACTTGGTTGTCCATCTGAACGAACACAACCTGGCCTGCCAGATTGGCCTGGAACACCCGAAGGGTATTTGTCACAGCTCTGAGTTCTAGGAGGTTGAACTGAAGGGCACTTTCCTCTGGAGTCCAGGTGCCCTGTGACTGAAGACCATCGCATTGGGCTCCCCAGCCGAGCTTGGAGGTGTTCGTGGTCAGATGTTGGACCGGTGGAGCCTGGAAGAATAGCCAGCCATGAGATTCCATTGGCTCTGCCACCAGGCGAGAGAGGCTGACAGAGGCTGTGTGATCCGGACAAAATTCTGCAGTTGGCCCATCACCTGAGTCCATTGAGAGCTGAGGATCCACTTGGCCTGTCGCATCCAGAGATGGGCCTACGGGGTTACATGAACCATCAAGACTATGTGACCCAATAAGCACAGCAGGAGATGGGTGAATGCCAATGAGTGACTCTCTGGCTAGGGTTGTCAGATGCTGAGGAAGGCTCTGGCCTGGGTTGAGTCCAGGAGGGTTTCTATGAACTCCAGGCACTGGTTCAGGAGCAAATATGACCTTGGGAAACTGATCACAAACCCCAGATGTTGCAGCACCCTTACGGTGCGGTGGGTCATGTGATGCACCTCCTCTGGAGAGCTAGCTTTCAAAAGCTAGTCATCCAGATAGGGGAAGATGAAAACTCCCAGTAGGTGGAGATGAGCAGCGACTACTACCAGACACTTGGTGAACACCCTAGGTGTCGAGGAGAGGCCGAAGGGGAGCACCATGTACTGGCAGTGGCGGAGGTACTGACGGTGTAGAGGATGGATCAGGATGTGGGTATAGGTATCTTTGAGATACAATGAATATAGCCAATCTCCCCGGAGGAGGTAGGGCAGCAATGTTCCAAGGGATAGCATCTTGAACTTCTCCTTGACCAGAAAGCGGTTTAGGTCCCACAGATCCAGGATACACTGAAAGCCGCCTGTCTTTTTTGGGATAAAGAAGTACCAGGAGTGGAACTCCCTTACCCCAGAGGGGCTGAGATACTGGATCCACTGCCCAGGGAAGCTGTAAAACTAGAGGGCATAACATGAAGCTGCAAGGGGATAAATTGAAAGGCAATGTCAGGAAATACTTTTGCACTGAAAGGGTGGTGGATGCTTGGAATGCCCTCCCTATGGAAGTGGTGGGGGAAAATACAGTGACAGAATTCAAAATGGCATGGGACAGACACCGTGGATCACTTTACAGTAACAGGATAAAATAAAAATAAACTTAACTATCCAACTTCTCAACAAACAGGGGTGTCCTACACGGAACGGTGGGTTCACCCCTAAATAAAGACATGGGGAGGGGTGACCTGCACAGAGCAGCAGTACTCTTGCCATCTTACTGGGCAGACTAGATGGACCATATTATCTGCCATCATTTACTATGTTACTATGTTAGAGTTCCTTCTTTAAGAGCTCTCTGTGCATGGAGGTCATGGGAAGTTCCCCTAGAAAGAAGGGAGGAGGCATCTGGTTGAAATGTAGAAGGTAACCTTTCCACACCACCTGCAGCACCCAGGCGCTGGTAGTGATGCCTGGCCACTGGTGTGCGAAGTGGACCAGATGTACTCCCGTGTGCCTCAGGGGGAAGATAGGCTATGCCCAAAGAGTCAAAAACCGCCCCCCCTCCCCCAGGCTGTGGCTGGGGTGCTGTTTGGGGCTTGGGGGCTTTCTGCTTACAGGGACTGTGCTCATAAGCCTTTTTCCCCTTGGGATGGAAGGGATTTTGCCCTGAAGCTTTCCAGCAGGAAGGATCAGCCGCCTTCTGGGATAGCCTAGTCCTGGTTGTGAATTCCGACTCCAACTCGTCTGCCTTGTCAATCATGGGTTTGTCAAAGAAATTCTCTCCACGGCAGTGGACATCAGTCAGTTTGTCCTGCATCCATTGCTCCAAGTCCAAGGACTGTAGCCAAGCCAGGCAGAGGGCCCCGATGCCCACCACAGCTACTTGAGTCAAGGACTCAAAGCCGTCAAAGGCTGATCGAGTCTGGAATTTGGAGCATTCCTTGACCGAGGAGACAAGGGTCGGGAAGTGCTTGAGAAATTCACCTGCCAACCCAGCTGAGAACCCGGCGAGCTCCGCTGCCAGGTACCTCAGGTACATGCCCATGTTCAGCTGCAATGCCTGGATGCAGGCTGCAAGCATCGAGCCCTGGTAGCACTTTCTGCCAACCCATCCATGGTGTGGGCCTCCCTGCCAGGGGGGCACAAAGCAGCGTGTCTTCTGACACTTTATCTGACACATGGCCAACTCCACCACCATTGATTTGTAAGGCAACTGTGTCTTCTGAATGCCGGGGCTTTTGCCAACTCAATACTGGGAATCAAGTCACCAACTCACTATTGGTGCTGTCACTGGACTCTCCCACATCCTGAACAGCAAGCGCTCCAGGATGGAGGGAATCAGCATTGTCAGTGGCTCCTACAGAGGGGCCTCGTGCTGGAGGATCTCTAAGTCCTCAGCACGTGGCTCGTCCTTCAGTTCCATCATGAAGGCCAGGGCCTTCGACATTCCCCGGACAAAGTCAAGGAATGCAAGGTCCTCAGGTGGGGACCTCCAGCGCTCCTGCAGGGAGAAGGTTCAGAGGGGACATCTATGTGCAAGACGGTGTTGAGTGACTCATCGTCCAGCTCCCATCCTGATTCGGAGCGGACGAGACCTCAAGTCCCAGATGATCATCGGGTTGATGAGCCACCGGTGCTGAAGGAGAGCGAGTTGCCTATCGCGCCAATCCCGAGGTGCTCAGGGGCAAGTCATGTCTTGCGCAGGAGGCCGACCAACATGACTATGAGCAGGTGAATGATTCCATAAGGACATAAGAACATAAGATATGCCATACTGGGTCAGACCAAGGTCCATCAAGCCCAGTATCCTGTTTCAAACAGTGGCCATTCTAGGTCATATGTACCTAGCAGTTTCCCCAAAAGACACAGGTTCCACAATGCTTGTACTGGGTCAAGCATTGATATCCTGGGTCCCTTCTTAATAATGGTTTATGGACCTTTCCTCCAGGAACTTGTCCAAACCTTTTTTAAACCCAGCTACACTAACAGTCTTTACTACATTCTCCGGTAACAAATTCCAGAGTTTGATTACACGTTGAGTGAAAAAATATTTTCTTTTATTAGTCTTAAATAGTTTATCCTGTAGCTTCATTGCATGTCCCCTAGTCTTTCTATATTCTGATAACACAAACAATCAATCTACGTTTACCTGTTCCACTCCGTTCATTAATTTATAGACTTCTATCATATCTCCCCTCAGCCGTCTCTTTACCAGGTTAAAGAGCCCTAACCTTTTTATCCTTTCTTCATAGGAGTATCCTTCCAAACCCTTTACCATTTTGGTGGCTCTTCTCTGAACCTTTTCTAATAACGCTATATCTATTGTAAGATACAGTGACCAGAATTGCACACAATATTCAAGGTGCGGTCTCACCATGGAACGATATAGAGGCATTATAATATCTTTTGTTTTATTTTCCATTCCTTTCCTTATGATACCTAGCATTCTATTTGCTCTCTTGGCCGCCGCTGCACACTGGGCCGAGGGTTTTAACATGTTATCCACAAAGAAGCCTAAATCTTTTTCGTGGATGGTGGTTCCTAATGTGGAACCTTGCATTGTGTAACCATAGTTTGGGTTGTTCTTCCCAAGGTGCATAACTTTGCACTTGTCCACAATAAATTTCATCTGCCATTTGGATGCCCAGTCTTCCAATTTATCAAGATCATCTTGCAATTTTCCACAATCCTCTTGGGTTTTAACAACTTTAAATAGTTTTGTGTCATATGCAAATTTGATAACCTCACTCGTCATTCCCTTTTCCAGGTTATTTATGAATATGTCAAAAAGCAGCGGACCCAGCACAGATCCCTGGGGTACACCACTATTCACCATTCTCCATTGGGAAAATTGGCCATTTAGCCCTACCCTCTGCTTTCTATCTTTTAATCAGTTCCTGATCCACAATAGTACACTGCCTCCTATCCTATGACTCTTTAGTTTTGCCAAAAGTCTCCGATGTGGGACCTTGTCAAAGGCTTTCTGAAAGTCCAGATACACTATATCAACCAACTCACCTTTGTCCACCTGTTTATTCCAGCACAGGCTGGACTTCCTCTGGGGATGTCCTCGCATTGGAGGGACCCATTGTCGGCACCGGGCCCCAATGCACCTTGAGGAAGGAAGCCAGGCTGCATTCCAAGGCTTCCATCCTGGCTTCAATGCGACCAGCTTGGGTCTGGAAAGCAACGAGCCTGGACTGGGTCCCTTGAAGTGGAATCACTGAGGGTAATTGCGTCAGACGACCAAGCCCGATCACCCGACACGGTGAGAGTCTCCTCCTGCCAGGGAAGCTTCGAGGGCCACTCCTGACCATCACCCACAGCGTCTGGTTGAGGTCTCCTGGGCCAGGTACCAGAAATCTTACCTCTGGCTCCAGGATTGGACAAATTTTGACGATGTCCTGAACCCACAGGAGAGGTCCTCCGAGGACAACCCCTGGTCCAAGACTCTGCAACCTTAAGGCTCAGATTAAGTAGATGTGTGTGACGGAGTCTCCAAAAGCAGTGATTCCATACTCAATGCTGGCCCTATGGCAGAGGCCTTTGAGCCAAACAGCTTCCCCCACTGCATTTTATGATTCCTCCAGTTCTTGCTCGACATCTGCAGGCAGAGCGGGCAAATGGAGTCATCGTGATCCACACCGAGGCACTAAATACAGCAATTGTGGTGGTCCATTATGGATATAGTACGTGGGCATTTGCCCCATTGCTTAAAACCGCTGAACAAAGACATAGCGAGGAAGACAGCACCTGTGAGATCAAACTCAAACGTCTCGGTCAGGGAGGGTGTAAGAAAAGACTCGCACACTGAAAAAGGAAAAAAAATGGACCCAAGAAAAAATGCGATGCCAAGGCAAGGGTGGATTCGGGTAGCGGGAAGGTGATCAGGAAATGACCGATAAAAAGAGTGTGATAATGCTAAGGGTAGAAAACTCCACTTTTGCCAGGGACGACAGACAGGATATCTACAGGGCTCCACGGAAAAAAGAAGACTGAAGTAAGATGGCATCCTTGGATAAGAAGTTGACCTGCATGCAAGGTCTAACTCCCAAAGGCTTTCTTTGAAAGTTGGGGAGTGAATCTGCATGGGCTCCATTGATGCCGACATCACCCATATGTGAGGACTGACTTTCTGCTTGTTCCTGGGGAACTGCCTCTAGAAACCTCACTATCATCTGTTTTAGTCACATTTCCATTCATTTCCTTGACCTATTGTTCCCAACCTCATCTTTACTTCCACTTTTGTGTAAAGGGACCACATGCGCCCTTCTCTAGTTCTCTGGGACCACTTCCAACTCTAAAAAATCACTAAAAAGGTAAGACAGTGGAGCCACTAGAATTTCCCTAAATTCCTTCAATGCTCTTGGATGTATCCCATCTGGCCTCTTTGCTTTGTCTACTTACAGTTTTGCTAACTCCACATGAACACAATCTTCTGAAAATCATTCAAAATCCAAATCAGTTCCATTCCTATTTGTGTGTGTTTTCTGAGGTCCTACTCCCAGTCCTACATCTGTGAACACAGAACACAAATAATTAAGCAATTCTACTTCATCCTCATCAGCTTCTACATATTCCTCCCCTTCATCCTTCAGTCTGACAATTCCACTTTTGTACTTCCTCCTTTCGCTAACATATCTGGGACATTTTTTGCAAACCCCTACCCTCCTCCCCATTTTACTGCATTGGCTATTTTTCTTCCATTTATATATTTTCTTTCCTTACTACTTTCCTAGCTTCTCTTAGCTTTTCCAAATCTTAATGCTTGTCTTCCTCTTTCTGTGATCTTTTGTATTTTATGGCTACTCTTTTTCTTCACCTTTTCAACTACTTCTTTTGAATACCATAATGACTTTTATTTGGTTTCCTAACAAAAAGGTTTTGTTGTCCTTGAAATATCCCCTTTTAGTTTCACCCACTGCTTTTCTACACCCTCCAGATGTTCCCATCCCACTAATGACTCCTTGAGGTAATGCCCCATCTTGGCAAAGTTAATTTTTCTGAAGTCTAGAACCCTTACTTTTGAATGGACTATATCAGCTCTTGTCCAAATATTGAACCACACCATCTGATGATCACTAGATGCAAGGTGATCACCCACTATAGAATGAGAAACACTCTCCCCATTCATAAGTACCAAGTCCAGTATGGCCCATTCACATGTAAGTTCTATCACTAGTTGCTGGAATAGTTCTCCCTGTAGAGAATCCAGGATCTTATTGCTTCTAAAAGGCATAACAGCAGGGATGTCCCAATCAATATCCAACATATTGAAATCACTTATCAGCAGCACTTCTCCTTTCATAGCAATACTGTGAATATCTTCATTTAAATGTCTATCCACTTTTTCTATCTGTGAGGGAGCTCTGTATATCGCACCAATGCAAATGGATGCTCCATTCCTTCTTTCCAGTTTAACCCACAGTGCCTCCTCCTCCTCTCATAAGCCCTGCAATTCTATAACTATAATATTATTTGTTTTATATATAGTGCCATTCCTCCGCTCTTTTCTTCCTACCCTGTCCTTCCTGAATAAATTATAGCCTAGAATAATTACACCCCAGTGATGATTCTCCATGAACCATGTCTATGTAGCCACCACTATATCCAAGTCAGCCTCTTCCATTAAAGCCTCCTCATTTGGAATTTATTTCCCTTACTACAGGCATGAATACACATCATTTTCCAGATATTGATCTTTTTACCCATGTCTACAGAGGTATTTGATGTTTTACTTACCTGAGGGCTTTTACTTACCTGGGGGATTTCTTCACCTGTCCGCAACAAATCTAGTTTAAAGCCTTCTATATTATGTTAGCAAGTCTGCTGCAGAAGACTTTTAACCTTCTTGGATAGGTAGACATCACCTCTCCTCAGCAGCCTTTGGAAAATCATCCTTTCATCCATAAAACCAAAATGCTCTCAATGACGCCATCCACACAGCCATGCATTCTTCAGAAGGTCCATCAAGCCCTGTATCCTGTTTCCAAAAGTTGACAATAGGTCACAAGTACCTGTCAGGTTCCAGGGGTAATCAATGGATTTCTTCAGTCCAATTTAATAATGGTTAATGGGCTTTTCCTCCAGGAATTTGTCCAAACCTCTTTTAAATCCAGCTATACTAACAGCTAATACTATATCCTCTGGAAACAAATTCCAGATTTGAGTACACATTAAGTGAAAACCCCCCACATTTTCTGATTAGTCATTGTAGCTTCATTGTGTGTCTCCTTGTCTTTTCATATTTTGAAGGCATAAACAACCGATCTACACTTACCAGTTCCACTCTACTCACTATTTTATAGACCCCTATCATATCTCCAATCAACTGTCTTTTATCTAAGCTGAAGAGCCCTAACCTTTTGAGCCTTTCCTCATAGGGATATCCTTCCGTCCCCTTTACCATTTTGGTGGCTCTTCTTTGAACCTTTTCTAATTCCATTATATCCTTTTTCAGATATGGAGACCAGACCTGCATACAATATTCAAGGTGAGGTTGTACCATGGAATGATACAGAAGCATTATAATATCCTTGGTTTTACTCTCCATTCCTTTCCTTATGATTCTAAGCATTTTATTTGTCTTCTTGGTCACTGCTGCACACTGAGCAGATTTCAAGGTATTATCCACCATGATACCTAAATCATTTTCCTGGGTGGTGATTCCTAGTGTGGAACCTTGCATCGTGTAACCATAATTTAGTTTGTTCTTCCCTAAGTGCATAACTTTGCACTTGTTTACATTAAAGTTCACCTGCCATTTGTAGCCCAGAATCCAATTTCTCAAGTTCCTCTTATAATTTTCACAATCCTCTTGTGATTTGAATAATTTTGTGTTATCTGCAAATTTGATCACCTCACTCATTGTTCCCATTTCCAGGTCATTTATGAATATGTTAAAAGCAGTGGCCAAGCACAAATCCTTGGGATACTCATTGAGAAAAGTGGCCATTATCTTTTAACTATTTTCCATTCCAAAATAGTACACTGCCTCCTAGCCCATGACTTTTTAATTTCCTCAAGAGTCTCTTATGAGGGTCCTTATTAAAGGCTTTCTGAAAATCTAGATACACTATGGAGGTCATTTAGAAGGCTTTGCCATGATTTAGGATGTCTAAAGTCATGCATGTGGATATTGAAATCACAGAGACATCTCTGAAGCCATTCCACAAATGATGTTTACGTGCAGGCCTAGTCTCTATTCTGAACCCGCGGGGGCTAGACGTGCCCTGTGGTATCAGAATCACATTTACTCCTATGCATCTGATTCCGATTGGGCGCACAGGCGCCTGGACTTCCTGATCAGAATGATCCCCTTAGGGAAGAACAACCCAAACTATAGCTAAACGATGTAAGGTTCCACATTAGGAGTCACCACCCAGAAAAAGAACTAGCGTCATTGTGGATAATATGTTGAAGACCTCTGCTCAGTGTGCAGCTCAGTCAAGAAAGCTAATAGAATGCTAGAAATGATCAGGAAAAGCATAGTGAAGGAAGAAAAAAGGATATCTTAATGCCTCTGCATCACTCCATGGTGTAATCATAACTTGAGTATTGGGTGCAGTTCTGGTTGCCACATCTAAAAAATGATTTGGCAGAATTGGAACAGGTACAGAGAAGTGCAACCAAAATCATATAGGTGATGAAAGAGTATCCCTGTAAGGAAAAGCTAAAAAAGTTAGGGCTCTTTAGTTTAGAGGAGATGGCTGTAGGAGATATGATGCAGATCTACAAAATAATGAGTGGCTTGGAATGAGTGAATGTAAATTGGTTGTTTATTCCTTCAAAACATACAAAGATTAGAGACACACAATGAAGTTACATAATTAAGCATGGCATTTGTTGCTGGAGGATGTAGTAAAAGCTGCAGGACAAGTAGTAAAAGGTTTGAACAAGTTTCATAGACTATTATTATAGTGGATGGTGGGAAATCTACTGCTTATTCCTGGAATAAGAGGCATGGAATCTGTCTACTTTTTGGGATTCTGCCAGGTATGTGTGACCTGGATTGACCACTTTTAGAAAGAGGATACTGGGCTTGATGGACCTTTGGTCTGACCTAGCTTGTTTATGTTTTTACATTCATTGGCACTCTCATCCCCCTAAGAACCCAGGTTGGGTGCCCCCACCTGTGCAGCATGGTACAGTGCACCCCCAAGGCCCACATGGAGAGGCAGTGCAGAAAACTTACCTTAAAACCACGGGTGGCTTGCCATGCTGCCTCCGCTACAGACCCAGCAGCTCTTCCATCCCAGGCTGAAGTCTTACGATTCAGAAGACCTCGATCGAGAGAGAAGAGCTGCCGGGCCTGGTGCAGAGGCAACGTAGCGAGCCATCCACGGTTTTAAGTTAGGTTTGCTATACTGCCTCTGCTTGTGAACCCAGGGGGAGTGCACCCCCTCCCAACCAGCACCTGAAGCAAGCCTCACCCACTGTCCCTCCTTTGGTATGGTACATCTTATTTTCCATCCACCAGCTGCTTTAATTTTTTCATGATCTCATAGAAGACCTTGCACAATATATGTGGAGTTGCCTTGGATCATAGAGGGTGGGGAATTTTAACCAGCCTATGAATTTAATTTAGACTACCAACCCCATTGTAAGTCCATTCAGATGAAAACTTGGGGAGATATTAGAAATTTTATGGCAGACCATGGACTGGTGGATCTGTGATTATTGCTGGATCCTGCTGGCATGGAATTTATCTTTTCTTCATCTCTAAATCTCTGGTAGATGCTGTGATGGTTGTGCATATGTAATTCATTTTTTGTCTGACCATGCAGAAGATTCTCCAGGTCAGGGAACTAGGTGGCAGCTGAACGTGGGACTCCTATTAGATGACTCCTTGTGTGATTTAGTCCTGCAATGGACTGCAGACTATTTCAGATAGAATGAAACTGAGTTATTGGATCGTTCTTTAATTTGGGATGCCTCAAAGCATTTCTTAGGAGTCAAATCATAGCTTACAGTACTAAGCGTAAAGGGTGTGAAGAGAGAGCTTGCAGCTTTATGTGTGGAAAACAGAGGCCTTCGAATAAAGGCACATCATAAAAGTTGTTTTCTGCTTTGGCTGTAAAACTGAAATATGATTGCAATGAAATTTTGAGATAATAGGCTGGGCAGAGTTTGTTTTTGTCTCAGGCGCAATACTTTTCAGAAGCTAACCAGGCAGGTAGGCTTTATTGGCACAGTCTCTTAAGGGCTGCAGAGTCCATAATCAAATATCTATAATTAAGGATGACTCTGGGAATCTTCTTTTAGAAGACAGTAGCATAATGGAACAGTTCATGAAGTTTTACACTATGCTTTATCTGAAGTGTCTCCATAAGAAGGTAAGCTTTCTATTTTTCTTCCAAGGGCTTACTCCCCTAGCAAGCACAGACTGTGATGGGTGCCCCTTTAAAGGAGGAGATGGCTGCAGGTGCAGTGAAGAGCTTACAGAGTGGGAAGGCACCAGTGCAAGATGACCTTACAATACCTCTGAGTTTTATAAGAAATTTAATGGGATCTTTAGTCTGCAATTGTTGAATCTCTGCCAGGGTTTTTTGGAGAACAGATTCACGAAAGGAACCTTTACCGAAGAATTCATTATTGTACTTGAGAAACTGGGAAGGGATAATCAGTTGGTTGGTAATTATAGACCTATATCATTAATTAATCAGAATACCAAAATTTATGCCTAGACATTGGTGGTTTGATTTTCATCATCTGGTGGATAAGTTTGTATAGCTGGTAAAAGGTAGTTACAGGTGTAATAGGTTACGGTGTAACAGGTGTTCTCCATGGACAGCAGGAAAAAGTTCTCATGTATGGGTGACATTACCAATGAAGCCGGAATACTCCTCAGCTTCTGTTGAAGGTTTTGGGAGGCTCCACTGTGCCTGCGCACCTGTCTTCCCACTTGCCGCAGTGCCATCTTCTCCAGTATGATAAAGCTATAACAGAATACAATTCCTTGGGAGGTGGGTGGATTATGAGGACTTATTCCTGCTGTCCACAGAGAATACCTGCTACAGGTGAGTAAGCACCTTTCCTCTGTAGACAGGCAGGAATAAAGTCTTCACATATAGGACTCCCAAGCTACAGGCTACTGAAAACCGAGGAGACCAAAAAGCCCAGCAGGGGCAATCTAACTAAGAGCTGGAGAATCAACAATGTACAGCATTGATAGTTCCCAAAGGGGAACTCATCTGATTTGGCTTCCTCACCATATAGTTTCACAGAGGCCAGTCCGAAGGGTAACAGTACTGAAAGTTCTGTCCTTTCAGGATGAATCTAAGCTGTTCCCTGTGGGCGGAATAGATCAGTATGTGGGTGTCCTTTAGATGCAAGGTGCACAGCCAATCGTCTTTCTGAAGATAAGGGAGCAGGATCCCCAGATAAATCATCTTGAACCTTTCTCACACCAAGAAAATTTGAGGTTTCTGAGGTCCAGGATGGGCCAAAACTCCCATCCCTTCTTGGGGACAGAAAGTACCTGGAGTAAAATCCCCTGCCAATCTCTTCCTGAGGCATGGGCTAGATAGTGAGATTGACCAGAAGGGCAGAGATTTCCCTCTAAAGGAGATTTAGATGCAAAGGTCGAGGGGATAAATCCTCAGGGGGCAGTGAGACAGTAGTTCGGAGCAGCTGATAGTGTTGGTGCTGAGGGGAGGGGTCTCATGGAAGCTCAAGATCTAATTCCATATTGGTCACCCAGTCAGAGTTAGAGCTCCCTCCAGCCTCGAGGGGAATGGGAGCATTGACGGGATCGATGATGCATCGAAGTGCTTTCAGGGCTTCATGGGGCATCGGAAACTGATGAACCTGGGAGAGAGATGGCTCTGCTGGGAACCGGCACTGGATGCCCCAATGTTAATGAACTATTTGTAGCACCAAGGTATCCGAACACTGTTCCCTCTAAACTGTGCGCGTGTGCACACGCACACACCTTGCCGAGCAAGCGCACATACTTTACAACAGAGCGCATAAAAATTACGGCTCTGATTCTGATAGAAAACAACACAGACATCTTAAAATTTAAAAGTTATGATTGTAATTACTAGAAATTTCCTGCTTCATTTAGTAATCATCTATTTTCATTTAATTTGATTAAAATCAATGTGGTGTACATACTGTATTCTGACGTGTAGTCAAATTTTAAAGTATATAACTCCAAGTGTCGTTATGTGGCGCACAAACATTTTACCTTCCTTCAAAAGCTGCACACAGCTGACATTTTATGCTCACACAGCCTACAGAAAATTAGAGGGAACATTGTATTCGAATTTATGAGGGGCCACTTCTGGGCAAAGAGAGTGAGCCGTCCTCCCCACCAGACGGTACCCCTCTTTGGGTATCGGCAGATTGGTTATGTTCTGAAGGAACCAGTCAAAACCCTGGCCCCAGCTTTGGTTGTGGGGCAGGCTGAGCCTTTGGGGCTTCTATTGATGCTTTGGGCAAGAAGCCTATAACTTTTGCTGGGAAGCTTGAGGAACAGGAAAGTATCTATGCCGACGCAGGTAGTAGGCCTTCTTCTGCCCCCCCCCCCCCAATACTTCCTGCTATTGGGATCAGACAAGTACCTCGAGAGCCTGGTGAGGACAATGTGCTGCTTGTCTATGATGCCAGCTTTCTCCTCTACTCGTTCTCCGAAGAAAATCTCTCCCCAGCACAGCATATCTACAAGCTTATTTGCACTGGCTGCTCCAGGTTAGCAGACTGAAGTCAGGTGAGCCAGCGGGCTCCAATAATCACAGCCACCACTCTGAAGGCTGTCTCAAAGGTGTCATACATTGCCCTGACCTAGAACTTAGAGCAGTTTTGCCATGGCCCACCAGGGTATGATAATATTCCAGTTTCTTCGGAGGGAGGAAAGGCACAAGTCAGCGAGATCACCCATGATGTCCTTCAGGAACATACTCCAGTAGAGATAATAAGAGTGTACTCTAGCCATGAGCGTGAAGATTTGGAAGTACCTCCTTCTAAAGGAGTCCAATGCCTGAGCCTCCTTACCCGGGGGCATAAAGGAATGCGTCTTGGTGCTCTTAATCCTTTTAGAGTGGACTCTACGACTAAGGAGTGGTGCAGAAGTTGAGGCTTCTCAAATCCAGGGGCCTTTTGAAGCCAGTACATCAAGTCCAGGATCCTACTGACCAATGACAACTGAGGGGGTTCTCCCACATTTTCAGTTGCAGCCTCTGTAGGATTGGATGCACCAGCACCATTACTGATTCCTTAGGAGCCGAGGAGTACTGGAGGATCTCCTACTCCTCCGCTCAGGACTCATCCTCCATCTCCAGTGAAAATGGGATGGCCTTGGCCATATCCCTCATGAAGTCCTGAAAGGACACGTCCTCCAGAGGAGACTTCTGCTGTTCGTGCAGAGGGGAGGGGTCTTATGGAAGCTTAAGATCCGATTCCACATTGGTTACCCTGTCAGAGATAGAGCTCCCTCTGGCCTCGAGGGGAGTGGGAGCATTGATGGGATCAATGATGCATAGAGTGCTTTTGGGGCTTCATGGGGACATCAGAACTAAATATACTTTCGAAACCTGCACTGGATCTCCTCGATGATCCGATGTCTATACCTCCGCAAGCAGAGCATGTGTTTCAAGGATAAGCTGCACAACGGTCGAGGATGATGCCCTGGGCACTGAAGGACCAGCTAGCTGTTGCAACAGCATTGATGTGATGTGGGCCTTAAGCACTTGAAGGCATTCCTCTATGACTGCCAATTCCAAGGCCTTGGGGCCGGAGCAGCTTCGAATAATGTCTCCAGCATCCCTACACATGTATCGGGACCTCGGTGGTCGTGAGACGATCAGTGCCCCTCCAAAGCTGTGGAGATCGATTCTTCTCCCTGAGCCACCTTGGTGGGCCATCCAGGGTCACTGCTCTTGACATCAGGTCAGGAAGGGCTCTAATGCCGATGCACATGGTACTTAATCCATAAGAACATAAGATATGCCATACTGGGTCAGACCAAGGTCCAACAAGCCCAGTATTCTGTTTCAAACAGTGGCCAATCTAGGTCATATGTACCTAGCAGTTTCCCCAAGAGACCCAAGTTCCACAATGCTTGTACTGGGTCAAGCATTGATATCTTCGGTCACTTCTTAATAATGATTTATGGACCTTTCCTCCAGGAACTTGTCCAAACCTTTTTTAAACCCAGCTACACTAACAGCCTTTACTACATCCTCCGGTAACAAATTCCAGAGTTTGATTACACGTTGAGTGAAAAAATATTTCTTTTATTAGTCTTAAATAGTTTACCCTGTAGCTTCATTGCATGTCCCCTAGTCTTTCTATATTCTGATAAGGTAAACAATCGATCTACGTTTACCCATTCCACTCCGTTCATTAATTTATAGACTTCTATCATATCTCCCCTCAGCCGTCTCTTTTCCAGGTTAAAGAGCCTAACCTTTTTAGCCTTTCTTCATAGGAGTATCCTTCCATCACCTTTACCATTTTGGTGGCTCTTCTCTGTACCTTTTCTAAAATCGCTATATCCTTTTTAAGATATGGCGACCAGAATTGCACACAGTATTCAAGGTGCGGTCTCACCATGGAACGATATAGAGGCATTATAATATCTTTTGTTTTATTTTCCATTCCTTTCCTTATCATACCTAGCATTCTATTTGCTCTCTTGGCCGCCGCTGCACACTGGGCCGAGGGTTTTAACATGGTATCCACAATGACGCCTAAACCTTTTTCCTGGGTGGTGATTCCTAATGTGGAACCTTGCATCGTGTAACCATAGTTTGGGTTGTTCTTCCCTAGGTGCATGACCTTGCACTTGTCCACATTAAATTTCATCTGCCATTTTGATGCCCAGTCTTCCAATTTATCAAGATCCTCTTGCAATTTTTCACAATCCTCTTGAGTTTTAACAACTTTATTTTATTTTTTTATTTTTTTATTTTTATTTTTTTATTGAAGTTTTTCAGTCACATACAATAACCAATTTAGATACAGGACACATTGCCGATATACATTACAGGAAACTCAACGTTATAAGAACAATAAACAGCATGTGTAGACCACATCATGGGAGCCAACTACAACCATCACAACAAGGAAAAAAATTAAAACAGGAAAACAAGCCAATAAGGCCACATATCAGGAGGAACTAGTATCAATGCTATCTAACCCAGTTGAGCCCTGCCGATCAATCAAGAATTTTTCCATATGAGTTATATCCTGAAAAACAAATGAAGCACCTTCAAAATTAATTAGGCACTTACAGGGAAAACGTAAGAAAAAACGTAGCACCCAACGCCAAGACTTGAGGCTTAAGAGATAGAAATTGCCTTCGCCGCATCTGGGTGCTACGTGAAACATCTGGGAAAATGTTAACTTTTTGACCACAAAATAAAGCTGACTTCACTTTAAAAAAAGCTCTTAATATACGCTGTTTTTGCCACAACAGAAAATAAAGTGACCAGCAAAGTAGATCGCACAGTGATATTATCAGAGGAGTCCTTGAGAAAAGCAGTAAGATTGGCCACACTAGGAACAATCTCATCAAATTCTGCATCTACAGCATTTGACTTTTTAGTGCCAGAAGGAATATAATATATCTGCTTAACCTCGATAATATCTGATAAGGCAAGAACTTCTTTCACATATTTATCAAACAAAATCTTAGGTGACAATAGGGAAGTATAAGGAAAATTCAAAAATCTCAAGTTACAGGACCGCATGGAATTCTCGAGTGACTCCAGCTTAGAATGCAGAATCATAGAATCCTTAATACCTATCACATTTATGGACTGGAGTGGAAGCACCTGAGATTCCAGTTTATCAACTGCCTTATCAAGCAAAGATACCTTCTTATCAAGTTGCTGCAAAGCCACTGCAGCATCTTGTGAGAAGGACGCTAAGGAACTAAAGTTGTAGACACTTTAGCAATCTATGCACTTCAAAGCCCCCCATAAATCCTTTAAGGTAACTTCAGTATCAGAAGACAAAACTGGTAGCTCAATAGAACCCTCCAGTACTGCCAACTGAACCGGAGAAGGCAACTTAATTGCAGCCTTATCCCTACTAAACTGAGAGGAGACCCCTGAATTACACATATTATCAGCGACAGGGCAGGGGGGAGGAGATCTCCCTCCTGGGCTCAGGGACACCCCCTCCGGTGAGGACTGTGCAAGAGGCACAGGAACAAAGTGTTTGTCCAGAGGGCCGACTGGTTTCACCCCACCAGCATCAGCCGACTGGACCTTACCCTGTGGCTTAGGGGCATGTTTACTAAACACCGTTTCTGTGCGGGTTCCTGTTAGTGTGCTGGTGCCATATAAGGAGTGGGCGGGCCAGGCAGAAAAAAGAAAAAAACCGGACCGTACGTGTGTGCGTCGCGCTAATGTGCGGGGCCCACATTAGCGCGTGGGAAGGCTAAGCGGGGCGCTGCTGCATAACCAAACAATAGAGCCATAGTACAACGGTGAAGACACTGACCTATGGTGCAGGGGCCAGGAGTTCAAACCCCTATTGTGCTCAACGAAAAAGACCAGCTGAGGCATCAACTTTTATGGGCAAAAGTGGTGTAGGAGGCATACTGATTATGAGCGGCAGAAGGCGGCGCACTCTTTTTTTATACGGCATGAGGCGGCGCACTGTTCATTGTGGGCGGCAGATGGCGGCGCGCTAAGGTTGGGCGGCAGAGGGCGGCGCGCTGATAAAATTGGGCAACAGAAGGCGGCGAGCCGGTGGGCAGAAGGCGGCGCGCTGATGTGTGAGGGGGCAGCCCAATAGTGGGAGGGATAAGTGGCGCGCTGATGTGCAACTAACAGGAATGGAGCCATAGCACAATGGTTAAGACACTGACCACTCGTGCAGACATCATGGGTTCAATTCCCCACAGTGCCCATTGAAGACAGCTGGCTGAGGCATTATTTTAGGAGGCATGCCCATGTTGGGCGGCACAAGGCGGCGCGCTGTTAATTTTGTGCACCACAAGACGGTGCGCCGATGGCTACAAGGCTGCGCGCTGCTGCTCAAACACAGGAACAGAGCCACAGCACAATGGTGAAGACACTGACCAATGGTGCAGGTGTCAGGGTTTCAACCCTCACAGGGCCCAGTGAACAAGGCTGGCTGGGGCAGTATGTATTATGGTGAGGAGTGCTGTAGGAGGCCTTCAAGGTTTATTTTATTTCCCACTACTAGTAAACCCGCTCTCACAGTGTGTTAACATACGGATGCCCGTAAGGCACATGTTTACAGTGCATTGTCCGCCAAGGCACCCTAGAATGTCCCCTATAGGGCACCATGTATGTTGCGACACAGGATAATGTATAGTGCACCCAATATGGATGGCACCCATAAGGTGGCCTATAGGGCACCCTATAGAGCACCCTCAGAGGCACCTTATGGGTACAGTATGCCAAGGGTGTGTTTGCTGTCATAAAAATATGTACAGTAAAAAAAGATAATGCTCTGAACAACCCTATCACAGAAACCCACACAGTGGGCTTGAACCCATGACCTCTGGCTGCAAAGGTAGTGAGGTAACCATTGGGCTACAGCACTATAGCTGTCAGCAAGCCCCTGGCTGGCTGCAGAGAGCCTGCACGTCACCTCACAGACAGTCTGCTGTTGTAAACAGGATAGGGTTAGGCCACCCGTACCCATGATGCACTGCACATGCAAATCAGCTGTCCACAGATGCACACAAGATGGGGAATGCACCCCAACAGCTACCCAGCCTGGTAGGGGGAATTGTCCGTGTGCACCCACACAGCACCTCGGCCTGGTAGGGGGTCCTGAGCGGGTGGACTACCAGCAAAGAGTAAACTACACACCATCACATTGTGCGCGTACTGTGCTCACCCTGAGGGTGTGATGTGGCGCCCAGGACCAGGTCCACAACACCAGCCATGGCTGAATGAGGTCATGACAGAGCTCCAAAACAGTAATAACTTGTGAGATAGGAAGGTGCTGCAGAAACATCTTGGATATCTCTGTCTGTCTCAGTTAGTGGAAACCCCCATGGACCCCTAGGTGGTCAAAGTACCCCCCCCCCCCGAGGGTGGCAAACAGGGCCTCCCACCAACAGATCCCCATCCTACCCCCCCCCCCCCCTGCACCAATGGCAGTAGAGTGGACCATCAAACCCCAGTCCTGCTGGGGAACAGACACCCTACAGGGCAGTCCAAGCAGCTCCACACACATCCATAACACAATATCAGACAGACTTTAGGCCTGGATATCCAAAGATGCACCCCAGCACTATCTGATATTCTCCTGCATCAAGCCATCAGCCGCTGCACCCTGCAAGGTACTCCATCAAGACACATACCAGCTGTGAACAGTCTGCTGGTTAGCCCTGATGGAAATGCATGCACCCAAAACTGGGGTGGCAGCACACACAAGCAGAGAGTTCTGTGAGGAGGCCCCAATAGGAAACCCATATATATCACAAGAGAGAAACACAATATAGCACTATGGGGGTGCCTAGCCATGCTGTCATCACTGCAAACTCAGGGTGAGAGTGCTCCCCCAGCAGCACATACAGAGGTCACCCTGTCTGTGTAGGTGGTGGCCGGGCACTACAATGTCACAGTCAGTGCCCTATGCCCTGTGCAGATGCATCCTGGCCAACCCACCATGTCTGCCCTATACCCATGGTACCTTGCTGCTCATTATGCACATTGGCAGGCCAATACTGGCAGTAGTGCTGGCAGTGTGGGTTGGGGAAGGTGTTTGCAGCCAACACACACTGTATAGACAGACACACACTCCCACACCTATGCCAGCATTGTGCTACTATTGAGGGGGTGATTAGCCTTGCCCACCACACCGGTCCTGGGCACGGCACAGGCATGGATATGGTACGCAGTACTGCTGGGGGTCACTCCCCAGGGTGGTGAACACCGTCAGAGGCCAGGCCTGGAGCACGCACCGCAGACACCATACAGATTGTTCGGATGGGGTCAACTAGCAGTATGTGCGTAACGTAGGGATATCTATCAGCCTGTACTCTTAGCAAACGTTTCAGAGCTGTGTACCTCAGGTGTAGGGTGACATTGCTAGGGTATGCAGGTGCTAGTATTGGGAGATGCACGCAGGGTCCAATGTTCTGCATCTACAGGAGACAGTGGCCAATGGGGACTGTGGGTGTGGGTGTGTCTGCCCCTGTTGGCTGCTGCTTTACGGCAGCGCTTCCCAACTCCAGTCCAGTTTTGCATCACACTGTTCAGGTCTTCCTGCTGTCCCTCATGAATATTCATGAGCTACATCTACATGCCGTGGGGGTGGTGCATAGATATACAGCACAGGCATTTGTATGAGTGGCAGCATGGAACCTGACTGGTGTGTGGCCCACCAGGACTGCATTTGGGGGATTCTGCTGTAGGTTCTGCCCCTGTTCATGGTGTCTGTGCTCAGTGGGGTAAAAGATAGACGTATTACCATTGCATATGTCCTCGTCACGAAAGGTGTGTCCTTACTGTCACTGTTTATTTGTGGGGAAAATATGTGGCAGGATTGCCGGTTAGCCCCAGCTGGTCTTTGAACCTGTGACTTTCTGTTTTTGCATGCACTGTCTGTGTGCACTGCACCACCATGTAGCCACAGATTGGCTGAATTCCCTGGATAGTCCAGGACTGTGGATCCGGCAGGGCCTGTCTGTTGCTATGGACTGTGCCAGCCTGCACATGGCTAGGCCTCTGTCTTCCGTGGCTAGTGGCCACTCCCCCCTGCACCACAGGTACTCGTCCGCCAACATGCTGGCATGAGCTTCTCTCAGAGAAAGCAGATGACTGATTGCAATGTGTCAGTACGGGACTGCATTTGGGTGACTTGGCTGTAGGTATTGCCCATTGTTGTGGGTAAAATATGGGTGATCTCCCATGCCTATGTTCCCTGCAAGACAGGGGTGTGTGTGCTATTGTTGTTCAGTGGTGGGTAAAATATATGGCCAGGGCTGGAGGGTGCCCCAGCTGGGATTTGAACCGCTGACCCTCTGGTCCTAGAGGTACTGGCTCTGTCCGCTGCATCACACTGTGGCCACAGGAACAGTGCAGTCCCTGGAGATAGTAACATGGTAGGATGGAGTCGCAAAGCCTGCTGTGTGCATTTCTACTGTGGGCTCCTTCACCCTGTCTGGGGACAAACGTGCACGTAAAGCCCACAGATGACCATGGGAAAAGGGGCATAAAATATAACCAAGCTGGGCTACAGTGATATTAATGGGCAAACATGGAAAACACTCCCAGGACAGCTCCAGAAAAAGGGAAATGTTTTTTGGACGAGTCTCCGCTCCGTACACCTTTCCAAAAATCATTTCTTTTTTTTGGAGCTTTCCTGGGTGTGTTTTCTAGTTTTGCCCATCACTATAACTGTTCCCCAACTGAATTACTATTTTTAATATTTTTGTGGTGGTCATTTTCTATTTTTTTTTTTTTTTTTTTTTTTTTTGTGTATAAAGTTTTTTATTGAAAGTCACATCAAATAAACAAACAAACATCGGATAACTCCCCCGTGCCCCATACATCAAACCACAGCAGAAACACTGATAATACTATTCAAGCACAATAAGGAATTGCAAACCCACATTGGTACTTCTAAAACATATTCCAAAGCTGTCCACCCAACCCAGAAGGGAAGAACACATAAGAGAGAAGAAGAAGAGTGGGAGAAGAGAGAAAGACTCCCCATCCCTACAGGACAATCTAGAAGTTCCTCCTAATCCCTAAGTACCAATGAAACTTCAGACTCAAGCCCACCATACAGGGAGAGAACTGATCAACAAGAAAGGCAGAGATCAAAAAGAAAGGCAGAGATCAAAAAGGTAGAAGCTACCCCCCAAAAAGAAAGACTTCCATTACTAACCCCCCTCCCCCCACCCTCCACCCCCACCCCAACCCTTAACCAAGGAACCCAATCCCCCCTCCCCCCCAGCCCTGCTATCCACCAGCACGTCAAAGTAGCACAGCATCCCAACCCACATCGCGCAGAGAAGGAAGAAGTAAGAAGTCAGAGGTGCAAAGGAAGAGGCACAAAGCACAGAGAGCGAAGTCACTCTGAGGCGCAACCCCAGCTGACCCACACTTTTTCTCCGAACCCGGGCGCTATAGCCCATGCTTGGGCCCCCTAAACCCGCAAACCAGCGTCTAGGACCTAGCCAAGGCCTTGACACCTATCCTGCTAACCTAACACACACCACCAATGATTTAGGAGCACCCACAATAATCATTCCACATTAATCATCTCACAGGGGTAGGAATTTGCTCCAGAGTGCATTCAGCTGGTGCCGTTTGCCACGCAATTCGGACGTAAGCTTCTCCATACGATACATATCCCAGACCTTAATCAACCACTCCTCGTGCGTAGGAACAGCCTGTCGCTTCCAGAAACGACTATTCACCCACCGAACGAGCGGCCCAGTAACAAGCATTGCGTCAGCCGGATGTGCTCTCTGGACGTCAGTTCATTGCGAAAGTACCCCAAGAGACAGTGTTCCACATCACAGGGGAGGGGAATCTCTAGCTTCTGAGCAATCAGAGCACAGATCTGACTCCAAAATAGCTGAATCGCTGGACAGCCCCACCACATATGGGCGAAGGTGCCTACCCCACCGCATAACCGCCAACATAAGGGATCAGTCATCCTCCCCCACCGGTGGAGATCAGCTGGGACCACTGACATCCGCCAGAACAATTCGCAACTGGGTATTGACTAGCGAAAGAGAAATCGAACATGTGTGCGCGTAAAGAAAAACCTCCTCCCAGAAATTCTCCTCTGGGGGCTGGACGAGTTCCTCCCAGCTCAAGCACCTCCGGGGAACTGGAGTAATTTGGGCCCACCGCAAACCCCAACGCCCGGTATAACTTAGCTAGCGTTCCTTTACCAACGCGATCCCGGAAAAGAAGTCTCTCCCAAGGCTCCGGGACTAATGCCGCTGCCCCTCGCAACTGTGGGTCCGAAAAACACGAAACATCATTGCAGAAATTGATATTCGGAAAGCGAGCAATGAAGCCGAGACTCCAACTCCTCCTTCGAGAACTTGGGAGAGAGTCCACGCAATGAATTGAGTTGCAGGGTACTCAGTGCCCGCTGAAGGCTCGGAGACAAACTACGCACGAAGGCAAAAGTACCTAAGGAAGAGCAAGGGGACCACACCGAGGGCCGGGCCACTTTGGTTGCAAACCTTGCGCCAGGCCGTCCAAAACTGGGCCCAAGAAAGGATGCGCACGAATCAGCCCAAGTACTCGAGCATCTCCTACAAAAGGCAGCGAAATTAACGGAAGCGGAGCAACCTGCGAGGCCTCAAGACCACCCACCCCGGAGCCCCCTCCAAACGCCATACGGGGATAGCCTTTAAACTGCACAGAGATAATAAAGCTCAAAATCCGGGAGACCTACCCCCCCACCCATCTTAGGTCTCAGCATATTACCCCAGCTCAATCTTGGTCTCTTTCCCTGCCAAATGAATTGCATAAGTATCCGACGCAAATGCAGGAAGAAACCCCTAGGAACCGAGATCGGGAGCTGCTGAAACAGAAAGAGAATTTTTGGCAACAGCAACATCTTGATGGTATTCACCCTTCCCAAGCCAGGAGAACCGAGAGGCGCTGCCAAGCTGCCGTCTCCGCGGATAGTGCGGTAAGCAGCGGAGCGTCATTGCATGCAAAAAGCTCCTCCACTCGCTGATGAATCTGAATGCCTAGATATTTTAAAGCCCTTTCCCAGAGAGAAAACAGTGTCTCCCCTCAATTGACATACCCCCCGCAAAGCTACACAGGGCATAAAAACCGACTTCGTAAAATTAACCGTATAACCTGACAATCTAGAAAATCCGTTAGGATCGCAACCACCTCCGGGTAGAGTGGAGGTTGGCTCCCGCAGAAAAATTAAAGTGTCGTCAGCATAGAGTGAAACCACGTGACACTGATCCGCCAAAGAAATCCCCAAGCGAGCTTCCCGCAACCGCAGGTTGTACTGCCAGGGGCTCTAAGGCTAGTGCAAACAGGAGAGGCGAGAGAGGACACCCTTGCCTGGTCCCCCTTTCCAGGCTCAAACGGCGCCGAAACAAAGCCATTTACTTGCACTTGACTAGAAGGAGCCGCGTATAAAGCCGAAATCCCACGTGAGAAACGAGGGCCCAATCCCCATGTGCCGTAATACACCAAAAAGATACCTCCATTCCACCTTGTCAAAAGCTTTTTCGGCATCCAATGACAAAACTCCATAATTGCCTTCCAACCGCCGCCACTCCGTGAAGGATGTTAATAAGTCGCCGAACGTTATCCGACCCCTGCCGCCCCGCAATAAACCCAGTCTGGTCGGGATGTACCAACGCAGATATCTTAGAATTAAGGCGTTCTGCGAGAATCTTCGTAAGTATTTTGTAATCGATATTCAACAGTGAGATAGGCCTATAATTACTAACCTGCGAGGCGTCTTTACCCTCCTTAGGGATTACGGTGATTAAAGCTAAGCGCTGGGATTCGGGAAGCACCCGACTCCGCAGTATATCATTGAAGACCCTGGTTAGAACTGGTGCCAAAGGATCTCCTAAAGCTTTGTAAAATTCAGCTGGTAGAAGGTCCGGACCTGCTGCTTTCGCCGACTTTAACTGCTGTATGGCCCTTCGCACCTACAGCCACCCCAATTTCCCTATCCAGGGCATTTCTGATCCTCAGTCAGACAGAGTGGGCAGGGGAAGACCTGACAGAAATTGATCGACCACAGATTCCTCCACTGATAACTGCGCTGAATACCCACT
Source organism: Ichthyophis bannanicus (assembly GCA_033557465.1). Taxonomy (NCBI): domain Eukaryota; kingdom Metazoa; phylum Chordata; class Amphibia; order Gymnophiona; family Ichthyophiidae; genus Ichthyophis; species Ichthyophis bannanicus. The sequence goes on from CM066033.1 coordinate 513,394,028, forward strand.
CCTTATAAAATCGAGCAAACCGCTCCGCTATCTCACTGGACCTAAGCACCGGCCGGTGATTTTCATCCTTGATTGGCCCCACTCTGCGCCGCACTCCGCTGCCTCTTTAATTGCCACAAGAGCAATTGTGAGCTTTGTCACCATGCTCGAAAAAATGACCTCCGAGTCCTAAGCATAACCGTGGAGATGTCAGCAGTCTCTAGGGCCGTTAACTTACCACGCAACTCTGTCAATTGGTGAGAGATCCGGGGCCTATCCCCTCGCTTGTGCTGTCTTTCTTACGGTCTCAATTTGCGCTCTGAGATCTGCCTTGTTCGTTCCCTTCTGATTTTTACAGGAAGCCGCCAAGGAAATGACCTGTCCCCGAACCACCGCCTTTCCAGCTTCCCAGAGTAAGGATGGCGAAATGACATCTGTGCTCATTGTGAGACAGGTACTCCGTCCAGCCCTTCTCTATCTGCCTTACAAGCTCTCATATGCAGCATCTGCCGCGGAAAGGACCACACCCGCGGTGGCGATTCGGAACTAGCTGGCTCCCAGCTTAGAACAATGTAAATGATCCGATGGGCCTCGCGTGCCTATCTGCACCTGGTCAAGCTGTCCGGCGAGCGACTGAGAGGTAGCCACATATCAATACGTGAGTACGTGTGATGAACTGTGGAGAAATAGGTGTAATCTCTCTCTCCCGGATGACGAGTGCGCCACACATCCTCCAGAGCCAGCGATGAAAGTACCCTGGAAAGTGCTCTAGACGCTCCAGATGGCTTGTACAGTCCAGAGGACCTATCAGCCGCCGAGAGAACACAATTGAAATCTCCTCCCATTATAATATTTCCAGTCACCTTAGCGGTTATGATATCTAGTAAACAGTCCAGTGACCGACCCACATCCGCCGGGGGAGCATACATATTTACCAAGGTGATGGCTGCCCCGTTAAGTATGCCGGAGACTATTAAAAAGCGTCCCAATGGGTCTTGAATTTGGGTAACCAGTTGAAACTGACAATTCTGAGCAAACAGAATCGCAACCCCTCGCCTGTGAGATGAAAATCCCGAGGTGTATACTGTAGGAAATTTTCGGGACAAAAGACATGCGTGTGAACTCCCGCAGCCAGATGAGTCTCTTGAAGAAAGAACAACATCTGCATGTGCTCTAGTTAACTCTGCTAACACCCTGCGTCTTTTAATCGGGTGATGCAACCCTCGCACATTCCACGATAAACAACTTAACCATCCTCTGTGAGATCACCTCTGAATTTCAAGCGTACGGTCTGCAGCGCCTCACTAGCTTGTAGAGATTCACAAGTGGCCCTCCATCCCCCTCCTCCACCAAGGACCCATCTCCTGTGCTATCCAACAGACTCCCCAACCACCCCACGTAGTCCTTCCCCTCCATCTCCAAACTCCTCTTGGTGTCCACCATCTATCATACGCCAACTTGCCCCCCTCGCCCTCCCCCTTCCCCCTTTTCCCCCCCTCTTCTCCCCCCTCCCACCCTGCCCCCCAGCACCTCCCTCCTTAACCCCATCCCATAATCCCAATATCCGCTACTCAGAGAAGGAACTCGGTTAAGACCCCGTCTTATCCTCCTCGTGTGGGCAGAACAACTACCCACCTGGTGGGGGCACTAAGAACTTAAGTTCTTTACCCCGGTGCACCCCCCCCCCCCACGCCCACAAGGCCCCCCCAACACCCACACAAGAACGAAACAAAAACAGCGATCCACAACATGTCAGCAAACTTTAATACTGTACCCCCAGCAAACACGGAGGCCTCCTCCCCCCCTCCTCCATTTCAAAATAGAAGGGAGTGCGAACCCACAGACAGAGGACAGCAAAACAATCCACAACCCACCCTGCCTAAAGAACAGCCGGCCCTAAACAACATGGGACCCCTCAACACATTGCCTACCCCATACCCACCCAGCAGGAAATTACACATAGCAACAACATGTCCACATAAGTGCAGTCTGTCGCTCAAGGAGGCGCAGCGGTGTCCATTCCAGCATTTCCACTCCCCTCAGCATCTGCCCCGGAAGAGCTACGAGATCTGGGTACTTTCCTCCTCTTAGAAACAGAAACCTCCCAGTCCCCATTCGGCTTGCGGTGCGAAGGAGCTCGGTCCCTGCCTTGCAGAGAGTCCCAAAAAAACGAAGGACACTCTGCAAGTCCCGAAATCCTCTTCTGGGTGCCTTCCCACTCAAACACAAAGCCAAGAGAAGGGGAATCCCCAACGATACTGGATAGAGCGCTTCTGTAGCTCTAGCGTTTAAAGGGCGAAAGCTTTTTCTCCGCTCTAGAGTCCGCTGGGCAATGTCCTGAAAAATCTGCACCTCATACCCTTTGAAGACAAAGGACCGTTGCCCCCGCGTACTGCGGAGGAGGGTCATCTTATCCTCAAAGAAGGAGAAGCAGGCCACTATAGGGCGCGGACGTGTGTATTATTTGCTTTCCTGGGCCCCAAGGTACGGTGTGCCCTCTCCAACTTCACAGGGCGCTCTGCGGCGGGGACACAAAAACGCAAAAAATCTCCTCCCGCACGATGTCTGGCGAATTGTCCTTTTCTTCTCCCGAGCCTTCCGGGACTCGAGGGAGAATACGCACATTGCAGCGACGCTGACGGTTCTCGAAATCTTCCTGTCGATCCAGCATCTCGCTAGAAATTTGATCTAGCTTCCGTAGTTTGGACTGCACTTCTATCGTAGAGTCTATTTGCTCTCCAATCTGGAGTTCAGCATGCGAAATTCGGTCCTCAAGAACTTTAATATCCGCACGCACACCAGCAATCACTTTGGAGAAATCGGTGCGGAAGAGTTTAAGCTCTTGCAAATCCTCTGCCAGGTCCTGCTTCTTTGCCAGGGTGGAGATCACCGCCTCGTCAATTACTCTGGGTTGTCCCTTGATGGTCCGCATCAGGCGTGATTTTCGGAGGATCATCTCTGGATCTGGAGTATTTGGACAAAAGCGGAGGCATAATTCTTAGAACTTTAGCCATCCTTGTAGATCATATAAGACAAATGTTACAACAGAGTCCCACCTCCCACCTTGCTAGATTCTCAGTATGACCATGCAAGCTCAGAGGAATCAGATTAGGGGGCCTTTCTCATCTAATCCAGCTGAGACTCTTCCTAATGTGCGCTGCATCCCCGACAACCACAGCTGCTTCAAGGGTTAGAAACTGCTGTACAGAGCATTAAACTTTGATTTTAGAGGTCTCTGCAGCGATCCTTACGGCCAGCGTCAGGTGGAGCTCCTAGCTCAATTATCTTAGTGTGAATAGCAAGGTAACAATTCTTTAGAGTCCCTTGTAGCGCTTCTCACGGCCAGCAGGTAGAGCTCCAGGCTTCAATTATCTGAGTGTGCTGCATCGAGGGAAAGACGATCAGAATCGTGAATTCAGCCCTGCAAGCTGCCGATTCTCCTGACAGACTCAGGGCACACAACAGCATGTCTCAGGAGACTTCACTACCCCATAACTTCTGCTGGTGCCAGCAAAAAAAAAAACTTCTTCTTTCCAGCTGTGCCCGGCTCCAGGCTCATCAAAACTCTATGGACCTTTAAGGGGGCGTGTCATGCGTTCCAATGACGTTCCCCTGCTTCAGCAGCCATTTTGAAATCAGCACTTTTGCGTTCCAGTGACAAGGCGTGCCCAGGGCTGCGTTTCACCCTGCCTTTCCCGCCACAGCATCAGCACAGACCTGCGTTCCAGTAAGTAACTGTTTGTTCCAAGATGGCTGTGTCCCACCCGCATGGCACTCAAAACTTCCCCGTTGGACCTCACACTGCACACATAGCACTTTCTCCGATGGGATGGCTGCACCAAAGCTTGTTCTGCAGTGCCGATTAGCGCTCCTAGAATCCCCGCAGCAAGTAATCTGCCGGCCGCCTTCTGTGCTATTAGTTTTAGGTTAGATAGTTTTATTGTAGATACTTGCTGTGTCTTCGGCTCCTATTACCAGCCGGTCGCAGCTGGCTCTCAGGAAACAGATGAGATGGAGGGAATCTCCTGCCCTGTCACGCATTAGCCCCGCGCTGCATAATCTTATTGCAGGGTGTCAGCCACCTCCTGCGCACAGCAGTCCAGACCCTCTCACTTCACCGTGCCGGTTCAAACTAATCCTTTACATTCCACCTCCGCTGGGCTTCCTCAAATGGCACCGATCACATTTTTAGCCTCTGTGGATCAGCAGCTAGAGAGTGGTGTGGTTTCTGGCATACAGCATCAGGAGCAGACTCAGGTAGCCATTCGATAGGGGGGTGAGGCTGCGGAGAAGTTCTAAAGTGTGGCCATGTTTGTCGGGCTCACCCGTCATTTTCTATTTTTAATTGCACTTTTGTGCTGTGCACATGTATCACACTGCTCACGTTTTGCAGGTTTCCCCGGTTTTGCTGTACATTGCTGACGGAAATGGTTTCTCTTCCCTTTAAATGCCCTCTACCGCGAGTGTTTCACTCGCGCTATTATTCAATGGAAATTCGGCCCCGCAACTGTGCGAGGGGCCTCTCCCCTCCCCGTCCCCGCCCCTTAAACCCGTCAATACGCCCCGCGGGGGCCATCCACCGCCCTCAGTTAGCCGTTACAACCCTCGATCGGACATTTTGGGGCCCGTACTTGTGCGGGGCCTGTGAGTGTGTCATGCACATGCGCGGGGGTTCATCGCACGTGTGCGGGGCGTTTAGGAGCGTTTAAGAGCGTTTAGGTGCCGCGTTCCATGCGCTATTGTGCGGCGTGCACTTTTGCGGTTTTTAGTAAACATGCCCCTTAGCCTTTCTTTTACCCATAATAAGCAAGCACTGATATAAACAACACCAACAGTAAAGCCAAACTCACAGTGCAGACACAACTTCAAACCAACAAGATATACAGCTCCTCTGTCTATCCGGCGTCAATGCGGCGTTGAAGGGCGTCTAAGGGGCAGAACCTGCCCCTTAGACAACGCGCCTTCAAACACGCCCCACGGCCGCGCTCCACGGTCGCGGAGAAGACAGGTCACCACTTTATACAGAAGAAGGTCCTCTCGAGTAGCAGGCTGACCGAGGAGTGCCTGCAGTGGACCGGCAGCAGCAGCAAGGTAGTCCCCGCACTCCAACAGCACTCAGCAGGGCACGCACACTCCTCCCTCACTCTCCGATAGGCAGCTCCACTCCCAGATGGCAAAAAGGAGGATTTTAAAGCACCGGAAGTCCCTCGAGTAGCAGGCTGACCGAGGAGTGCCTGCAGTGGACCGGCAACAGCAGCAAGGTAGTCCCCGCACTCCAACAGCCCTCAGCAGGGCACGCACACTCCTCCCTCACTCTTGTAACACCTATAGTCCCAGCAGGGTTGTGGTATAGGCAGTTAGCCAAGCTATTAAGTCACCTGACCTTGTATTGGAAAGGAGTGTAGTCGTGGATCCAAGTGGTCAAGGTTCAAAAGGATTTTATTTCCCCTCCCGGGGTTTATGGATTTTCAAAAACATCAACAACAGAAGTAAAACTTAGGATACAAAACTGGATGAACTTAAAGGTAGCAAACTTGCTTTCAAATGTAACAGAAATGAATAATTATAGCAGGCAGCTGGTAATCTCTTCTTAACCTTTTGTACCAGTTTACAACAAAGAAGGATCCTCATCAGCTATCATTAGATAGCATTCCATTTCTTCCAAGCCTGGATTCAAACAGCTATCTTCTGTGATCATTGGCTCAATATCATTGTCCTGTGAACAAACAGCCTGCGTATATCTTTGCTCTATATCTTCTCCTGGATTTCTCAAATAATCATAGTCAGTACAAGGCAAGTAATTACCATTCACTTTATAATGGCAAGGCAGAGAGAAACACACTTCCTGGAATAACGTTTCCCTCTGTTAGCTGCTGGCTCTCGGCTACTCCCATTTACTGGTAGCTCACAGCACTGCTCTTTATAATAAACAGGTTTCTCTCTTATCACTTCTGTGCCTTGGTTTATCTGGTATATAAATCTCTGACTCATCCATGCAAACATTAACAATATCCCAGTTTCCCTCAACCTACTGAGACCGCATCAAACAAGCCTGCTACTCAAACACACATGGCTATTTCACTGACTCACCTCTCACCCATTCAAGTAGGTGTTGAGGGAATTCCTCTCTGTATCAGAGGTGGATATGCTTTTTGACTAACCTGCCAAGTGGAACCTTTTCTAGTTCCTGGTGTAGAACTCTTTTGTAGCTTTCTGACTTGGAACTGCAGGGGTTCAAACTCCGTCTCTGAGAAGTCTGAGCTTGCTTTCAGAATCACTCAGCACTTCTCCCTCATGGCAGCTTCGGACGTTACAACACCCTCTGTAACTTCCTCTGAAGTCTCCCGTGTAACTTCCTTTGGAGTTTCCTGTTCCACTGGTCCTATCAGGTCTCTGAGTTCTCTGGGTCCTCTCTGAACTCCTCGTCCTCGCTGAACTCCTGGTCCTTCCCGAACTCTTCGTCCTGTCTGAGCTCCGGGTCCTCTCTGAACTCCGGGTCCTCTCTGAACTATCAGCTGCTTTCTCTACACATTTTTTATAATGCTCTAGGGGCGTGTCTTCCCTCACGTGGAAGTTGTTCTCTCCCTCTAATGAGATGTGTTTCCTAACTAGGCATCGGCTGCAGATCCTGTGCCTGCCTGGGTTGCTTATGGCAACAGAAATGCTTTTGATCTGCCTGCCTGTCAGAACCTAGCCTGGTGCATTCAGGTTTTTGTCTATTTAAAGCACAGGACAGATCTGCTGTGTTACACTCTCCAATAGGCAGCTCCACTCCCAGATGGCAAAAAGGAGAATTTTAAAGCACCGGAGGTCCCTCGAGTAGCAGGCTGACCGAGGAGTGCCTGCAGTGGACCGGCAGCAGCAGCAAGGTAGTCCCCGCACGTCCAACTGCCCTCAGCAGGGCACGCACACTCCTCCCTCACTCTCCGATAGGCAGCTCCCACTCCCATATGGCAAAAAGGAGGATTTTAAAGCACCGGAGGTCCCTCGAGTATCAGGCTGACCGAGGTGCCTGCAGTGGACCGGCAGCAGCAGCAAGGTAGTCCCCACACTCCAACAGCCCTCAGCAGGGCACGCACACTCCTCCCTCACTCTCAGATAGGCAGCTCCCGGGTTTTTAACAACTTTAAATAGTGTTGTGTCATCTGCAAATTTGATAACCTCACTCGTTATTCCACTTTCCAGGTCATTTATGAATATGTCAAAAAGCAGTGGACCCAGCACAGATCCCTGGGGTACACCACTATTCACCTTTCTCCTTTGGGAAAATTGGCCATTTAGCCCTACCCTCTGCTTTCTATCTTTTAACCAGTTCCTGATCCACAATAGTACACTGCCTCCTATCCCATGACTCTTTAGTTTTGCCAAAAGTCTCTGATGAGGACCTTGTCAAAGGCTTTCTGAAAGTCCAGATACACAATATCAACCGACTCACCTTTGTCCACCTGTTTATTCACTCCTTCAAAAAAAACATTAGTAAGACAAGATCTTCCTTGTCTAAAGCCATGTTGGCTGTCTCCCATTAGGTTGTGAATATCTACATGCTGAGTAATTTATTGTTTATGATGGTTTCTAACCATTTTTCCCAGTACTGACGTCAGGCTCACCGGTCTGTAGTTTCCCGGATCACCCCTGGAACCCTTTTAAAAATTGGTGTTTACATTGGCGATCCTCCAATCTTCAGGTATTAGAGATGATTTTATTATAGTTCAAAGATTACTGATATCAGTTCTGCAATCTCATATTTCAGTTCTTTCAACACCCTTGGATGTATACCATCAGGCCCAGGTGATTTGCTACTCTTCAGTTTATCTAATAGTTGTAAGACATCTTCCCGCTGTATCGATATTTCCTTCAATTCTTCCGCACCTTTAAATACCACTTCAGTCATGGGTAACATCCCTACATCTTCCTCAGTAAAGACCGAAGCAAAGAATTCATTCAGATATCTCCGCTATCGCCTTGTCGCCTCTTAGTGCTCCTTTAACCCCTTTATCATCTAATGGACCAACTGACTCTCTCACAGGTTTTTTGCTATGAATGTACTTTAAAAGGTCTTTATTTCACGTTTTTGCTTCCGCAGCAAGCTTCTTCTCAAATTCTCTCTTTGCCTGCCTTATCAATGCCTTGCATTTGACTTGCCAGTGCTTGTGCTGTTTCCAGGTTTCGTCGTTTGGCTCTTTTTTTCAATTTCCTTAAGATGCCTTTTTGGCAACAACAGCCTCTCTGACCTCACCTTTAAACCATGCTTGGCAGTTTTTTTGGACTTCCTTCCACTTTTCTTAAAGCGTGGAATACAGCTGGTCTGGGCTTCCAAGATAGTATTTTTCAACAACACCCAAGCTTGATGTACGTCTTTAACCTTCGCAACTGCTCCTTTTAGTTTTTTCTTAACTGTTTTCCTCATTTTATCATAGTCTCCCTTTCGAAAGTTAAAAGGTAGTACCTGTGGATTTCTTTAATATCCCTCCTCCACTAATTAAATCAAAAGCGATCATGCTATGATCACTATTGCCAAGTGGCCCCAACACCCTTATCTCTTGCACTAGATCTGGTGTTCCACTAAGGACTAGGTCTAATATGGCTTCCCCCTCTGGTCGGTTCATGAACCAGCTGCTCCAAGAAGCAGTCATTTATTTCATCTAGGAACTTTATCTCCCTAGCATGTCCTGACGTGACACTGACCCAGTTGATACCGGGGTAATTGAAATCACCCATTATTATTACTGCGCTGTAACTTTTGTTAGCTTCCTTGATTTCTTTGAGCATTTCATCATCCATTTGGTCATTCTGGCCAGGTGCTCGATAGTACACCCCCACTGCCATTGCCTTCCCCCTTTTATGGAATTTCAATCCATATAGATTCTACAGCAGATTTTGTTTCCTGCAAAACTTTAATCCTTTCTGAGTCAATGCCCTCTCTAACATAGAGCGCAACCCCTCCACCAATTTGATCAGCTCTATCATTACGATATGGGAGGGAAGAGTAGCCTAGTGGTTGGGGCAAGGTACTTCAGGCCGGAAGGTTGGGGGTTCAAATCCCACTAGAGGACAGCAACCTTGGGCCGGAAGGACTGGGGTTTCTAGTCCCACAGATGCTCCTTGTGGTCTTGGGCAAGCCACTTAACCCTCCATTGCCCATGTTCCCTGTAAGTATTAGTGTATGTGTCTCATATCCCCGTGCGTTAAATGTATCCCCAATTGTGTTGTGACCGCTTTGATTGAAGGATAAGGCGGTATACAAAACTGTCTAAATAAATAAATAAATAGTTTGTACCCAGGTATCACAGTGTCCCACTGGTTGTTCTCCTTCCACCATGTCTCTGATATTCCAATCATATCTAACCTTTCATTTAGTGCTATATGTTCTAACTCTCCCATCTTATTCTTTAGACTTCTAGCATTTGCATACAAGCATTTTAGATGAGCTCCCTTCAATGCCAATGGAGTCCTCCTTTGATTCTAGATGAAGACTGACCACTGGTTGAGCCCAGGAACCTCTTGATGTTGATGCACCTAGAGGAGCCATCAAGACCGATGATGATGCCAAAGACACTGAATCAGACCTCTGACCAAAAGAGATTCTCTCTGCTTCTCTCAACCTTTCAGGCCTCTCCTTGTTATGTCAGGTGAGGACCCAGACACTGGAGGCACCAATTGTGCTTGTCGGTAGAAGTTGCCGAGAAAGCGCCAGAACCGAAGACAGAACCATAATCAATGGATCTGACATTAACAAAGACACACAGAAAAGTAAAACAAGCACAAAAAAGATCCCCAGAGGGGGCAAAAAATGAAACATGTACTGGATGATGACCAATTCACATCTGTGGTGCTCCGTGGAAAACAAAGACTGCATAAAATGGTGCCACAGCATGTGGGAAGACAGGCATGCAGGCATTGTGGAGCCTCCCAAAAGCTTCCAATAGAAGCTTGGGAGTGTTCTTGCGTGGGGCTCTGTTGGCGACTTCACCCATATGTGAGGGCTTCATTCCTGCATGTCCACAGAGAAAGGTGCTATACTCTGTCCCTGTGGCACATATTTTACTAGTTCCACCTTGTCTATAAAATTTCGGCTATACCGTAGAATGAGACAGGGATATCTGCTTTCTCCCCTGCTATTTATCTTAGCACTAGAACCCCTGTTGATGGCAATTTGGCCGCATCCTGATATTTATGTTGTATCTTTCGGGGACACCCAAGTTAAACTGCTTCTGCTGACATATTGTTGTACATTGCGAGCTTATATATTTCAGTTCCAGTGATCTTGGGAGTTTTATACAGCATTATTCATCTCTATCTGGTTATCAAGTCACAGCTCCATGCAGCAACTGCACTATGCCCAAGCACAGTATTTTGCTAGGAGATTTTGCCATGCTAGTCTTGCTAGCACAGGAAAATTGCAAACAAACTTACTGCGCTAAAGCATAGAAATACTGTGCACTGCTTACAAAAGCATGATTTTTTTAATGGTTTCTGGTGTAAAACAACTGCACTGAAACTTAGCACACTATTTTTACACTTCTTTTAACTCTGAATCCTTCTATCAGCTTAGGGCATTGGAGTGAAAACAATCACTGGAGGTGAAGTTTGACACTTCACCTCAGATGATCTAGGCACTCGCATGCCCCCAGTCTTGACCCTGACTCCCAGCAAAATGTTGGTGGATCTGGTGCTCCCCCAGACAACCCCTCCAACCTTTATAAAAATCATTACTGGCCCTAGTGACTGCTAAGCCCCAATCCCAACCCTCCCTTACTCCTGAACTTAAAATAAATAAAAAAAATATTAGGGACCCCATAAGCCTCTCCATGCTCTACACCCCTATCCTCTGCCTTCATCCCACCATCTTTCTAAACGGTGGCACCTGACCCACCCATTGCATCCCAGGAAGGCACTCCCAGGGGGCACAGTCTGCAAAATAAGTCAGAAAATTCCTTATTTGGCAGACTGACTTCACCTCCCGTGTTGGATGGTCACCATTGCATGTTTATGCTTATTTATGTTTACAAATTTCAAAAAACAAAGGAGAGGCCAATGGCTGAGAAAAGAGGAAAGGAACTCCATCAATTGACAGGACAGAGCAGTCAAAAGAGCAGAGAAGAAAAGAGGAGAAAGAGAGAGGGGAATAGTTTCAAAGCAACCCTACATTATGATAGGGTTGCCTTGAAACTATCAAAATGATTGCTCTCATAGTAAACTACTGTCTTAGTAGGATCGTCGTTCCTTTTTCTGCAATGCTTTATAGAGTTTTGAAGGGCTTAGTTTCAGGATTACTCTGGAAGAGCAAGAAATCCAAAATAGCATGGCAAAGATTTAGAGCGATTCAGTAGCATTTAAGCTACCTGATTTTTATCTGCATCATAAAAGGGTTTTTGTTTTTTTACTAAAGACTGGCTATTTTTGGAACAAAGCATTCCTGAGACATATTCTCAATGGGTCACTATGGAGTCTCATTTGGTATGTCTCTTACAATTGCCAGCCTTACCAAGAGGGGATTTACCCTAGAGATTCATGAGTAACAGGATAATTCTCGATACCTATAAAGTAGCTCTTGGGATACTGCCTTTCACAGAATTCTCTGGTATAATAGATGCTTTCAAATTAACCACAGATCCTTTTTTTGGTCAGATTAGAATCAGCAGGGAATTTTGTGGTTGGAGCATGTAGTGCAAGGAAATGGGATTAGAATGTTTCCATAATTTTAAGTCTATGGGGGATGTTTACTAAACCGCGGTAAAGTTACCAGCGGTAAGAGCAGTGTTAAGGTACCTTAAGCCATATAAGGCAGTGGGTAGGTATGGAGCATTCCGAAGTAAAGGGAGCAATGGGCCATTTAACACACATTAACAGGGTGCCTTGGCCATTTAACGCACATTAACGGGACATCATATGTTCAGGTAACAAGCATACACCTTAGGGCATGTTAAGGCTGACAAACATGCCATAAGGTGCCCTAAGGGCTGTAAGGCGCCCTAATGTAAGGTGCTCTAAAGGCTGTAAGGTGTCTTAAGTTGACAAGCATGAACTGTAAGGCATAAAAACAGCTGTAACCCTAACGCTGGATAGAGCACCAAGGAAAGGCGATGAACAAGTGATGGAAGGAAGGAGAGGTGGGAGCTGATGGACCTGCCATATTTGCGGGCATCCTATATGGCAGCCGGTAAAGCAGACAAACATGTTGGAGGCAGCTGTACACAGAGTGGTGCCAATGTAAAGTGCTGCAATTACAGTAGGTGGCATAGGATGGGGAATATGTGTCCCCCAGCAGAGGCAGAGGTAGCAGGATATTAGCAGTGACAGGAGGACAGAGGAGTAGTGGTGCCCTACAGAACAGGCAAAGGAGGCAAGCACCAAGAGCCACAATGCAGAAAAGGGTACCAGTGCAGGACATGGGGTAGCAGCCTGCACAAAAAGACAGGGCTGTACATAGCTGACAGAGGCAGATAGATGGGCCGAAGGATGGATGGCAGCTGAGGAGAGGGTGTTATGGGCTGTCAGCACAGATCTGCAGAGTCCGGACTGTTACAGGCATGAAAATGATCTGAGCATTACAGTCACAAAAAAGAACAGGTAGGAATAAAACCCCTGACCCCTACCTACAGAGACCTTGAACTAACCAGTAGGCTGTACCTCCACACTTTGCTACACAGCAATGTCTGGATACAAAAAATGTCTCCTGTGTGTGTGCAGGTATAGGTTACCCCACCAGTAACCATGATGCAGTGCACATGCAGAACAGCAGTCTACAGCTGATCACCGAATGGAGAATGCACTTATCCATCACCTCAGCTCAGTAAGAGGACATGACAGTGTATGATACAAGCACAGAGCAGCTGCAAACCATGCTACTGAGCAGCATCTGTAGTCACCCTGAGGGTGAGGATGTGTGCCCAGCACCGGGTTCCCAGTACCTGCGCATGCTATTGATCCTCATTGGTACCAGTTGGTGGCATGGATTCTCTGCAGTGTGGTTATATTAGACACTTTGTGTCCTGCTGTATATACCAATCTCATCTGGCCCTGTTGGACCGGGACCTATGCAGAACAATGTTGCAATGCTGAAGTCATGGCTGCCTACTACCAAGAGGGGGGGGTTGTCTAGATATGTATGGGTTTACATATTTTATGTAGCAATGCTTACATACTGCTGGTGTTCACTCAGATGCAATATAAATTCCCCTTTCCCCTGAAGGGCTCACAATGGAGGGGAGTATGGAGCTTGCCCACAGCTACAAGGGGTGCTGTAGGACCAGAAGCCACAGTCCATCTAGCCTGAGGTTGCTGTGCTCCAGTTGGCTTCAACACCTCAGCTCAAGCTAACATATCCCAATCAGTAGGCCACACCTGTTACCATGGCCCTGTCAATGCTACCAGTAATACTGGGAGATCACACTTCCCACCTGACTAGGTCTCACATACACCTGCTGCCCACCACCATGCACATACCAACAGCAGACAGTCTTATGGCCAGTATGCACTGCATGTACACAGAGGGGCCATGTGCACCCAGGCTTGGGATATACAGCAGTCACCCAGCAAGTAGATCAGTGATTGGACCCCCAAGAAAAGCAGCACACCCATATCACTAGATACAAACCCTAAATGCACTATGTGGATATATAACAATGCCATGGTCACTGCTCAGTCAGAGTGAGAGTGTCCTCCCAGCTTGACATGCTGTGGCCACCCAGTCCATGCAGGTGGCGGTCAGGCACTATGAAGTACCAGCCATTGCCCTACCCCCAATGCAGACGCATCCTGCTCAATTTGCCTTGTTCGGACCATACCCACAATACCTTGCTCCTTATCATGCACATTTGCAGACTAATGCTGGAAACAGTGTAGGCAGGGCGAGGCTCACTGAGGTGTAGAACACCACAAAACAATGGATAGAAATACACACACACTCATACTGAAGCACTGTGCAACTCTGGGGATGGATGGCACCCCTGGCAGCCACTCTGGTCCCAGTCTCAGTGCAGGCATTACTAAGGTGTGCTCATTGTGCAGGAGCTAGTGGTAGTGCTCTGGTGCTAACTGCTGCTCCGTGTGCAGGAGCCAACAATCTGACTCTCCATCCAGCTGTGGATAGTGGAGCCTGTCTGTGTGGGTTTTTGTATCACTGCTGGCCACTGCATTGGGAATTGCACATGTTGGTGGTGTACCAGCAATGTGGGGTAAAAGGTTGCGACATGCACTAAAGGATCAACAGCCAGGACCTGAACCAGTGACCCTCTGTGCCACAGCACACCTACTGTGTGTAGTGTACCACATAAACCCCTCTGTCCCTGGAGCCAACATGTTTCCTATCAGACAGACCTTGACATGTTGCACTGCACATGGTGCACTGGAACAGGGCATAGCCTTGATCTGCTGCAGGCGTGTGCCACTGCCCACTCCACCACTAATCCCTTCCCCCTCCACCATGCTGACATACTCATGTGCTGTTAGTGCTGGCAGTGCGCAGTCCCAGGCCATCCAATGTGTGGGTAGGTGGGTGCCTAGGGTGTGGGGGTCGGGATGGGGGGGCAAACATGGACATCTGCACATCTCCCCCAAATCACCACCTGCCAAAGTTATGTCCCTTCTGCCTGTGGGAGAGACAGCTGTGGGGTGTCATGTTGAAGATCTAGAGACTATTGGCTAGAGTGGACCAGGTAAACGTAGGTAGATTGTTTTATGCCAGCAGACTGTGGACAGGCTAGGGGGACATGCAATGTGGCTACAGTATACCCAGTTTGGACTACTGGGTGTAAATATGATTCAGGCGACTTGTGGTCTAACCGTGCACTGCCTTACCAGGGGCTGTAGTAAAGGGTGTTCATTTTGCTGGGTTTAAAACAGTTTGGGACGTTTCCTGGGGAAGGTCCGTAGACCCTTGTTAGGCTGGTCCCCAGATTTGTCCTGCTTGCCCCATTACAGGCATAGTGGTTCCTGTGTGATGTTTGGGGTACCTGGATGGGTCACTGTGGAACACAGAATACTGGGCATTTTTGACCTTGATCAGATGTTGTCTTGCTGCTTTTCAGTTTCTGTGTTCCTATGTGCCACCTAGGTGACTGCCTAGTCTGCCTTGTACTCCAGCTGCCCCCACTGCATGACCCACCTGCACCCCTCTTTGCCCCATTTTCACCATCACCATAGTGGCCTTTCCTACTTGGGCACTATGCTGTTGCTGCAAATGGAACACTACTATCACTTTTCTTGGGCTCCCTGTCTGTGCTGTACATTGCTGACATTGAAATGGTCTCTCTCTCCTGAAAAAGTGCATTTACAGACAGATTTTCACTGGCGGTAAAGTCCTAGTGTTAATGTTACACTGTTAGTGTAGCAGGGGCTTCTCCCCATCCACTCCCCGCCCATTGACCACTACTGTCCGCCCTCTCCCCGCTCTCTGGTACATTTACCGCTGCCGGTAACGTCAACGTGCGTTAACGTTACCGATGCTAAATTAGCGCTGTTTAGTAAACATACCCCTATGTTTGGATTGCAGAAGACTCAGTTCTATAAATGGGTGCAATTAAAACACTGTGACAGAATAATATGATAAACCCCCCTTGTCTTCATCATTTCCTGGTATTGTAAGTTGCTGTAAATCATTCATTGCTTCAGGTCATATTGCTTCTTAGCTGCCGATGTTCCTATAGCCAGTATATTATTGGGGGTGTTATTAAAATTGGGGCCGAGGTATTGTGATGTGAAATTATCAAAAGACACTGCCAGCATCCTTTGGTCTAATTACTTCATCATAATTCATGCGCTCTGGACTCTTACGAAAGTATACAGAGCTAAACTCTCTTTGGATTAAAAATGTTGGTCCTATAAGCTGGAGGATGGATCCAGTGTCCCTAAGTTCTACACTTTTCTTCAAGAGTTTTGGAAAGACATACTGACTGCAGATTCCAGTGCTCCCGCAAATACATGAGGACTTTTTTTTTATTCTGGTATTATTTTTAAGTCTGCATTACATTTGGCTATCTTACTGTGCCACAAGCAGTGTTTTTTTGGTTATTGATTGGTGTTACACTGCATGTGATCATTTCTATTTGGAAAAGCTATTCTTTAATGAACCAACTATTAGTGGAATACAATATATGATCTGTAAATATGAAACAGTTAACGTGCATAGAATGCAAGATATCCTGCTGAACGTGAAACTCTGAGAACCAATGGAGGCTTTTCTTTTCAACTCTTGATGTGCCAGGAATGTTGGGGGTCATTGGTGTTTTAAGTTTTATGTATTTTGCTTGTTTTGCATTATGCGAAATACCAATAAAATGCATGGAACTTCAAAAATACACTCATAGAAAAGTAGGTGCCTACTTGTTTTTATAAAATATGCTTAAAATAGGTACCTTATAAAACATTTATAGAACTACCTACTATAAGTAATTTTATAACATCGCGCCCCGTAAACACGCACTATCACATGTGTATTTAATGCTTATGTTATAAAGCCAAGTATATGAATACATGACTTTATAAAATAATACAGTAAGTGGCAAAAACATGCCTTAATTTAAAGCATGATAACTTATACCAGCCTATAGGTGGTATAAATGACACCGCCTACATTTTCCACATATGCACATAAATGAGCATATTTTATAATCAGTGGTGTACTTCCTCACACAGTCCATACGCCGCCGAAACTCCACCCATGTGCATCCCCACAGTGAAAGCATGGAAATAACATATGTGCTTTTACGCTAGTCCATATATTATAAGATATCATTCATGCACATAAGTGGTCACTTAAGTGCATAAATGCTTAAAATACCAATATTTATGTGCATTCTTACTGCCTAAAATTAGGCAGTTTCTTATAAAATTGTCCTCTTTAAGCCCACAGAATATCAGCATTTTACTTAGCCTTTCTGCTCAAGTTGCATTCTTAGGGGTATGTTTACTAAACTGCGGTAACGTTAGCGTGCGCTATGTAACGTTAATGCGCATTAACATAACCTAACGCGTGTTAGCGTTCCCGGCCACGGTAAACACCGCAGAGGGTGGAGAGAGGGCGGAGAGAAGGGGTCAATGGGCGGGGAGTGGGTGGGGAGATGCTCCCACAACACCAAAGCGGGGAACTGAAGGGCTGGAAACTACCACGAGTGAAAACCTGGCGTTAGATGCACATTTACAGGAGAGAGAAAAACCAATTAAGTGTCAGCAATGTACAGCCTAGGCAGGGAGCCCGAGAAAGGTGATAGTAGTGCTCCATCTGCTGCAACAGTATAGTGGCCAAGTATGAAAGGCCACTATGGTGATGGTGCAAATGGGGCATAGGGGGACTGCAGGCGGGACACACAGTGGGGGCAGCTGGGGTACAGGGTGAACTAGGCCATCGCCCAGGTGACACATAGGAACATAGAAACTGGAAATCAGCAGGACAGCAGCTGACCAGGGCCAAACATGCCCAGTAGTCCGTGTTCCACAGTGTCCCATCCAGGGGACATTACCCAGCAAGTTCCCCAAAAGTCACACAGGTACCACTATGACTGTAATAGGGCAAGCAGTGCACATCTGGGGACCACACTAACAAGGGTCCATAGACTACACCCAGGATGGGTCCCAAACAGTTCGTAGACCCAGCTAACTGAACACACTTTACGGCAGCCCCTAGTAAGGCATTGCAGGGTGTACCCATACGTTGTAATAAACATATATACACCCAGTAGGCCAAACTGGGTATACCGTACCTGAGGTGCATACCCTAGCCTGTCCACAGTCGGCAGTAACAACACACTCCACCTACATCTACCCGGTCCCCCCTAGCCAATAGTTGCAAGAGTACCAGCCTGACATCCCCCCAGCCATCACTTCCCCATGTGGAAGGGATATAACATTGGCAGGCAGTGATGGGGGGGGGATGTGTGGATGTCCATGTATGCCTCGCCACCCCAGACTCCGCACCCTAGGCACCCTAGGCACAGCAGATGGCCTGGGACCGCGCATGACCAGCATATGGTCATGTTGGCATGGCAGGGGGGGGGTGTTTATGTTAGAGGGAGCAGTGCCACCCACCTGCAGTGGACCTAGGCCATGCCCTGTACCAGTATGTGGTGTGCAGTGCAACAGAAAATGTCTGCCTGAGGAAAGTAAGGGTAGCCCCAGGGACTGCTGCTCCTCTGTGGCAATAGTGTGGTACAGTACACACAGCCAGTGTGTCCAGAAGCAAAGGGTCATAGGTTCAAGTCCCAGCTGTGGATCCTACAGAGCATCTCTCTACATTTTACCCTACAATGCAGATACAACATCAACATGTGCAAACCCAAAGCCGTGTCGAACAGGGGTCAAAACACCCACTCACACAGGCTCCACTATCCAAAGCTTCATGGAGAGTAAGGCTGTTGGCCTCAGCATGGAGCTGCAGTTATCAGCAGAGCACTACTACTACCCCCTGCACAGTTTAGCAATGTCGGACCAGTGTGGCAAGTAGGTTTGCCAACCACACCTATCATTGCACAATTCTGCAATAGGTGTGTGTGTGTACGTCTATCAATTGTTTTGTGGCTGCCTACACTGCTCTGGGCCCACAATGTCCCACTGTTACCAGTGTTAGCCTGCAAATGTGCATAATGAGGAGCAAGGTATTGTGGGTATGGCCCGGACAGGGCGGATTGGCAGGATGCATCTGCACAGGTTGTAGGCCAATGGCTGGGATACTGTAGTGCCCAACCACCACCTGCATGGACAGGGTGGCCACAGCATTGCATGCTGTGAGGTCACTCTCACCCTGACCAAGCAGTGACCATGGCATGTCTATGCTCCCACATAGTGCTCAGCACTATTTGTCTTTGGTTATACCTGTGTGTTCCAAGTTCTGGGGCCTAATCACTGAGATATCTGTTTGGTGTCTGTGTTGTACATCCTATCTTTGGGTACACAGGGTTCTTCCTGTGAGTATGCACTATGGATTGGCTAGTGGACAGTCTGCAGTTAATCTGTATATGGTTGGAACACTTTGTAGGGTGCTGCAGGTGCAGTCTGATTTTGGAGAAGAGGAGAGACAGGGGAGATATGATTCAGACCTTTAAATACTTAAAGAGAAATGATGAACAAACAAATCTCTTCCAAAGACGGGGAAGCTGTAAAACTAGAGGGCATAACATGAAGCTGCAAGGTGGTAAATTGAAAGGCAATGTCAGGAAATATTTCTTCACTGAAAGGGTGGTGGATGCTTGGAATGCCCTCCTGATGGAAGTGGTGGGGGCAAACACGGTGACAGAATTCAAAACGGCATGGGACAAACACAGTGGATCCCTTTACAGCAACAGGATAAAAACAAAATAAATGGTACCATCTAACTTCTGAACCATCTAACGTCTCAACAAATAGGGGTGTCCTACATGGAGTGGTTGGTTCACCCCTAAACAAAGACATGGGGAGGGGTGGTCTGCACAGAGCAACAGGTGCACCTACTCTTGCCATCTTGCTGGGCAGACTAGATGGACTATGCTGGTCTTTATCTGCCGTCACTTACTATGTTGCTATGTTACTATGGTGTGGGGCAGTTGAGGTTTATCCCATGCATTACTGCTGTTCTGCCACAGTCATAGGTATCTTAAATTTAATAGATATTACTCCATTAGAAACAAACACTTAAATCAAAGTGAGATAAATTTTGTTACTCCACGGTGGACTTCGTTTTATGGGCAATATTTATTTAAACAACAGGAGGTCTCAGACCCATTCGTGCGCTCGAGCTAATGCTTGATTGAAAGTCTAGCATTGGCGCATGGTAACATCAACGACCAACCTGAACGTTTTATTCTTTCTTTTTTATCTTGCTCATAAAGCCACGATTCCCCACCGCTTATGTATCCAAACTGCTGATACTATTAAAATTGAAAGAAGCTCTTAGCTTTTTGATGCTTTGTATCGTCTTTCTCTTGATGCTTTGTATCTTTTGCCTCTACGCCTCCCCCGGCACCTTCGTAGCGTTTCACCCCACTAGGAGTTTCATCAGGAGGATCTAAAAATATGCAGAAAATTTGTAAAAACTATATTGGCACCTAGCTTTAAACCAACTTCACTATGTGATACGAAGGCATTGTGTATTTTAAAATTCAATCAGAACATCAAGAGTATCTATTAAATAAACAGATGGTTTGACTCACTCAATTTACTGCTGCCCGCATTTCATCTCAATTTCTTCTAGTAGCAAAAAACGCCACGCATGCGGCCTAACTATCTCATTCACCATTTTGTAGTTGGCACAAGCCACTGCCATTGGTTCATATTATCCAATGGCAGCACCCTCTTGGACTATCATAAATTAAAGACAAACCTTCCATTCTATGGAGGAGTTTAGACCATGGGGTTGCAAAGTATTGACTTTGAAAATCCAGCGTTGTTCACAAGACAAAAGAGTCTCATCCAGAGTTTTACCACGTATTGCTGTCCTAATGTGATCTACACAGAAACATCGTAACTGATCAAAATCATGTCGCAACTCAATACAATGTTGAACTAGAGGAGCTGTTAGTATCTTGCATCGTAAATGACTTCTGTGTTCTAATATACGGGTTTTAAAAGCTCTAATTGTTTTGCCAATGTAAAGTTTATTGCATGGGCACGGGATTGCATAAATAACGGAGGCTGTAGTACAAGATGTCCTATGTTTCAAAGTATAAGTGTTTCCTAAATAGGTAAACTCAGTTATTTCTTCTGTAACCTCACAGATGGCACATTCACCACATCTCATATGTCCACGCGGTTTTATACCCTCTTCTGTATTTAGAAGAGGTCGCAGAACTGCAGGGCTGAGCTGTTCCTTGAGATTTGCATTCCGTTGCCAAACGCAACGTACAGTCTTCTCTGCTAAACCCGGAATTGTCTTCAATAAATTTGTATATTTATGTAATATTCTTTGAATTTTGTAACTTAATGGAGAAAACCGAGTTATAAGGTTCACATGTTCTTCTGACTGTTCGATCTTCTTTTCCGGCCTAGGTTTAAACAGCCAAGCCCGATCATTATGCAATGCACGCTTGTATGCTTTTTTAATAATCTGGCGAGGATATCCCCGGTCCAAAAAATCTGTTTTCAATTTTTGGGATTGAGTTTTAAAATCCTCCGTGTCTGAACAGTTACGACGGAACCGCAAAAACTGGGAAAAAGGGAGACTATTTTTCAGCCCAATTGGGTGACCGCTCTCATAATGCAGAAAGGTGTTTCAAGCAATGGATTTTTTGTAAACGGTAGAGACCCATCTTTGAGGTGCCTTCTCTATCTGTACAGATAGAGAAGGCACCTGAAAAATAGTCTCCCTTTTTCCCAGTTTTTGCGGTTCCGTCGTAACTGTTCAGACACGGAGGATTTTAAAAATCAATCCCAAAAATTGACAACAGTGTAGCACAATGATTAAGACACTGACCAATGATGCAGAAGTCAGGGTTCAATCCCCCACTGTGCCTAATGAAGAAGGTTGGCTGAGGCATTACCTTTTATAGGTAATATTGCTGTAGGGGGCATTTTATTTTTATTTTAATTAGTGCTGCCAGCAAACACACCCTCAAAGTATTGTAACATAAGGTGCGGCATAAGGCGCATCATAGGGTACCCAACAGGGCACATTTTAAAGTGCACTGTCCGCCACGGCACCCTACAGTGTTGCTGAAAGGGTGGCCTATAGGGCGCCATATAGGGTGCCCTATGAGGCACAGCAAGGTCATAGCACTGTGTTTGATGGCAGCACTGTGCATTTAATCTGAAGTAGGTGCGCTGACATGCACGGAGGAACAGCAGTGTAGCACAATGGTTAAGGCACTGACTACTGATACAGGGGTCATGAGTTTGCTCCCCAGTGTGCCTAATACATAAGGCTGGCTGAGGCATCAGCTTTGCAATGTACGTATTGTTTCCTGCAGCACTTTATTTGCATTTTATTAATTGCTGCCAGCAAACATGCCCTCACGTGCCGTAACTGAAGGTGCCGCATAAGGCACCCTATAAGGCACTCCATAGGGCACATTATAAAGTGCACTGTCTGCCATGGCACCCTAAAATGTCCCCTATAGGGCACCCTATAAGTCGCTCCACAGGATAACGTATAGTGCACCTTATATGGACGGTAACCATAAGGTGCCCTATAGGGCGCCCTAGAAAGTGCCCTCTGAGGCACCTTATGGGTACAGTATGCAGAGTGTTTTTGCTGGCAGCAATAATGTACATTAAAAAGAGATAATGCTTTGGGCAGCCCTAACAAATAACCCCACTGTAAGTTTGAACCCATGACCTCTAACTTCACAGGCAGTGAAGTAACCAGTGGGCTACAGCTCTATAGCTGCTAGCAAGCCCCTGGCTGGCTGTAGAGGGACTGCACGTCACCACACAGACAGTCTGCTGTGGTCACCAGGATAGGGTTAGGCCACCCGTACCCATGATGCACTGCACATGCAAATCAGCTGTCCACAGATGAACACAAGATGGGGTATGCACCCCCACAGCACCTCGGCCTGGTAGGGGGTACTGACCGTGTGTGTTACTGGCACAGAGTAGCTACACACCGTCACATTGTGCGGGTACTGTGCTCACCCTGAGTGTGCGGTGGGACGCCCAGCACCAGGTCCACAGCACCTTCCATGGCAGAAATAGGCTATACTGCAGGTTCCCAGCAGTGTTAATGTGTGAGATAGGTAGTTTCTGCAGAAACACCTTGGATATACCTGTCTTTCTCAGTCAGGTGTGACCCCTAGGAGGATTATGTGCCACCACCCTCCTCCCTCTCCAGGAGCTGAGGGTGGTAAACATGGCCTCCCATCAACAGATGCACATTCTACCTCCCTGCAATGTTGGCAGTAGAGGGGACCATCAACCCCAGTACTGCTGGGGAACAGACACCCTACAGCACAGTCAATGCAGCTCTGTACAAATCAATAACACTATAAGCAGACAGAAATTAAGCCTTGATATGCTAAGCTGCACCCCACCACTATCTGATATTCTCCTGCAGCAAGCCTTCAGCTGCTGCACCCTGCAAGGCACTCCATCAAGACACATACCAGCTGCAAACAGTCTGCTAGCTAGTCCATAGTGCATGTTCCTGGTGGAAATGCATACACAACAAGCAGATACATCAGTTACTGGACTACAAAAGGAAAACCATAAATATCACATGAAAGAAATACTATATAGTACTATGGGGGTGCCTAGCCATGCTGTGGTCACTGCACAGTCAGGGTGAGAGTGATCTCCCAGCAGGACATGCTGAGGCCACCCTGTCTGTGTAGGTGGTGGCCAGGCACTAAAATGTCCCAGCCAGTGCCCTATGCCCTGTGAAGATGCATCCTGGCCAGGCCACCCTGTCCGGGCTGTACCCATGGTACCTTGCTCCTCATTATGCACATTGGCAGGCCAATACTGGCAACAGTGCTGGCAGTGTGGGCTGTGGAGGGTGTTTGTAGCCACCATACACTGGATAGACAGACACACACTCACACACCTATGCCAGCATTGTGCTACTATAGAGGAGTTTAGCAGCCTTGCCCACCACACCAGTCCTGGGCACAGTACAGGCATGGATATGGTATGCAATACTGTTGGGGGTCACTCCCCAGGGTGGTAAACACTGTCAGAGACCAGACCTGCAGCACACACCACAGACATCAGAAAGATTGTTATGATGGAGCTCAATGAGCAAACTGTGCTTAACGTAGGAATTGCTATCTGCCAGTAATCATAGGAAACGTTTGATAGCTGTGTACCGTATACCCAGGTGTAGGGTGGCATTGCTAAGGTATGCAAGTGCTAGTATTGGGAGATGCACGCAGGGCCCAATGTCCTGCCTCTCCAGGAGGCATTGGCTAATGCGGCCTGTGGGTGTGGGTGTATCTGCCCCTGTTGGCTGCTGCTTTACGGCAGAGGTTCCCAACTCCAGTCCTGGTGTGCCAAACACTGTTCGGGTTTTCATGCTTTCCCTCATGAACATGCATGAGATACATCTGCATACCATGGGGGTGGTGCATAGATATGCAGCACAGGCATCTTTATTAGAGGCAGCATGGAACCTGAATGGTGTTTGGCCCTCCAGGACTGCATTTGGGAGACTCTGCTCTAGGTAATGCGCATGTTTATGGTGTCTGTGCTCTGTAGGGTAAAATATAGGCGTATTAACCATGCGTATGTTCTCTGCAATAAAGGTTTGTCCTTACTATCACGGTTTAGTTGTGGGAAAAATATGTGGACTAGATTGGCAGTAGCCCCAGCTGGGCTTTGAACCTGTGACCTTCTGTTCTTGCACACACTGTCTGTGTGCACTGCACCACAGTGTTGCCACAGACATGCTGCATTCCCTGGGAGTCCATGACTGTACATCCGACAGGGCCTGTTTGTTGCAGTGCACGGCACCCACCTGGACAGGGCTAGGCCATGGTCTGCTGTGGCCACCACCTGCTGCCACCTCCACCACCAGTACCGCTCCATCCTTAGATTGGAGACAGCATAAACCATGAAGGTTTTGTGGCCATCCAGGACTGCATTTGGGTGAATCTGCTCTAGGTAATGTGCATGTTTCTGGTGTCTGTGCTCTGTAGGGTAAAATAGAGGTGTTTGAGCCATGCTTATGTTCTCTGCAATAAAGGTTTGTTTTTACAATCACTAGTTAGTTGTTGGCAAAATATGGGGACTGGATTGGCAGGAGCCCCAGCTGGGGCTTGAACACGCTGGCTCCTAACACGCTGGTTGTGTGCACTGCACCACCGTGATGCCACAGAGACAGTGCATTCCCTGATGATACCATGACTGTTTGTCTGGCAGGGCCTGCATGTTCCAGTGCATTGCACCCACCTACACAGGGCTAGGCCATGGTCTGCTCGGGGCAGCTGCCACTGCCCCCCTCCACCTTCAGTACCCCTGTGCCACCCTGCTGACATGCCCTTCTGCTGGTGGTGCTGGTGGTACGCAGTCTCAGGCCATCCTGTGTGCGGGTAGGCGGCTGCCTATGGTGCGGGTTCTGGGGTAGGGGTGCCTGCAAATTTTTCTGCAAGTCCCCCAATCACCGCCTGCCAATGTTCTGTGCCCTTGGGGGTACCTGCTGGGTACTATCCCCTGTGAACCTGTGATAAACACTCTCGTGCCCATGTTTTGGGCCCTCATCAGTTGCTGTCTGGCTGCTGTTCAGTTTCAGCATTCCTAGGTGCCATCTAGGCATCTGTCTAGTCCGCACTGTGCCCCAGCTGCACCACAGCATGTGCCGCTGCAGCCCTCTGTATCCCCTTTCCCAGCATCTGTCCAATTGCCCATTCCGACCTGCCCGCCCCGCTGTTGTGGAAATGTGCATGCCATAGGTAACCTGTCCAATGGAGAGGGAAACCCTGATCAGTGCTATTTCACTGTGGGATCATTCACCTTGTATGGGGACGGAGCGTAGACCCTTCTAAAATTCATATTTATTTTTTGCGGCTTTCTTGGGAGTGTTTTTTGATGTTTCCCATTACTATCACTATTGCCCAGCTTGATTATAACTTTTTTAGATTCTGTTGGGGTCATTTTCAATGTTTATTTGCACTTTAGTACCGTGCACATGTATCACACTTATCACTGTTTTGTAGGTTTCCCCGGTTTTGCTGTACATTGCTGACAGAAATGGTTTCTCTTCCCTTTAAATAGGCTCTACCGCGAGGTTTTCACTCGCGGTATTTTTTGGCTTGAATTTCAGCCCCGCTCATGAGCGGGGAGCCTCTCCCCTCCCACTCTCCACCCATTGACCACTTCTCTCCGCCCCTGGGGAGCCTTCCTCCGCCCTCCGGGAGCCTTTCCACGCCTCTATCGCACATCAGCGCGCCGTGCACATGAGCGGGCACTTTAGTGCGGCGTGCACGTGTGCAGGGCACAAATACGCATCATTAGCATGCGCTAAGGTACCTTAGCGCACGCTAATGTGCGCCGCGCACATGAGCGTGGTTTAGTAAACATACCCCTTATACTTTGAAACATACAACATCTTGTACTACAGCCTCCGTTATTTATGCAATCCGGTGTCCATGCAATAAACTTTACATTGGCAAAACAATTAGAGCTTTTAAAACCCGGATATTAGAACACAGAAGTAGTTTACGATGCAAGATATTAACAGCTCCTCTAGTTCAACATTGTATTGAGTTGCGACATGATTTTGATCAGTTACGATGTTTCTGTGTAGATCACATTAGGACAGCAATACGTGGTAAAACTCTGGATGAGACTCTTTTGTCTTGTGAACAACGCTGGATTTTCAAAGTCAATACTTTGCAACCCCATGGTCTAAACTCCTCCACAGAATGGAAGGTTTGTCTTTAATTTATGATAGTCCAAGAGGGTGCTGCCATTGGATAATATGAACCAATGGCAGTGGCTTGTGCCAACTACAAAATGGTGAATGAGCTAGTTAGACCGCATGCGTGGCGTTTTTTGCTACTAGAAGAAATTGAGATGAAATGCGGGCAGCAGTAAATTGAGTGAGTCAAACCATCTGTTTATTTAATAGATACTCTTGATGTTCTGATTGAATTTTAAAATACCCAACGCCTTCGTATCACAGTGGGTAGTTGGTTTAAAGCTCGGTGACATTGATGTTTTTCCTTTTTTCTGCATATTTTTAGACCCTCCTGATGAAACTCCTAGCGGGGTGAAACGCTACAAAGGTGCCGGGGGAGGCGTAGAGGCAAAAGATACAAAGCATCAAGAGAAAGACGATACAAAGCATCAAAAAGCTAAGCGCTTCTTTAAATTTTAATAGTATCAGCAATTTGGATACATAAGCGGTGGGGAATCGGGGCTTTATGAGCAAGATAAAAAAGAAAGAATAAAACGTTCAGGTTGGTCGTTGATGTTACCATGCGCCAATGCTAGACTTTCAATCAAGCATTAGCTCGAGCGCACGAATGGGTCTGAGACCTCCTGTTGTTTAAATAAATATTGCCCATAAAACGAAGTCCACCGTGGAGTAACAAAATTTATCTCACTTTGATTTAAGTGTTTGTTTCTAATGGAGTAATATCTATTAAATTTAAGATTATTACATACTCCAAGATGGCCAATATTGTTTTTCTACAGTCATAGGTATAGCTCTGGCCACCAGCCCTGGAGGGCTGTCCCACCAGCAGGACTGTGGTTGCTTGTCCTACAGCCAGGGCTCAGGCACCTGTCCCTCCACTCACTCACCTACAAAATGGGTGATTGTGGGTCCTTTGGGGTATACAGGGTGGCCCAAAAAAAGTGAGAACATCTCGCAGCATATAAGTTATTTAAAAATTCAAAAAGACAGATGTAAACGATTGACAAATTAAAAATAAAAACATGGCGACTGGAAATTGTCAAAATAAAGACCTTATATAGCTAAAAAAGGTAAATAAGTAAACTATTTAAGCTTTTTTTTTTTTTAAACTTTTATTTTCATTTTGCAACAAACAAAAGAAACAACACACCAAAGGAGACAAAACAAGTATACAATAAAGAAAAGTAAACCCAATTACCCCCCACCCCCACGCTTCTTCTCTAGCTGATTATGTCAGCATGTGAGCGCTTCCAAACAACAGTGAGTATACATCAAAACAATCAAAAGAGTATCTGCGATACAGAATAATCATGGGACAAAGATATATACAAATTTAGACAGTCAGATGAGAGCATTGAGCAGAATGTATATAGTCATTGAGCATCTTCCATTTAGACCGATGATGAGGAGTCTGAATGGGGGAAGCAAACATACGAGGTATTTGTTCATATTTACTGTAGCGACAGACATGATTCCACCATTCATTGGGGCTCAGATGGGAGCTATTTTTCCAGTATTTCGTAATTAGGGAAATAGCAATGCCAAGCATAAAGTCCAAAAGGAAGTAAGCCGTTTTTGGAAGAGAGGGGATCCCCGCAGCTGAGCGAAGTCCCACTATCCTCCAAGAAATGGGGCTCTTGAAAGTGCAAAATAGACTGGATACGACCCCAGACCCGACGCCAGTAATACTGTAGTGCGGGACATTCATACATAACATGAGGTAGTGAACCAATGGCCGCATGACATGTCCAACAACTATTGCCCTGAGTAGTGTTCCATTTGGCTAATCTGTCAGGAGTGTAAAAACACCGGTGGGCTAGAAAGAAGAGTGTCTGAGTGAGTGAGGCGGATCGGGAGACCCGTGTCACTCTACTCCAGACAAGGCTCCATTGCTCCGGGGTCAAAGTCACATGCAATTCTCTCTCCCATGCTTTCTGCGCTATAGGGGTATCTCTAGTTATAGCATTACATAAGGTTTTGTAAAAATTGGATGCTACACCCGGTGAACTACCGATAGATCGGATAGTCTCCAACCAACCTTGTGTAGGGGAGGCCGATGGCGGGAGCACCTTAGCACTCCGAAGGCAATGCTGAAGTTGCACCAACTGAAAGTAGTGTTTCGCTGGGAGACCAAATTCAATTTGCAATTCACTAAAAGTTTTCCAGCGACCTTCATGGAACAACTGACTAGGAATCCAAATGCCCCTAGTGTACCAGGGGCTCCACGCCATCGGCTTATTTTGTATTCGAAATCGAGTATTGTACCAAAGTGGGAGCTTGTCTAACGGACAGAGTCGGGAGTCTAAAGATTGCATAAGATTATTAAAGGCACCTAAGGTGTCTAAAAGCATTGGTGGAAAGTGGGAGTCTGATGGGAGAGTCATACCAGGAAGAAAAGTAAGAGGAATCGGTTTGCAAAGGTCCTCTTCTATGTCTAGCCACACAGGTCTACTCGGTACTGGATCTTCCAGCCAACGAGCGCCTTGTTTGAGAAGAAAAGATTGATGATACTTCAGGAAATCAGGGAATCTGACACCCCCATTTTCCTTATCTGCTTGCAGCTTATGTTTCGCTATCCTAGGTGTCTTGTTTTGCCACAAGTATCTAGTCAGAAGGCCCTCTATATCTTTATATATACGTCGAGGTAAAAGACAGGGCAACATTTCTAAGATATAATTCACTTTCGGAACAATCATCATTTTTATGGTTTCTAATCGACCCCACCAGGTAAGTGTTAAAGGAGTCCAGCGGTGAGTAAGCGCCCGGACTTTAGAGGTTAAGTCTTTGGCATTGAAGGAGATAGTGTCTTCCAAAGGAGAACAATAGTGAACCCCAAGGTATTTGACCATGCGAGGTTGCCATAAAAAGGGGAAGGATTGCATATCTGCCTGATGAAGCAAAGGATTTAATGGAAAGGCTACCGACTTGGTCCAATTTATCTTATAACCGGACAGTTGTGAGTATTTACCAATTTGCTCTAGGACAGCCGGTACTGAGTCTATAGAGACAAAAAGCATAAGGTCATCAGCATACGCTGAAATTTTGATTTCCCTATGGGTGAAGGGGACTCCATGAATCTCCTCCGATTGCCGGATTAGTAAAGCCAAGGGTTCGAGTGCAAGATCGAAGAGAAGTGGAGACAGTGGGCATCCCTGGCGAGTGCCGCGTTGAAGAGGAAAAGGCTGAGACTTTAAAGCATTGGCACATATACTGGCTGTAGGCTGTGCGTACATGGTGCGAAGACAACGGAGAAAACCTTCCCCGAATCCGTACCAGCGGAGGACTGCAAATAGGAAGGGCCACTCTAAGCGATCAAAGGCCTTCTCAGCATCAAGTGAGAGGCCAACAAATGGGCAATCAAGATTAACTGCGGTAGTCAGTACATGGCATAGAGTCCGAGCATTGTCAGCAGTTGATCTACCAGGAATGAAACCGCATTGATCTGGGTGTATTAAGGTAGGCATCCTATCAGAGAGCCGGGTAGAGAGAATGGTGGCAAATATTTTATAGTCCGCGTTTAGGAGGGAAATTGGACGATAATTAGCTGTTAGTTGCGGGTCCTCTCCCCTCTTTCTCAAAAAACTACTACATTTGCCATTGAAAAGGACCCAGAAGGAGAACCCTCCTCGGCCAGAGCAGAAAAATAAAGTTTCAAAACTGGAGCTAAGTCAGCGTGAAAGGTTTTGTAGAATTCAGCAGGGAGACCGTCTGGGCCTGCGGCTCGACCTGAGGCACATTTCTGGATAGCAGAATGAATTTCTGAGACAGTAAATGGTGTGTCCAAGGCCACTCTATCTTCGTCAGATAGAGTCGGTCTTTGTACCCCTGAAAGTAAGCGTTTCAAATACATCTGGCTCAAAATCACATTCAGATTGATAAAGCCGAGTATAGAAATCACGAAAGAGTTCTAAGATTTCGGTATCTTTAGTGACCAAGCCCCCCCCCGACGGATTACGGAGGGCGGTAACACGCTTGGCTTCTTTTTGACCTTTTAGGGCATTTGCTAATAATTTGCCAGCACGATTATTTTCCCGATAATATAGCCCTTGTTGTGATTCAATATTTTTAACAGCAGCAGTGTACAAAAGCTGATTGTATTGAAAATGCAAGCGTTGTAAACGGAGTAAAATACATGGGTCAGTACGGGACGTGAGGAGACGCTCCCCAGCTTGTATCTGCTGCTCTAGAATCAGTAAATGCTGCTTTCTTTGTTTCCCCTGCCGAATTTGATAGCTAGTTATAGTTGCGCGGATAGATGCTTTAAAACCCTCCCACCAAGCCCAGCTCGCTGTGTCATGGGGTGAGTTAAAATGAAAATAATCTTGGATAGCGGCCTTTATATCAACCTGAAAATCTTTTTGACCCAGTAGGGATCTATCAAAAAACCAAGCTCGGGGAGAATCGTCCCGCGCAGTGACATGTAATGATAAAGATATGGCAGCATGATCTGAAATATGGAGAGGATGAGTCCTAGTCGTGTCTACTTGAGAAATCAGTGCTTTGGAAATGAGAAAGAAATCTATTCTAGATTGGGAGTGATGGGGGCAGAAAAGAAAGTGAACTCTAAGTCGGAGGGGTGAAGCAGCCTCCATATATCTACCAGCGCAAGATCTTGCATCAGAGCTGTAAGGGTAGCAAGACTCTTGGGTGGACTACTCGTTCTAGGCGGCTGTCTATCTATCAGAGGGTCTAACACTTGATTAAAATCACCACCAAGTATTAATGGAGTATTGGCAGAGGCCTGTGCCAACTGCGCAATACTTGCATAGTAATCAGGGTTGTCCACATTCGGGGCATAAATGCAAATACATGTAAATTCACTATCTCCAACCTTAAGATGTACTCGGGCCCATCTACCCTCCTTGTCAGCGCTAGTATCAATTACAGTAGCTTGCAAAGATTTCTTAACCAGAATGGCTACCCCGCACCGTTTGGAAACGGCGGGAGAATAGGCAGCCACCATATAAGGCTTAACATTGAGTTTCAGTGTTTCAGCAGAGTTTAAGTGCGTTTCCTGAAGAAACGCTAAATCAGCATGCTCATGGCTAAGATAGCTAAGGATTTTCTTTCTTTTGATTGGACTATTAATGCCCTTTACGTTGAGTGATAAGATTTTACATAAGGCCATTCAGACAAGTTAAAAATTCTGAGCATGATAGCGCACATAATTTCACAATGTCCCTCATATTGACTGTATCTGGCTGTACATATGGCATAAAAGAAAATAAGCTTAGATAATACAATGAAGCGCCCCACATTAAAAAAGAAAAAACCGCAGCGCGGTAGAGAAGAAGCAGAACCCCAAAAATTACTGGCGACCATGTGTCTGCGGGGAGAAGCCCCAGAGAAGGCCGAAATTGAAAAAAAAAAACACATAACCTGTAGGACTGTGCGTGCTCCGAATCCGACCGAGGCACACATCATGGAGGGATAGGAGACCAAAAAACAAAAGTCATAGAAAGAGAGAAAGAAAGAAAGTCCAGGTAGTCTCTGTGCTTGACTATGACCGCCGCATCGGGCCCTTCAAAATGGCGGACAGAGCCGGCAAATAAAAGTCCAAGTCGTTGGATTAGCGCATCTGCTCTGCTTCTTTGGAGTCTAAAAATGTTGATAGTAGATCAGGATCTTCGAATGTCCTGGTTTGGTTGTGGAGAGTCACTCGGAGCTTCGCGGGATACAACAGGCCAAAGCGAGCCTGTAGCTGTTGAAGTCGGGGCAAAAGCAAGGAGTTTCTTCCGTCGGTCAACGGTAGCTTTGACAAATAAGGGAAGAAGGATACTTTTTTACCTTCAAATTCCAAATGATGGTTCGCCCGGGCAGAATTTAAAATTTGTTACACTTTTAGATATCGTAGCAAGCGAAAGATAATAGGCCGGGGGGTCGTTCGTTTGAGCGCCATGTGGGTAGGAACACGGTGTGCACGATCGATTTCCAGTTCTTTATGAAAGGTGATCTTCAGCAAGGAGGGAAGAGTTTTGAGCAGGAATTCTCTCATATCTCCCGCTTCCACCCCCTCCGGTATTCCAATGAGCCTCACATTGTTGCGACGGGCTCGATTATTGCTATCTTCTAACTCCTTTTGAAGATTCTGTATCTGGCGCTCAGCCTTGTCCAGTGTGCCCAAGCGCACCGCGTGCGAGTCGAGGACCCCGCCATATTGTCCTGCCGTAATGAGAGACTTTCAAGTCGGTCCTGGAGCACTCCAAAGTCTTCTCGCATGGCTCTAAGCGCTTCTCCATTGGACTGCACCAATTCCTTCACGCCGCGTATTTCCTCCAAAATCTCCAGGTGCATTTCGGGGTTGTCCCGAAATGGAGCCATCTTCTGTGGGGAGGACACCTCTGTTTTGGAGCGTTTTCCGTGAGAAGAAGAAGGAGACCCGAAGTCCAAGCGCACTGGTTTATGGGCCGCCATCCCCCCCGAGGTACCCCGGTCAGCCCGGAGCGAAATAGTAAGTTTGTATAGGTATTAAGTCAGGATTCTAAGTAGGCCTCTCGGGAGCTTCAGCGCGAAGCGTCTTACCCGCTGGACATCAGGCTCCGCCCCCAACTATTTAAGCTTTTAATTTATGAGACATTCTCACTTTTTTTGGGCCACCCTGTATAGTGTATACCACTTTGACTGGTAGAGACAGTGCTACATCCACTTCATGTGAGTCTAGACACCCCTCTGCCCTGATAAAGGTGCCCATGACAGGCAGACCTTAACACTGGATATGTACTAATCTTGGTGGTGTCTAGCCCCACAGGGCCACATGTGACTGCAGAACACAGAAGTACTTTCAGCTGCACTACTAAGAACACCTGGCACACGCTGACAGTGCTGGGGATGTGCAGCAGGACCTATCTCTACCATTGCATGTACTGCGGACCTAGTGCTGGGTGCCCATCCTAACCCTCAGGGTGAACACAGAACCTGTACAATGGCATGGTCTGTAGCTACTCGGTGCCAGTATCATGCACTGTCAGTCCGTCTTACCACGCTGCAGTACCGGAGAGGTACAGACCCCATCTGGTGATCAGCTGTAGACTGCTATTCAGCATGTGCATTGCATCATGGTTGCTGGTGGGGTTACCCTATCCTGGTACACAGAGCAGACGGTTTGTATGGTGACCTGCAGTCCTTCTGTACCCAGCCACTGCTGTGCAACAAGCCATAGAGGTATAGCCTACTGGTTAGTACAATGACATTCTAAACAGTGGTCATGGGTTTGATTCCTCATTGTTCCCTTTTTTCATGCCTGTCCAACTCAGATATTTTGCATGCCTGTAACAGTCATATCTTTGCAGATCCATGCTGCCAGCCCACAATACCCTCACCACTGTTGCCAACAATCCTTCGGTCCATCTTTCTGCATCTGTCAGCTGTGTAGAGTCCTGTCTTCCTGTGCAGGCTGCCACCACATGTCCTGCGCTGGTACCCTTTCCTGCATTGTGCCTCTTCATGTTTGCCTCTCCTATGCCTGATCTGCATGGCACCACCACTCCTCTGACCACCCATCATTGTAACTATCCTGCCACCTCTGCCTCCAATGGGGACACGTATTCCCATCGTCTGCCACCAACTGTCTTTCTAGTACTTTACATTGCCAACACCCTGTGCTGTGGTACAGTTGCCCCCACCATGTTGTCAACAGTACTGGCAGCCACATGGGATGCCCGCAGATACAGCAGGTCCAGTAGCTCCCAGCTCTCCCTCCTTCACTCACCTGTTCATTGCCTTTCCTCAGTGCTCTATCTAGTGTTAGGGCTACATCTGTCTCTGTGCCTCACAGGTCATGCATGTCATCCTGAAGCACCTTACAGCCTTAGGGCACACTAACCTAGGGCACCATAACCTTGTTAGGCCACCTTAACCTACGGTTCCATAGCCCAGGGTGCCTTCTACGGTGCCATGTCCAGGGGTGCCTAATACGGCGCTTAGCCTAAGGAGCTCTATAGGGCGCCTTACAAGGCGCCTTAGGAGGCACCTTACAAGGCACCTGACAAGGTACCTTACAAGGCACCTAACAAAGCACCTTATAAGGCACCTTACAAGACACCTTACAAGGCACCTTACTTATAAGGCACCTTACAAGACACCTTACAAGGCACCTTACTTATAAGGCGCCTTGTAAAGCGCATTAGTCCAAGGCGCCTTGTAATGTGTGTTAGCTGATATGGCTTGCTGTAATGATGCACCGCCCATGCCTTTATACGGGAATCTGTACCTTTACCGTGGAACCTAACGCAGGTGACATTACCGCAGTTTAGTAAACATACCTCTAAGAGTTATTAGTGTGTGTCATATATGCATAACAGAAGAAAATGGCGATAAATTATTTCAACAGAACCATTCAGAAACGATATGCTCTGTCATCACGTCCCCTCCAAACTAGATTTCACATTGATGTTTAATATAAGTTCTGGAAAGTAAAAGAGGCATATATCTGTATTTTGAGCATAAGTTGTTATTTCTTTTCAAACTGCTAATGATTACTTCCAGAGTATAGTAGGATAGTAATAATTCTATAAAAACAGACTGTTCTACATTTTCTGCCAGTTATGCCCTTCAGTTTTAAACAATAAGCATAGAATTTTGGCAGGTGTTTTGTACTGCAGCAAACAATGATATTTAGAGGAAAAAAAAAACAACACATTTAGATATGCATTTAATTGAATACATCTTCAGAGATATGTTGCTAGGGAGTGTACTGGTCTTCCAATGCATTTTTTAGGTATGATTCACCCCAGGTGATGTCAACTATTGTTGTGAGTCAGTACAACTGTTGTGTCTGCCTGCCTGTTTTGCTCATCTGTCCTCAAGAAGTTGCAGGGAGGCTAATCCTTGCCTCCCAAACACTGAAAGAGCCTATACTGGATGGAATGGAAGAGTCAGCGGAGGCTGCTGCCTGAAGATTACCTCCTGACCAGGACTGGTCCATAGAAACATAGAAACATGATGACAGTAAAAGACCACATGGCCTATCTAGTCTGTCCTTCCATATCAACAACTACAACAGTCCCCTTTTTACCTTTAGAGATCCTCTGTGTTGGTCCCATGCTTTTTTGAATTTACTTACTGTCCTCATCTCTACCACCTCCACTGGCAGACTATTCCATGGATCCACTACTCTTTCCGTAAAGAAATATTTCCGCATATCACTCCTGAATCTATCTCCCTTCACCCTCATCCCATGTCCCCTTGTAGCAGAACTTGCTTTCAGTTGAAAGAGGCTCTCTCCCTGAACATTTATGCAACGGAGGTATTTAAACATCTCAATCATATCACCTCTATCCCGCCTTTCCTCTAAGGTGTACATATTAAGATCCTTAAGTCTGTCCTCATATGCTTTATAATGAAGACCACTAATCATTTTAGTAGCCACCCTCTGCACCGACTCCATCCTGTTCACATCCTTTTGAAGGTGCGGTCTCCAGAATTGCACACTATACTCCATATGAGGTCGCACCAAAGACTTATACAGAGGCATTATCACCTCCTTTTTTCTGCTAGCCATTCCTCTCCGTATGCACCCAAGCATCCTTCTAGCTTTTGCCGTTGCCTTTTCTACCTGTTTAGCTACTTTAAGATCATCAGACACAACCACGCCTAGGTCCCGCTCTTCTTTAGTGGAAAAAGTACTTCACCTCCTATACTGTATTGCTCCCTTGGATTGCTGCAGCCCAAATGCATGACCTTACATTTTTTAACATTAAATCCCAGCTGCCAAATTCTAGACCATTCTTCAAGCTTAGCTAGATCCCTCCTCATGTTATCTACACCTTCCTGGGTGTCTACTCTATTGCAGATTTTGGTATCATCTGCAAAGAGGCAAACCTTACCCGAAAGCCCTTCCGCTATATCACTAACAAAGATGTTAAAAAGAATCGGACCAAGGACAGATCCCTGGGGCACACCACTGGTAACATCCTTCTCCTCAGAATGAGCTCCATTTACTTGTACTCTTTGTCGCCTCCCACCCAACCAATTTCTAACCCAAGCAGTAACTTTAGGGTCCATCCCTAGGGTGCTCAGTTTGTTTATAAGTCACCTGTGAGGAACAGTGTCAAAGGCTTTACTGAAATCTAAATACACCACATCTAGAGCTCTCCCTCTGTCCAACTCCCTGGTCACCCAGTCAAAGAAATCAATCAGATTTGTCTGACAAGACCTGCCTCTGGTGAATCCATGCTGCCTCGGATCCTGTAATCCGCTGGACTCCAGAAACCTCACTATTTTCTCTTTCAGCAGCGTTTCCAATAATTTACTCACCATCGAAGTTAAACAAACCGGCCTGTAGTTTTCAACCACATCCTTACTTCTGCTTTTGTGTAAAGGCACCACATGAGCCTCTCTCCAGTCCTTTGGCACCACTCCCGACTCCAACGAGGCATTGAAAAGGTCAGTCAGTGGAGTTGCTAGAACGTCCCCAAGTTCCCTCAGTATTCTAGGGTGTATCCCATCCGGTCCCATCGCTTTGTCTACTTTAAGTTGAGCTAGTTTCTCGCGAACACAGTCTTCTGAAAATTGTTCAAGATGTCCCTCGCTTCTGTTCCTATTTGGGGGTGTTTTCTGAGGTCCTGCTCCTGGTTCTTCATCTGTGAACACAGAACAAAAATATTTGTTAAGCAATTCCGCTTTATCCTTATCAGCTTCTACATATTCCCCCCCTGCACCCTTGAGTCTGACAATACCACTTTTGCCCTTCCTCTTCTCACTAATATATCTGAAAAATGTCTTATCCCCCCATTTTATTGCATTGGCTTTTCCTCCTCCTTTTGAATCTTTGCCTTCTTGACTACTTTGCTAGCTTCTCTAAGTTTTTCCAAATACAGATGCCTGTCTTCCTCTCTCTGTGATCTCTTGTATTTCATGAAGGCCTCCCTCTTTTTCTTCACTTTTTCAGCTACTTCCTTCGAAAACCATAGTGGTCTCCTTTTCCTTTTGCCTTTATTTACCATTTTAACAAAAAGGTTGGTTGCCCTTAAAATACCCCCTTTCAGTTTTGCCCACTGTTTTTCTACATCCCCCAGCTGTTCCCATCCCACTAACGACTTCCTGACGTATTGGCCCATCTTCGCAAAGTTAGTCTTCCTAAAGTCTAAGATCCTCACCTTGGAATGGATTCTAACAGCCCTAGTCCTAATACTGAACCACACCATCTGGTGATCACTGGATGCAAAATGATCTCCCACTACAACATCAGAAACACTTTCACCATTGGCACCATTGGTAAGTACCAAGTCCAGTATGGCCCCTTCACGTGTGGGGTCTGTTACCAATTGCCTGAATAGTTCTCCCTGTAGAGAATCCAGGATCTCCTTACTTCTAGATGATACTGCAGCAGGAATGTGCCAATCAACATCTGGCATATTGAAATCTCCTATCAGTAGCACTTCCCCTTTCCTAGCAATGCTGCGTATGTCTTCAATTAACTCTCTGTCCACCTCTTCCTCTTATGAGGGAGATCTGTATATCACACCAATGCAAATAGATTTCTCTTTCCCTCTTTCTAGTTTAACCTACAATGCCTCCTCTCTTCCTTTTAAGCTCTGTAATTCCAAAGCTTTAATAGTAGTTTTTACATATAGCGCCACTCCTCCTCCCCTTCTTCCTACCCTGTCCTTTCTGAATAAAGTATAGCCAGGTATAGTTACATCCCAGTCATGGTTTTCTGTGAACCATGTTTCTATAACTGCCACTAAATCCAAGTCAGCCACTCCCACCAAAGCTTCAACATCAGGGATCTTATTTCCCATGCTACGGGCATTTATACACACTGCTTTCCATATGTTACCCCTGTTACCCATTTCCATAAAAGTATTTAATGTATCACCTACCTGGGGGCTTTCACTTACCTGGGGGCTTTCTTCACCTATCCCCAACGAATCTAGTTTAAAGCCCTCTTCAGTAGATTAGCCAGTCTACTACCGAAGATGCGTTGACCTTTCTTGGACAGATGAATGCCATCTCTGCTCTGCAACCCTTGGAACAGCATCCCATGGTCTAGGAAACCAAAACGCTCTCGATGACACCATCCACGCAGCCATGCATTCATCTCCAGGATGTGAGCCTCTCTGCCTTGGCCTTTACCCTCAACAGGGAGGATTGAAGAGAACACCACCTGTGCACCTAACTGCTTCACCCTCTGTCCCAGAGCCATGAAGTCACTTTTGATACGTTCCGAAGTATACCTGGCAGTATCATTTGTTCCAACATGGATTAGCAACATTGGGTAATAGTCAGTGGGTTTGATGAGTCTTGGCAAACTCTCCGTAACATCTTGGATTTTGGCACCAGGCAGACAGCATACCTCTCTGGACATCAAGTCTGGTCGGCAGATGGACGCCTCAGTACCCCTCAGAAGAGTCTCCAACCACCACTGCCCTTCGTTTCCTTCTGGTCACTGATTCTGCAACTTTGGGGTACTTGAACTCTGGTTCTTCCCTTTCCAGGGATGCTTTGACCTCCTCCACTTCCAGGGCTGCATAATGGTTCTTCAATTCAAGGGCTGGAGAAGTTGGATTGGTGATTTTGTAGGCCCTGGTGACTTGTGTCCAACCATCGACATTCTGTTGGCACCCATCTTCTCCTGCGCTGGAGAGCTTGGTTGCTGCAAGAAGCATCTCATCAATGTACTTCTCACTGTCTTGAATGCTCCTCAGCCTCGTCACCTCCTCTCTGAGTTCCTCCACTTGTTTCCTCAGAGCTTCAGCATGCAGGCACCCTGCACATCAACTGGCATTAGGACCTCTGTCTGGACCGAGGCAGAAGCTGTAACAGGGGCAACAGCTTTAGCAATACGATTTTTCCCAGCCATTGTTC
Organism: Ichthyophis bannanicus; assembly: GCA_033557465.1. Lineage (NCBI taxonomy): Eukaryota > Metazoa > Chordata > Amphibia > Gymnophiona > Ichthyophiidae > Ichthyophis > Ichthyophis bannanicus. The sequence continues at coordinate 513,433,071 of CM066033.1, forward strand.
TGTTCGTGGAGCTTAGGTATCTGTTAAAGCAAAAGAGAGAGATCTACCAAGTACCAGCCGGTTTCCAAACTGTCCTTTCAGAGAAAAAGCAGTTAAATCTCTTTAATTATATTGAAAATGTGCTGATCCAATTCTCTGTGATTTGTTAAAGGGGGAGGTGCCCTATAAAGCAAGACTGCTCACTAGGGGTGTGTGGGAGTCAGGGTGGATAGGGAGGGAACTAACTCCTGATTAGGTGTTAGCAGTTTCCAAACCTGAGGAGGTTACTAGAGTTCAGCAACCTACTGTGCTCAAGGAAAATTCCCCTAAAGCACCAAAAAGAAAAGTAACCTTGCTTTAAAAAATATACAAAAAACCCTTTTAAGAGCTCCCAGTCAGAGAGCTAGCAATGTAATATAATAAAAACAAACAAACAAACCTTCAAATCCTTACTGTTTGTTGATCTGTAGAGCCCTGGTTAGGGCTCTAGGTGGCCGCCTATGGTGGCCATGGGAGCTTTGTGCTGCTGCTTTAGTGCTCCTGCTTTGGTGCTCCGGCAGGCCATGTGCTTTTCGGCACACATGGTCTGTCGCTTCTGATCTCCCTCTGATGTAAGTTCCTGTTGGCCTGCTGCGGGCACTAAAGCTGCAGCACAAAGCAGCTGCTTTTAAACTGCCGTCACTGCCCCCATCGCCTCCCCCCAGAAGACGGAATTGTTGGCAGTTACATTCAGGCACTGTACGTATTTCCTGATTTACTTGTTGGAGTTTGGATATTTGTGACTGCACTGGCTACTGTCAGAGAGAGGTTGCAGGGCTCAGTGGATCTTTGCTGGTTTCTGCATGAGTTTTCTTATATTTGTTTGCCTAAAGTATGATCCAAACAGCTTTGGGCCTGGTGGGAGAGGTGCTGGCAGCAGAAAAAGCAGGACTGGAGAAATCTCTGGCCCATTATATCACTAATCCCACATACTTGCTGTCAGCTATGATCTAGTTACAGGATGCCAGGAGGGGGCTAGGGAAGTGGGAGAAAAGCAACTGAAGGCACCTATTAGTGGCACGACAGAGGAATTGCTGTTGCTATGTACCAGGAAACTATCTGGAATCATTTTTCCTTGAAGAGGTAACACTCACCTCTATCTGTGACTGTGATATGGAAAAGAAAGGTGAATAAAGTAGTCGGCTCTCTGAAGGGGAAGTAGCCAGAGAAGGAGTTGTAAGATTACCTAAGTTAGAAATTTAGCTATCTGTGCAGGGAAGAGGTATTTTGCCTCTTTTCTGCCTCCCAAAAGCAGAGTGGCTGCTGAAAGGAAAAAGCCTCAGGCTGTGTGGAAGGTGGACTCTTAAGTATCAAAATAGGCTTGACTAAAGGTAAAACAAGAGCATTTGGGTCTTTCTTTATGGCCTGGGAAATACAGTGGAATGGTTTCTGATCACGTTGCCTTTCCAGATTAGAAGTCACCAGGAAGGCATGCCTATTGAAGTGTGGAAATGAAAGTGAGTTTAAGACCTAAATTCTCTTTAGGGAAACTAACTTCAAGTATGTTATGTTTGTAGAGCCTGGTATTTTAAGACTAGAAGTTCAGGAAGATTACCACATCGGAATCTCTCTGAGTTCAGAGACCATGAGCAGTGCTCGGAGAAGATGAGGGAATATAATAGGAAGATTTGGCAGAAGATTGGAAATGGCAGTTAATCTCATACATGAGTTGTTTATAGTAGTACCTTCTTTGACAGAACTGTGAATGAGGATGACAGAGGAAGAATTGTCTAGTTTGATGTGTGATTTCACTAACTTCTCTGAGAAGAAAATACAGAAAGTAATATCTTTATAATACAGAGGATGGAGGAGATGGAGGGGGCAGAATAGAGCAATGGAGAATCAAGGTAAATCCCTTAGCGTTTAGAGAAATAGAAGCTATTTAATGCTGTAGGTGTACAGCAATAACTTTCCCATATGCATTCATAACATATTGTAATGATCTATTTCCTTCAGGATATGTCAAAAGAATAACCTTTGGTTGCTCAGATGGCTTTCTGCTATTGTTAATGGACCCTTGGAGTTGGGTCTTTTACTAACAGGCGCTAAGGTGTTGCACCTCCATGTTAACTATCAGGGACATGGAAAGCATTTCTCTGCCAGTTAACGCGGAGCACCGTTCCATAGTGCATGCTGCATTAGCGCGAGTGCACCTAAAGCCACCTATTGAGGTGGCGTCAGATTAACCCCCACTAATGCAGTTAGTGCTGTGTTCACATCGCGTGCTAGCTGTGCCGAGCTCCCCATATCCACTCTCTGTTGCTACCTCATCCACTCACAACTCTAATGCGGGCTGCACAGTTAGTGCGGGAACCATCCTGTACTAACTATCATGACCCTGCGCTATCTGGCAACGTGCATCCCAGCACAGCTTTAGCGTGCCAGAACACATGCCGCCAGCTAATGACTGTTAGCAAAAGACCTCCATAGCTTAAAGAAGGCAATTATTTGTTCCATATTAAATGGGAATGCCAAAGCATACTCTGATTCATCTCCTCTAATACTAAAGATCTATCAGCTACCAATGGGAAAATCAACTAAACATCATTGTTATCTTTGTAAACCATTAAGCACAGTTACTTACCTGTAACAGGTGATCTCTGGGAACAGCAGGAATTAGTCCTCACATATGGGTACGTCGGAACCGACGGAGCCTGCGCGGTAAAGTTCCCCAGCTTCCCAGAAAGGAAGCTTTTGGGGCCTCCCACTGCACATGCGCGCTGCCTTCCCGCCTTCCTGACCAGCTCTCCTCAGTTCGAGTTTATAGCTGAGACAATAGAGAGAGGAAAGGAAGATAGATAGAAGATACAACTCCTAGGGGAGGTGGGAGGGTTGTGAGGACTAATTCCTGCTGTTCCCAGAGATCACCTGTTACAAGTAAGTAACTGTGCTATCTCCAGGAACAAGCAGGAATAAGTCCTCACATATGGGGACTCCCTAGCTAAGATGCCTGGGAGATCCCCTTCCAAGGGTTCGCCATCTTCGTATGGATCTCAGGCATCCATCCTGGGAAGGTGGGCAGGAGTTGTTCAAGTATGGAACAGGTGTTTGAGGACAGCCTGACCAAACAAGGCATCCCGGCGGGAGTCCTTGTCCAAACAGTAATGGGCTGTGAAGGTATGAACCGAGGCCCAGGTGGCGGCTCGACAGATCTGATCTATGGATACAGAGTGAAGATGAGCCATAGAAGTGGCCATGGCTCTCACATTGTGAGCTGTGACATGGCCTTCCAGAGAAATGCTTTTACTCTGGTAAGCAAAGGAAATACACTGAGCAATCCAATTGGAAAGTGTACGTTTGGAGACTGGAAGTCCCAAATGGGAAGGATCAAAAGCCACAAAAAGTTGGGAAGACTTTCGATGTGGCTGAGTCCTGTTGAGGTAAAAGGCAAGAGCTCTTTTACAATCTAAAGTATGAAGGTTCCTCTCTGCACTGGATGCATGAGGAGCCGGAAAAAAGACAGGTAGATATACCTCTTGATTAAGATGAAAAGGCGAGACCACTTTGGGCATAAAGTGGGGATTCGTCCTAAGGACCACCTTATCATGATGAAACCTGGTATAAGGTGGATGAGCCACTAAGGCCTGTAGTTCACTGATGCGGCGAGCCGAAGTGACTGCAATAAGGAAAATGACCTTCCAGGAAAGAAATTTCAAGGAGGTAGAAACCAACGGTTCAAAAGGTGGCTTCATAAGCTGACCTAGAACTAGGTTCAAATCCCATGCTACCGGAGGAGGCCGGATGGGAGGTTTAGTTAGAGTCAGGCCTCTCATGAACCGTGAGATAAGAGGATGAGAGGAGACAGGTTGTCCATTTATAGGTTGTAAAGATGCTGCAATAGCACTCAAATGGACTCTTACTGAATTCGTCTTAAGGCCTGCATTGGAAAGATGCAGGAGATAGTCTAATAGAGAATTCAAAGGAAGTGCTAGAGGGTCAAGACCCTGTTGAGCACACCAAATGGAAAAGCGTTTCCATTTGAAAGCAAAGGAATGCCTCGTGGAGGGTTTCCTAGAGGCATGAAGGATATCTTTCACTGGTTGAGAAAGATTGAAGTAATGAAGGCTTAGGCCTTCAGTAACCAAGCTCTGAGGTGTAGGGACTTGGGGTTTGGGTGCCACAAAGTCCCGTCCTCCTGAGACAAAAGGTCTGGCGCAGCTCCCAGGTCCAGGGAGGGTCCCTGGGAGAGATGCAGAAGTAGAGGGAACCACACTTGGCGTGGCCAGCGTGGAGCTATGAGGATCATCGATCCGTGATCCCTCTGGAGTTTGAACAGAGTCTTGGGAATCAAAGGAATGGGTGGAAAGGCATATAGGAATTCCTGACCCCAATGCAGGAGAAAGGCGTCGTTGGCCTGAGCTCCCTGACACGGAGTCCTGGAACAGAACCGGGGAAGTTTGGCATTCCACGGACTTGCAAAGAGGTCTATGTCCGGGGTTCCCCATTCCTGAAAGATTCTGCCTATCTGGTCCATATGTAGGGACCATTCGTGTGGAAGCAGAACTCGACTGAGTCTGTCTGCCCGAGAGTTTTGAACCCCTGAAAGATATACTGCCAGAAGATGAATTTGATGCTCTCTGGCGAAGGCCCATAATCTGAGAGCTTCGTTGCAAAGCGACAGAGAGCCTGTCCCTCCTTGTTTGTTTACGTAGAACATGGCCACCTGATTGTCTGTCTGAACTAGGACGGTCAGGTTGACAAGGAGGGTATGGAAGACTTTGAGGGCAAAGTAGATTGCTCGCAGTTCCAGGAGGTTGATGTGAAGGGTGGTCTCTTGTGGAGACCAAGCACCCTGAGTGGAGAGGTGTTGAAGATGGGCTCCCCACCCTGTTTGGGAGGCATCTGTTGTGAGGGTTGTTTGGGGCAACAAAGGTTGGAAGGGGGCCCCCAACAACAGATTCTTGGTGGACATCCACCATTGGAGGGACCAAAACAGACGCTTTGAGGTGAGTATTTGGTCGGAGAGCGCTCCTGATGCCTGAGTCCACTGGGTGGCCAAGGTCCATTGAGGTGCTCTCATATGAAGACGAGCGTAGGGCACCACGTGTACCGTGGAGGCCATGTGGCCCAGAAGTCGCAGCATTTCTCTGGCTGTCAAGTGACTGCTGGACTGAGCTTGGGAGGCCAAGCACACCAGACGCTGGCCCCGGACTTGAGGTAGGTAGGCCCTTGCAGTGGTGGTGTCCAACTGGGCCCCTATGAATTCCAGAGACTGAGTGGGGATAAGTTCAGACTTGGGAAGGTTTATCACCAGTCCCAGATACTGCAGAATGTGCCTTGAGCGGTCCAAGGAAATCTGGGCCTCTGACTGAGATGGAGCTCGGATGAGCCAGTCGTCCAGATATGGGAATACAAAAATTCCCAGACCTCTTAGAAATGCGGCAACAACTGCCATGCATTTGGTGAACACTCTTGGAGCAGAGGCTAGACCGAAGGGAAGTACTCTGTACTGGAAATGTTTTCCCTGAAACAGAAATCTTAGATATTTTCTGTGGGATGGGTGGATGAGTATGTGTATACGCATCCTTGAGATCTAGAGAACAAAGCCAATCCTGACTCTGAAGGTATGGAAGGAGAATGCCTAGAGAAAGCATTTTGAATTTCTCCTTGTACAGAAATTTGTTCAATTCTCTCAGATCTAGGATAGGTCTGAATCCCCCTGTCTTCTTTGTTATGAGAAAATAAGGGGAGTAGAATCCTGTCCCTTGTTGAAGAAGAGGAACCTCTTCTATTGCCCCTTGGGCAAGGAGAGAAGAGACTTCCTGATCCAACAGGCCCAGGAGAGATGGGGGAGAATTGAAGTGCCTCACCATGGTATATGGAGGAGGGTTGGAAAAATGAAGTTTGTAGCCCTCTCTGATGATAGAGAGGGTCCATTGCTCTGATGTAATTTGCTCCCATCTGGGAGCAAAGTGAGCTAACCTTCCGGGAATGGTGAGGGGCTCTGGTTGTTCTAGAGCCAGAAAGGTTAAGTTCTCTAGGGGCAAGTCAAAACCCCTGAGGGGGTTGAGCCTGCTGAGGAGTGGCAGACACTGCAGGCTTTGACCTTGCCTGTTTAGGTTGCTGATGTTTAGCAGCAAAGCGAGGCTGAGAAGATTGTTGGCCAGTATTTGTGGAAAATCTGGCCTTCTTGTAGTAAGGCCTCTTGAAAGACTTTTTCTTGGCAGGAGTAGAGGTAGACTTAGAAAGTCTATCTAATGTAGCATTTTCTGCGTCCATTTGAGTGGCTTTAATTTGCCAGTCTTTACCAAATAAGTTCTCACCTGTACAGGGCAGTTCCGTAAGCCATCCAGGACCCAGGGTTCTAGGTCAGAGGCCTGGAGCCAAGCAAGTCGTCGGGCTGCAATAGCAATGCCCGAAGCTCTACCGGCACCCTCAAAGGAATCAAATGCTGCTCTGTTGGAGAACTTAGAAACATCTAGAAGCTGTTTCAGCAGAGAAATGAACTCCTCCTTTCTATCCTCAGGGATAAAGGAGGCAAAATGCCGTACCTTTAGGGCAAGTTCCCTTAGAAACATGCCCATATACAGACTGTATGAATTAATCCTGGCTATAAGCATACTAGCCTGGAAGATTTTCCTACCAAAAGAGTCTAGGGTCTTACATTCCCGTCCTGGAGGGGTAGAAGAGTGCCTTTTGGTACTCTTAATCTTTTTCAGCGCAGACGTCACCACAATGGAATGGTGAGGCAGCTGAGTTTTTTGAAAACCAGGAGGAGGGACCCGGTACATGGTGTCCAACCTACGGGAATGAGGAGACAACGTTAGAGGAGCCTCCCATAAGTCCATCAAGTGTTCTTGAAGGATTTCATGGATAGGCAGGGTGACTGCCTCTTTAGGAACCTTAGGGTATCCTAAAATATCCAATTTCTTTGATCTAGGTTCTTTTTCAGAGGATGTGGTAATAGAAAGTCCTTTAGCTACTTCTATAATGAAGTCTTGAAAGGACAAATCCTCTGGTGGAGACATTCTCCTGTTTGGGGAAGAAGGTTCTTCAGGAAGAACCAGAGACAGCTCATCAGAGTCATCAGAGGAGTCAAAATCCTCAGAAGAATCAGAGTATCCTCTATTTGCTTCCAACGCACGATACGCATAGCGATCGGTATCGACATCGGGCGTACCGGGTATGGGATCGGTATCGGGTGAAAACCCGGATCCGGCATGCGGAACCGATCTGCGTTTGGAAGACGATGGTCTCAGTTCCGGTATGGAAGACAGTACCGGAACCGGACCCGGAACCGCTAGATGCGGTACCGAGGGCGTCGCAGCGTTAATGAAAGCCAGAATGGCCTGCTGCATGGTCTGGACAGTATTGACCATAGACGCCACTGCTGCCTGGATGTCGGTACCGGCATGGGCCGGTACCCCAGAGCAGTCTAACAGGTGATCGGTCGAGGCCGTGCCATCGATGTCAACCTGTAACCCCATAGATGGTGCTTTGGAAGCCAGAGCTTCCCGCCGGGGTTGTTTGGCTGGGGCATGGTCCTCAGATTCAAAATTGAGAGCCTCTCGATGCTTTGAAGGAGATTTGCTCTTTGAGGACCTGCCCGAAGGTTTGGTTACCTGAGATCCATCCGGAGAGGAAGACCTGGATGACTGTGATGCTGGATTATCTGAAGCAAACAGCACATGGAATTTGTTGGCCCGGTTCTGCAAACCACGTTTAGACATCTGGGAGCAGGATGGGCAGTCCGGAATGGAGTGGTCAGGTCCCAAACATTTAAGACACCATTCATGGGTGTCTGTGACAGAAATAACAGCACTACACTTGGTACACTTCTTAAAACCAGGGGCTGGTTTCTCCATGAGGAGAATTTGTGTAGGCCTGAGGCCTAACCGAAGTCACCAAGTTGTGCAAGATAAAGTTGTTTTGTTTTTTTTTTAAAGAAAAGAAAGAGAGACCGGCGGTACCGGTTTCGGTATGGGGAAGGCACTAAAGAAACAAACTAAAACAATAATTTCTTCAGCAGTGACAGGAACACGACCTGCTGGCTCCGCGGAAAAAGAGAAACTGAGGAGAGCTGGTCAGGAAGGCGGGAAGGCAGCGCGCATGTGCAGTGGGAGGCCCCAAAAGCTTCCTTTCTGGGAAGCTGGGGAGCTTTCCCGCGCAGGCTCCGTCGGTTCCAACGTACCCATATGTGAGGACTTATTCCTGCTTGTTCCTGGAGATTGCTATTTATAAATTAAAAGGAGGTATATCAAATAAATGTATAATCTAATGTAATATAATCTGTATATCAAAAAAATTAAAAACACATTGCTGCAGCAATATACACAGTGGGTATAAAAATAAATGCAACAATAGTGGGACCAAATGAGGAGGCATGTTCCCTAGGGAGGAGTGACCTAGTGGTTAGGGCAAGTTACCTCAGGCCAGAAGGCCATGTGTTCAAATCTTGCTGGAGGACAGCAACTTTGGGCTGGAAGGAGTGGTGCTTCTTATGGCCTAGGGCAAGCACTTAACCCCCAATTGCCTCAGGTACAAAAACAGATTGCAAGCTCCTTTGGGGCAAGGAAAATATAGATATAGATATAGATATATATATACAGTTCCTGAATGTACACTGCTTTGACTTGTAGAAAAATGGTATATAACATAGTTAAATAAATCGATACTATAGTGCTCTATTGTAGTGTGCAGTTCCAAAGAACCCTACTCCAAGTAAAACTGAAGTTGGCAAGGTGGGGCAGTACTATCAGCCTAAGGGGTATGTTTACTAAACTGCCGTAATGTCATTCGCGTTAGGTTCCGTGGTAAAGGTAGAGATGCCCATATAAAGGCATGGGCGTTGCATCGTTACAGCAAGCTGTAGCAGCTAACGTGCGTTACAAGGCGCCTTAGACTAACGAGCGTTACAAGGCACCTTGTAAGGTGCCTAGGAAGGTGCCTCATAAGGCGCCCTATAGGGCCTCCTAGGCTAAGCGCCATATTAGGTACCCTTGGACAAGGCACCGCAGAAGGCACCCTGTGCTATGGAACCATAGGTTAAGGTGGCCTAACAAGGTTATGGTGTCTTAGGTTAGTGTGCCCTAGGGACTGCAAGATGCCTCAGGATGACATGCATGACCTGTGCGTAACAGAGACAGATGTAGCCCTAACACTAGATAGAGCACTCAGAAAAGGCAATGAACAGGTGAGTGAAGGAGGGAGAGGTGGGAGCAGCTGGACCTGCCATATCTGCGGGCATCCCATGTGCCTGCCAGTACTGATGACAAACGTGGTGGGGCAGCTGTACCACAGCACAGGGTGTTGGCAATGTAAAGTACCAGAAAAACAGTTGGTGGCAGACGATGGCAATACGTGTCCCCCCAGTGGAGGCGGCGGTGGCAGGATAGTTACAATGATGGATGGGAGGAGTGGTGGTGCCATGCAGATCAGGCACAGGCGAGGCAAGCATGAAGAGGCACAATGCAGGAAAGGGTAGCAGTGCATGACATGGGGTGGCAGCCTGCACTGGCAGACAGGACTCTACACAGCTGATAGATGGACCGAGGGAATGTTGGCAATTGTGGCGAGGGTATTATGGGCTAGAAGCACAGATCTGCAAAAATATGACCTCTACAGGCATGCACACTATTTGAGTAGGACAGGCATGAGAGGAGGGAACAATGAGGAACTGAACCCATGAACACTGCCAAGAATGGCATTGTAGTAACCAGTAGGCTATACCTCCATGGTATATGTCACAGTAATGTCTGGGTACAGAAGGACTACAGGTCACCGCACAAACTGTCTGCTCTGAGTGCCAGGATAGGGTAACTCCACCAGTACCCATGATGCAATGCACATGCTGAATAGCAGTCTACAGCTGATCACCAAATGGGGTCTGCACCTCTCCGGTACCTCAGCTTGGAAAGACGAACTGACAGTGAGTGATACTGGTATAGAGTAGCTACAGACCATGCCATTGTGCAGGTTCTGTGTTCACCCTGAGGGATAGGATGGGTGCCCAGCACTAGGTCCGCAGTACATGTGGTGCTAGAGATAGGTCCTGCTGTACATCCCCATCACTACCACTGTGTGACAGGTGTTCCTTGCAGTGCAGCTGAAGGTAATTTGGTGTCCATCTGTATCCTGCAGTCACATGTGGCCCTGTGGGACCAGACACCAGCCAGCCAGATTGGTGTGTACCCTATGTTAGGGTCTGGCAGACATGGGCAGCTGTTATCAGGGCAGAGGAGTTCCTAGAATTGCATGAGTTGTGTGTAGCAGTGCCTTAATAGATCACAGTTGTATCCACTCCCTACCCCAAAGGGCCCACATCACTCTTTGTGTAGGTAAAGAACAGGTGCCCCTGCCCAGGGGAAGCAACCTCGATCCTGTTTGTATGAGACAGCCCTCCAGGGGTGGTGGGCCAGAGCCATACCTATGACTGGGGCAATGGCAGACCAGCAGCAATGCTGGGATTAGGTCTAGAAAACCCCAACTGCCTTACACCACTGTCTGCCAGTCACCAGCAGACAGCACAGTCAGACTGTACCTTATATGTGTTCTGACCATGCACAGTCTAATTGCACACAGTCCACCAGCCAGTCCATAGTGCATGCTCACAGAGGAACTATGTGCAGCAAGCAGGCAGTTCAGTGATGGGGACCCAAGCACTGGAGAACACAAATATACCACTGGAGGCAGATAGTGTAGAACCTATGTGGGAACCTAGACCTGCCATGGTCACTGCTCGGTCAGAGTGAGTGCCCTCCCAGCATGCCATGTGTGGCCACCCTGTCCATACAGGTGGTGGTCAGGCACTACAGTGTCTCAGCCATTGCCTCATACCCTGTGAAGATGCATTCTGGCCAATCTGCCCTGTCCGGGCCATACCCAAAATACCTTGCTCCTCATTATGCACCTATTCAGGCTAACGCTGGTAACAGTGGGACATTTTGGGTCCAGTGAAGGGTGGGCAGCCACAGAACAATGGATAGACATACACACACGCTCACTCCTATTGCAGTATTGTACAATGACAGGGGTGGTTGGCAACCCTGCCCGCCACACTGGTCCTGATCACAGTGCCAATACTGCTAAACTGTGCAGAGGGTAGTAGTAGTGCTCTGGTGATAACTTCAGCTCAATGCTAGGGCCAACAGCCTGACTCTCCATGCATCTTTGGATTGTGGAGCCTGTGTGGGTGGGTGTTTGTACCCCTGTTCGCTGCTGCTTTGGGCTTTGCACATGTTTCTGTTGTATCTGCATTGTAGGGTAAAACATAGGGACATGCTCTGCAGGAACCACAGCTGGGGCTTGAACCTGTGACCCTCTGCTTCTGGACACACTGGCTGGGTAGACTGCACCACACTGTTGCCACAGATGCACAGTAGTCCCTGGGGCTACATGTACTTTTCCTCAGCCAGACTTTGTATGTTGCACTGCACACCATGTACTGATGCAGGGCATGGCCTAGGTCCACTGCAGGGAGGTGACACTGCCCCCTCCAGCATGGGCACCCCCCCCCTGCCAAGCTGACATGGCCATTTGCTGTCGGTGCTGGTAGTGCTCAGTCCCAGGCCATCCACTGTGTAGGTAGGGGCCTGCCTAGGGAGCGGATCCCGGGGTGGGGAGGCATACATGGATATCCTCACATCCCCCCCCCATCACTGCCTACCAACATTATGTCCCTTCCATATGGGGGCAGGATGGCTGGGGGGATGTCAGGTCAGTGCCCTAGCAACTATTGGCTAGGGTGAACCAGATAGATATAGGTGGATTGTGTTTGGCCTTGGTCAGCTGCTGTCTTGCTGATTTCCGGTTTCTATGTTCCTATGTGCCACCTAGGCGCCCACCTGGTCCACCCTGTGCCCCAGCTGCCCATGCTACATGTTCCGCCTGCGGCCCCCTATGCCCCATTTGCACCATCGCCATAGTGGCCATTCATACTTTGGCACTATGGTGTTGCTGAAAATGGAGCACTACTATCACATTTCTTGGGCTCCCTGCCTAGGCTGTACATTGCTGACACTTAAATGGTTTCTCTCTCCTGCAAATGTGCATCTAACGGCAGGTTTATTTATTTATTTATTTATTTAGCTGTATTTATATCCCGCTTTTCACCGGGTCAAAGCGGTCAATTGGGGGATACATTTAACATGAGGGGATATGAGACACACACACTAATACATACAGGGAACATGGGCTTTGGAGGGTTAAGTGGCTTGCCCAAGACCACAAGGAGTGCCAATAGGACTAGAAATCCCAATCCCTCCGGCCTGAGATTGCTGTCCCCAGGTGGGACTTGAACCCCCGACCCTCCAGCCTGAAGTACCTTGTCCTAACCACTAGACCACGCCTCCCCTTTTTTTCGCCTCCCCGTTTTCATTTGCGGTAGGATTCAGCCCTTCAGTTCAGCGCATTAGTGTGAAAGGGCCCTCTCCCCACCCACGCTCCGCCCATTGACCCCTTCTCTCTGCCCTTTCTCCACCTTCTGTGGTGTTTACTGTGGCCGGGGACGTTAACGATCGTTAAGTAACGTTAACGCGCGTTAACTTTACATAACGCGCGTTAACGTTACCTAACGATCGCTAGCGTTACATACCGTGCAGTATGTAACGTTACCGCAGTTTAGTAAACATACCCCTAAGAGTATCAATGAGCCTTGAGCTCTCTCTTCAAAGTTGTTTTCAAATTACCATTACTGTACTTGAAATGTCAGTTTCCTGCCATTATTCAGCCTTTCATTTTAGGGCTCATCTGGCTTGTCTTGCTTCTGCTGTATTGGCCCTCTTCTGCTTTTTTTGGGCTCTCATAGGCAGGGATACCACCCCTTCAATCCATTATCACAGCTTTTGGGGAATTGATCACAGCATATCCTTCGCTTGCTATCTGAATCCCACAGCATCTCATTCCGAGCATTCAGGGAATTCTTCCTCTAGCCACTTGGAATCTTCTTCTGTATGCCAGGTTGCTATACCAATGCAAATGTCCTCAGTGCCAGGGCTCTACCTTTTGTTAAATGCACCCGTGTGCCAGTTTGCAAAATGCCTTGCGTTAGGAAAGCCTGAATTGCAGGGGGATGGATACACATGCCCCCTGAAATTGAACAAGGCCTTCTGCGTTAGTTTCACAACCCAATCGCTAACTACTGGTGCATGCCCCAATATATTAGCAATTCAATAATCAATTAATCAATCAATAGTATTTGAACAGGGATGCGCTTTCATTTGATTTTATTTCTTTACTGTATATGCACATATTTTGTGCATGCTTAACTATCAGACCTTATCCTCCCCACACCCACAAGCAGGACCAGAAGGTCATTCGCTGTAAACACCCTTGTAATCCCTGGTGCAATAACAAAGTGTTCCCAGTCAGCAAGGAACAGAGCATTTGTATATTACGCTCCTACCCTCTGGAACACTCTCCCAACCCCCATCTGGGCAATAACTGACCTCGCCCAATTTAGAAAGGCACTGAAGCACCATCTATTCCTCCAATATTACTCCCTAACCAGCGAAGCAACACAACCAAGCCCACCCACCTCAATGACACCACCATTATACCCAGGCCATGATACATACCCACAGCCTGAAAATGTCTGCCCAAGCGTTCAGATTACCCAATATGTAATTAGTCAGAGAGTGCCGTGTATTCCATAGTAACATCTGTGGCATACCTGTCGACGAAGAGCGCTAATGTATAAAGTTGTATAGAGTTGTATATAGTTACTCCTGTTAAACCCAAGTTGTAAAATCCTGTTATCTGTAATGTACACCGCATTGTGCTTCTGCTCTGTACAATTTGTTTTTGACTGTAAACCGTGCTGATTTTAAAGAACAGGGTATAGAAATAATATAAATAAAATAAAAATAAACAAAATTGTTTCCCCAGCAAACTCCTACTATTTAGCTAGATAAATGGCTCTGAAAACTGTCAAATGACAATGTAAGCATTCTGCCTGATAATTCTGTCTGAGTTTTAATAGTGAAAGAACTTATCCGATTACTGGATACTGAAATGTAATGCCGTATGTATACCTAAGTCCTGCCTCCAGCTATTAAAATATCCAAGCAGGAAGGTATTTTGTTCCGTTTGCCAGTGTATTTGAACTGCTCAAGTGTCTTATTAATTTGCTCACATTCTCTGCAATAATTATGTAATATACAGAACAACAATATATAGGCATAAATTCCTTTTTATCTGCTTGCAATCATCATGCTTCTTGATTCAAGTGCTAGCTAATTGGTAGAATTTCTTGTTCTATATAGCCAGAGACTGATTGTGTAGGTGTAAGAATGTAGTGAAAATATTTTTTCTTAAATTAGAACCACTGCTTTAACAGGTTTTTCATTATCACATTTTGCTGATTGTTACCTCTTGATATTTGTATTACACTTTGTTCTTTCATACTCAATTTCATTAATGTACTGAACTGAATACACAGGTACACTAAAAAAAATTTTTTTAAACTGCCTCTAATGTTTCGATTGATTTTTACGTTTTTTGGTGCGCTGAATCCAAATCTGGTAACCAATTTGCTCCATCACGTACAGATTTTTTGCTACATTGGGTTAGCAGTTTGAGGTGAACGTTTCAGATTGAGTGCGATCGAGATAAAAGTTTCTTGGATGAATTCTTTATACTAATTGTTTAGTAGTTATTCAAATAAGAATAAGGAAAATTGTAACAAGGCAGCACATAAGAATAGAGTAATGTCAATAAAACACACTGTGATGGTAGCAAAATTGTCTGCACTTAAAACAGCCACATACATGTGCACAAACATTGAGCATATAAGAGCGAGGTTAGACCAAAGCAAAGCAAAGAAATGTGCAAAAAATGTTGTACAGGTATGTATGTAAGAATAGAAAACGCAAACCGCACCATTGCAATACATGAAGACAAACACCCGATGGTGTGAAAATAAAATTCTAATAAATGAGATCCGACACTGTGGTAATAACTAGCAAATTTTTATTTCAAAGTTTAGTAAAAACACGATATTTGTCAACACAGTTTAGATTTTAAAGTCATTCTTGGGTCAATCAATCTCCTGGTGGGCCCGTTTCTTCTTCCCCCGAATGCTTCTCTTGGTGCGCTGCTTGGCGTATTTTTCAACTGGGGTTTCCCGCAGCAGCAGCAACCAGCAGAAATCAGCCATCATAGTTGTGTTCCATCTTCCTTGGTACCTTCTCTCTGCGTCCTTGATGTCCTGGTGAAACCTTTCACCTTGTTCTTCACTGTACGCCCCCAAGTTTTCGGGAAAGTAGTTCACATGGGAGTGCAAGAAATGGACTTTCAGGCTCATGTTACAGCCTTGTTCTTTGAAGGCATTGAGCATCCTGGCAACAATATCCTTATAGTTCTCATCCCGCCTGTTCCCCAAGAATTTGAGAACAACATCCTTGAAGGAATCCCAGGCTTCTTTTTCCTTCTCAGACATCGTTTCAGCGAATGCTCCATCTGAAATGAGTTTCCTTATATCAGGGCCAACAAACACTCCTTCCTTTAGCTTTGCTTCAGAAAGTCGGGGGAACTTTGAGCAAAGGTACCGAAAGCACTCACCATCTTTTGGAAGGGACTTGATGAATTGCTTAATGAGACCCAACTTAATGTGGAGAGGTGGTAATAGAATTTTATCACGAGGTACCAAGCTCTCATGAAGAACATTTTTCTCACCGGGTCTCAAATACTCCCGAATTGGCCAGTCTTTTTTCCCCCAGTGCAGGTCGCGGGCCCGGCTATCCCACAAGCAAAGGAAGCAGGGATATTTGGTGAAACCGGATTGCTGCCCTAATAGCATGGATAGAATTTTAAAGTCTCCACAAATCATCCACTTATGCTCATCATAACGAATCTTCTGAAGAATCAGGGCCAAATTCTCGTATTTTTCTTGGAGAATAACAGAGTGAGCAATAGGAACTGAAGCGAATGTGTTGCCATTATGAAGAAGAACACCTTTTATGCTGTCTTTTGACGAATCAATGAACAGCCGCCATTCAGCAGGATCATACTTGAGTTTAAACTTTTCCATCACTCCGTATATATCGTTGCAAAATACCAAATCTTCCTCTTTGCTGAAATACTTCAAAAATTGTGTCTCGCGGTTGCGGTACCAATAAAAAGTTGTTCCTGGTGACAATAGATTTTTCTGTTTAAGCCGAGAACCTAGCAGTTGGGCAGCATCTTTTGGGAGTCCTAAATCCCGGACTAAATCATTCAATTCAGCTTGAGAGAAAAGTTCAGGTTTCGGATCTGGTTCAGTTTCAAACTCGGAAGTACTGGACTCATCGGGAAAAGCCATCTGATGAGTCTCATCATGATCAGAACCGTCCACACAAATATGATCCAAAGATTTTGGTGGTTCAGGCACAGGTACTTCGTTGCTATGAGGCATAGGCCTAATTGCTGAGGGAAGGTTGGGGTAACTTATTACGGTCTTATTTTTTAAGTTGTATCCCTTCACAATGCAAGAGCAAAAATAGCAGTCACTGCTGTGGTCTCTTTGTTCACGCCACATCATAGGTATTCCGAAACGAAATGCTTGTTTTTTACCTTTCATCCATAAGCGTAGATCTTCCTCACATGTCTTGCACACTTTGTGAGGAGCCCACGGTTTGTCTTGATCGCCTAACTTCAAACCGAAATAGGCGAAATATACTTTTTTAATAAATGCAGAAATGTTCCTCTGCCGCTTTTTCACGGTATATTCCCCACAAATAAAACAAAAACTGTCCGGAGAGTTGACGCAACCTCTGGCTCTGTGAGCCATCACAAATACACAGCACTGCAAACTACAACTGTAGTGAACCACTTCGGAATAAAGCTGGATTACGACTGAGCAAACAAAAGGTAATAATGAACTTGCAAGAAACTGAAATTTGACAGGAACGTTCATGTCGCAACCACCGTGTTTGAGCGAGCGAACGAGGCGAGGCGAACAGGAAAGAACATGCGCCAGCGCGAGTACTGGATTTAGCCCCCCGCCTCCCAATTGTCCTGTTAATGTATAAAATGAATACAAAACACTCTAAAATATCATGAGGGAGTGTTTCTAGTTAGTTAACCATTACAACCTCTATTTTGGGCCAAGAAAATAAACTGCAGTCGGCTAAAAAGAAATTATGTGAACATTCCTTATATGGGTAAGAAATCTAATTTTGCAAGAAAACGTGACATGATGGAACATTTTGGCTATTTTTCCTGGATTCAGCACCCCAAAATCTATAGGAATCAGTTGCAAAACTGGAGGCAGTTTTTTGGTAGTGTACCTGTGTTATCAACTCAGTCCTAAGGACACAACAAGCCAATCATAGTTACAGGATATTCATAATGAATATGTATGAGAAATTTGCATGCATTGTCTCCAACATATGCAAATCCATTTCATGCAAATTTCATTGTGGATACTCTGAAAACCAGACTAGCTGTGGGTATTTCAAGGACTGGGTTGAGTATCCTTGTTATTCAGAGAGGACAAATTTCAGAAGCCATTTAAAGAGAAAGAATTAAGGGAAATCTTTATGTTAATGAGCCTGCACCTTGTGCCTGCACCTTAATGTTAAGAAGGCAAAGATCCTGACAACTGGCAAAATCAATAAGTTCATCATTAATGGAGAAGAAATTGAAATAGGTGTCAACTTTAACCTACTTGGATCAACAATCAATCAAAAAAGGATAAGTAGGCAAGAAATCCGACGACGCATTGCTCTTGGCAGAATGGCTATGAAGGACCTAGACAAGATTCTCAAAAGCAGAGATGTCTCTCTCCATATAAAGATTTGACTTGTCTAGGCCATGGTATTTTCAATAACATCATATGGATGCGAAAGTTGGACAGTGAAAAAGATAGACAGGAAGAAAATTGATGCCTTTGAATTATGGTGCTGGCGACAAATACTGTGTATATCATGGACTGCTCCAAGAACAAACCAGTCAGTACTAGAAGAGATCAAACCTAAGCTTTCCTTAGAAGCTCAGATGACAAGACTTTGACTTTCATACTTTGGACACATCATGTGAAAAGAGAGATCGTTGGAGAAAGACATAATGCTTGGCAAGGTAGAAGGTCAACATAAAAAAGGCAGGCCGGCAATGAGATGGATTAATACAATAAGAGCAGCTATGGGTGCCACTCTATCAACAATGACTGAAGACTGAATATAGTTTAGGTCAACTATCTAGAAGCAGGGGTTCTCAACCCTGTCCTCGGGACCCACCTAGCCAGTCAGGTTTTCAGGACAACCACAATGAATATGTATGAGAGAGATTTGCATACACTGCCTCCATTATATGCATATCTCTCCCATGCATATTCATTGTGGTTATCCTGAAAACCCGACTGGCTAGGTGGGTCCCGAGGACAGGGTTGAGAACCCCTGAGTGAGGGTCGCCTGAGTCGACACTGACTCGACAGCACTTAACAACATTAAGGGAAATAACACATTTTTGGCCAAATAGTTCATATTAAGAGGCACGTTTACTAAGCTAGGCTAGCAGTTAGCATGGGCTATTTGTAACTAGATCGCATTGAATAACATGGGACTTAGGGGTATGTTTACTAAACCGTCTTAACATTGCAGCGGTGGTATTATCGCGCAATAAGTGATGTTATTGCATGATAATGTAACATTATCGCGTGATAACGTGGCGGCAATGGTGGCATTAAGGCACACTAACGCTGTGAAATCTGGGTCTGAAGGGTGGAGTAAGGCTTCCCAGAGGGCGGAGAGAAGGGGTCAATGGGCAGAGAGTGGGCGGGAAGAGGCTCCAGGCACAGTAATGCTGTGAAATACGGGTCTGAACACTAACGCCAGTGAAACCCTCGCGTTAGGCACATTTGCAGGAAAGAGAAACCATTTAAGTCAGAAATGTGCAGCAAAGGCAGGGAAACCCAGAAATGTGATAGTTGTGATACATGTGTAGGAACCAAAAAGGCAAATAAACATATAAAATGACCAGAACCACATTTAAAATCCCAATAACCAAGCTGGCCAATAGTGATATTAATGATAAAAAAAAAGCAACACTATTGACAAAGCGTAAAAATTAAGATATCATGTTTGGAAGGATCTATGCTCCGTCCCCTTATAAAGTGAATGATCCCACATTGAAATAGCGCTGATCAGGGTTTCTGTCGTTTAGATTGGGCAGGTTTGTTATGGCGTGCACATGTGCAGCAACAGCAGAGTGGGCACGTAGGAAAGGGCAACTGTACTGATGCTGTAAATGGGATACAGGGGGCTGCAGGAGGCACATGCTGTGGTCCAGCTGGGGCACAGTGTGGACTAGGCAGATGCCTAGGTGGCACATAGGAATGCCAAAACTGTAAAGCAGCAAGACAGCAACTGACGAGGGTCCAACATGGGCACGATTGTGTGTCTCACAGTGTCATAGGGGATATTACCCAGCAGGTACCCCCAAGGGCACATAACATTGGCAGGCGGTGCCGGGGGGGGGGGGGCAGAGGAAGTATGCATGTCCATGTAGGCACCCCTACCCGAGAACCCACACCATAGGCAGCTGACTACCAGCACACTGGATGGCCTGGGACTGCGCACCACCAGCATCACCGGCATAATGGTATGGCAGCATGATGGCGGAGGGGTGCTGGTGGCGGAGGGGGCAGTGGCATCTGCCCAGAGCAGACCATGGCCAAGCCCCGTTTAGGTGGGTGACGTGCACTGCAACAGACAGGGTCTGTCTGACGAACAGTCATGGTATCCCCAGGGAATGATCTGTCCCTGTGGCAACAGTGTGGTTCAGCACACACAGCCAGTTGTGTTCAGGAGCAGAAGGTCACAAGTTCAAGCCCAGCTGTAGCTCCTGCCAACCCTGTCCCCATATTTTATCCAGTACTAAACCATGATAATAAAGAAGGAACCTTTATTGCAGATAAAATAAATATGCCTGAAACGCCTATATTTTACCCTACAGAGCACAGACACCATAAACATGTGCAATCCCTAGAGCAGAGTTTCCCAACTACAGTCCTGGAGGGCCAAACACCATTCAGGTTTCATGCTGTCCCTAATACATATGCCTGTGCTGTATTTGTATGTGCCACCCCCATTGTATGCAAATGTATCTCATGCATATTCATTCGGGACAGCATGAAAACCTGAACAGTGTTTGGCCCACCAGGACTGGATTTGGGAACCTCTGCCCTAGAGCAGCGGCCAACAGGGGCACAAAAACCCACACCCACAGGCTCCACTATCCAAAGCCTCATGGAGAGTCAGGCTGTTGGGCCCTGCGCGGAGCAGCATCTCGCAATACGGGCACCTGCATACCTTAGCAATGCCATACTAAACTTGGGAACACGTTCCACATATATCAAAGGTTGCTATGATTAATGTCAGCTAACAAATCCTAAGTTAAACACAATTTGTTGATAGAGATTCATCATAGCAACCTTTCTGATATCTGTGGAGTGTGTTTCAGTTATTGATTCTGACAGTGTTTACCACCCCAGGGAGTGACCCTAACAGTATTGAGTACCATAGCAATGCCCGCACTGTGCCCAGGACTGGTGTGGCGGCCAGGGCTGCCACAAACCTCTATATTTACACAATGCTGGCATAGGTGTGGGAGTGTGTGTCTGTCTATCCAGTGTGTTGTGGCTGCCTACACCTTACTGAGCCCACACTGCTTGCACTGTTTCCAGTGTTAGCCTGCCAATGTGCATAATGAGGAGCAAGGTACTGTGGGTATGGCCCGGACAGGGTGGCATGGGCAGGATGCATCTGCACAGGGTATAGAGCAATGGCTTGGACATTGTAGTGCCCGACCACCACCTGCACAGACAGGGTGGGCACAGCATGTCATGCTGGGAGGTTGCTCTCACCCTGACTGAGCAGTGACCACGGCATGGCTAGGTTCCCCAATAGTGCTATACAGCATTTTTCTCAAGTGATGTTTATGGGTTCTTTTTTCTGGGCCCCAATCACTGATATACTTGCATGGTGCGTGCGTGTGAGCGAGCGATCGATCGATCGATCGATCGATCCCAGTTTTGGGTGCACACAGTTCTTCCAGGGACATGCATTATGTGCTTGTTAACAGATTGTCTGCTGTTAGCATTTATATGGCTGCACCACCTTGCAGGGTGCAGCAGGTGCACACTGACTGCCCTCTGTTGGTGAATGTCAGATCATAGTGGGGGGCAGCTGAGCTGATTGGGCCCACTATCTATCTGCCAGTTGCCCTGTCCCAAGTGCAGATCTTCAGCAGCTGTCCGTTTGCCACCAGGACTGGGGTTGCTGGTCCCACAGCCTAACCTCATGTACCTCCACTGCCCCCCCTGCAAAGGGTGAGAGTGTGGTCTGTTGGGGCAGGTCATGTTCCCCCAACCTGACCCAGAGAGTGTGGTTTGCTAAGTATGTTGTCACCATGTGAGCCCTGACACACCCCTGCTCCCTAAACAGGTGACCATAGCAAGCACAGTGGACATGCACTATGGTGTGTGCATCATGGTCCACAAGGGCCAGACATGACTGGCAATTACAAATGGACACAGAGACCTCCTAAAGGTGTCTGCTACAAACACCTGTCACACACTAGCACTGATGGAGACTTGCAGCACAGCCCACCTCAACCAACCCGGGTACTGCGGACCTGGTGCTGGCCACTCCACCTCACCCTCAGGGTGAGCACAGAACACGCACAGTGGCATGGCCTGTGGGTACTCTGTTTATGTTTATTTGAATTTGATATACCGCTCAGACCAAAAAGGTATTAGAGCGGTTTACAATACTACATCATTTAGGGAAAAAGAAAGGAACGCCAATTATAAAATAGGACAGAGTAGAGTACAGACACAGTCAAACAGATAAGAGGAGAAAGACACGGAACAGCACATTACCCAGATAAATAAGCAGGACTTCGATATAGCCTCCAGAGACCGACGCCACGAACCAACGCCTAAGGGCCACGCCAAAGGGCCCTCTGGCGAGGCCCTCAGGGGCGGGTGCGCCCCGGCAACGGCAGTTCTTCAGCCATTGAGCTGTGCGGGTGATTGGCTGCTTGGGGAGGAAGGGGGAGCTCCTGCTCTCACCCCGGACTGACGCGCTGCTCAGCTGCGGCCCCGGCAACGGCAGTTCTTCAGCCGTTGAGCTGTGCGGGTGATTGGCTGCTCGGGGAGGAAGGGGGAGCTCCTGCTCTCACCCAGGACTGACGCGCTGCTCAGCTGCGGCCCCGGCAACGGCAGTTCTTCAGCTGTTGAGCTGTGCGGGTGATTGGCTGCTCGGGGAGGAAGGGGGAGCTCCTGCTCTCACCCCGGACTGAGGCGCTGCTCAGCTGCGGCCCCGGAAACGGCAGTTCTTCAGATCATAGTGCACGGTCACACGCACGGTCATTCCCCCCTACCAAGCTGACGTGTTGTAGAGGTGCATACCCCATCTGGTGAGCATATGTAGACTGCTGTTCTGCATATGAATTGCATTATGGGTACTGTTGGTTCTATCCTATGCTGATAGCCACAGCAGACAGTTTTATGGTGATGTGCACTCTTTCTTTAGCCAGCCATTGGTATGCTCACTCCCATAGTGATGTAGCACAATGGTTAATGTGGTGACTTCAGTAGCAGAGATCATGGGTTTGATTCCTCTCTGTTCCCCTTTTTTTTATGGCTGTCCTACACAACTACGTTTCATTCGTGTAACAGTCATATCTGTGCAGATCTGTGCTGCCGCCACATTATACCCTCATCACTGTTGCCATCCATCCTTCTGTTCATCTATGTGTGTGTGCCAGCTGTGTGGCATCCTGCCCTAATGTGCAGGCTGCTACCCCATGTCTTGCACTGGCACACTTTTCTGCATTGCGGCTCTTCATGCTTGCCTCTCCTGTGTCTGCTCTGCATGGCACTGCTCTCCTCTGTCCTCCTGTCATTGCACTTATCCTGCCACCTCTACCTCCTCTGGTGGCACGTATCGCCATCCTCTGCCACACACTGTCATTGTTGCACTGTACATTACCATCACCCTGTACATCGGTACAGCTGCCCCCGATATGTTTGTCCACTTTACCTGCTGCCACATGGGCTGCACGCAGATTTGGCTGGTCCATGAGCTCCGTCATCTACTTCCTTCCATCACTTGTTCATTGCCTTTCCTTGGTGCTCTGTGCAGTGTTATGGTTACATCTGTGTTTGAGCCATACATTTCATGCTTGTGACTTTGGGGTACCTTTGTGCCCCTGGGCACCATCTCCTGTGTCACCTTGGCATCCCTGGGGCATCTTTCGCGGCACCTTAGCTTTGGCCAGCTTATGGGGCACCTTATATGCTGCCTTGGAGAGTGCCAACCTTTCCTGCCGCCCTCTGGGGCACATTATGACCTACCTTTGATGACGTGGTGCTTTATGATGTGCCTTATGGTGCGCCCTAAAAGGTGTATTAGGTTGTGGCACTGTGGTGAGGCTTTTTTGGCTGGCAGTGCAAATTGTTGGGATGTCTCTGACTGTTACAAGCAGGAAAAGGGATTGCCTCCAACAGTCTTTTAACTGAGCCCACTGGGGGATCAAACTCATGATGACTGTATCAGCAGTCAATGTATTAACCAGTGTGCTACATCTCTATTGCTGCGATTGTAGGTTAGCGTGCCTAATTAAGGCTAACGCATGTTAATGTGCCACGGCTCCCTCTATCACACAATAACCCGAAATGCTACCTTAAGACCGGAACGCCCACTACCTTATATGGCATTCGTCACAGTAAGACTGCAACTAACGCCAGTAACATTAAGACGGTTTAGTAAACATACCCATTAGTTACAAATAGCCCATGCTAATCATTAGCCCAGCTTAGTAATCATGCCCCTGTCAATAGTATGTATTTTTGCCTTTACCACATGATTTTTTAATACAGTGAAAGTTACCTAATAATGAGATGCAAAGCATGTTAATGCAAAAAAGCTCATTATTCTGCATAATTACTAATATTGCTTATGCAGGACAGGCGCAAGAAGACATCTCTTGTGCCCCCACCCCATTCTGTAGTACTCATTGCTGCCACTGCTGCCCTCTCTGAGACCTGCAGCAGTGGCTATGGCCACAAATAGCCCTGTGACCCTTACCTCA
This sequence comes from Ichthyophis bannanicus, assembly GCA_033557465.1. Taxonomy (NCBI): domain Eukaryota; kingdom Metazoa; phylum Chordata; class Amphibia; order Gymnophiona; family Ichthyophiidae; genus Ichthyophis; species Ichthyophis bannanicus. The sequence goes on from CM066033.1 coordinate 513,457,101, forward strand.
CAACTTTGGTGTCATAGGGCTGTTTGCCTCTACCCCCTCCGATGCCTGATGCTGACTTTCTGTTTGCCTTAATATGTCAGGATGACCCCTATTGGTAATAGCACAAGATGACCACTAGGATTCATGAGAACAATTTTGAGATCACACTTGCTGGCTTATCCCTAGCCCATCATAGATTAGTAAAGATAGGTCCAGGTAAACTTAGAGGATGGAGAGACCTTCAGGGCCTGGGGAAGGTAGATCTGTGATCTGAGAGGGAAGGGGGGGTGGTGTTCTTTTAGGGGAGATCTACTACTGGGGCTTTGGGGAACACCAGAGTTTCTGTGGGAAGGGGGGATTATTTGGGGAGGAAGCTAATTGTTTGGTATTGCCAGGGGGAGGGAACCGCCAGATCATCAACTGTATTTTAACAATGAGCCCCTCTAAAACCTGGCCTGGAGCATCGGCCTGTGTGTTAGTAGCCTGATACGCCTGACCGTGAAAAATAGTGTTATTTTCCAACAATAATGCAGTTTGCAGTAATCACTGCAAAGTGTGTTGAATACTAATGAGGTGCTTTATTTATTTATTTAACAATTATTTCTATACCGCTCTTTCCCAAGTATCAAGTGCGGTTTACAAGGAACAGTAAGTTATATGGTATGTGAAAGCGCATACCTAGTCGTTTTACATAGAACAGGTGGAACTATTTACAAGTAACAATATAACATTTGAACAGTAAAAAGTTAGATCGTATTTACATTATGGGTACTTACAAATTATATCATGGAACAAAATTGTGATGCATAAAAATATTTTGTGTGTTATGTAGTATTGTAGTATGGTTGTTAACCTGTGTCTCTTTGTGTATTCTGATTAGGTAGTGTATTGTAGTGTAGAGAGAATAAATGGGTTTTTAGTTTTTTTCTAAATTCCTTTATGTCTGATAGTTGGCGAATGTTGTCAGGCAGATTATTCCATAGGATAGGTGCCGAATGGGAGAAGGCCCTCTTGTTGGTTTGTTTTCTAGCTTTTGTGTAATCTTTTGGAACTGCTATAGTGTTTGTGTTTCTGCTCCTTTGTGTTCGTTTATCTAATTCTACGTTAATGTGTGTATTGAGTACAGATGGTGCTAGGTTATTTATTAGTTTAAATGTGATTAAAATAATTTTGTATTTTATTCTGCAGTAAATGGGTAGCCAATGAAGTTCAGCCAGGATCGGTGTGATATGTTCTGTTGAGTTTATATTCATTATTATCCTTGCTGCTATGTTCTGAGTTAGTTGTATCTTTTTCATATTTTGCTTTGTGATGCCATTAAGGATTATATTTGCAAAATCAAAGTGTGGGGTTATGATGGCTTGAATTATAGTTATGAAGTCTTGTAAGTGAATCTGTGGTCTTAATTGTCTCAATGTCTTGAGTTTGTAATGTATGTTTTTTGTCATATATTTTATGTGTGAATCCATGTTAAGTTTATTGTCAAGTATCACACCTAGGTATTTTATTTCTTTTTTTTTTTTTGCATGTATTTACATGTTTGTATCTCATTTGTGTTAAATGCATGGTGGGCTAAAAAACTGTTTTATAGTAAATTAACACACCTTTATGTCCTTTACTGTGCGGTAAGGTGAAAATCTTGTTCATTATTCCAATAACACATTTTAGTAATTACTTCCTAAATCTAAAAAATGTAGCATTTAGAAAGAGATGGGATTAGGGATAATTCAGGGAAGGACAGAAAGTCATTGAAGTGATCATATTCTGGAACTGGACAGATACTTTATTTGAATATCAGCATAGCCAAATAGCACATGTGATTTCAAAAGGATCCAACATTTATTTAAAATTATACACAGGTCTTTCACCAATCCTACTTAGATAAAAAAAAATGCTGAAAAATCTACACATTTTAAACACATATTTTATTTGCTTAAAGCTATTACTGCTTTATAGCAAACCAGATCTCACCCAGATAGTTCTAAACCTCCTAGCATAATCTACACACAAAGAAAAAGCCAGGAAACACCTTTTTTTGTGGCTCCCCTTGCAGGGAGGTCTGTCTCCGGCATTCCTCTAATGTTAGGGTGAGGTTTTTTAAAATGTCTAATATCCCCGTCTAACAGAGTGCCTCCACACAGTTGGGGTCTGTTTCCCCTACCTAGGGTGTCAGCCCCTCACCCGGGCAAACAGTTGCCCCCACAAGGGTCCTTTTTAGCAATTAAAAAGTAGTCAATATGCAAATCAAGGGGTTAATATGCAAATTAAATTTTCTCAGTGGTTTTCAGTTCAAACAAGCATACACATCCAACATCACTGCAAACCTCCCCCCCCCCTTTAAGTCCCTGGCTCAACTGGGGTGTGTCCTGGGTGTTGAATTACCTGGACACCATGCCACCTCCCACGTAGCAGCTTATTGCTACATCCACCCCAAGTTCAGCAGGTTGTCCACTAGTTGAGTATCTATGGGGATTGCCTCATGGGGTTATTGCTCTTCAATCCCACCAATCCATTTTTGTTTTCTACATGGGGGTCTCCCATCTTTGTTTCTAGAGAGTCTATTGTTGTGGGGGGCTGGTGCATGTTCTCAATCTTTTATTTTCTTTGTCTCTTATTTCTGGTCTATTTTGTAAGTAGGGCCCTGGGTTTTCTATGTGGAGTTAAGAGAGGAGTGGGTCTCTAGCCTAATCCTGGTCCTTAGCTGCTATTCCAAGGGGGCCCCTTCTAAATGGTCCTGTATCTGAATAGTTAGGATCCCCAGGAACTCTAGCTATAATGGTACTTATACCCCATCCCATACTTTTCCCCTTAATAGGGATCCTTCAGTTTGAGATGGGGGTGAGTGTTGGTATGGGCTTTCCTGGCTCAGTGTTCTATGGTAAAGTCCTAGGATTGTAAGGCTCTGTACCAGCAGGTCAAGTGTGCATTGGTGTTCTACATAGAATTTAGCCATCTTAGGGCTGCATGGTCCATCACAAGGGTGAAATGCCTACCAAGTAAATAGTATCTTAAGGCATCCATTGCCCACTTGACTGCAAGGTACTCCTTCTCTGTGATTGAGTACTTAGTCTCTGCCTCCCCTAGCATCTGACTAAGGTACATGACCTACGTATTCTTCTCCAGCAACCTTTTGGCTTAATACTGATCCTAACCCCACACCGGATGCGTCCGTTTGTAACACAAACAGCTCTTTGAAATCTATATTTCTTAATACTGGTTATCTATACAAGATTTGTTTTAGGGTAACAAATGTACCTGGTTAGGGGATTTATTTTTCAGCAGAACGTAATGTGGGGTATGAACCTTCAGTAATAGTCCATTAGGCCCAAGAACACTCTAACTTGCTTTTTGGTTTTTGGCAGAGTCTTCCCTTGAATTGCCTGTACTTTGCTGAGGGCAGGTCGCACTATCCCATTTCCTACCTGATGGCCTAGGTCAGTGATGGCTAACCTTTTTGAGCCCGAGTGCCCAAACTGCCGCACAAAACCAAAGAATTTCCTCAAAGTGCCAGCACGTCCATTAAAGCCTCATTTGCATAAGGTGCCTCATTTGCATAAATATTTGCATAATGTTACCATACACTAACTTTTAGTAAACATGCCTCTTAATGAGTATATGGATAAAGAAAGACTAAAAGGTTTCTACATTACTATAATCCAGTACCAACCGCCAGGCACATTAGGAACTACTACAAACGCTGCCCATTTAGAACCCATAGCAAACCCGCCGTATCCTAACAGTACTACCAGGACTCACAAAGCACCATACCCTAACTATCAAAAGGCAACACTGCAAATATTAAACCAATACATTTCAGAGAACAACAATACATGACCTACTGGGGAAAGAACAAGTGGCAATGTCAAATAGGAATTATATAAACAGAATACCTCAGCTCAGTTACACATGCAGAACAGACCATCACCAAACAAGGAATCACAATTTAAAAACAGGAAGACAATAATTAAACTGGGAACCCCAAAAGCCAAACTTGGAATATACAACAACACTGTAGAAATAAAACTATAAATTAATTTCCTCTTGTACTAAACAAAGCGCAAAAATTAATGATGCACATTTCCCAGAGCTGACATATTCCAGTTAATAAATTCAAAATAAAGAGATATTTTTCTACCTTTTGTGCATTTTTTTTCAGTTGCAATTGCTCCAGCCACTTTCTTCTGGTTTCTTCGTGTCTTCTCCTAACTCTCCATCTGCTGTCCATTTGTCCTTTCTTCTGTCTTCTTGGTTTTTTTTTTTTTCATTCTCTCTCTACATCTGCTTTAACATACTAATCTTTCTCCTTTTGCTCTTTCCTCATTCCTATTTCATCTACTCAAAATTTACCCCTCCATCCTCAATCCCCACTTATTCTCCCAATACCCGGCCAATTGTAGATTTTTTATCCCTCCCACACAAAATATTTTTCCCCTCTCCATTTTACTCTCCCAGCCCCATCCCATTCTAATCCTCCCCCAACACCAGCTCCCTTCTAGTTCCAGCCTCACCCAGCATCCATTCCCTTCTAGTCCCTGCATCAGCCCATTTCCAGTCCTAGCAGCCCCCCAACCCATTTCCAGTCCTAGCAACCTCCCAACCCAATACCAGTCCTAGCCCCCCCTCATCAACCCACTTCCAGTCCTAACCCCCCATAAGCCCATTTCCAGTCCTAGCTCCCCCATCTATTTGCAGTCCCATCCGAGTCCCTCCATCAGCTCATTTCCAAACCCAGCCCCCCATGAGCCCATTTCTAGTCCTTTCCTAGCCCCACCATCAGCCCATGTCAAATCCTAGCTCCCCTCCACTCAGCCCATTTCCAATCCAAGCCCCCCATGAGCCTACTTCCAGTTCTAGCCCCTTCATGAGTCCATTTCAATCCAAACCCCCACCACAGCCCATTTCCAATCTTAGCACCCCCCCAACAGCCAATTTCCAGTCCTATTCTAGCCCCTCCATCAGCCCATTTCCTGTCCTAGCGCCCGCCCCCGCACAACCCAGTTCCATTCCAAGCCCCAAGCCCATCAGCTGTTTGCAGTTCAAGCCCGCCGTCCACGCAGCCCATTTCCAGTCTTAGCCCCCCATAGCCCATTACCAGTCCTAACCCCCCCATCAGCCCATTACCAGTCCTAACCCCCCCATCAGCCCATTTCCAGTCTTAGCCCCCCCCCCATAGCCCATTACTAGTCCTACCACCCCCCCCCAAATCACCATCACCATCACCATCACCAGCCCACTTCCAGCCTTAGCACCCCCCATGGCCCATTACTAGTCCTAACCCCCCCCCCACCGCCCAGTTCCAGCCTGAGCCCCCCCCCGGGCCAATTCCCCCTCCTCACCCCGGCCAATTACCAGCCCTCACCCCCCCCCCTGGCCAATTACCAGTCCTCCCCCCCCCCGGCCAATTACCAGTCCTACCCCCCCCTGGCCAATTACCCGTCCTACCCCCCCCCTGGCCAATTACCAGTCCTAACCCCCCCCATCCGCCCCTTTCCAGTCTTTGCCCCCCCCCATGGCCAATTACCAGTCCTACCCCCCCCCCCCTGGCCAATTACCCGTCCTCCCCCCCCCCGGCCAATAACCAGTCAAACCCCCCCCCCCGGCCAATTACCCGTCCTACCCCCCCCCCCGGCCAATTACCAGTCCTAACCCCCCCATCAGCCCCTTTCCAGTCTTAGCCCCCCCCCCCATCATGGCCAATTACCAGTCCTAACCCCCCCCCCATCAGCCCCTTTCCAGTCTTAGCCCCCCCCATGGCCAATTACCAGTCCTACCCCCCCCCATCAGCCCATTTCCAGTCTTAGCCTCCCCACCATAGCCCATTACCAGTCCTAAACCCCCGTCCCCCCTATCATCCCAAATTCAAACAAAAAACCCAAACAAAGCGGCTGCGGCGGCCGCGGCAGCCGCAAGCGCTCGGCCGCGGCAGCCTCAAGAGCTCTGCCGCAGGGCCCCCCCCCTGCCCGGCAGAGCCTCCCTGCATCATCTACCTTCAAGTCGCAAAACGCGGGCTTCTTTCAGAGCCGCGAGAGTTTCGTTTCTCGCGGGAGAGCCGCGAGAAAGGAAACTCTCGCGGCTCTGAAAGAAGCCCGCGTTTTGCGACTTGAAGGTAGATGATGCAGGGAGGCTCTGCCGGGCGGGGGGGGGCCGCGGCAGAGCTCTTGAGGCTGCCGCGGCAGAGCTCTTGAGGCTGCCGCGGCAGAGCTCTTGAGGCTGCCGCGGCAGAAGCAGCCGGTTTGTTTGGTTTTTTTTTTTTTTAAATTTGGGACCTTTTAAATGCGGACCTTCCCGCGTGCCAGCTGCAAGGCCTTCGCGTGCCACAGCTGGCACGCGTGCCATAGGTTCGCCATCGCTGGCCTAGGTATTGTACCTCCCAATTTACTAACTGGCATTTCTTAGGGTTAGCTGTCAACCCGGCCCACCTTAACGACTCACACACCTTATGCAGGTGGATTAGGTGTTCCTTCCAGGTCTCAAAATAAATAACCACACTGTCAAGGTAGGCATCCGCATACCCTAGATGTGGTTTGAGTACCTTGTTAATAATGTGCTGGAATGTAGCTGGTACCCCATGCAAGCCAAAAGGGAGGAAAGTAAACTGGTACAACCCCCGAGGTTTCTACAAGCTCCTCTATCCTGGGCATGGAGTAGACATCAAAATTCGAGATGGCATTCACTTTCCAAACATCAATACAGTTCCATTGGGTTTGGGCACTAAGACTGTTGGGCTAGACTATTTACTGCTGGACTCTTTGATGACCCCTAGGTGCAGCATCTCCTCTACCTCTTTTTCAATCTCCCTCTGTTTTTGTCTGGGGAATGCAGTATGGCCATTGACGCACAATTAAGCCCTTACTGGTGATAATCCTGTGAGTTCCAAGATAGGTTCTCCCAGGCAAGGGTGAGAACACATCCAGAAACTGGGTTAACAGGTACTTCACCTGTCTCCTCTGGACTCCTAATAACTCTCCTCCTATTGAGACCTCTGTGGGGTCACTCAACTGGGCAATCTCTGGGCCCAGGTCCTCTTCCTCTTAGCTTACTTGCACTCCGAGCTTCTCCCAACATACCCAATGTTTGAGCAAATTGATGTGGAATGTCTGCACCTTCCCCCTCCACTGCTCCACTTCATAATCTACAGGGCCCAGTTTCCAGCGAACCTGAAAAGGACCTCTCCTTTGGGCTAGTAGCTTATTATTGGAAGTGAGTAGCATAACTAATATCAGGTCTCCTGGATTAAGACTCCTCTCCCATACCTGCTCATCATAGTAGACCTTTTGCTTCTCTTGGCTTTTCCTCAAATGTTCATTAGCCTACCGGGAGAAGATTCTTAACTGGGTTTTCAAATGGGTAACCTGTTCAATTATTGGCTCTAACCCTCTTTCCATTCCCGTCCAGACTTCCTGTACCACATCCAAGAGTCTCCTGGGTTGTCTCCCCATTAAAAGCTCAAATGGGGAAAAAAAACAATGTTGCTTGTGGAATTTTATAGAGAAACAGGACAAATGGGATCACTTGCTCCCATGTCTGACTGTTACAGCCTATACTTTTTCTAACCATTTGTATAATGATTTGATTAAATTGCTCAACCAAGCCGTCAGTTTGTGGGTGATAGGCAGTGGTCTTAATGTGCCTGATCTCAAACAATTCCAAGACTGCCTCTACCTGTCTAGACAAAAATTTAGAGCCCCAATCTATCAAAAGTTCTCTGGGGAAGCCTATCTAACAAAACGTTTTCAACAATTCTCTTATTATCTGACCTGCTGTAACTTTCTGCAGGGAAAATGCCCATGGATAGTGGGTGGCATCGTCAATGAGTACTATGAGGTACTGGTAACCTGCCATGCTCCTATCTAACAGTCCCACAATGTCCATGGCCATTTGATACAGGGGTTGTTTGACCCCTGGGATCAGAATCAGGGGAGCTTTCTTGTGCTGTTCTTATTTTTCAGTTGGCACACGGGGCATGCCTGGCAAAACTTAGTCACCTCCAGATATATGTTAAGCCAGAAAGCACAGTTACTTACCTGTAACAGGTGATCTCTGGGAACAGCAGGAATAAGTCTTCACATATGGGTACATCGGTACCGACGGAGCCTGCGCGGGAACGCTCCCCAGCTTCCCAAAAAGGAAAGCTTTTGGGAACATCCCACAGCGCCTGCGCACTGCCTTCCCGCCTTTCCTAACCGCCTCTCCCCAGTTCGAGTTTTAAAGCTGAGACAAAGAGAGAGAGAGGAAAGGAAAGATAGATAGAGAGATACAACTCCTAGGGGAGGTGGGTGGGCTGTGAAGACTTATTCCTGCTGTTCCCAGAGATCACCTGTTACAGGTAAGTAACTGTGCTATCTCCAGGAACAAGCAGGAATGAGTCTTCACATATGGGGACTCCCTAGCTAGAGATGCCTGGGAGATCCCCAAGGTTATGAGACCCTGAGAAGGGCTCTACCTCCTCCTATGGATCTCAGGCATCCATCCAGGGAAGGAGGGCAGGAGTTGATTAAGAATGGAACAGGTGTTTGAGAACAGCCTGATCAAACAAGGCATCCCGGCGGGAGTCTTTGTCCAAACAGTAATGGGCTGTGAAGGTATGAACCGAGGCCCAGGTGGCCGCTCAACAGATCTGGTCGATGGACACAGAATTTAGATGAGCCATAGAGGTGGCCATGGCCCTCACATTATGAGCTGTGACATGGCCCTCCAGAGAAAGGTTCTTACTCTGGTAGGCGAAAGAAATACACTGAGCAATCCAATTGGACAGTGTCCTCTTAGAGACTGGAAGTCCCAAATGAGAGGGATCAAAAGCAACAAAGAGTTGAGAAGACTTTCTATGTTGCTGTGTCCTTTGTAAGTAAAAGGCAAGAGCTCTCTTACAATCCAGGGTATGAAGATTCCTCTCTGCACTTGATGCATGAGGACCTGGAAAAAAGACAGGTAAATACACCTCTTGATTAAGATGAAAAGGTGAGACCACTTTAGGCATAACGTGTGGATTGGTCCTAAGGACTACCTTATCATGATGGAACCTTGTATAAGGTGGATTAGCCACTAAGGCCTGCAGTTCACTGATGCAGCGAGCTGAGGTGACTGCAATGAGGAAAATAACTTTCCAGGAAAGAAATTTCAAGGAGGTGGTGGCTAAGGGTTCAAAAGGTGGTTTCATAAGCTGACCAAGAACCAGATTTAAGTCCCATGCCACCGGAGGAGGCCTAATGGGAGGCTTAGTTAAAGTTAGGCCTCTCATGAATCTTGCAATAAGAGGATGAGAGGAAATAGGCTGTCCATTGATAGGCTTAAGGGATGCTGCAATAGCACTCAAATGGACCCTTACTGAATTCGTCTTAAGGCCTCCATTGGAGAGATGCAGGAGATATTCCAATAGAGAATTCAAAGGTAGTGCTAGAGGGTCAAGACCAATGTTCCCTCTAATTTTCTGTAGGCTGTGTGCGCATAAAATATCAGCTGTGTGCAGCTTTTGAAGGAAGGTTAAATTTTTGTGCACCACATAACGACACTCGGAGTTATATACTTTAAAATTTGACTACACGTCAGAATACAGTATGTACACCACATTGATTTTAATCAAATTAAATGAAAATAGACGATTACTAAATGAAGTGGGAAATTTCTAGTAATTACAATCATAAGACAAGACATCTGTGCTGTTTTCTGTCAGAATCAGAGCCGTAATTTTTGTGCGCTCTGTTGTAAAGTATGTGCGCTCGCTCGGTGAGGTGTGTGCGCGCGCACACGCGCACAGCTTAGAGGGAACAGTGGTCAAGACCCTTCTCAGTACACCAAATGGAAAACCTTTTCCATTTAAAAGCATAGGAACGTCTAGTAGAAGGTTTTCTGGAAGCCTGGAGGATATCCTTCACTTGTTGAGAAATATTCCAACCTTGAAGGTCTAGGCCTTCAGCAACCAAGCTCTGAGGTGAAGGGACTTGGGGTTTGGGTGCCACAAAGTCCCCTCCTCCTGGGACAGAAGGTCTGGAGCAGCTCCCAAGTCTAGGGAGGGAGCTTGAGAGAGATGCAGAAGTAGAGGGTACCACACTTGGCGCGGCCAGCGTGGAGCTATGAGGATCATAGATCCTTGATCCCTCTGGAGCTTGAACAGAGTCTTGGGAATCAAGGGAATGGGTGGAAAGGCATACAGGAAGTCTTGACCCCAGTGAAGGAGGAAGGCATCCTTGGCCTGAACTCCCTGACACGGAATTCTGGAACAGAACCAGGGAAGTTTGGCATTCCACGGACTTGCAAAGAGGCCTATGTCCGGGGTTCCCCATTCTTGAAAGATTCTGAGTACCTGGTCCATGTGCAGGGACCATTCGTGTGGAAGCAGAACTCGACTGAGTCTGTCTGCCCAAGAGTTTTGGATTCCTGTAAGGTATACGGCCAGGAGATGGATTTGATGCTCTCTGGCGAAGGCCCACAATCTTAAAGCTTCATTGCAAAGCGACAGAGAGCCAGTTCCTCCTTGCTTGTTTATGTAAAACATGGCTACCTGATTGTCCGTATGAATGAGGACTGTCTTGTAGCTGAGCAGGGTATGGAAGACCTTGAGAGCTAGAAAAACTGCTCGTAGCTCCAAGTGGTTGATATGTAGAGAGGTCTCCTGTGGAGATCAAGTGCCTTGAGTGGAGAGGTCTTGCAGATGAGCTCCCCAACCTGTTTGGGAGGCATCTGTTGTGAGGATTGCCTGGGGCAACAACTGTTGGAAGGGGGACCCCAGCAACAGATTTTGGGTGGATTTCCACCACTGGAGAGACCAAAAGAGGCGCCTGGAGGTTGCTATTTTGTCTGACAGAGCCCCTGATGCTTGAGTCCACTGGGTGGACAAAGTCCATTGAGCTGCTCTCATGTGAAGGCGAGCATAGGGGACCACATGCACTGTGGATGCCATATGGCCTAGCAGTTGTAGCATCTCCCGGGCAGTTAAATGGCTCTTTGACGGAATCTGGGAGGCTAACTGCACTAGGCGTAGGCAACGGGCCTGAGGAAGATAGGCCCTTGCAGTGGTAGTATCTAACCAGGCCCCTATGAACTCTAGGGACTGAGTAGGGGTGAGCTGGGACTTTGGGAGGTTTACCACAAGTCCCAGATACTGCAGAATGCGCCTTGTGCAATCCAGGGAAGTCTGGCCCTCTGACTGAGATGGAGCTCGGATGAGCCAGTCGTCCAGGTATGGGAATAGAAATATTCCCAGAGTGCGTAGAAATGCAGCTACTACTGCCATGCATTTGGTGAACACTCTTGGAGCAAAGGCCAGACCGAAAGGAAGCACCCTGTATTGGTAATGCTTTCCTTGGAAAAGAAAACGGAGGAACCTTCTGTGAGAAGGATGAATGAGGACATGTGTGTACGCATCCTTGAGATCTAGAGAACAAAGCCAATCCTGACTCTGAAGGTATGGAAGGAGAGTGCCCAGAGAAAGCATCTTGAATTTCTCCCTGCATAGAAATTTGTTCAATTCTCTGAGATCTAATATGGGTCTGTAGCCCCCTGTTTTCTTTGGGATCAAAAAGTAGGGGGAGTAGAACCCTGACCCTTGTTGAAGAAGGGGAACTTCTTCTATTGCCCCTTGGGCAAGAAGGGCAGCCACCTCCTGTCCTAGAAGGTCGAGAAGAGATGTTGGAGAATTGAAATGTCTCACCATGGTGTGAGGAGGAAGGTTTGAGAAATGAAGTTTGTAGCCCTCCCTTATGATGGAGAGGGTCCACTGCTCTGCTGTAATTTGCTCCCATCTGGGAGCAAAATGAGCTAACCTTCCTGGAATGGTGAGAGGCTCTAGCTGTTTCAGAGCCAGAAAGGCTAAGTTCTCTAGCATCAAGTCAAAAGCCCTGAGGAGGCTGGGTCTGCTGAGTTGCAGCAGCCCCTGTAGGCTTAGGCCTGGCCTGTTTAGGTTGCTGACGCTTAGCAGCAAAACGACCTGTAGATGATTGTTGGCCAGAAGCAGGATGGAATCTGCCTTTATTGAAAAAAGACTTCTTGAAAGGTTTTTTCTTGGCAGGAATGGAGGTTGACTTCGAAAGTCTATCCAAAGCAGAATTTTCTGCATCCATTTGAGTGGCTTTTATTTGCCAATCTTTGCCAAACAGGTTTTCTCCTGTACAGGGAAGATTTCCCACGCCATCCTGGACCCAAGATTCTAGATCAGAAGCTTGGAGCCAAGCAATTCTGCGTGCAGCTATGGCAATGGCCGAAGCTCTGCTGGCACCTTCAAAGGAGTCAAAAGCTGCACGGTTGGAAAACTTTGAAATATCTTGAGTATGCTTAAGCCAAATAAGGAATTCTTCTCTTTTATCCTCTGGAAGAAAAGGGAGGAAAGTGTGCAGTTTATCTGCAACTTCTTTCAGAAACATACCCATATAAAGACTATAGGAGTTGATTCTGACAATGAGCATACTGGCTTGGAAGATTTTCCTACCAAAAGCATCCAAGGTCCTGCATTCTCTTCCTGGAGGAGCAGAGGAGTATCTTTTTGCACTCTTTATCCTTTTCATAGCTGACTCCACCACAATAGAATGGTGAGGAAGCTGTGTTTTATGAAAACCAGGACAAGGAGGGACACGGTACATAGTGTCCAATCTATGAGAATGAGGAGAGATAGTGAGAGGAGTCTCCCATAAGTCAATCATGTGATCATAAAGAATCTCATGAATTGGCAAGGTGACTGCCTCCTTAGGAGCCTTAGAATAACCTAAAATATCCAATTTTTTAGCTCTAGGCTCTGATTCAGAGGTTACTGAAATAGAAAGCCCCTTAGCCACTTCTCTTATGAAGTCTTGAAAGGACAAGTCCTCTGGAGGAGACATTCTTCTTTTTGGAGAAGAAGGCTCTTCAGGAAGGGCTATGGATACTTCAGCAGACTCCTCCGATGCATCAGAATCTTCGGAGGAATCAAAGTATCGACTGTCAGGGTGCTCTTCCAAAGCTCGATACGCGTACCGAGCGGTATCGACATCGGGCGTCATCGGTACCGGTTCGGTACCGATGGGCATTCCTGGACAGGGAACCGCTGCAGTCGGCATCCTGGTCGATGTCGATGCAGTCGGTACCGGTACTGACACTGGTGCCGGTACCGGAGCTGATACCGACAACGGAGTTTGTTGTGGTATCAGCGGCGTCGCAGCTTGAATGAAGGCCGTGATAGCCTGCTGCATGGATAGGACATTCTGATCCATCTACGCCATGAATGCCTGGAATTCGGTACCAGAAGGTTGCGCCGGTACCCCAGAGCATTCTAACAAGTGATCAGTCGAAGCCGTGCCATTGATGTCAACCTGTTACCCCATAGGTGGAGCTTTGGAAGCCGGAGCTTCCCGCCGGGGTTGTTTTGCCGGTGCAGGATCCTCGAGGGCAAGCCCGGAGGCATCTCGATGCTTGGAAGGAGATCTACCCTTCGAGGACCGGCTGGATTTATGTTTGGTTACCTGAGATCCATGGGAGGAAGAAGAAGCCCTGGAAGACGTCGATGCCACTGAAGCTGCATCAGAGGGAAACAGCACATGGAGCTTGGCTGCTCGGTTCTGTAACCCTCGCTTGGACATCAAGGAGCAGGACGAACAATCCAAAATGGAGTGGTCAAGACCCAAACATTTAAGACACCATTCATGGGTGTCGGTAACAGAAATAGTACCGCTGCACTTAGTGCATTTTTTAAACCCAGAGGCTGGTTTTTCCATGAGGAAAATTCTTAGTGAGGCCTAAGACACAAAAGAGGAAAAATACACTAAGGGGCTTGTTTACAAAGCCGCGGTAGTGGTTCGCGATCGCGATCGCAGCCGCGGCCCCATTGAAATCAATGGGGCCGCGGCTCCGATTACGATCGCAAACCGCTACCGCGGCTTTGTAAACAAGCCCCTAAGTGAGGGAAAAATATGTTCTTTTTTTTTTTTTTTTAAAGAAAAGAAAGAAAGACCGGCGGTACCAGTCCGACGTCGGGGAAGGCAGACGCGTGACCAAAGAAATAAAATAAAACAAAGAACTTCTTCAGCGGTGACAGGAACACGACCTGCTGGCTCCGCGGCAAAGAAGAACTGGGGAGAGGCGGTTAGGAAAGGCGGGAAGGCAGCGCGCAGGCGCTGTGGGATGCTCCCAAAAGCTTTCCTTTTTGGGAAGCTGGGGAGCATTCCCGTGCAGGCTCCGTTGGTACCGACGTACCCATATGTGAAGACTCATTCCTGCTTGTTCCTGGAGATAAACCATTGTGTAAGACATGCTCCCCTAGATGTCCTGCTAATGGGTGGCTGTGGGCCAAGATCAATAGAGCCTCCCAGAATATGTGGGGCACCACAAGCTGGACTCTCTATCCTTTCTTTTCCTGGAATAAAATCCAATCCAAATGCTTATTCCTCTTCCTAAATAAGGGATAAGTCTCTTTCCCCTTCTTAGAGCCTGCTCCTTCCACTTTACCCCAGGCTTCCTGCAAGAAAGGGTCTTTTGCTTGCTCTTCAGAGAAATTGTCAAACTTGGAAAGTATCTCCTCCCCAAGAGCCTTGACTCTGACTGGGGGAATCAGCCCTTTTCACTTTTCCGCCCTTTGCTAGGCCTGGCTTTTCCTGGTCTTCCCCCCTCCCCCTACCATGTCTGGGGTTGCAAACGGGAATTCCCAGAGATTGGGGATAGATTTTTTCCTCTGAAGTATAGTCTCAGGAACAGGCAGCTACTAATGCAGAGCGGAAGCCGGTTGAGTCTATAACCCCTCCCATTTCCGGCCTAGGATTAATGGCACTGGGAGCCCCTTGACAATGGCCATTCCTAGTAGTTGTTGTTTGTTATTCCAAGTGATTTTTATCTCATAAGTGGGGTAATTCCATATGTCCCCATGGACACACCTCACTTGCATGGGGCCTACACTGCCTCTTATCAACCCCTAGGCTCCGGGCCAGGTCTCGAGACATCAGCAACTGATTACTCCAAGTGTCTATGAGAGCTTACAGATCCCTCCCACCAATCCAGATCCCCTTTTGAAGAGGTCCACTCCAGCTTCCCAGGTCCCCTGTGAGTCCTTAACCAGAGAAGGAACAATCCCCTTTTGGGCACCTCCATTGGAAATGGCCCAGCTCCCTGCACGCAAAGCATCTTGGCCCCCCTTTGGGACTCCTGAATGGGTTTCTTCCCTGTAGGGTCCTTAGAGTTTTCCCATCTTCCCTCTTCCCTCTGGCCTTAGAGGTCCTTTTCCCACAGGAATCCCTTGAGGCATCTCCTTTCTCCCTTCCCTGGGGACTCGGGGTCCTTGGGATTCGGTGTCAAGAAAGTTCTCAGCGAGGCCTATAGCCTCTGTTATTGAAATGGGTCTCTACCTGGATACCCATGCCTGTACCTCCCTTGACAAAATACAAAGAAATTGTTCTAGCACGATCTTCCTTATTATGGTAACTCCAGAGTTCTTATTGGGTTCTAGCCACCTGGTGGCCAAATCAGTTAGTCAGCGGACCACAGCCCTAAGCCTTTCTCCTGGGTGAAACTCGGTGGCCCAAAAATGCTTTTGATAGTTCTCTGGGGATAGTCCCAACTGGTCCTGGATAGCCGCTGTCACCTCGTAATAGTCTGTGGCTTGAGTATTGTCTAGGGACCAATAGGCTGCCTGGGCTTCCCCTGTAAGCAGCTATGCTAAACACATGGCCCACTGGTCCAAGGGCCAAGCCATTGCTGTAGCCAGCCTTTCAAAAGTCAGAATGTATGCTTTGGGTCCCCTCCAGTCCTCACATTCCAACACATCAATCATTAGGACCATGTCAGGTTTCGGTGTCCTCACTGATCTAATCATCCCGTCGGTGAGTTTCTTAAGCTCCTGAGTTCATACTTCTAGTAGCTGAAATAGTGGCTGGTTAAGTTGCGCCTGTCTTTCCAGGATTTGAAAGATCCTCCAATCCATTGCCTCCTGCTGGAATCGAGTCTGGTCTGCAAGCCAATGAATCAGTTCCTCTGAAGACACAGCTCTGAAACAAACAGAAAGAAAACCACCCAAGTGCAGATTTTTAGGAGAATACATCCACCCTGCCTTTACCCAGAACAAACGTACTCCCCTGCCCCATGCCCTAGATCAGGGGTAGGGAACCCTGGTCCTGGAGAGCCGCAGACCAGTCAGGTTTTTGGGATATCCCTAATGAATATGCATAAGATATATATGCATTAGAGATATCCTGCCAACCTGACTGGTTTGTAGCCCTCCAGGGCTGGATTTGGAGACCCCTGCCTTACACCTCTGTCATTTAAGATTGTGAGTGGGCAAGGTGCAGATGTCCAAGACATCAAAAAGTTAGATAGAATGTGTCACATTCCTCCTCACTTCTCACCACCACCAAAATATTGTCTATTAGACAACATTTTGGTGGTGGTGAGAATCGAGGAGGAATGTGACACATTCTATATACCCTTTCGATGTCTAGGACATCTGCACTGTGCCCACTCACACTCTTAATGACAGAGGTGTAAGGCAGGGGTCTCCAAATCCAGCCCTGGAGGGCCACAAACCAGTCAGGTTGGCAGGATATCTCTAATGCATATATATCTCATGCATATTCATTAGGGATATCCCGAAAACCTGATTGGTCTGCGGCTCTCCAGGACCAGGGTTCCCTGCCCCAGCCCCAGCCCCAGCCCCAGCCCCAGCCCTAGCCCTAGCCCTAGATACTCATACCTTCCAGACAGATAGATCTCAGTATTGTTAATCCACTGGCTTTAATAGAATAGACCCCTTCTCTGACTACTATTCTTGCCTTTCTGAAAAGATCAGTAGCTCTACTCCAGAAATCCTACCCATAACATCACTCATTAATCTAGCTCAGGTCAGATCCAGAATACACACACCTAAATTGCGCTTATAAACCCCACCACAATCTACTCACAAAAGAAACTGCAAGAACCACCCTTTTATGGTCCCCGCTTGCAGGCGGTCTCCGGTGTTCCTCGATATGTTCGGGTGAGGTTTTTAAAATTTCCAATATACCCATCTAACAGTGTCCTTCCACACAGTTTTGGGTCTGTCGCCCCTACCTAGGACTTCAGCCACTCACCCGGGCAAACAGTTGTCCCCACAAGGGTCCTTTTTAGAAACAAAAAGTAGTCAATATGCAAATCAAGGGGTTAATATGCAAATTAAATCTTCCCAGTGTCTTTCAGTTCAAACAAACATACACATCCAACATCACTGCAAACTCCCCCTCCCCTTTAAATCCCTGGCTCAACCGGGGAGCATCCAAGGTGTTAAGTTACCTAGATATCCTGCCACTTCCCATGTAGCTTCTTATTGCTACATCCACCCCAAGTCATGCGGGCTGTCCAGTGGTTGAGTATCCATGAGGGTGACTGCAGAGATTTACTGTTCTTCAATCTCTTAGATCTATTTTCTTTTTTGGGAGGTGTGTCTTTGCTTTTCTTTTCTAATGAATAAATTTTTATTGTGGACTAGAACATTTTCTCTACTTTCCTTTTGACCTTATAATCAGGGAGTATGGTCCTGGGCTTTTTGGGTGGTGTGAGGGAAATGGACTGGTATTAGACACTTTGATTTTGACAATCACATGGTTATACTATGCCAAAAATGAAAGGCAAAGAATAAATGGTGTTGTGTTTAAAATTAAGAAAAAGCTTCAAGAAATGTAATGAAATACATTGAATCAATAAATGTTTAATTTTTGTCTATGATGAATGTCTATCAACATAACTATTATTCATATATATGTGCCAGCAGCAGATGCAGAAGAGGATGCAATTGATCATTTTTGTGAAGTACAAGCTGAAATTGCTAAAACATGCAAACAAGATATATTGATAGTTATAAGTGACTGGGATGCAAAAATTGGGAACAAAGAAGAAGGCACAATGGTTGGAAAATATGAAGAACAACAGAAATGAAGCTGGAGAAAGACTCATAAAATTCAGCAAGACCAATAATCTATTCATCTCATATACCTTCTTCCAGCAACACATGGCCGCATCCAAAGGATTGCACAAAAGGTGTGCTGCAGAAATCTGTCCTGGTCAGATTATTTTTAATATTTTTTGTATGTGATATTACGGAAGAGCTAATGGGTAAGTTTTGCCTCTTTGCAGATGATACCAAAATCTGCAATAGACACCCAGTAAGGTTTAGATAACATGAGGAAGGATCTAGTGAAGCTTGAAGAACTGTCGAGAATTTGGCAGCTGAGATTTAATACTAAAAAATGCAGGGTCATGAATTAGGCTGCAAAACTCCAAGGGAGCGATACAGTATAACAGGTGATGTATTTCTGTCCATGAAAGACGAGTGTGATCTAAAAGGTTTATGATGATCTCAAGGTGGCTAAACATCCAAAGGTGGCTAAACATCAAAAGCCCAAAGGTTGCTTGGGTCATAGGAGGTGATAGTGCCTCTCTATGGGGTATGTTTACTAAACTTTCTTAACGTGCGCGCCGCACAATTAGCACGCGCTAAGGTACCTTAGCGCACGCTAATGACGCTTTATGGGGCAAAAAATGCGCTGTAGTGCGCGCTCACGCGCGCTGAAGGCGGGGAAAGGCTCCCGGAGGGCGGAGGAAGGCTCCCCAGGGGCGGAGAGAAGGGGTCAATGGGTGGAGAGTGGGAGGGGAGAGACTCCCCGCACACTAACGATGTGAAATTCGAGGCCAAAACTAACACAAGTGAAAACCTTGCGTTAGAGCTGATTTAAAGGGAAAAGAAACCATTTCTGTCAGCAATGTACAGCAAAACCAGGGAAACCTACAAAAAAGTGATAATTGTGATACATGTGCACGGAACAAAAGTGCAAATAAACATTGAAAATGACCCCAACAAAATAAAAAAAAATCATAATCAAGCTGGGCAATAGTGATAGTAATGGGAAACATCAAAAAACACTCCCAAGAAAGCCCCAAAAAATAAATATGAATTTTGGAATGGTCTACGTTCCGTCCCCATACAAGGTGAATGATCCCACAGTGAAATAGCACTGATCAGGGTTTCCCTCTCCATTGGACAGGTTACCTATGGCATGCACATGTTCCACAACAGCAGGGTGGGCATGTCAGAATGGGCAACTGGACAGATGCTGGGAAAGGGGATACAGAGGGCTGCAGGCGGCACATGCTGTGATGCAGCTGGGGCACAGTGCGGACTAGGCAGATGCCTAGGTGGCACTTAGGAATGCTGAAACTGAACAGCAGCCAGACAGCAACTGATGAGGGCCCAACATGGGCACGAGAGTGTTTATCACAGTGTCACAGGGGATAGTACCCAGCAGGTACCCCCAAGGGCACAGAACATTGGCAGGCGGTGTTGGGGGGAAGCGTGGACACCCATGCAGGCACCCCTACCCCAGAACACGCACCATAGGCAGCCGCCTACCTGCACACTGGATGGCTTGAGACTGCATACCACCAGCACCACCAGCAGAAGGGCATGTCAGCATGGTGGCACAGGGGTACTGGAGGTGGAGGGGGGCAGTGGCAGCTGCCCAGAGCTGACCATGGCCTAGCCCTGTGTAGGTGGGTGCCATGCACTGCAACAGACAGGCTCTGTCTGACAAACAACCATGGTATCTCCAGGGACTGCACTGTCTCTGTGAGCACAGTGTGGTGCGCTGAACACAGCCAGTGTGTTCAGGAGCAGAAGGTCACAAGTTCAAGTCCCAGCTGGGGCTACTGCCAATCCAGTCCCCATATTTTACCCGCTACTAAACCGTGATAGTAAGGACAAACCTTTATTGCAGAGAACATACGCATGGTTCAAACGCCTATATTTTACCCCACCGAGCACAGACACCAGAAACATGTGCATTACCTAGAGCAGAGTCCCCCAAATGCAGTCCTGGAGGGCCACAAATCATTCCGGTTTTATGCTGTCTCCAATATAAGGCCATGTCAGCATGGTGGCGGAGGGGTACTGGTGGTGGAGGGGGCAGTGGCAGCTGCCCAGAGCAGACCATGGCCTAGCCCTGTGTAGGTGGGTGCCATGCACTGCAACAGACAGGCTCTGTCTGACAAACAACCATGGTATCTCCAGGGACTGCACCATTTCTGTGACCACAGTGTGGTGCGGTGAACACAGCCAGTGTGTTCAGGAGCAGAAGATCACAGGTTTAAGTCCCAGCTATATGGTTCCTGCCAACCCAGTCCCCATATTTTACCCACAACTGAAACGTGCTACTACAGACAGAACCTTTATTGCAGATGACGTAAACAGGCCCAAAACACCTACGTTTTACCCAACAGAGCACAGACACCAGAAACAGGCGCATTACCTAGAGCAGAGTATCCCAAATGCAGTCCTGGAGGGCCAAACACCATTCAGGTTTTATGCTGCCTCTAATAAAGATGCCTGTGCTGCATTTCTATGCGCCGCCCCCATGGTATGCAGATGTATTCCATGCATATTCATGAGGGACAGCATGAAAACCCAAACAGTGTTGCGCACACCAGGACCGGGGTTGGGAACCTCTGCCGTAAAGCAGCAGCCAACAGGGCCAGACAAACCCGCACCCACAGGCTCCATTATCCAATGCCTCCTGGAGAGGCAGGACATTGGGCCCTGCGTGCATCTCCCAATACTAGCACCTGCATACCTTAGCAATGCCACCCTAAACCAGGGAATACAGTACACAGCTATCAAAAGGTTGCTATGATAACCGGCAGATAGCAATTCCGAGGTTAAGTACAATTATCTGATTAAGCTGCATCATGGCAACCTTTCTGATGTCTGTGGAGTGTGCTACAGGTCTTGTGTCTTACAGTGTTTACCACCCTGGGGAGTGACCCCAACAGTATTGCGTGCCATAGCCATGCCTGCACTGTGCCCAGGACTGGAGCGGTGGCCAGGGCTGCCAAACACCCCTATAGTTCTACAATGCTGGCATAGGTGTGGGAGTGTGTATCTGCTATCCAGTGTGTGGTGTTGCAAACACCCCCCACAGCCCACACTGTTGCCAGTATTGGCCTCCAAGGGCACAGAGCAGTGGCAGGAGGTGCTGGGGGGGGGGGGGGGGGAGCGTGGACGTCTATAGATATAGAATGTGGATCCGTTGTTTGGGGATCCTGAGTTCCAGAGAGCAGGTTCAGTGGTACGACACACTCCGCCTATGGGTCCAAACAGCACATTTCCTGCCCCGCCAACATATCATGTGGCCATGGTATTCACACAGGATATGCACTATTCCATGGGCATCGTAGTCCACAAGGCCCAGACGTGACTGGGATATACAGATAGAGACAGGTGTACCTGATGGGACCACCTATCACACACCGACACTAATGGGGACCTACAGTATAGCCTATCTCAGTTAGGACAGGTGCTGTGGACATGGTGCTGGGCGCCCCACCTCACCCTCAGGGTGAGCACAGGACCTGCACACTGGGACGGTCCGTAGCTACTCTGTACCAGTAACACACACGGGGTCCACAAAGAAACAGCGCTAGCCACTCAAACGAGCAGAAACAAAAACAGGAAGCGGCAGATTCAACACCCAATAAATTTATTATAACCAAATAAGTGGCCTAAGCCCAACACAGGCCGTGTTTCGTATACAACTTCCTCAGGGGCTATCAGGACACACTAAAAAATAAATTGTAAAACCTTATTAGTATAAACAAACAATAAATAAGGGTTAAAAAAATAAAAAATTGTAACACGAATATACAATATACATAAAATAAAGGCGAAATTGGACTACATCAAATGACTTGCAAAGGAAACTCATCAATAATAAAAAATCATAAAAAACCATATACAGTCACTGAAAATAAACCCTAATCTATTCAATAAACTGTACTATGGATCTGATGACATATAAGTCTATTCGATAAACTGTTCTATAGATCTGATGACATATAAATATGTATACATACATATGTAAAAGTACATAAATAGGATAATTAAATAAATAAATAATTAAAAATGCTAAATGGAATCCAATAAAAATATACCAGGCAATTTGTAATCATACAAACACATGCAACAAAAAATGTAAAAAATGCCATATACAAACACTTAAAATTGAATCCTCATATATTAAATAAATTATGCTATAGATCAGTTAACATATAAATATGTATACATACATATACCTAAGTGTATAAATAGAAAAATTATTAAATAAATAAATAACTAAAAATGCTGAGGGGAATACAAAAAAACGGGAATAAGAAATAAAATCAAACATTTATAATTGTACAAGAATACCAAAAATGTAAAAACAACAATGTACAATCAAAGATGAGAAGGGATGAGGAGACTAAAGGAGTAGGTCTAAATGAAAAACAATTATGTTAATACTAAAAAACTATATTAAAAAATTAAACATTACCTGTGGGTGTGATGTGCATAGACTACACCAGGCTCAAAAGAGACAATGGAGGTCGCAACTATCAGAAAAACTTCTGAAGATTAAAAATAAGAGCGAAAAAACTTACGCCAAAATAGACAATTAAAAAATTAAAATCATATACGAATATTGCACTCTACTTTAAAAAAATAATAACAATAATAAATAAAAATATAAATAACAATAAATAAGATTATATAAAGGATAAGAATATACTACTATATACTGAGGAATAGAAGGTATTGGATACTACCCCCATAAAAATATAAATATATTTCTAATTGTAAAAAAATAACCACATTAAAAATACATGATCATACAAATAAGCCAATAATAGAATAATAAATTAGATAAACTATGTGTAGGTAATACGATCCAGAAAGAAATAGAAGACGAAAGACGAAAAGGGGGGGAAGGGGGGGGGGAAAGGGGAAAGGTGATATCAAGTACATAAATACAAAGCCTGCAACAATGTATATATAAAAAGAACCTTAAGAGTATCGGCCAAGCAAACCACATACAAAAAACGGCTTTTGTATGTGGTTTGCTTGGCCGATATTCTTAAGGTTCTTTTTATATATACATTGTTGCAGGCTTTGTATTTATGTACTTGATATCACTGTGGGCGCTCACTATCATAATTGGAATGTTATATTGTAATCTCTCTTTGAGTAACTTGAAACGGCTTTCTTTAGGTGTGTTGTCTGTTTGGTCTTCATTAGGTTTCTTACATATATAATGTAGCAGGCTCTGTACTTGATATCATTATGAGTATTCATTTTTATTGTTTTAATGTTTTAATCATGTCCCTTTTAAATTTTGTTTTTACGGCGTTTTCCTGCATTTGAAAGTTTTTTAAGGCAATGCATTACGATTCGTGTTCCCCTCGGGTTGGGTGACGTTTTATTTTTATAGCCTTTTTTAACAGTCCCTTGCTTTTCAATGTGATCTGGTTTTAGAGTAGGGCTCTTTCTGGAATTTATCATGTATTTTATTTTTTGGTTGGGTTCTTCTCGAACGCATTTTTAAACGGACATGTGCAGCTGATTCAATCTTCCTGTAGGAGTTTACAATGCTCCTTTGTTTTTGCAGATTTAAGTTTTCGCTTATTGTTTCAGTGCTCGCATCAGATTTTCCCTGCACTCTGTGTTTGAGCCCATAATAACCCAATATGCATTTCTTTTAAGGTTCTATGAACATTGTTTCAGAATCCTGTAGTGGATCACGTGGTACGAGGTATCCATCGGATCCTGTGAAGGCAAGAGAGATTGGAATGTTTGGATGTGTTTATTTGGACTTCTTTTCGAGCACTGTCTGGTGTCCCCATTTTTTAATGTTATGGGTCTTCCCTGTATTGATCTCTAGAGAGACAACATGTTCCTCCAATATTGGAGTTTGTTTGGGCTTATAACGGTTGGAAACAGTTCTTCCTTTCCCTCCCTTCCCCTCTCCTCTCCCTTCCCTTCCCTCCCCTTCTCCTCCCCTTCTTCCCCCCTTCCCCCCCCTTCCCCCCTCCTCCATCCCTCCTCCCCCCCCTCTTCCCCCTCCTCCCCCTTCCCCCCTCCTTCCCTTTCCCGTCCCCTCCCCTCCTCCCCCTCCCCCTCTCCCTTCCTTTCCTTTCCTCTCCCCTCTTCCCCTTCCCTCCTCCCTCCTTCCCTTTCTTTCCTTTTTCTCCTTTTTCTCCTTTTCCTTCCCTTCCCTCTCCTTTCTTTCCCCTTCCCTTTGTCTTTCCTTTCCCTTTCCCTGCCACCCTCTCCTTCTCCCTTTCCCTCCCTCCCCCCTTCTTCACCTTTCCCCTTTCCCCCCCCCCTTCCCCCCCTTTTCGTCTTTCTTCTTCTTTTTCTTTCTGGCTCGTATTACCTACACATTTTTTATCTAATTTATTATTCTATTATTGGCTTATGTGTATGATCATGTATTTTTAATGGGGGTATTTTTTTACAATTAGAAATATATTTATATTTTTATGGGGGTAGTATCCAATACCTTCTATTCCTCAGTATATAGTAGTATATTCTTATCCTTTATATAATCGTATTTATTGTTATTTATATTTTTATTTATTGTTATTATTATTTTTTTAAAGTAGAGTGCAATATTCGTATATGATTTTAATTTTTTAATTGTCTATTTTGGCGTAAGTTTTTTCGCTCTTATTTTTAATCTTCAGAAGTTTTTCTGATAGTTGCGACCTCCATTGTCTCTTTTGAGCCTGGTGTAGTCTATGCACATCACACCCACAGGTAATGTTTAATTTTTTAATATAGTTTTTTAGTATTAACATAATTGTTTTTCATTTAGACCTACTTCTTTAGTCTCCTCATCCCTTCTCATCTTTGATTGTACATAGTTGTTTTTACATTTTTGGTATATTCTTGTACAATTATAAATGTTTGATTTTATTTCTTATTCCCGTTTTTTTGTATTCCCCTCAGCATTTTTAGTTATTTATTTATTTAATAATTTTTTTATTTATACACTTAGGTATATGTATGTATACATATTTATATGTTAACTGATCTATAGCATAATTTATTTAATATATGAGGATTCAATTTTAAGTGTTTGTATATGGCATTTTTTACATTTTTGTTGCATGTGTTTGTATGATTACAAATTGCCTGGTATATTTTTATTGGATTCCATTTAGCATTTTTAATTATTTATTTATTTAATTATCCTATTTATGTACTTTTACATATGTATGTATACATATTTATATGTCATCAGATCTATAGAACAGTTTATCGAATAGACTTATATGTCATCAGATCCATAGTACAGTTTATTGAATAGATTAGGGTTTATTTTCAGTGACTGTATATGGTTTTTTATGATTTTTTATTATTGATGAGTTTCCTTTGCAAGTCATTTGATGTAGTCCAATTTCGCCTTTATTTTATGTATATTGTATATTCATGTTACAATTTTTTATTTTTTTAACCCTTATTTATTGTTTGTTTATACTAATAAGGTTTTACAATTTATTTTTTAGTGTGTCCTGATAGCCCCTGAGGAAGTTGTATACGAAACACGGCCTGTGTTGGGCTTAGGCCACTTATTTGGTTATAATAAATTTATTGGGTGTTGAATCTGCCGCTTCCTGTTTTTGTTCCAGTAACACACACGGTCAGTACCCCCTACCAGGCCTAGGTGCTGTGGGGGTGCATACCCCATCTTCAGATCATCTGTAGACTGCTGCTTTGCATGTGCAGTGCATCATGGGTGCGAGAGGACTAACCCTACCCTGGTAACCGCAGCACACAGTCTGCAGAAGTTATTTTGTAGCCAGCCAGACATTTTTTTGCAGTTATAGAGCTGTAGCCCACTGGTGACTGCATTGCCTATGGAGTCAGAAGTTGGTGGTTTGAATCCACCGTGGGTTTATTTATTTAATTTACTTTATTTATTTACATTCCCTCATATACCGCGCTATTCTGCACCATTGCGGTTTACATTGCACAAACTGGACATACATTGAACAGGGCATTATAACTTGGAGATAACTATTTTACAGGGTACATGGGGGGCTGTCTGGGGCAGTTTGTGTGTAATTTCAAGTAGTACAGCCAGCAGAAACACCCTCACAGTGCTGTAACCTTAAGGTGCCTTATAAGGTGCCTTATGGGGCACCTGAAGATTACAGCACTGTGAGGGTGTTTGAGCTGGCACTACTAATTTAAATTAAAAAACCTGCCACAGGCAGCCCTCATAAATAACCCCACTGTGGATTCAAACCCATAACCTCTGGCTCCACAGGCAGCAAGGTAACCTGTGGGCCACAGCGCTATAGCTGAAAACAGATGCCTGGCTGGCTACAGAAGGAATCCTGCAGAATGTGTGCTGCGGTTACCAAGGTAGGGTTGATCCATTCATAACCATGCTGCACTGCACATGACGTTTATAGCACTGTGAGGGTGTTTCACCTGGCAGCACTGCTGTAACGTAGAAAGGAGACTGCCTCAGGTAACACTGTTGTAACGTAAGAAGACATATGCCTCACGCAGCACTGATGTACATTAAAAAGCACTATGCCTCATTCAGCACTGCTGTATAATAAAGTGCAATGCCTGAGACAGGTAATCATTAACCCCACTGGGGGATCGAACTCATGACCCCTGTACCATCAGTAAGTGTCTTAACCATTGTGCTACACTGCTGTTCCTTTTTGCATGTCAGCACACCTACTTAAGATTTCCATGCGTTAAAATGCACAGTGCTGCCATCAAAAACAGTGCTATGACCTTGCGGGGCCTCATACGGCACCCTACAAAGCGCACTATAAGGAACATTCTAGGGTGCCTGGGCGGACAGTGCACTTTATAGTATGCCCTCTGGAGTGCCTTATGGGGTGGCTGATGCGGCACCTTATGTTACAGCACTTTGAGAGTGTGTTTGCTAGCAGCACTAATTAAAACAATATTAAATTGCTTCATAATGCAACATTACAGGTAGTGCCTCAGCCAGCCTTATTCATTGGGTACAGTGGGGGATTGAACCCATAAACCCTGCACCATCAGTCAGTGTCTTAACCATTGTGCTACACTGCTGCTTCTCATTGCATATCAGCGCATCTACTGAACATTTCCATGCGTTACAATGCCCAGTGCTGCCATCAAAAACAGTGCTATGACCTTGCCGTGCCTCATAGGGCACCCTATATGGCGCCCTATAGGCCACCCTTTATGCAACATTGTAGGGTGCCGTGGCGGACAGTGCACTTTAAAAGGTGCCCTCTGGGGTACCTTATGGGGTGCCTTATGCAGCACCTTATGTTACAGCACTTTGAGAGTGCGTTTGCTAGCAGCAGTAATTAAAATAAAATTAAAATGCCTCATAATGCAATATTGCACATAAATGGTAGTGCCTCAGCCAGCCTTATTCATTGGGCACAGTGGGGGATTGAACCCATGACCCCTGAACCATCTGTCAGTGTCTTCACCATTGTACTGCAGCCCTGTTCCTTTGTTTGCATATCAGCGCGCCTGCTTATGCTTCCCACGCGCGTTACTTGTGCGCTAATGTGCGCGGTGCCCAAGAGTGTGCGCGCTAATCCCGTTTTGTTACTTTAAACTGAAACGCCCACTCCTTATATGGCATCCTGCACACTAACGCGGCGCGCACATTAAGAAAGTTTAGTAAACATACCCCTATGTCTTTGGTGAGACCTCATTTGGAGTGTTGTGTGCAATTCTGGATACCACACCTTCAAAAGGATATAAACAGGATGGAGTTGGTGCAGAGGGTGGCTACTAAAATGCCCAGTGGGCTTTGTCATAAGGCATGGAATGTAAACCACTTTGATAACTTGAAAAGTGATATAAAAGAATTGTTAAATAAATAAATAAACAAACAAACAGATGTTTAAGTCAACAATGGAAAAGCTCAAGAATATCAACAGAAAAATCCCGGAGATGTCTGTGGTAAAAATCATCAGCTACTAGTACGCAAACTCAAGCTAAAGCTGAAAAAGGGCAAGCCACTCTTGAAGGTAGTAATATGATGCTGAAAATATACCACTTGCATTTAAAGACTGCCTAAGATATTGACCTGCCACTTTGGATACAAATAACAGAGCATAAGAGTCATTGGATAAAAAGTAAAAGGTGGCAAAGCAAAAAACAGCGTAACTAGATAACCAAACTCTGAAAATCAGAAATATAGGGACTTGTTTACAAAGCCGCGGTAGCGGTTTCTGATCGTTATCAGAGCCGCAACCCCATTGAAATTGTAAACAAGCCCCATAGAGAAGCTGACACCAGAGGGGAAAGAGAGGTAATCACAGAACTTAACAGAAATTTCCAAAACAAGACAAAGAGAAGTATGACAGTGTCACATGCAAGGAAATAGAATCAGAAACTATTAGAGGAAGAACAAGATTGACTTTCTTAAAACTACAAGAGTTAAAGAGAAAACTTCAGCCTTGAATTGGAATGCTAAAACACACTCTAAGATCCATGTTGAGCAATGCTGGGAAGATTAAGAAAAAGTGGAAACAATACACCTATTCATTATACCATAATGATCAAGTGAATCAACAGCCATTTCAACCCATTTCAACCCATAGCTTACAATTGGGAATCACTTGCAATGAAAGAAGAAGTCAAAGCATTGGGCATTAATGACATTCCCATTGAAGTATTACAGCAATCGGATGCAGCTGTTACTATACTTACAAGGTACTGCTAGGCAGGGGCGGCCCAAGGGGGGTATGGGGCCATGTGCGGAGACTCGGGTGTGGGGCCTCATTTGCATAAATATTTGCATAATGTTACCATACACTAACTTTTAGTAAACATGCCTCTTAATGAGTGTATGGATAAAGAAAGACTAAAAGATTTCTACATTACTATAATCCAGTGCCAACTGCCAGGCACATTAGGAACTACTACAAACACTGCCCATTTAGAACCAATAGCAAACCCACCGTATCCTAACAGCACTACCAGGACTCATAAAGCACCAGACCCTACCTATCAAAAGGCAACACTGCAAATATTAAACCAATACATTTCAGAGAATAACAATATATGACCTACTGGGGAAAGAGAACAAGTGGCAATGTCAAATAGGAATTACATAAACAGAATACCTCAGCTCAGTTACACATGCAGAACATAGACCATCACCAAACAAAGAATCACAATTTAGAAACAGGAAGACAATATTAAACTGGGAACCCCAAAAGCCAGACTTGAAATGTACACTGTAGAAATAAAACTATAAATTAATTTCCTCTTGTACTAAATAAAGCGCAGATGTTAATGATTCACATTTCCCAGAGCTGAGATATTCCTGTTAATAAATGCAAAATAAAGAGATATTTTTCTACCTTTTGTGCATTTTTTTTCAGTTGCAATTGCTCCAGACACTTTCTTCTGGTTTCTTCGTGTCTTCTGCTAACTCTCCATCATCTGCTGTCCATTTGTCCTCTCTTCTCTCTTCTAGTTTTTTCCCATTCTCTCTCTACATCTGCTTTAACATACTAATCTTTCTCCTTTTGCTCTTTCCTCATTCCTGTTTCATCCACTCAAATTTTACCCCTCCATCCTCAATCCCCACTTACTCTCCCAAAACCCGGCCAATTGACGATTTTTCTTCCCTCCCACATAAAATATTTTTCCCCTCTCCATTTCACTCTCCCAGCCCCATCCCATTCTAATCCTCCCCAATATCAGCTCCCTTCTAGTTCCAGCCCCACCCAGCATCCACTCCCTTCTAGTCCCCAAATCAGCCCATTTCCAGTCCTAGCCCCCCCCAGCCCATTTCTAGTCCTAGCTCCCCCATCTATTTCCAGTCCTATCCAAGTCCCTCCTTCAGCTCATTTCCAATCCCAGCCCCCCATCAGCCATGTCAAATCCTAGCTCCCCTCCACTCAGCCCATTTCCAATCCAAGCCCCCAATGAGCCTACTTCCAGTTCTAGCCCTTCCATGAGTCCATTTCATTCCAAGCCCCCACCACAGCCCATTTCCAAAATTAGCACCCCCCAACAGCCCATTTCCAGTCCTATCCTAGCACCTCCATCAGCGCATTTCCTGTCCTAGCTCCCTCCCCTCACAGCCCATTTCCAGTCCTAGCTCCCCCTCACAGCCCATTTCCATTCCTAGCCCCCATCCCCATCCCCATCAGCTATTTGCAGTTCAAGTCCCCCTTCCACTCAGCCCATTACCAGTCCTAGCCCCCCATAGCCCATTACCAGTCCTAAGCCCCCCATCAGCCCACTTCCAGTTCTAACCCCCATCACCCCATTTTCAGTCTTAGCCCCCACATAACCCATTACCAGTTGTAACCCCCCCATCAGCCCATTTCCAGTCCTAGCTCCCTCCCCTCACAGCCCATTTCCAATCTCAGCACCCCCAACACCACATTTCCTGGACTATCCTAGCACCTCCATCAGCCCATTTCCAGTCCTAGGCCCCCCATCAGCCCATTACCAGTCATAACCCCCCATCAGTCCATTACCAGTCCTAGCCACCCCACATAACCCATTACCAGTCCTAACCCCCCCATCAGCCCATTTCTAGTCTTAGCCTCCCCCATAGCCCATTACCAGTCCTAACTCCCCCATCAGCCCAATTTCAGTCCTAGCTCCCCCCATAGCCCATTACCAGTCCTAACCCCCCATTAGCCCACCTCCAGTCCTAACCCCCCATCAGCCCATTTCCAGTCTTAGCCCCCCCATAGCCCATTACCAGTCCTAGCCCCCCATCAGTCCATTTCCAGTCCTAGCCCCCCCATAGCCCATTACCAGTCCTAACCCCCCATTAGCCCACCTCCAGTCCTAACCCCCCATCAGCCCATTACCAGTCCTAACCCCCCCTTCAGCCCATTTCCAGTCCTAGACTCCCCCCCAGCTCATTACCAGTCCTAACCCCCCTCCCCCCATCAGCCCAGGGAAACTTTAAAAGAAAAAACTAACTTGATGCTGCTGCTGCTGCTGCTGCCGCCCTGGCAGCGACAGAATCAAGTGTCTCCTGCGGGGTCCCCACCCGCCCAACAGAGCCCTCCCTCCTGTCCGGCAGAGCCCTCCCTTGATCACTCTCCTCAGTGCGGCTTTCAGAGCCGTGAAGGGAGGGTTTCCCTCTCGCGGTTCTGTTAAGCTGGCCGGGGCTGATGGGAAACAGGAAATGCCTGTTCCCATCAGCCCCAGCGGGCTTAACAGAGCTGCGAGAGGGAAACCCTCCCTTCACGGCTCTGAAAGCCACACCGAGGAGAGTGATCGAGGGAGGGCTCTGCCGGACAGGAGGGAGGGCTCTGTTGGGCGGGCGGGGGCCCCACGGGAGACACTTGTTTCTGCGGCAGCAGCAGCAGCAAGTTAGTTTTTTCTTTTAAAGTTTTCCTGGGCTGATGGGCAGAATGTTGTTTGCGTGGGGCCCCCTGAAACGCGGGGCCCTGTGCAAACAACATTCTTGCTCAATGGACGGGCCGGCCCTGCTACCATGAAATTTGGAAGAAAACATCATGGTGCACTAACTGGGAAAGATCAGTGTTCATGCCAATCCTGAAGAAAGCTGATCTGACAGACTGGAAACTGTCACACAATTTTTCTGATCCCACAAGCCAGCAAGATTCTACTCAAGATCATTCAGTGGAGACTATGGGCCTAATATTCAAAGGCCTGCAAACCACGTAAATGCCGCTAAGCGGGATATTCAGCAACACTAACACTGAATATCCACGGATACTGCTGCTACATGCCCCAATGCTAACCGGTTAGCTTCAGGGCATTCTGGGGCGGCATCCAGGGATAACTGGTCAGCAGCAATATTCAACCTCTCCCCAGTTATTCCTCAACGGTGAAAGTTAGGACAGCTTTTAATGTGCCTATATTTTGCCACCGAAGCTAAGCGGGCAGCAGCTGAATATTGCATCTGCCCTGTTAGCTTGCTGCTTCGATGGCTGACCCAGATATTCAGTGCTAGTGGTCGAATATGGCGCTAGCTGCCACCACTGAATATTAGGCCCTAGAACCATACCTGGAAAGAAAACTGCCTGGAGTGCAAGCAGAGTTCAGCAAAGGGGAAGAAACAAGAGACATCATAAGAGAAGTGAGATGGAGACTGGAAAAGGCAAAGTATGCCTTCAAGCTGTTGCTGACTCCTGGCAACCCAGCAGCTCTGGGTTTTCTTGGCAGTGTAACTGGAAGTAGATTGCCAGGTGTTTCTTCTGAAGCAATGGAGGGTTAAGTGATTTGCTCAAGGACACAAGGCATCCTAGTGGGAATCAAACCTAGTCTCTTGATTACAAAGTCAGTGCTCTAACCAGTAGACTACTCCTCCACTCCTTCACAGGACAAAAGAATACCAAAAGTCTATCTATATATCTTCTTTAGACTAAAGCAAAGGCTTTGATTATATTAATCACAAAAAACTCTGGGCCACATTAAGAATCATGGGTATGCCAAAACGCCTGATGGTTTAATGCACAACCTTTTTATCAGGAGCAACAGCTCAAATGTAACAAGTTAAAACTGAATGATTTCAAATTGCAAAGATGTAGAACAAGGCTGCATCCTTTTCAATACCTGTTCAATTTATATGCAGAACAAATAATCAGAGAAGCAGTACTCTATGAAAAAACAGAGAACATAAGATATGCCATACTGGGTCAGACCAAAGATGCATCAAGCTCAGTATCCTGTTTCCAACAGCAGAATACTGTCAAGTTCCTAGAAAAGATATATAGATTCCATGCTGCTTATCCCAGAGGTAAAGCAGTGGATTTCCCTGGTACTCTTTAGTAATGGTTTATGGACAGGTTCTCCGGGAACCTGTCCAAATCTCTATTAAACTAAGCTACAATAACAGTTTTTACTACAGCTGTTACTATAGGAGGCAATGTACTACTTTCGATTAGGAACTGGTTAAAAGATAGAAAACAGAGATCAGGGCTAAATGGCCAATTTTCTCAATGGAGAAAGGTGAATAGTGGAGAACCCCAGGGATCTGTGCTGGGCCTGCTGAGTTTTAACCTTTATAAATGACCTGGAAATGTGAATAACAAGTCAGGTGATTAAATCTGCAGATGACACAAAATTATTCTAAGGGGGTATGTTTACTAAACCGTCTTAATGTTACCGGCGCTAGTTGCAGCGTTAATGTGCAGAATGCCATTTTATTTATTTATTTAAAGGGTATTTCTATCCCGCCTTATCCTTCAATCAAGGCAGTGTGCACATCAAACAATCAGTGGTAATGGAGTGTGTGTGAGTTAGTTTATGTACAGTGAGGGTGCATGGGTGCAAGTGTGTTGATGAGCGTGATCTATTTACAACATGTGCTTTTTACAGTTATATACAGTACAAGGGTAGCGTGATCTATTTACAACATGTGCTTTTTACAGTTATATACAAGGGTTTGCTGTTTCTGCAACTTACTGTGGTTGATCTTCAATTGAGTCTGTGGTTCTGATCTGTGGTTGGTCTGAGTCTTTATGGTCTGGTTACTTGCTTGGGCCATAGTATTCGGTGAAGAGCAATGTCTTTAGGTGTTTTCGGAAGTCCTTTGGATCTTCAGTTGACCGTAGCTCATCTGGGAGTGTGTTCCATATTGTTGGAGCCGCCAGTGATAGGGCTCTTTGTGTGGTGGATTTGCATGCTTTTGTGTAGCTGTTTGGGGTGTTGAGTGTATCAGCTGCGGTCTTTCTTCTAGGTCTGGTGCTTGCGTTGGGGAGTATGAGGGGTTGTAGGCTGAGTGCGGAGTTTTTGTGTTTGATTCTGAAAATGTTTAGTATCATTTTGTATTTGATGCGGTGGCTGATTGGGAGCCAGTGGAAGTCTTTTAGTATGGGTGTTATGTGGGCTTGTATTGGAGAGCCGGTGATTATTCTGGCTGCTGTGTTTTGAGCCATCTGAAGTGGCCTGAGTGAGTGTTTTGGCATGCCGCTATAGATCAGGTTGCAGAAGTCGAGGATGGGAGTTATAAGCGCTTGACAGACTGTGCGGAAGTGGTCTTGTGTGAGTAGTGGTTTGAGGTGTCTGATTACTCTCATCTTGTAGTATGCGTTCTTGGTGGTTCTTCTTATGTGTGATTCTAGGTTCAGTTCTCTGTCGAGTGTTATTCCGAGGTATTTCACTTCGTTCTTCAGTGGTATTGCTGTGTTGTTGGTTTTGAGGAAGGGAGGGGGACTGAAGGTGTTGTTTCGTGTGATGATGAGTGCTTCTGTCTTGCTGAGGTTTATGGCTAGGTTGTTGTGCTGGAGCCATTTGGATATGCTGTTGAGACAGTCCGTTATTTTGGAGTAGTTGAGGCTGTCGAGGTTGATTGGGGTGTATATCATGATGTCGTCTGCATAGATTGTGTAGTTTATTTTGTGTGCTTTTATGATGTTGCAGATTGGTTGGATGTATATGTTGAATAGCAGTGAGGATAGTGCGGATCCTTGTGGCACCCCTTGCTTGATCTTTGCGGGTCTTGAGATGTTAGATCCGATCTTGACTTGGAACTGTCTGTCTGTTAGGTATGATTTGAACCATTTTAATATGGTGCCCTCTATTCTGATGTTTTGTAGTCTGGTTAGTAGGATTTTGTGGTCAACTGTATCGAACGCAGCAGAGATGTCCAGGAAGATCATTAGTGTTCCTTGTTTGTAGTTGTCTATGGTTTGGATTATGTCGTTGAACAGGTATAGCAGTAGTGTTTCGACTCCGTGGTTGGGGCGGAAGCCATGTTGATGTAAGTCCAGTGGAGCATGTGCGTTGATGTGGTCCTGGAGCTGTTGTTGCACCGCTTTTTCAATGATTTTGGCCAGAAGTGGTATGCTGGAGATTGGTCTGTAGGCTGCGGGATTACATTTGTCTAAAGTGGTTTTCTTTGGGATTGGCCTTATTGTGGCTAGCTTCAGCTGGTCTGGCATTGTGCCTTGCACTAGGGAGTTGCTTACCATGTTGTGTATGAGGCTGAGGAAACTTTCCTTGGTTGCCTTGATCCATGGGACCGGGCATGGGTCTGTTGGTGCGGTGCTTGTGTTGAGGGCGGAGATGATGTCAGAGAGTTGCCTTGTGGATGGAGTGCTGAACTTGTCCCAGATTGTGGTGGGTATGGTTGGGTTGTTGGTTCCTTCGGCTGTTTGTTGTGGTGAGTCGCCTATCTTCGCTTGAAGGTGATCTGCAAAGGTTTGTGGGTCAATTTGTATGTCTTTTTCTGAGTTTGGTTCGTTGGTTAGCGTTTTTACTATCTCGAAAAGCTCTCTTGGTTTGTTGTAGGCCTTTAGGATAGTGTTGGTGTGGTCTCTTTTTGTTTGGTTAATGAGCTCGTTGTAGTTTCTTTGTTGAGTTATGTATAATGCCTGTGTGGAGGGGGATTTGGAGCGTCTCCAGCGGCGTTCTATCTCCCTCAGCTTTCTTTTTGCATTGCGTATTTTCCTGGAGTACCATGGGGTGTGCTGTCTTTTGGTGTTTGTTCTTGTCTCTGTTTTGGCTTTGGCTGCGGCATTGATGATGCTGTTCCATTCGCTTATTTGTTCGTTCAGGTCATGTGTTTCTGGGTTGAGGTAGGGTAGCGTGTCTTGTAGGAATTGGTCTTTGTTGAAGGCTTTGAATCTTCTTTGGCCTTGTGGTGTGTTTTGAGTCTTGTTGTGCCCTTCCTTTTGATTTGTGATTTCTATTTTGATCCTGTGGTGGTCCGACCATGGTACTGGTGTGACTGTGGGTGATGAGATGTCACCTCTGTTTATTATGTGGTTGGGGGCGAATATGAGGTCCGGTGTTGATCCGTGCCTGTGTGTTGGGGTGTTGATTATTTGTGTGTACTGTAGGGAGTTCATTGCTTGAAGGAAGGTTTCCTTGTCCCTGCTGCTGGTGGAGCTGAGGTTGAAGTCGCCCAGTAGTATTAGAGGTTTGTGGTTCTTGTTGATTGCACAGACGGTCTCTAGGGTGGCGGCAAGTTCCTCTGTTGGAGCATGAGGGGCTTTGTAGATGAGGCATATGACCATGTGCTTGTTACCTACAGCAATTGTATTGCATTGGTCTGAGTCTTGTGAGGTGAGTGTCTTTAGTTTTAGTGTGTCTTTTGCAATGA
Source organism: Ichthyophis bannanicus (assembly GCA_033557465.1). Classification (NCBI taxonomy): domain Eukaryota; kingdom Metazoa; phylum Chordata; class Amphibia; order Gymnophiona; family Ichthyophiidae; genus Ichthyophis; species Ichthyophis bannanicus. Next base: position 513,492,896 of record CM066033.1, read on the forward strand.
TCAGAACTCCGCCTCCTCTCTTCTGTGTGCGTGGATTGTTGAAGGCTGTGTAGGTGGGGGGGACTAGTTGGTTGAGGAGTACAATGTCGGTGTGGGTCAGCCAAGATTCTGTGATGCAGAGGATGTCGGGTTGTTGGTCCTCTATGTGGTCTCTGATTGTGTTTATTTTGTTTCTTACTGACCTGGTGTTCATTAGTTCTACTGTGGTGTTGTTTGGGGTGTCTGGCTCCTTAGGGTTTGCTTTGGTGTTTGTTTGTGGGTTGTGCATGTGGACTGTGTGCCTGTTGTGTTTGTATTTCTTGAGTGGGCTCCGGGTGGTGTGTAGGGGAGGGGGGTATGCTGGCATGGTTGTTGGTATCCATAGGTTTATTGGGTGTGTGTATCCTGTGACTATTTGTTGGGGGATGAGTTGTGTTATGAGAAGGAATACTGGTAGGTAGGTGATTGTGTCCATGAAGGGTTGTGTATTTTGCTATGAGTTTGTTGAAATTGGGTCTCTGGACGAGCCTACCTGGCCGGGTCTTCTGTGTGTGGAGTGGTTGTCTGGCTCTTATTGTTCCTGTTTGTAGACTCTTTGTGGTCGTGAGTGTTGCCGTGTCTTCCTCTGGCTGCTTCTGCTGTTTCTGCGTGGATTTGTGGGCTGTTCCTTCTTTCGCCTTCGTGCCCCGCCTAAGGGCCATGCCAAAGGGCCCTCTGGCGAGGCCCTCAGGTGCGGGCGCACCCCGTAGGGGGGCCGCTTTTAGCATGTCCTGAGGTTGCTGCTCGATGCTCCCACTGCCCCGATTGGGCAGGAGCTTCTGAGCGGGAGGATTTCCCGCTCAGGCGCTCTACCCCGATCGGGGGGAGCTTTGGTGTTCTGCGGGCTGCCGGCAGTTAAAGCGGCTCCCTTTGTGTAGGGGGGCTGCTTTTAGCGTGTTCTGAGGTTGCTGCTCGGTGCTCCCACTGCCCCGATTGGGCAGGAGCTTCTGAGCGGGAGGATTTCCCGCTCAGGCGCTCTACCCCGATCGGGGGGAGCTTTGGTGTTCTGCGGGCTGCCGGCGGTAAAAGCGGCTCCCTTTGTGTAGGGGGCCGCTTTTAGCGTGTCCTGAGGTTGCTGCTCGGTGCTCCCACTGCCCCGATTGGGCAGGAGCTTCTGAGCGGGAGGATTTCCCGCTCAAGCGCTCTACCCTGATCTGGGGGAGCTTTGGTGTTCTGCGGGCTGCCGGCGGTAAAAGCCATATAAGGTAGTGGGCGGTCCAGAGGTAAGGCTGCAAGGAAACGGTATCGAGCAATAGTGGGCGCCATGGCATGTTAACACAAGTTAACCCTCAGTTCATGCCAGCGCAGTGCTAGATGCTATAAAGATGTAGCCCACTGGTTACTGCAATGACTGTGGAGACAGAGGTCATGGGTTTAATCCCACAGTGGTGTTATGTAAGAAGGCTGTCTGAGGCATTTCCTTTCTTAATTTAAATCAGTGCTGCCAGCAAAAACACACTCACATTGCCGTAACCTAAGGTTCAGCATAAGGTGCCCTATAAGGCACTCCAAAGGGCACATTATTAAGAGCACTGTCCACCAAGGCACCTTATAATGTGCCCTATAGGGCGCCTTATGAAGCACCTTAGGCTATGGCACTGAGGGTGTTTTTGCTGGCAGCACTGATTTAAATTAAAAGGAAAAGTCTCAGACAGCCTGATTAAATAACATCACTGTGGGATCAAACCCATGACCTCTGCTTTGACAGACATTGAAGTAATCAGTGGGCTACATCTCTATAGCATCTAACACACCACTGGCTGGCTACAGAAAGACTGCAGGTCACCACACAAACTGTATGCTGTGGTTACCAGGATAGGGTAAACCCACCCGTACCTATGATGCACTGCACATGCAGATCAGCAGCCTACATCTGCTCACAAGATGGGGTATGTGCCTCTATAGCACCCCAGCCTGGTATGGGGAACTGACCATGTGTGTTACAGGCACAGAGTAGCTACAAACCGTGACACTGTGCGGTTCATGTGCTCATCCTGAGGGTGAGGTGGGGCGCCCAGCACCAGGTCCGCAGCACCTGGCTTGCTTGTGATAGGCTGTGCTGCTGGCCCCATCAGTGCCAGTGTGTGATAGGTAGTCCTTGAAGACACATTTAGGATACACCTGTGTCCATTTGTATTTCCCAGTCACGTCTAGTCTTTGTGGACTATGATGCACCCAGGATAGTGCATATCCTGGGTGGTTGCCATGGTCACATGTTAAAAGAGAAGGGTGGTGGTTGGACCCAGAAGCGGATTATGTAGCACCACCCAACCCACCCTCTGTGGGTCAGGGTGGGGAACAGGATCTCCCACCAACAGATCCACATTGTACATCTCTGCAATAGTAGCAGTAGAGAGGACCATCAATCCCAGTCCTGATGGGGAATAGGCACCCTACAGAGCAGTCAATGCAGATCTGTATGCATCACATAAGACACTGGACAACAAGCAGTAGGCCTTGAAAAGCTCAGCTGCCCCCCACCACTATCTGACATTCACCAGCAGAGGGCACAGTCAGTCTCCACCCACTGCACCCTGCAAGGTATTCCAGCCATACACTTGCTAACTGCAGACAGTCTGCTAGTTAGTACATAGAGCAAGTTCCTGGAAGAAATGTGCATACCCAAAAATGGGATTTGAGCACACACACACCAAGCAAGTATGTCAGAGATTGGGCCCCAGAAAAGAGAACTCATAGATATCACTTGAGAAAAAAACTGCACAGCACTATGGGGGAACCTAGCCATGCCATGGTCACTGCACAATCAGGGTGAGAGTGACCCCCCCCCCCCCAGCATGACATGCTGTGGCTACCCTGTCCATGCAAGTGGTGGTCGGGCACTAAATTGTCCTAGCCAATGCCCTGTGCAGATGCATCCTTCCCAGGCTGCTTTGTCCGGGCCATACCCACAGTACCTTGCTCCTCATTATGCACATTGGCAGGCTAACACTGTAAACAGTGCAAGCAGTGTGGGCTCAGTAAGGTGTAGGCAGCCACAAAACACTGGATAGACATACAAACACTCCCACACCTATGCCAGCATTGTGCACATATAGAGGTTTTTGGCAGCCCTGGCCGCCACACCAGTCCTGGGCACAGTGCAGGCATTGCTGTGGTACGCAATACTGTTGGGGTCACTCCCCAGGGTGGTAAACACTGTCCGAAATACTAACTGAAACACACTCCATAGATATCAGAAAGGTTGCTATGATGAATCTCTGTCAACAAATTGTGTTTAACTTAGGATTTGTTATTTGATATATGTGTAACGTGTTCCCAAGTTTAGGACGGCATTGCTAAGATATGCAGGTGCTAGTATTGGGAGATGCTGCTCCGCACAGGGCCCAACAGCCTGACTCTCCATGAGGCTTTGGATAGTGGAGCCTGTGGGTGTGGGTTTTTGTGCCCCTGTTGGCCGCTGTCCTAGGGCAGAGGTTCCCAACTCCGGTCCTGGTGGGCCAAACATGGTGCAAGTTTTCATGCTCTCCCTAATGAATATGCATGAGATACATTTGCATACAATGGGGGCGGTGCATACAAATACAGCACAGGCATATTTATTAGGGACAGCATGAAACCTGAATGGTGTTTGGCCCTCCAGGACTGTAGTTGGGGAACTCTGCTCTAGGGACTGCACATGTTTATGGTGTCTGAGCTCTGTAGGGTGAAATATAGGCATTTTTGGCATGTTTATTTTATCTGCAAAAAAGTTTCTGTCTTTATTACCATGGTTTAGTACTGGGTAAGATATGGGGACTGGGTTGGCAGGAGCCACAGTTTGGACTTGAACTTGTGACCTTTTGCCCCTGAACACACTGGCTGTGTGTACTGCACCAAACTGTTGCCACAGAGGCAGGTTATTCCCTGGGGATACCATGACTGTTTGTCAGACAGACCTTGTCTGTTGCAGTGCACGGCACCCACCTAAATGGGGCTTGGCCGTGATCTGCTGTGGGCAGATGCCACTGCCCCCTGCACCCCTCCGCCAACATACTGACATGCCCTTGTGCCAATGGTGCTGGTGGTGTGCAGTCCCAGGCCATCCAGTGTGCAAATAGGCAGCTGCCTATGGTGTGTGATATGGGGTAGGGGTGCCTGTATAAACATCCACGCGTCCCCCCGGCACCGCCTGCCAATGTTATGTGCCCTTTGTGGTACTTGTTGGGTACTGTGCCCTGGGACACTGTGGGACACACATTCGTGGACATGTTTGCCCTTGGTCAGTTGCTGTCTTGCTGGTTTTCTGCTTCTACATTCCTATGTGTCACATAGGCATCTGCCTAGTCCATCCTGTGCCCCAGTTGCTCCACTGCATGTCCCGCCTGCAGCCCCCTGTACCCCATTTGCAGCCTCACCGTAGTGCCCTCTCGTACTTGGGCACTATGGGGTATGTTTACTAAACCGTCTTAATGTTACCGGCATTAGTTGCAGTCTTACTGTGACGAATGCCATATAAGGTAGTGGGCGTTCCGGTCTTAAGGCAGCATTTCGGGTTATCGTGCGATAAAGTCCGTTATCAAGTGATAGAGGGAGCCATGGCACGTTAATGCGCGTTAGCCTTAATTAGACGCGCTGACTTGCAAACACAGCAAGAGAGGTGTAGCCCAATGGTTGATACATTGACTGATAAAACAGGGGTAATTAGTTCAACCCCCCAGTGGTCTTAATGAGTAAGGCTGTCTGACACATTACCCTTTACTTTAAATCAGTGCTGTCTGAGGCATTTTCTTTTTTAATTTAAATTAGTGCTGCCAGCAAACACACCCTCACAGTGCCGTAACCTAAGGTACCGCATAAGGCACCCTATAAGGCACTCTAAAGGGTACATTATAAAGTGCACTGTCCGCCAAGGCACCCTATAATGTTCCCTATAGGGTGCCTTATAAGGCGCCTTATAGGGCGCTTTATAGGGTGCCATATGAGGCACCATAAGGTTACAGCACTGTGAGGGTGTTTTTGCTGGCAGCACTGTTGTTGTTAAGTGCCGTCGAGTCGGAGTCAACTCATGGCGACCCTCTGGATAGCTATCCTAAATTGTGTTCGGTCCTCAGTCAGGCGGCTCATTGTTGACAGACTGGTACCCATAGCTGCTGTTATTGTATCGATCCATCTCATTGCTGGCCTTCCTCTTTTGCGCTGACCTTCTATCTTGCCAAGCATGATGTCTTTCTCTAATGATCTCTCTCTTCGCATGATGTGTCCAAAGTATGAAAGTCGAAGTCTTGTCATCTGAGCTTCTAAAGAAAGCTTAGGTTTGATCTCCTCTAGTACCAACTGGTTTGTTCTTCGGGCAGTCTATGGTATACACAGTATTCGCCGCCAGCAGCATAATTCAAAGGCATCAATTTTCTTCCTGTCTGTCTTTTTCACTGTCCAGCTTTCACATCCATATGATGTTATTGAAAATACCATGGCTTGAACAAGTCGAATCTTTGTATGGAGAGAGACATCTCTGCTCTTGAGAATCTTATCTAGGTCTTTCATAGCCGTTCTGCCAAGAGCAATGCGTCATTTGATTTCTTGACTGCTTGTTGCTTCTTTATTGATAGTTGATCCAAGTAGGTTAAAGTTGTTCACAATTTCAATTTCTTCTCCTTCAACGATGAACCTGTTGATTATGCCAGTTGTCATGATCTTTGTCTTCTTTACATTAAGGTGCAGGCCCATTTTGAGACTATGTTCTTTGATTGTGAGAAGCAAATGTTTCAAATCATCTTCACTTTCAGCCAGTAATGTAGTATCATCAGCATAGCGAAGGTTGTTGATGAGTCTTTCCACCAATCTTCACACCTCTGTTGTCTTCATACAATCCTGCTTCTCTGATGATTTGTTCTGCATATAAATTAAACAGGTAGGGGGAAAGTATGCAGCCTTGTCTTACACCTTTGCTTATTTTAAACCATTCTGTTTCTCCTTGTTACGTTCGAACTGTTGCTTCTTGATCAATATACAGATTGTGCAAGAGAACGATCAGGTGTTCTGGTATACCCATGCTTCTTAATGTGGGCCAGAGTTTCTCAAGTCAAAAGCCTTGCTATAGTCGATAAAGCACAAATAGATATCCTTTTGGTATTCTTTAGTCTTTTCAAGGATCCATCTCACATCCGCAATGATGTCTCTCGTTCCTCGCCCTTTCCTAAACCCTGCTTGCACTTCAGGTAGTTCTTGTTCCAGGTATGGTTGTAGTCTCTTTTGAATAATCTTTAGTAGAATCTTGCTGGCATGTGGGATCAGAGCGATTGTTCGATAATTTCCACAGTCAGTTGGATCACCTTTCTTTAGTATTGGTATAAACACAGATCTTTTCCAGTCAGTTGGCCATGATGTTGTCTTCCATATTTCTTGGCAGAGCCTTGTAAGTATGGTGACAGCTGCATCAGATTGCTGCAAAACTTCTATAGGAATGCCATCAATGCCTGGTGCTTTGTTCTTTGATAAGGCTTTCAATGCTGCTTCAACTTCTTCCTTCATCACCAATGGCTCCCGATCATAAGGTACAGGTTGAAACGGCTGTTGGTCCACTTGATCTTTATCATATAAAAACGCTGTATATTCCTTCCACCTTTTCTTGATCTTCTCAGCATCATTCAACATAGAACCTTGAGCATCTTGTAACATTCCAATTCAAGGCTGAAACTTTTCTTTAATTCTCGTAGCTTTAAGAAAGCCAATCTTGTTCTTCTTCTAATAGTTTCTGCTTCTATTTCCTTGCATGCGTCGTTGTAGTACTTTTCCTTCTCCTGTCTTGCTGCACGTTGGAAATCTCTGTTGAGTTCTGCGATTGTCTTTCTTTCTCCTCTGGCTTTAGCTTCTCTGCGTTTCTGGGCAATTTTCAGAGTTTCTTCCGTCATCCATTTTGGCCGTTTTTGCTTTTTCACCTTTTGTAGAGACTTCTTGCTTTCTTCCAACACAACCTTCTTGATGTCATTCCATAACTCTTCCGGAGCTCTGTCATTTGTATCTAAACCAGCAAATCGATTTTGCAGGCAGTCTTTAAATTCCAGTGGTATATTCTCAAGGTCATATTTTGCTGCATTCATGAGTGGTTTGCTCTTTTTCAACTTTAGCTTGAGTTTGCATACTAGAAGTTGATGATCTGTACCACAGTCAGCTCCAGGTTTTGTGTTTGTTGATGTTATAGAGCTTTTCCATCGTTGACTTCCACAGATGTAGTCAATTTGATTTTTATACAATCCATTGGGTGAAGTCCATGTGTACAGTCGCCGCTTGTGTTGCTGGAAGAAGGTGTTTGAGATGAATAGATCATTGGTCTTGCAGAATTCTATCAGTCTTTCTCCAGCTTCATTTCTGTTGCCAAGTCCATATTTTCCAACTACTTTGCCTTCTTCTTTGTTGCCAACTTTTGCATTCCAGTCACCCATGACTATCAGGATATCCTGTTTGCATGTTCTGTCAATTTCAGCTTGTACTTGTTCATAGAACTCTTCAATTTCATTCTCTTCTGCCGTTGTTGTTGGGGCATATACTTGAATTATAGTTGTGTTGATAGGCAATCCTCGTAGACGAATAGAGATTAAGCGTTCACTGACTGCATTGTATTTCATTACAGTTCTTGCAAGTTTCTTCTTTATTATAAATGCAACACCATTTCTTCTTTGTCTTTCATTTCCAGCATAGTAGACCATGTGATCATCTGATGCAAAGTGCCCGATGCCAGTCCATTTCAGTTCGCTGACACCCATCAGATCAAGTTGTACACGTTCCATTTCATTCTTGACAACCTCCAACTTCCCTTGGTTCATGCTTCGTTCTAATGTGTAAGACATCTTTACAGCTTCTGACTCTCATTTCATGCGCAGCTACATCAGCAGTCAGACTTCCCGAGGGCTTTGATCCAACCACATCATAAATGCTGGCTTTACTCTGAAAAGTCTTCAGCTCTTCCCCAGTAGCTAGGTGAGTGCCTTACGACCTGGGGGTCTCATCTTCCAGCACCATAGCACAATTTGTTTTGTTGTAACTATCCATTGGGTTTTCATGGCAAGATACAGAAGTAGATTGCCGGAACTTTCTTTCGCGCAGTTTAAGTTTGGTGTTGTTGCCGTTGTCACAAAAATGTGATCCTCCGCCATCAACACTATCCTATTCTGCTGCTGCCCAGATGGGTGGTTTGTCTTGGTCTGGCACCTCAGCTGAGACCTGTCCATCTTGGGAGACCCTGCCAGTAGTTAAACTACCGATAGTTTTGCTCTCAGCATCACTGATGCACGCAAGCCCTCACAGCACGACAAGCTGCAAACCAAGTGAAGGCTGGCAGCACTAATTTAAATTAAAAAAAGAAAATGCCTCAGACAGCCCTATCAAATAACCCCACAGTGGGATCAAACCCATAACCTCTGTCTCCACAGTCACAGGCAGGGAAACAACCAGTGGGCTACAGCTCTATTACTACTAACAAACCCCTGGCTGGCTACAGGAGGACTGCACGTCACCACACAAACTGTCTGCTGTGGTTACCAGGATAGGGTTAACCCACCCATACCCATGATGCACTGCACATGCAAATCAGCAGTCTACAGATGGGCACAAGATGGGGTATGCACCCCCACAGCACCTCGGCCTGGTAGGGGGAACTGACCGTGTGTGGTACTGGCATAGAGTAGCTACAGACCGTCACATTGTGCGGGTACTGTGCTCACCCTGAGGGTGAGGTGGGGCACCCAGCACCAGGTCCACAGCACCTTTTATGGCTGAAATTGGCCATAGCTGCAGGTTCCCGTCAGTTCTAGTGTGTGTGTGATAGGTAGTTCCTGCAGATACACCTAGGATACATCTGTGTTTCTCAGTCATATATAGCCCTTATGGGCTATGATACACCCAGATTAGTGTATTTATTTATTTATTTTTAATTAACAATTCTTATATACTGCACTATTCACTATCAGCGCGGTTTACATTGAAAAGAAACATCAGACAGAAATATCCTGTGTTGGTGCCATGGTCACATGATGTAGATGAAGGGGGGTGTTTGGACCCATAGGCAGATTATGTACCACCACCCACCCTCCCCTCCCCTCCCCAGGGTGGGAAACAGGATCTCCCTGCAATGGTGACAGTAGAGGGGACCATCAACCACAGTACCGCTGGAGAACAATGCAGATCTGTACACATCCATAAAGCAATGGCAGACAGACAGTAGGCCTGGAAATGCTCAGCTGCCCCCCACCACCATCTGACATTCTCCAACAGCAAACCTCCAGCCACTGCACCCTGCAAAACATTCCAGCCATACACATATAACCACAGCCAGTCTGTTAGCTAGCCCATAGTGCATGTTCCTGGAGAAGATGTGAGCACACCCACCAAGCAGATAAGTCAGTGATTAGGCCCCAAAAAAGAGAACCCATAAATATCACTTGAGAGAAATACTACATAGCACTATGGGGGAACCTAGCCATGCCGTGGTCACTGCTCAGTCAGGGTGAGAGTAACCTCTCAGCAGGACATGCTGTGGCCATCCTGTCCGTGCAAGTGGTGGCCGGGCACTACAATGTCCCAGCCATTGCCCTATGCCCTGTGCAGATGCATCCTGCCTAGGCCACCCTGTCCAGGCTTTACCCACAGTACCTTGCTTCTCATTATGCACATTGGCAGGCTAACACTGGAAACAGTGCGAGCAGTGTGGGCTGAGTAAGGTGTTGGCAGCCACCACACACTGGTTAGACAGACACACACTCCCACACCTATGCCAGCATTGTGCAAATATAGAGGCTTTTGGCAGCCCTGGCCACCGCACCAGTCCTGGGCACAGTCCAGGCGTGGCTATGATACGCAATACTGTTGGGGTCACTCCCCGGGGTGGTAAACACTGTCAGAAACCACAACTGAAACACACTCCACAGACATCAGAAAGGTTGCTATGATGCAGCTCAATCAGCAAATTGTGCTGAACTTAGGAATTGCTATCTGCCATTAATCATAGCAACCTTTTGATATATGTGTAACGTATTCCCAGGTTTAGGGCAGCATTGCTAAGGTATGCAAGTGCTAGTATTTGGAGATGCAGGACTCAACATACTGCCTCTCCATGAGGCTTTGGATAATGGAGCCTGTGGGTGCGGGTGTTTCTGCCCCTGTTGGCTGCTGCTCTAGGGCAGAGGTTCCCAACTCCGGTCCTGGTGGGCCAAACACTGTTCGGGTTTTCATGCTGTCCCTAATGAATATGCATGAGATACATTTGAATACCATGGGGGCGGTGCATAGAAGTGCAGCACAGGCATCTTTATTAGAGACAGTATGAAACCTGAATGGTTTTTGGCCCTCCAGGACTGCGTTTGGGAAACTCTGCTCTAGGTATTGCACATGTTTATGGTGTCTGTGCTCTGTAGGGTAAAATATAGGCGTTTCAGGCATGTTTTTGTTATCTGCAATAAAGGTTCCATCTTTATTACTACGGTTTAGTACTGGGTAAAATATGGGGACTGGGTTGGCAGGAGCCACAGATGGGGCTTGAACCTGTGACCTTCTGCTCCTGAACACACTGGCTGTGTGTACTGTACCACACTGCTGCCATAAGAACAGTTCATTCCCTGGGGATATCATGACTGGTCATCAGACAGAGCCTGTCTGTTGCAGTGCACGGCACCCACCTAAACAGAACTAGGCCATGGTCTACTGTGGGCAGATGCCACTGCCCCCTCCACCACCAGTACCCCTCCGCCACCATGATGACATGTCCTTATGCTGGTGGTGCGCAGTCTCAGGCCATCCAGTGTGCTGGTATGCGGCTGCCTATGGTGCGGGATCTGGGGTAGGGGTAGACGTCCACGCTTCCCCCCCCCCCACCACCGCCTGCCAATGTTCTGTGCCCTTGGGGATACCTGCTGGGTACTATCCCCTGTGACACTGTGAGAAACACACTCGTGCCCATGTTGGGCCCTCATCAGTTGCTGTCTGGCTGCAGTACAGTTTCAGCATCCCTATGTTCCAACTAGGCATCTCCCTAGTCCGCACTGTGCCCCAGCTGCACCACAGCATGTGCCGCTTGCAGCCCTCTGTATCCCATTTTCCAGCATCTGTACAGTTGCCCTTTCCGACATGCCCACCCTGTTGTTGCCGCACATGTGCATGCCATAAGAAACCTGTCCAATGAAAAACCTGATCAGCGCTATTTCAATATGGGATCATTCACCTTGTAGGGGGACAGAGCATAGACCCTTCCAAAATGATATCTTTTTTTTGTAGCTTTCTCAGTAGTGTTTTTTTATTTTTCCCATTAATATCACTATTGGCCAGCTTGGTTATGGTGATTTTAAATTTTGTTCAGGTCATTTTCCATGTTTATTTGCCCTTTTGTTCCCTGCACATGTATCACAACTTTCACTTTTTTTAGGTTTCCCTGGCTTTGCTGTACATTGCTGATGGAAATGGTTTCTCTTTCCTGCAATTGTGCCTTAACGAGAGGGTTTCACTGGCATTAGTGATCAGACCCGGATTCCACAGCGTTAGTGTGCCTGGAGCCTCTCCCCTATCACTCTCCACCCATTGACCCCTTCTCTCCGCCCTCTGGGAAACCTTCCTCCGCCCTTCAGCACCGGATTTCACAGCGTTAGGGTGCCTTAACGCCGCAAGCGCGTTATCGCGCGATAAGGTACGTTATCGTGAGATAATGCATCTTGATCGCCCGATAACGTACCTTGTCATGCGCTAATTCCACCGCTGCGACGTTAGCGCCCTTTAGTAAACATACCCCTATGATGTTGCTGCACATGTATCACTACTATCACTTTTCTTGGTTTCCCTGCCTTTGCTGCACATTGCTGACTGAAATGGTCTCTCTCCCCTGCAAATGTGCCTCTAGCGTGAGGTTTTCACTGGCGTTAACTTTCAGACCTTCATTTCACAGCGTTAGTGTGCCTGGAGCCTCTCCCCGCCCACTCTCCGCCCACTGACCCCTTATCTCCGCCCTCTGGGGAGCCTTACTCCACCCTCTGCGCACCTTAATGCCGCCGGAGACGTTATCGCATGATATGTGACGTTATCGCATGGTAATGCGCCATTATTGCGCGATAATGTCACTTATCGCGCTATAACGTCACCACTGCGACGTTAGCACTGTTTAGTAAATATACACCTAAGTTGTTAAAACATGAGGATTGTGAAAAACTGCAAGAGGACCTTGAAAAAGTGGTAGACTTGGGGGTATCACAGAGAAAGGAAGACAGGCATCTGTATTTGGAAAAACTTAGAGAAGCTAGCAAAGTAGTCAAGAAGGCAAAGATTCAAAAGGAGGAGGAAATAGCCAATGCAATAAAATGGGGAGATAAGACATTTTTCAGATATATTAGTGAGAAGAGGAAGGGCAAAAGTGGTATTGTCAGACTCAAGGGTACAGGGGGGGAATATGTAGAAGCTGATAAGGATAAAGCGGCATTGCTTAACAAATATTTTTGCTCTGTGTTCACAGATGAAGAACCAGGAGCAGGACCTCAGAAAACACCCACAAATAAGAACAGAAGCGAGGGACATCTTGAACAATTTTCAGAAGACTGTGTTTGTGAGAAACTAGCTCAACTTAAAGTAGACAAAGCGATGGGACCGGATGGGATACACCCTAGAATACTGAGGGAACTTGGGGACGTTCTAGCAACTCCACTGACTGACCTTTTCAATGCCTCGTTGGAGTCGGGAGTGGTGCCAAAGGACTGGAGAGAAGCTCATGTGGTGCCTTTACACAAAAGCGGAAGTAAGGATGTGGTTGAAAACTACAGGCCGGTTAGTTTAACTTCAGTGGTGAGTAAATTAATGGAAACGCTGTTGAAAGAGAAAATAGTGAGGTTTCTGGAGTCCAGCGGATTACAGGATCCGAGGCAGCATGGATTCACCAGAGGCAGGTCTTGTCAGACAAATCTGATTGATTTCTTTGACTGGGTGACCAGGGAATTGGACCGAGGGAAAGCTCTAGATGTGGTGTATTTAGATTTCAGTAAAGCCTTTGACACTGTTCCTCACAGGCGACTTATAAACAAACTGAGCACCCTAGGGATGGACCCTAAAGTTACTGCTTGGGTTAGAAATTGGTTGGGTGGGAGGCGACAAAGAGTACAAGTAAATGGAGCTTACTCTGAGGAGAAGGATGTTACCAGTGGTGTGCCCCAGGGATCTGTCCTTGGTCCGATTCTTTTTAACATCTTTGTTAGTGATATAGCGGAAGGGCTGTCGGGTAAGGTTTGCCTCTTTGCGGATGATACCAAAATCTGCAATAAAGTAGACACCCAGGAAGGTGTAGATAACATGAGGAGGGATCTAGCTAAGCTTGAAGAATGGTCTAGAATTTGGCAGCTGGGATTTAATGTTAAAAAATGTAAGGTCATGCATTTTGGCTGCAGCAATCCAAGGGAGCAATACAGCATAGGAGGTGAAGTACTTTTGTCCACTAAAGAAGAGCGGGACCTAGGCGTAGTTGTGTCCGATGATCTTAAAGTAGCTAAACAGGTAGAAAAGGCGACGGCAAAAGCTAGAAGGATGCTTGGGTGCATACGGAGAGGAATGGCTAGCAGAAAAAAGGAGGTGATAATGCCTCTGTATAAGTCTTTGGTGCGACCTCATTTGGAGTATGGTGTGCAATTCTGGAGACCGCACCTTCAAAAGGATGTGAACAGGATGGAGTCGGTGCAGAGGGTTGCTACTAAGATGATTAGTAGTCTTCATTATAAAGCATATGAGGACAGACTTAAGGATCTTAATATGTACACCTTAGAGGAAAGGCGGGATAGAGGTGATATGATTGAGATGTTTAAATACCTCCGTGGCATAAATGTTCAGGGAGAGAGCCTCTTTCAATTGAAAGCAAGTTCTGCGACGAGGGGACATGGGATGAGGGTGAAGGGAGATAGATTCAGGAGTGATATGCGGAAATATTTCTTTACGGAAAGAGTAGTGGATCCGTGGAATAGTCTCCCAGTGGAGGTGGTAGAGATGAGGACAGTAACTGAATTCAAAAAAGCATGGGACCAACACAGAGGATCTCTAAAGGTAAAAAGTGGACTGTTGTAGTTGTTGTTATGGAAGGACAGACTAGATGGGCCTTGTGGTCTTTTTCTGTCATCATGTTTCTATGTTTCTATGTTTCTATGTTTACAAAAGGGCGTTAAGGTAACAGGTTTTAAAAGCAGCGATAAGGGGTTTTACATGCGTAAAGGGCACTGGGCAGGTAGAAGACATTCCGGTGTTAAGAGAACAATGGAACATTTAATGTGCATCAACAGGACATCGGGCGTTAAGATGTCAAGCATGCACCTTTGCATCCAAAAAAGGCTGTCACCCTAACGATGGATAAGAGAGCACCAAGAAAAGTCAATGTAAAGATGGAAGGACAGGTGGGAACCGATGGACTTGCCAGATCCGTGGGCACCCTAAGCAACAGCCAGTAATTTGGACAAGCTGGTGGGAGGCAGCTGTACCAATGCACTGGGGGGTGCCAAAGTAAAATGGCACAATGTCAGTGTGTGGCATAGGATGGGGAAGACATGCCCCCCAGTGGAGTCAGGAGTGGCTTGATGTGTACAGCAAAAGGAGGATGAAACAGGAGTGGTGACGTGCAGATCAGGCATAGGAGAAGGGTGCATGAAGAGCCGAAATGCGGGAAAGAGTACCTGTGTAGGCCATGGTGTAGCAGCTTGCATGAGAAGACATGACTGCACACAGCTGACAGAGGTGGATGGATGGGCTGAAGGAAGGATGGCAGCGGAGGATGGGCAGGGATTGGGCAAATTAAGGTGGAATGTGGGTGCTGACAGTGCCTCACAGTTAGCGTGCACCAAAGACTGTTGCTGTTAGTGTGGGTGCACTTAGTGCCACCTCAATGGGTGGCACTAAATGCATCTGCATGTTGGTTTGTGTGGTGCCACATGGTTGCAATGTGCTAAATGGCAGGAGTTAGCAATTGCAGCCCAGTCACATACTAGCAGTGCACTTTAGTAAACATGTGCAATAGAAATATAGAAAAGAATACATAGCATAGCCAGTCAACCAATCCACATAAGCTTATAAACTCTATGGGCCGGATATTGTACTGAGACAGCTATGCAGCACTATGGCGCATGGCCATTGCTCCATCCTCTATCACTGGATATTCAATGCCGAAGTCATATGCAGCCCTGGCATTGAATATCCGGGGTCACCGCACAGCCTCTGACGCCACAGATGCTAACCAGGTAACGACGATATTGCACCACCACCCGGGTAGCTCCCGTGGGTAAAACTAGGCCAGTTTTTGCAGCACCTAGTTTTACCTGCAGGTCATTAACCAGGTAGCAGTGCAATATCTCACCACCCAGTTAGTGACTCTCACTGCCTATGACATGCTCTCATGTTAAGCGGTTAGCATCAGGGCGCTTATTGGAGATAATCGAAGATATTCAGCGGCACTAACCGTGTTAAGTGCTATTAAATATCCCATTCAGCGACATTTACACGGTTTACCTTTTGAATATCGGGCCCTATAATCCTTTATCCTTCCTAAGAGATCTTCTGTGCTTGCCCCACACCTTCCTGAATTCAAATAGTGGATACTGTCTTCATTTCTACTACTTCCACTGAGAAGCCTTTTCACACATCTACCAGTAGAGATGTGAATTCATTAGAGCGCATTCAGTTCATTAGTGTGTCTTAAAAAACTGAGTGTGCGCTAAATTCATTTAAGAAGGACTAATAGACTTAGTGCAGCTTAATTCATCAGTTGGTGCATGCTAAAACAATTTATTGCATACTAAAAATTCTCTATTAAAACACGTGTGAAGTAACTGAAAAAAACACTCAAAAACTGGGAAAAAAGTTATGAAAGACAAAAACAAACCACATTTTTCTTGCCTGCGCACATCCCTATCTACTGCCTTTTCCATAAAAAACTATTTCCTTTGATTATTCCCCTTTCATCCTCATCCGATTACCCCTCATTCCAGAGCTTCCTTTCAGTTCCCTTCTGTGAATTTATACTATTGTGGTATTTAAATATGTCAATCATATCTCACCTATCAAACCTTTCTACCAAAGTCTAGATATTTAGATCATTTTGTCTGTTACCCTTTGCTTTATGACAATGACTGACCATTTAGTAAGCAAGCTCTGGACCAGCTCCACCCAGTTCATATTCTTCTAAAGATCGGGTCTCAAAGAATGATCTCACCAGAGACTTATACAGAGACACTATCACCTCTTTTTTTCTGCTGGCCGTTCTTCTGTCTATGTAACCTAGAATCCTTCTGACTTTTGCCATTGCCTTATCTACCTATCTGGCTGCATAAAGATCAGCAGATATGATTCGTTACCTCAGGCACAAACTTGGATTGTAAGCCTTCTGGAAACAGGGAACTATCCACTGTACTTGCATGTAACTTGCTGTAAGCTACTACTGAAAGACATGAACTAAATTTAAAAAAAAAATGAAATCATTTATCTCCCAGATGCTGCTCTTGTTTTGTACACAACTTCACAGTATATAATCTTGTGATCTCTTCTGGCCATGTTGCATCACAGTTAAAAAAAAAACTGGAGGTAAAATGTGAATCCATCTATTCTTGGTTTGGAGAAAACTTGGGAAGTGGATTTTAAATGTGGAATGACTTCTTTTTCTTGTGAAAGGTATTGTAGGCTCACAGTATGTATCTAAAAGTCTAGAGGTATCATCCAGTAGATGTCTTGATTTTGCCCATTTCACTCTTTAGATCCCTATGAAACTCTTTAATGCTGGATTGCTTAAATCAAGTAGGTAATGGTCCTATTAGGCAAAGAAACTTTATCATATATGGACATTTTTGGTGCTAATATCTTTATGGGAGGCAGTATGGAAGATCATTTGTTGTCATGCTGTGCCCATATGTACGAAGACAGCCAGCTCCTCCCCAGCATTGTCTAGTATTCTAGCTAGCTGACACCACCTTTGCACTGGACAGGCAAGCTATGCTCACACCCTTCAGTCACCCAACTATGAGGTCTACTCAGAAAGCCAGCATTAGAGACTGTGCACTAAATTTCGTGCACATGATTTTCATACATGAGAGTATTGCAGAAGTTGTGCACCTGTATGCAGCAAACTAATGGCATGCAAATGAGATAAGCACACAAAGGGGTATGTTTACTGAAGCATGTTAGCTGCTACTGCAGTGCTAATACAGGATTAATGCCCAGTGGTAGCAGCTAACCCACAAAAAAAATTAGATATCAGAGGCAATTTTCCCTGATCTTTGATTTTTGCGCGGTGAATGTCCCTAGGGGTGGGAGCGGGGTGGGGGGTAGGGGTGGCCATGGATGGCAGCCACCACACAAAAAATGATTTCATGTGCTGATTGCCAAAATTGAGCTTGATCACGGCAGCAGATAATGCCACCTCAAGGTAAAGTCACCTCAAGATAAAGCCGATAAAGTTGGTTCTGCCCTGCAGCCAATCAGGCAAACAAAATTGTTGGTGCTGCGGTGCTGTGATCCATGGTACCAATTATATAAAAAATAAAAGTGTGGACCCCCACAGCACCAATTCCCCCGAATAACTCCCAATCGCCACTGAGAGATTCCAGGGGGAGGGGGTGGAAAATCAGTGGAGTCCCCTGATATTAAAAATGTTCTGGCTAGCCAGTCAGGCTAGACTTCCTTCCTCCCCGCCTAATACACATTTCCAAGTTTGGGGAGCCCTGTGACCCCCACCCTCCCCCTCCAGTCTCCTGTTGCAAATAAACATTCCGCTAGCCAGCAGGCAAGGAGGGCCTTGTGGTCCCTTGACCCCTAGGCTCCCCCAGCACATACCTGTAGATGCATGGTAGTCTAGGGGAAGAATGAGGCAGGAGCAATCCTATACTAATAAATCACTATAGCCTCCAACCTCATCTAGCAGCCAAAACCAAATTCCCTCTGGCCTCTCACTAGGGGGCAGCACAGCGAGATCATGGCCATCTTTGTTAGGGCCTATGAGAAGGTCAGGAGCTCTTCTCTCCTGCCCTTCTCATAGGTCCTAACAAAGATGGCCACAATATCATGGTGCTGCTCCATAGTAAGAGGCTAGAGTATAGTACCTTGTGATGGTGGCCATTTTGTTTTGGCTGCTACATGGGGCAGGAGCATATAGGATCGTTCCTGCTCCATTCTTCCTCTGGAGCACCAGGGATCTACAGGTATGTGTTAGGTAGGGCTTGGGGGGGAGGCGCAAAGACCTCCCTTTGCCAGCTGGCAAGCCAGGATTTTTTTTGTAATGGGAGGTGGGAGGGAGAGGAGCCATGGGACCCCCAACCTTGAAATTCTGCATCAGGGGGAGGTAGGGTCCTAGACCAACTGGCTAGCCGGGAAATTTTTCACTACAGGGGGTGCACCAATCCCCCCCCCCCCCCGGGCAGCTCCTGATGGGGACTGGGAACTGTCCATGGAGTATCAGCGCTGGAGAGGGCTCCCACTTCAGAAAACAGCTGAAAACCATACTGTTCATAGAACACTATGGACACATCACATAACTTCAGAGAATGAACAACAGCACATGATCCTGCCTAACCAATGTATGCATGGAACTTGTTTTTGCACCACTGTATATAGCCCACTCTGTAAATAGCTCACACCAATCTAGCACACAACACAACACACACTCAATTTCCCCCCACTGCATGTATAACACACTCACTTGACCTGATTGTTTGCTGTGATACCACCTTGATTATTAAGATAAGGCGGTTTAGAAATACTGTTAAATAAATAAAAATAAATAAATAAATGGATCGCAGCACCATGGCACCAACAATATTGTGGGGGGGGGGGGAGGCCTGATAGGAGTTAGGGAGGACATAGTAGTGATCGGGGCACAGAGTTGCTGACTGTTCTGTGTTCCCAGTCACTACCATCCCTCCCTATGGATATACCGCAGGGGCTGCAGGACTTTTCCTGTGGGGTCTCTGTAGGATATCCAAATCTCCACAGTATCTGAATGTTCATATTTCGTAGAACACCGCCTTACTTGTGTAGAGATATAAAGCTACAATGGTTAAAACATAAAAACAACTATAAATTCTCTAAATGATTGAAATTTTGAAGCTAGTAAATCTGTACAAGCTTGGGTGTTGTTGAAAAATACTATCTTGGAAGCCCAGACCAGCTGTATTCCACGCTTTAAGAAAAGTGGAAGGAAGTCCAAAAAACTGCCAGCATGGTTTAAAGGTGAGGACAGAGAGGCTGTTGTTGCCAAAAAAGCATCTTTCAGGAAATGGAAAAAAGAGCCAAACAACGAAACCTGGAAACAGCACAAGCACTGGCAAGTCAAATGCAAGGCATTGATAAGGCTGGCAAAGAGAGAATTTGAGAAGAAGCTTGCTGCGGAAGCAAAAACGCAAAATAAAGACCTTTTCAAGTACATTCGTAGCAAAAAACCTGTGAGAGAGTCAGTTGGTCCATTAGATGATAAAGGGGTTAAAGGAGCACTAAGAGGCGACAAGGCGATAGCAGAGAGACTGAATGAATTCTTTGCTTCAGTCTTTACTGAGGAAGATGTAGGGATGTTACCCATGACTGAAGTGGTATTTAAAGGTGCGGAAGAATTGAAGGAAATATCGATACATCGGGAAGATGTCTTACAACTATTAGATAAACTGAAGAGTAGCAAATCACCTGGGCCGGATGGTATACATCCAAGGGTGTTGAAAGAACTGAAATATGAGATTGCAGACCTCCTATCAGTAATCTGTGAACTGTCATTAAAATCATCTCTAATACCTGAAGATTGGAGGCTCACCAATGTAACACCAATTTTTAAAATGGGTTCCAGGGGTGATCCGGGAAACTACAGACCTGACGTCAGTGCCGGGAAAAATGGTAGAAACCATCATAAAGAATAAAATTACTCAGCATGTAGATAGTCACAACCTAATGGGAGACAGCCAACATGGCTTTAGACAAGGAGGATCTTGTCTTACTAATCTGTTATGTTTTTTTGAAGGAGTGAATAAACAGGTGGACAAAGGTGAGTCGGTTGATACTGTGTATCTGGACTTTCAGAAAGCCTTTGACAAGGTCCCTCATCAGAGACTTTTGGCAAAACTAAAGAGTCATGGGATAGGGGGCAGTGTACTATTGTGGATCAGGAACTGGTTAAAAGATAGAAAGCAGAGGGTAGGGCTAAATGGCCAATTTTCCCAATGGAGAAAGGTGAATAGTGGTGTACCCCAGGGATCTGTGCTGGGTCCGCTGCTTTTTGACATACTCATAAATGACCTGGAAAGTGGAATAACGAGTGAGGTTATCAAATTTGCAGATGACACAAAACTATTTAAAGTTGTTAAAACCCAAGAGGATTGTGAAAAATTGCAAGAGGATCTTGATAGATTGGAAGACTGGGCATCAAAATGGCAGATGAAATTTAATGTGGACAAGTGCAAGGTCATGCACCTAGGGAAGAACAACCCAAACTATGGTTACACGATGCAAGGTTCCACATTAGGAACCACCACCCAGGAAAAAGGTTTAGGCGTCATTGTGGATACCATGTTAAAACCCTCGGCCCAGTGTGCAGCGGCGGCCAAGAGAGCAAATAGAATGCTAGGTATGATAAGGAAAGGAATGGAAAATAAAATAAAAGATATTATAATGCCTCTATATCGTTCCATGGTGAGACCGCACCTTGAATATTGTGTGCAATGCTGGTCGCCGTATCTTAAAAAGGATATAGCGATTTTAGAAAAGGTTCAGAGAAGAGCCACCAAAATGGTAAAGGGGATGGAAGGATACTCCTATGAAGAAAGGCTAAAAAGGTTAGGGCTCTTTAACCTGGAAAAGAGACAGCTGAGGGGAGATATGATAGAAGTCTATAAATTAATGAACGGAGTGGAACGGGTAAACGTAGATTGATTGTTTACCTTATCAGAATATAGAAAGACTAGGGGACATGCAATGAAGCTACAGGGTAAACTATTTAAGACTAATAAAAGAAAATATTTTTTCACTCAACGTGTAATCAGACTCTGGAATTTGTTACCGGAGGATGTAGTAAAGGCTGTTAGTGTAGCTGGGTTTAAAAAAGGTTTGGACAAGTTCCTGGAGGAAAGGTCCATAAACCATTATTAAGAAGTGACCGAAGATATCAATGCTTGACCCAGTACAAGCATAGTGGAACTTGTGTCTCTTGGGGAT
Source organism: Ichthyophis bannanicus (assembly GCA_033557465.1). NCBI lineage: Eukaryota > Metazoa > Chordata > Amphibia > Gymnophiona > Ichthyophiidae > Ichthyophis > Ichthyophis bannanicus. Next base: position 513,514,031 of record CM066033.1, read on the forward strand.
ACTGCTAGGTACATATGACCTAGATTGGCCACTGTTGGAAACAGGATACTGGGCTTGATGGACCTTGGTCTGACCCAGTATGGCATATCTTATGTTCTTATGTACAAATGTTTGGTGCACTGACTTTAATTTTACCTTATTCTTTCTTTCTTTTTTATGTACTGTTTATTAAGCAGCTCAGGTAACATGAAATTTCCAATGATGATCTCTTCCACATTTCGTTCACAGAAATCTTACACATGAGCAAACCAACAGAGAATGAACATTCCCCTCAAGTCTTTATTTTCTCATTTACACTTTGCCATTTACCCTTCATACCATTCACCACAGTTACACACTTAGAAGCTGATCCTATATGGGCGGCATAGAAAGTTATCAATGAGTTAAAACTCATAAGTCCCTAACTTCAATAACTAATGCAAGTGATTGGGCACCTATAAGCATGCTTTGTCTGGGTAACAGACTGTAAGTGCACATAAATGTCTATCGTGCATATCTTCTGGCGGGCCATGATTGGCAGAGCATAGGTGTGGCCTTTGACATCGCACATAAGTTATAAAATACTAAGGGGCATGTTTACTAAACTGCGGTAATGTCATTCCGCAGTAAAGGTAGAGATGCCCATATAAAGGAGTGGGCGGGGCAGCAGTAAAGCTGTATGTCAGATAAGGCGCGTTAAAAGGCATGTTAAAAGGCGCGTTATAAGGCACAGTAGAAGGCACGTGCCTACGTGCCTTATAAAGCGCCTTGTAACGCGCTGTATAAGGCGTGTTATAAGGCGCCTTGTCTGTGAACATAAGAACATAAGATATGCCATACTGGGTCAGACCAGGGTCCATCAAGCCCAGTATCCTGTTTCCAACAGTGGCCAATCTAGGTCATATGTACCTAGCAATTTCCCCAAAAGACAGAGGTTCCACAATACTTGTACTGGGTCAAGCATTGATATCCTGGGTCCCTTCTTAATAATGGTTTATGGACCTTTCTCCAGGAACTTGTCCAAACCTTTTTTAAAGCCAGCTGTGCCTAATTAGGAGCCTTGTAACGTATTTTAAGGAGTGTTGATAGCTGTGGAGAGGGTACTCTGTGGCTGGCAGCACAGATCTGCAAAGATATGACTGTCACAGGCAAGCAAAATATCTGCCCTGGACAGGAGGGAACAACAAGGAATTGAACCCATGACCTCTGCCTACACAGTCATCAAAGTACCCAGTGGGCTACAGCTCTATAGTATCTGACACCTCACTGGCTGGCTACAGAAAGACTACAGGTGACCACACAAGCTGTCTGCTGTGGTTATCAGGATAGAGTAGACCCACCCATACCCATGATGCACTGCGCATGCAGATCAGCAGCCTATGTTTGATCACAAGATGGGGTATGTGCCACTTTAGCACCCCGGCCTGGTAGGGGGAGCTGACCGTGTGTATTACTGGCACAGAGTAGCTACAGACCGTGACAGCATGCGGTTCCTGTGCTCACCCTGAGGGTGAAGTGGGGGGCCCAGCACCAGGTCCGCAGCACATGGCATGGCTGAAATAGGCTGTGCTGCAGGTCCTCATCAGTGTCAGTGTGTGATAGGTAGTCCTTGCAGACACAACTAAGATACACCTGTGTCCATCCATATTCCCAGTCATGTCTAGCCCTTGTTGACTATGATGCACCGAGAATAGTGCATATCCTGTGTGGGTGCCATGGTCACAGAATACATGAAGGGTGGTATGCAGACACTAAAGTGGATTATATGAGCACCCCCCAACCCACCGCTGTGGGTCAGGGTGGGGAACAGGATCCCCCACCAACAGATCCACAGTCTACATCACTGCAAGGGTGGCAGTAGAGGGGGCCATTGACCCCAGTCTTGCTGGGGAACAGATACCCTACAGGGCAGGTAATGCAGATCTGTATGCATCCATAACGCAATGGTAGACAGACAGTAGGCCTGGAGATGCTCTGCTGCCCCCCACCACTATCTGACAGCCTCCAGCTACTGCACCCTGCAAGGTGCTCCAACCATACACATACTAACAACAGACAGTCTACTAGCTAGTCCATAGTGCATGTTCCTGGAGGAGATGTGCACACACACACACCAAACAGCTGTCAGGGACTGCACCCCAGAAAAAAAGAACCCATAAACATCACTTGAGAGAAATACTACATTGCACTATGGGGGAACCTGGCCATGTCGTGGTCACTGCTCAGTCAGGGTGAGAGTGACCCCCCCCCCCAGCAGGACATGCTGTGGCCACCCTGTCCGTGCAGGTTGTGGCCGGGCACTAGAATGTCCGAGCCATTGCCCTATGCCCTGTGCAGATGCATCCAGGCCAGGCCACCCTGTCCAGGCTATACCCACAGTACCTTGCTCCTTATTATGCACATTGGCAGGCTAACACTGGCAACAGTGCAAGCAGTGTGGGCTGAGGAAGGTGTTGGCAGACACCACATACTGGATAGACAGACACACACTCCCACACCTATGCCAGCATTGTGCAACTATAGAGGCTCTTGGCAGCCCTGGCCACCGCACCAGTCCTGGGCACAGTGCAGGCATGGCTATGGTACACAATACTGTTGGGGTCAATCCCCAGGGTGGTGAACACTGTCAGACACCAGACCTGAAACACACTCCACAGACATCATAGAGGTTGGTATGATACAGCTCAATGAGCAGATTGTGCTTAACTTAGGAATTGCTATCTGCCAGTAATCATAGCAACCTCTTGATATATGTGTACCGTATTCCCAGGTTTAGGGTGGCATTGCTAGGGAAGGTAAGTGCTAGTATTGGGAGATGCACACAGGGCCCAACATCCTGCCTCTCCAGGAGGCTTTGGATACTGGAGCCTGTGGGTGCAGGTGTGTCTGCCCCTGTTGGCCGCTGCTCTAGGGCAAAGGTTCACAACTCCATTCCTGGTGGGCCAAACGCTGTACGTGTTTTCATGCTGTCCCTAATGAATATACATGAGGTACATCTGAATACCATGGGGGTGGCGCATAGCAATGCAGCACAGACATCTGTATTAGAGACAGCATGAAACCTGAATAGTGTTTGGCCCTCCAGGACTGCAGTTGGGAAACTCTGCTCTAGGTATTGCGCATGTTTATGGTGTCTGTGCTCTGTAGGGTAAAATATGGGCTTTTAAGGCATGTTTATGTTATCTGCAATAAAGGTTCTGTCTTTATTACCATGTTTTAGTAGTGGGTAAAGTATGGGGACTGGGTTGGCAGGAACCACAGCTGGGACTTGAACCTGTGATTTTCCACTCCTGAACACACTGGCTGTGTGTACTGCACCACCGTGTTGCCACAGAGATAGGGCAGTCCCTGGGGATACCATGACTGTTCGTCAGAAAGGGCCTGTCTGTTGCAATGCATGGCACCCACCTACACAGGGCTAGGCCATGGTCTGCTGTGGGCAGCTCCCACTGCCCCCTCCACCGCCAGTACCCCTCTGCCACCATGCTGATATGCCCTTCTGTTGGTGGTGCTGGTGGTGCGCAGTAGCAGGCCATCCAGTGTGCTGGTAGGCGGCTGCCTATGGTGCAGGTTCTGTGGTAAGGGTGCCCGCATAGATGTCCACGCTTCCCCCCAGCACCGCCTGCCAATGTTCTGTGCCCTTGGGGGTACCTGCTGGATACTATCCCCTGTGACACTGTAGGAAACACACTCGTGCCCATGTTGGGACCTCATCAGTTGCTGTCTGGCTGCTCTACTGTTTCACCATTCCTATGGGCCACTTAGGCATCACCCTGGGCCACACTGTGGCCCAGCTGCACCACAGCATGTGCCACCTGCAGCCCTCTGTATCCCCTTTTCCAGCATCTGTCCAGTTGCCCATTCCGACATGCCCACCCTGCTGTTGCGGAACATGTGCATGCCATAGAAAACCTGTCCAATAACAAGGGGAAACCGTGATCAGCACTATTTCACTGTGGGATAATTCACCTTGTATGGGGACAGTGCATAGACCCTTCCAAAATTAATATCCTTTTTTTGGAGCTTTCTCGGTAGTGTTTTTTGATGTTTCCCATTCACATCACTATTGGCCAGCTTGGTTATGTTTGTTTTACATTTTGTTCAGGTCATTTTCAGTATTTATTTGCCCTTTTGTTCTGTGCACATGTATCACAATTATCGCTTTTTGTAGGTTTCCCTGGCTTTGCTATATATTGCTGACCGAAATGTTTCTCTTTCCTGCAATTGTGTGCTAACGCCTGGTTTTCAGTTGCGTTAGGATTCAGCCCTTAATTCCTCCGCGTTAGTGTGAAAGGGGCCTCTCCCCGCCCACTCCCTGGCCATTGACTCCTTCTCCCCGCCCTCTCTCCACCCTTTTTTGCACTTAACGCGGCCAGGAACATTAAGGCGCCTTAAGGCATCTTAACGGTACAGAATGTCACGTTAAGGCGCCTTAAGGCACCTTAACGTAGCCACTGCTTTGTTAACGCAGTTTAGTAAACATGCCAAGACTTACATGTGTCAGATTGCCGATGTAGATGCGGCAAGTCACAGCTGCCTTGAGTAGGCATAAGTGGCTGCACCTAGGTACCAGTGCATTCATATGCCCTTCTTTTATAAGGTAAAACATGTGCACACTTTACATTATAAAATCGGCCGAAACTACATGCGCTGAACTGCGTGTTGCCAATGTGGAACAATACAAAATTATTCCCTCAGACCATAATATGGCATGCCTACATTTCAGCACACATTTATGCATGTAAAGCATGGTATTTTAATGGTTTATGCACATAAATGGCTACTTATAGGTGGTACTTTTTGAAAGTATGTGTGTTGGACCAGTGGCGCATATTTTCACTGTGGGCATGCAAAGAAACGGATCTTAGGCAGAGCACAAATTATATACAGTACTACAGCTTACATGCCTTCTTGTAAAATGTAGATGCGGGCATTTATACTAGTCGTGCATATCTGACCACCTATGCTCTATTTTATAAAGTAAATTTATTTATTTATTTATTGTTTTCTATACCGCACTATTTATCATCAGCGCGGTTCACAGGCAACAAAAATTGTGCAATGCAGAACAGTCTAACATTGGATTTACATTAAACAGGGAGTTTAAAACATGGTGAACAGGTGAACTATATACAAATTAGTATCAAGGTTTTACATGTGATTTGGCATTATTTTGTGTGCATTTGGCATTAAATTGTGTGCATACTTCACTTTATCAAACAGGTGCAAAATATGCATGTTCAATCTACCGACCCTTATAAAATAACCCTTTTCAGGGGTAATTTTATAAGGAGTCACGTAAAGTTACTCACCTTCTACATGTTCAAACTGTTCAAATTGTCTAAACCATGATATTTAAGTAATTTATGGGCATTAATGGGCATTTACACATGTGCGTTAGTGGTCATAATTTTATAAGTTCGCACATAAAGCCTGATGGCGTGTGTTTTCACCATTTTTTTTTAAATTTATTTATGAGATTTGATAAACCGCCCAAACCAGAGTATCAGAGCGGTGTACAATAAAAGCAGGCTGCTAGAAAATTAAAGAGGGAAAAGGAACGCCATTCAATGGATAGGAAAGCACTGTAGAGATAGATAGCAAGAAAGAAAAAAAAGAGACAGAACAATATGGCTAAAGAGTAAGAGGTTATGGGAAGGACAAAGGAAAAGGGTGGGGAGGTGGAGGTGGTATATGGTATGGAGGCCTGCATAACTGTCAAGGGGGTACTGGGAGATCAAAAGCCTGGGAAAACAGATGGGTCTTGAGGAGGGCTTTGAAATGTGGAAACGAAGGTTCGGTGCGGAGTGAGTGGGGAAGGGAATTCCATAGAGCAGGACCTAAGAAAAAGAAAGTGGAGTGACAGGTAAGTTCGAGATGGGCTTGAGACGGGGAGGGAAGAAAAAGGCGGTTACCATGGGCATGTGCATGGGTGGACTGTGGCCAGAGCACTCAAGTGCACATATAAATTATAAAATTCTGAAATTTAAACACGTTATTGACAAATCTAGGTATGGGCACTGACACCACTTTATTTATTTATTTAGAAACTTTTTTATACCACTATCTCTACAAGTTGAAGCGGTTTACATTAAACGTTTACATGGAAAAGGAAGGTTACAAATAACTTTGTATATACATAATTAGAGTTAAGAGAATAACTTAGGATAGAAGTATTGTAACAAAAGAACTTTGGATAGAAGTATTATAACAAAAATGAACAAAGAACTTAATTTTAAATGAATTGGGCGAATAAGTGTGGTTAAGGCTGTTTAGGGTTTTAAACATTAATGAATTTAACATAAAGTGAGAAACCCAGTATGGGTGAGTTGGGCCTTGATAGCAGGAGTTATGATCTCTAAGGGTTATGTTTGATCAGGAGCGTTAGATCCATAATGTTAGAGGAACAGGTAGGACTTTATTTTTTTACGAAACTTGGCAATGTGGTTGGGGAGGGAGTTCCAGATGAGGGGTGCGAGAAGTGAGAAGGCTCCTTTGGATGTCGTTTGGTTGCATCTAGATTGAAGAGGCAGTACCATTAAGATTTATTGGTTGGTTTTCCGTCTTTCTCTGGTTTCAGGGGGTTTTAGAATGAGTTGTTGTAGTGCTTGGGCTGATTGCTGATGTAGCAGCATTTTGAAAGTGGCCAGTATTATTTATTTATTTAACAGGTTTTATATACCGCTTTATCATTTCAATCAAAGCGGTTTACATTGTAACTTAAACTTGGTAATGTACATTAAACAGGGACATTGATAACTTGGATTTTTCTGACTTTATTTCTAATTCTCATATATATTGGTAGCCAGTGTAAGTTGTATAGTATGAGGGTGAAATGATTTCCGTGTGGGGTATTTGATATAATTGTTGCAGTTGTATTTTGAACCATTTGTAAGGGTTGAAGTGTTGTTTTTGGGAGTCCCTGATAGATAAAGTTACAGTAGTTCAAGAGTAGAATTATGAATGCTTGACAGATGTCCCTGAAGTCAGAGTACTCGAGTAGTGGTCATAGTCCAGCGATGGCGAACCTATGGCACGCATGCCAGCTGTGGCACGCGAAGGCCTTGCAGCTGGCACGCGGGCCATAGGTCCGCAAAAAAAAGAAAAAGCTGTCTCTGACTGCGGACGCGGCAAGGGCAGAATGCAGCGTCCCGCGGGGCCCCCTCCGCCCGCTAAGCCCCTCTGCAAGAGCTTTCAGATTCGCGAGGGAGAGCGTCTCCCTCGCGTCTCTGTTAAGCCCGCAGGGGCTAATGGGAAATTTCCCATCAGCCCCTTTAGACGCGAGGGACTGATGGGAAATTTCCCATTAGCCCCTGCGGGCTTAACAGAGACGCGAGGGAGACGCTCTCCCTCGCGAATCTGAAAGCCCTTGCAGAGGGGCTTAGCGGGCGGAGGGGGCCCCGCGGGACATTGCAATCTGCCGCGGCAGCAGCCAGAGCCTGCTTTTTTTTTTTAAAAATTTGCCGGGGGGGTTAGGACTGCTAATGGGCAGGGGGGGGGGGGTAGGACGGCGAATGGGCCGGAGGAGGGGGGGGGTTAGGACTGCTAATGGGCAGGAGGAGGGGGGGGTTAGGACTGCTAATGGGCAGGAGGGGGGTTAGGACTGCTAATGGGCAGGAGGGGGGGGTTAGGACTGCTAATGGGCAGGGGGGGTTAGGACTGCTAATGGGCAGGAGGGGGGGGGTTAGGACTGCTAATGGGCAGGGGGGGAGGTTAGGACTGCTAATAGGCAGGGGGGGAGGTTAGGACTGCTAATGGGCAGGAGGGGGGGGTTAGGACTGCTAATGGGCAGGAGGGGGGGGGTTTGGACTGCTAATGGGCGGGAGGGGGGGGGTTAGGACTGCTAAGGGGCAGGGAGGGGGGGTTAGGACTGCTAATGGGCAGGAGGGGGGGTAGGACTTCAAATGGGCTGGGGGGGTAGGACTGCTAATGGGCAGGAGGAGGGGGGGTTAGGACTGCTAATGGGCAGGAGGGGGGGGTTAGGACTGCTAATGGGCAGGAGGGGGGGGTGATAGGACTGCTAATGGGCAGGAGGGGGGGGTGTTATGACTGCTAATGGGCAGGAGGGGGGGGGTGCGGCGGGGGGGTAGGACTGCTAATGGGCTGGGGGGGTAGGACTGCTAATGGGCTGTGGGCTGATGGGGGCTGTCTGGAATGGGGTGATGGGGGTTTTAGGGCTGGAAGTGAGTTGATGGGGGGGGGCTAGGACTGGTATTGGGTTGGGGGGTTGCTAGGACTGGAAATGGGCTGATGCAGGGACTAGAAGGGAATGGATGCTGGGTGAGGCTGGAACTAGAAGGGAGCTGATGTTGGGGGAGGATTAGAATGGGATGGGGCTGGGAGAGTAAAATGGAGAGGGGAAAAATATTTTGTGTGGGAGGGATAAAAAATCTACAATTGGCCGGGTATTGGAGAGTAAGTGGGGATTGAGGATGGAGGGGTAAAATTTGAGTGGATGAAATAGGAATGAGGAAAGAGCAAAAGGAGAAAGATTAGTATGTTAAAGCGGATGTAGAGAGAGAGAATGGAAAAAAAACTAGAAGAGAGAAGAAAGGACAAATGGACAGCAGATGATGGAGAGTTAGCAGAAACATGAGAAGCCAGAAGAAAGTGGCTGGAGCAATTGCAACTGTGTAACTGAGCTGAGGTATTCTGTTTATGTAATTCCTTTTTGACATTGCCACTTGTTCTCTTTCCCCAGTAGGTCATGTATTGTTATTGTCTGAAATGTATTGGTTTAATATTTGCAGTGTTGCCTTTTGATAGGTATGGTGTGGTGCTTTGTGAGTCCTGGTAGTGCTGTTAGGATACGGCGGGTTTGCTATTGGTTCTAAATGGGCAGTGTTTGTAGTAGTTCCTAATGTGCCTGGCGGTTGGCACTGGATTATAGTAATGTAGAAATCTTTTAGTCTGTCTTTATCCATACACTCATTAAGAGACATGTTTACTAAAAGTTAGTGTATGTTAGCATTATGCAAATATTTATGCAAATTGACGTGCTGGCACTTTGAGGAAATTCTTTGGTTTTGTGCGGCAGTTTGGGCACTCGGGCTCAAAAAGGTTAGCCATCACTGTCATAGTCTGTTAAGTATTCAGAGTTTGTGGTATGCAGCCTTTGTAACATTTTTGATATAGTGTTGAAAGGTTAAGCCTTAGTCAAGTGTAATCCCTAGGTATTTAACCTGGCTTTTTACTTCCAGAGTTGTGTTTAGTAACTTGATGGTGGTAGGTGGGATGAACACTGAGTTTCTTATTACGTGGAAGACCTCTGTTTTCTTATAATTGATGGTTAGGTTATGTTTGTGTAATCCAGATTAGCTAGGGAGAACGCAGTGTAGATTAAGATATCATCTGCATATTGTGGTGGAGAAGCAGCCGCTGAGGGCAGAAAAAAAAAGGGAAAACTGCCTTTTTTTTCTTTTACCCATAAAACTGCAGGCACTGAAAGGGTTAACACCAATACTAAAGATAAAGATTTCTCACAGAGAAGTGCAGACCTAAGCACACGCCCTGTTCCCATGGAGATAGAGGGAGGAGAAGGGAGTGGTTTGGGGGTGGAGTCAAAGGGGATAGGACAGCCCCAAACATTTAGGAACGGAAGCTGCACGCATATAGCAGAGGAGGAGAGAGAGAAGGAAGACCAGTATGAGGGAGAGAGGACACAGACACAGAGGACACGAGGGTTCCAGGAAGGAAGGACAAGAAACCCATGGAAATCCCTTGCACAGAAGCAATTGAGAACCAGGAGCAAAGAGCTGACAAGGCCAGTGGAAAGCTCAGGGGAGGAGTCCTCAGAGGAGGAAATATTCTCCAAGAGTTCATGGCTCAACTCTTCTCCTAGTAAGGAATCTGTAAGGAGGAAAAAGCAGCACTAATAAGGTGAGCCCTTTACAACGTTTGAAAGGCTTATTAGACAAAGAGGGTTTTTCCTGCCCTTCCCCCACAAGCTCACACACTGTTAAGGGTACCTGGGAGAAGCTCCTAAAGGCTGTGCAAGCTAGTGAGGCTTCTCAGGAAGATACCAGGGAAACAGTTACCAAGAAGAGTCTAGTGTGGAGGATATGGACTTGGGAGACACTGTGGATTTAGACAATGTCTCAGACATGGAAATAAGCTGTGCAATCTGTGCTAAAGAAGTATAAAGGACCCAAATAGGGTTTGAAAGCAGAAAGAAACCCAGCTGGTCTTGATTACTGAATGCATCTGTGTTACCTCGTGCTAAGTAAAAGAACTGAAGGAAGTTTGGTATCTGGAATGAGCCAGAAGTTCTTTTACAAGGACATTTTAAAGCCCATTACTTTTTAGCTGTGCTTTTAAAAGTAGCTGCCCTGTTTAAAGCTGCTGGGGAAGAAGCTGTGCTGAAAGTTTGTATTATAATTGGAAAAGAATTCTATTGCTTGTGAAAGTATCCAGGTGGGCCAGGAAGTCTTGCTACACCTACTGTGAAGTAACAGAGGGTGGTATAGCGCCTCCTGGAGACCAGGAAACAGAATACTGCTGAAATAGAGTTTTTATCAGGAAGCAAGTTTAAAAGCTGTATCAAGCCAAGGACTGTATAATAGGCTTGTGTGCTGTTATTAGGAGAAGTATCCTTAATTTTGTTTTGGTCAACTTCAATCAATTCATGTCAAAGAATTGAACCGGTTAGGAAATCCTTGTTTCTAAAAATAAAGAAATATTTCCTGCGACCTTTGCACTTGGCTCTAATCCTTTCGGCGACACAACTACATGCTATTGGGCTAATTTCAACAAAGGACAATCGGCGCCTCCCCTGTAGCCCTAGGCAACCGCCTGGCCACATGGGGGCGCGCCGACAATATATGTGATACAGGATGTTGTATTGTCATGCAATGCAATGCAATGTGTTCCTTCGAGTCAGTCCTGACTCCTGGCGACCCAGAAGCTCCTGGGTTTTCTTGGCAGTGTCACCGGAAGTAGATTGCCAGGCCTTTCTTCCGAGGCAATGGAGGGTTAAGTGGCTTGCCCAAAGCCACAAGGAGTGCTAGTGGGAATCGAACCCTGGTTGCTTGTCATATGATGTCACATATTTGTTGAATGAATATATTAAAATGCAGGGATGATAGTGCTGATCCTTGAGGGAGACCTTGTTCCCGTTGTATCGATGTGAAGTAGTATGCCCAACTTTTACTTGTTATTATCAGTTCTCTAGGTATGACTAGAATCTCTGGAGCATTGTGCCTCCTAGTCCTTTTGATTGTAGCCAAGCAAGGAGGTGTCCGCTCACTTGTACCCCTACTTTATAAAGTCAATTATGTGCAGAATTGACTTTATAAAATAGGTGTGAAATACATGCAGAAAAACACATGTTAACTACGCAAGACTATAAAATTGCACTCTTACTCCAATACATCTCCTTCCCCTCTCCCCCACACCAAAAAATTAAGTTTGCTAGTTGTTTCCTCTGTCCCATGCTCTCTCCTGTACCTAGAGTCAAATTAGACAACACACTTTGTACAGCAGCCCAGTTTAAACTTATATTTGATATTTTGCTGCTCAAAAAATTCCATCTCATGCATAAAATTGATCCACACTTGAAAAAGTTACTATACTTTCTCCATCGAATACCTCAAAATTTCTTTCTCCACCAGTAGCAAGTCTATCAAGATAAACCTTTTTCTTTTTTCTCTCTGTAGGCCGTTATCTTTCAATGGCTTCTCAGTGCCAAAAATCTAAATATTATGGTGGTCATTCTGAACAGCGTTTAGCGGGGATATACGTCCAGTTTGGATATACATCCCCTGCCAAATGCTTGTTCCCGATTTCCTACCCAAACCTCCCCTCATGTACAGAGGAGATGTACGGGGAGCTCTGGATGGGGGTGGGAGGGCAGGAGGAGGAAAGTGGGTGGGGCAGAGGCGGGACCATGACCCCGGATGTACAGGGTCAATTCCAGCCGTGACCCTGTATGTCTGGGGTTGTAGAGATAGACAGGGTACTTATTCCACCTTGGAGGTAGAATAAGTCCTCCTGACATCTGTGGACCGGGCAGGCAGGCCCTCCCACAGCAACAATCAGTGGCAGGTGAGGACCCTCCACCCAATCTTGGCCCTGGCAGGCCCCTCCGGGGGGTCATACGGTGGGGAACAGCTAATTGTTGGTTTTGCAGGACATCAGGGCTCCTGAATGGCATCCCAGTGCCATGGTGACGGGACATCATAGCACCCGGCCCCATGCAGAAGCATAGGACGCCTAGATGGGGGGGGGTCCAGACATGCAGCAGGCCTGAATTGGGGCATGTCTGGGCAGTCTAAGTGCCCCGATTCTGCTCTTGCGGGAACAGCTAGCTCCCACAAGTGCAGAATCAGGGCCAGATCCGGGCACTCCAAATTTTGGATGTCCAGAGGGCCCGGACAGCCCCGGTTCAGAATTGACCTCTATTTCTACTCTATCACAGTCTGATTTATTTCCTTTATTACAGCTATGGCTTTATTCCATTGTTCTTGCAATACCAAGCACTCTAGGAAGGAAGGCTTGTATGCCTTGCCACATCTAGGTCTGTCTGAGCAGTGCGGCCGCATAGAACACAAAAAAATAAGTGACGTTTAGGGTTGCTGACCACCAGCCTCAGCTCACCCCCCTCCCTCGCTGCATGCCTGGCCTTGTCCTGCCACTGCTTTTCCTTTTCCCTTTGCAGCGGCAGCAGACCTCCAATTTAAAAAAAAATTGTGGGTCATTCCGCCTCCACACTTGCATGGCTGGTCTGGTCCCTCCCTCCTCTGGTGCGAACATACAATATTGATCGGACTAGCCATGGAAGTGCAGAGTTGTAAATACCGCTGCCACCATGGCCATCACCACTGCTGCCGCCAAGGGAACAGGAAAAGCTGTGGCAGGACAAGGGCAGGCCAGGCAGGCAGCACAGAGGGGAGCCAGCCAAACATGAAGGGTAGGATAAGATTGAGAGATCCTGGACATGGGGGGTCAGGGGCCGAAGGGCTATGCTGAGCAAGGGAGGATGGGGCAAATGACGAAAGTCTGATGTCTTGGGGGCGCCAGTTTTGCAAGCCACACAGGGCACATTTATGGCTTGGTATGGCTCTGCTTGTATGTCCCCTTCTGTACTTTATATTTTATATAGAGATAGCCCTCCCAGAATTCACTTTTGCCCCACTCTCTTGTGAAATACATGTTCTGCGTAGAATCTTAAACTGTATTTCTTACACATTTACATCCTTTGTAACCAGAGCTATCTCCTCTTTCCAAAGTTGATGCCATCACCACCTCTCACACATTCTTAAACTACTACCATTCCAGGGAGTCTATGTAATCACCACCACAAAAAACTCCCTGCCGATTTTGTATCACTTGGACATCTTATTCAGGCAGGGCTTCATTTTCATAAAAGGTATATCCAGAATTGTTTTTAGCAAGTCCCCAGACCTTCACATTTTAATGTCCTATGTTAATATGGCAGGCCCCAATTATTTTTAAATTGTTAAAATTACAGGAATTCTTCCCTATTTATTCCCAGCAGCTATTCTCTTTGGCCATTCTCAACGTCTTGTTTTTTCTGTTCCCGGGGCAAAGTTTGGATTTCCCTTCATCTGCAAGAACCTGGATAACCCACCTCCTTTACTCCTCTATCATTTCCATGCCATTCTGAGTGGCAGCAAAAACTGCTGTATACCTCTCATCTGCAATTGCTGCATCATTTAATAGTCCCTATGCGGAGAACTGATGCCTTCTCATATACATTTCATGTATCCAGTGCTGAAGAGCTGAAATATTATAAAGACATAGGTGTGGTTCATCTTTTCCTTGTCTCTTTTCAGTGCCAAAATGGAATATTCAGTTTTAAGATTTTTTTTTGAGCACCATATAAAATTTCTTATTCTCCCTTCATACTGCTCCTTATCTATCTTCTTTATCAACAAGCATAGTTTGCAGCAGGTACAGAATTTTCATAAGCATCACCATCTTTACCAGTGCTATTCACCTGGCCAGGAGAAATGGCAGATCTTTCACCTGGCATCCAAATATTTTATATGCTCTATTTTGTCTTTAATGTTTGGTTTATACATAACCTGGCAGTTCCTGTTCTACTAAATCCCTAAATACTCCATAAGCTACTGCGACACTCCTGCCCGGGCCCGAGAGCTTACAGGCAGGAGTGGCCTTGTAATGTCCCTGAGGAATGAAGCTTGTACTGGCCCCTGCACTAAGGTACCTCTGCGCCCAATAAAATGCCATTATTGCACGATAAGGTACCTTATCGCTCGTTAACGTGGAAGAGCACACGTTAAGACTGCTTAGTAAACATACCCCTTAATCACCATTGTTTTCATACTTGGTTTTGAAAAGCACAACAGTAATCACATTGTACACGTATAACAATGGAAATGTAAAACGGGAAATTACCAGCCCTGCTCTAAATGGGACATATAATATATAAAGGAAGTCTGATGTACTGATATCTATAAACGTATTTCATATATTTATATATCTGCGGATGATACTATTCTTCCCTCTTAATTTGACTTGTGTTCGTCCTTCTTTTTTATCTTTCAATTTTAATTTGTGTTTATTATCATTTTTATACATATGATTATCATTTTCTGTTTACACATATGCATTTTTAATTATTGATGTTTCAATGTTTTTAAGCCCATTTATATTGCTGTTATGTTTATATTTATTTTATATATTTTATCATGTTATGTTTTTATCTATTTAATGTTGTTTGTTTGCAGTTCTCATCCCCCTGATGAAGGCGTTGCCAAAACGCGTTGGGGCATTCTTTTATCAATAAAGCGCTTGTGACCACCACTACCTCTTGCCCTTTGTGTTTCCAGGGTAAAATGCAGGGACATGCTCTGCAAATGCCACAGCTGAGACCAGAACCTGTGACCTTCTATTCCTAGACACGCTAGCTGTGTGTAGTGCACTGCACTATTGCCACATAAGCACAGCACTCCCTGGGGCTACCTTTGTTTTCCATCAGACAGACCTTGTCTGTTGCACTGCACACCATGCCCTGGTCCATTGCAGGCGAGTGCCCTCTCCACCACCACCAACACTCCCTTTGCCATGCTGACATGCCCATATGCTGTCGGTGCTGGTAGTGCGCAGTCCCAGACCATCCGATGTGCAGGTAGGTGGGTGCATAAGGTGCAGGGTCTGGAGAGAGGATGCATACATGGATATCCACACATCCCTCCATCACCGCCTGCCAATGTTATGTCCCTTACACCTGGGGGAGAGACGGCTGGGGGGTGTCAAGTTGGTAATCTAGCAACTATTGGCTAGGGTGGACCAGGTAAACGTAGTTAGATTATGTTATGCCAGCAGACAGCCTATGGCATGCAATGCAGGTACTGTGTACCCAGTTTGGACTACTGGGTGTATATATGTTTCAGACGACTCATGGTCACACCCTGCACTGCCTTACCAGGGGCTGTAGTAAAGGGTGTTTGTTTCACTGGGTTTACGAACAGTTTGGGACGTATCCTGAGAAAGGTCCATTACAGGCATAGTGGTACTTGTGTGACCTTTGGGATACCTGCTGGGTACATGTCCCCTGGATGGAGCACAGACAACTGGGCATGTTTGACCTTAGTCAGATGCTGTCTTGCTGTTTTCCAGTTTCTGTGTTCCTATGTGTCACCTAGGTGACAGTCTAGTCTTCCCTGTGCCCCAGCTGCCCCCACTGCATGTTCCACCTGCAGCCCCCTTTGCCCCATTTGCACCATGGCCCCTTATAGCCTCTTATAGTGCTGCCCCTTATGCCTCTTATAGCGCTGCCCCTTATGCCTCTTATAGCGCTGCCATAGTGATGGCAGCGCTATAAGAGCCTCATCATCGAGCTAACCAGTGCAGCACAAAGAGTTCACCTTAGTTGCAATGGTACAGATGTAAATAGTTACCCATGTTCTTGACCCAAGTTCTAGTACCTGTTAATTGTAAACGCAGATCAACCAGTTTGAAATGTGTATATCGTGGTTCCATGTAAACCGCACTGATGAGGAATAGCGTGGTATATAAGAGAATGTAAATAAAATAAATAAATAGTGCCCTTTCATAATTGGGCACTATGCTGTTGCTGCAAATGGAGCACTACTATCACTTTTACTTGGGCTCCCTGTCTGTGCTGTACATTGTTGACACTGAAATGGTCTCTCTCTCCTGCAAAAGTGCATTTACCGACATGTTTTCACTGGCGGTAAAGTCCTGGCATTACTCTTCTAGCGTTAGTGTAACAGTGTCTTCTCCCTGCCCACTCCCCACCCATTGACCCCTACTCTCCGCCTTCTCGCCACCCTCTGGGACATTTATCACTGCCGGTAACGTTACCGCGCAGTAACATTACATTTGGTAACATTACTGTACGTTAAAGATACATTAGGTAATGTTACTGTGCGTTAACGTTACCGATGCTACATTACCGCAGTTTAGTAAACATGCCCCTAAGAAAACACTAGCACATTCTTCAAAGGTTGGAATGTTTTTCTCAGAAAGATTTTGCAATACCATATACCAGCTGGCACAGCATAAGAAATATCTTAGTACTATCTGTGTTACTCTGTACAGAAAATAAAGTTTCAAAAAATTTAGTTGGTCACTATAATCGTGGAAACTATGATATCTGACTTACCTTTAGGATCAAATGGATCAATATTTATTCACAGTAGTTAGTGGATTATTTTTTTAATGCCGGCAATTGTTTAAATAAAAAACAGATATTCAGCACCACTATCTGGATAGTGGCCAGCCCTGAATATCCGGTCGTTACAGTCAGACATGTTCACTGTCTGTATAGTGTTAATTTTCAGTGCTGCTATCCAAATAGCCTTTTTAGTTTTTTGCTGTCCTAAGCTATCCAGATAACTATATGTATAGTGCTGCTAATTGCTGCCATATGCACAAATCAAGGGGCTGCCCTGGATATACCTCCAGACTACTCTACCATTATCCGGACAGCAGTGCCAAGGCAGTCAGCAAAAATGTATAGGTGGCATTATCTGGACAGTGCCACTGATTATCTCGCTGGGTAGTACTTATCCAGATATCAGGTTCTGCTGTCTGGGTAAGTGCCTTTGAAAACTGATCCGAAAAAGTTTCTGAGGCTATTTTATAAAGACACATAGGGGGATGTTTACTAAATTGCGGTAACGTTACATAACGCGCGGTAACGTAACTTAACGATCGTAAAGTTCCGCGGTGCGGTAAAACACCGCAGAAGGTGGAGAGAGGGTGGAGAGAAGGGGTCAATGGGCGGAGAGTGGGCGGGGAGAGGCTCCCTTCACACTAACGCGCTGATCTGAAGAGCTGAATCCTAACACGATTGAAAACCTGCCGTTAGATGCACATTTGCAGGGGAGAGAAACCATTTAAGTGGCAGCAATGTACAGCATAGGCAGGGAAACCTACAAAAGTGATAAGGGTGATACATGTGCCCAGAACAAAAGGGCACATAAACATTGAAAATGACCTCAACAAACTGGAAAAAAACCATAACCAAGCTGGCCAATAGTGATATTAATGGGAAACAACACCCCCCCCCCCCCCCCGAGAAAGCTCCACAAAAAAAGATATTAATCGTGGAAGGGTCTATGCTCCATCCCCATACCAGGTGAATGAGCCCACAGTGAAATAGCGCTGATCAGGGTTTTTCCCTCCATTGGACAGGTTTCCTATGGCATGCACATGTCCCGCAACATCAGGGCGGGCATGTCGGAACGGCAACTGGACAGATGCCAGAAAAGGGGATACAGAGGGCCGCAGGCGGCACATGCTGTGGTGCAGCTGGGCCACAGTGCGGAATAGGGTGATGCCTAGGTGGCCCATACGAATGCTGAAACAGCAGAGCAGCCAGACAG
Source organism: Ichthyophis bannanicus (assembly GCA_033557465.1). Classification (NCBI taxonomy): domain Eukaryota; kingdom Metazoa; phylum Chordata; class Amphibia; order Gymnophiona; family Ichthyophiidae; genus Ichthyophis; species Ichthyophis bannanicus. The sequence continues at coordinate 513,531,847 of CM066033.1, forward strand.
CAACTGCTGAAGGCCCAACATGGGCACGAGTGTGTTTCCTACAGTGTCACAGGGGATAGTACCCAGCAGCTACCCCCAAGGGCACGGAACACTGGCAGGCGGGGCTGGGGGGAAGCGTGGACATCTATGCAGGCACCCCTACCCCAGAACCCGCACCATAGGCAGCCGCCTACCCGCACACTGGATGACCAGAGACTGCTCTCTACCAGCACCACCAGCAGAAGGGCATGTTAGCATGGTGGCTGGGATACTGGTGGTGGAGGGGGCAGTGGCAGCTGCCCAGAGCAGACCGTGGCCTAGCCCTGTGTAGGTGGGTGCCGTGCACTGCAACAGACAGGCCCTGTCTGACGAACAGTCATGGTATCACCAGGGAATGTACTGACTCTGTGACAACATGGTAGTGCAGTGCACAAAACCAGTGCATTCAGAAGCAGAAGGTCACAGGTTCAAGTCTCAGCTGTGGTTCCTGCCAACCCAGTCCCCATATTTTACCCACTACTACAACGTGCTAATACAGACAGAACCTTTATTGCAGATGACGTAAACATGCCCAAAACACCTACATTTTATCCTACAGAGCACAGATACCATAAACATGTGCATTACCTAGAGCAGAGTCTCCCAAATGCAGTCCTGGAGGGCCAAACACCATTCCGGTTCCTGCGGCCTCTACTAAAGATGCCTGTGCTGCATTTCTATGCGCCACCCCCATGGTATGCAGATGTATCTCATGCATATTCATGAGGGACAGCATGAAAACCTGAACAGTGTTTGGCACAGCAGGACTGGAGTTGGGAACCTCTGCTGTAAAGCAGCAGCCAACAGGGGCAGACACACCCGCACCCACAGGCGCCATTATCCAATGCCTCCTGGAGAGGCAGGATGCTGGGCCCTGCATGCATCTCCCAATACTGGCACTTGCATACCTTAGCAATGCCACCCTAAACCTGGGAATATGGCACACAGCTATCAAAAGGTTGCTATGATCACTGACAGATAGCAATTCCTAAGTTAAGCTCAATTCGCTGATTGAGCTGCAGCATAGCAACCTTTCTGATGTCTGTGGAGTGTGCTTCAGGTCTGGTGTCTGACAGTGTTTACCACCCTGGGGAGTGACCCCAACAGTATTGCTTACCATAGCCATGCCTGCACTGTGCCCAGGACTGGTGCGGTTGCCAGGGCTGCGAAACACCTCTATAGTTGCACAATGCTGGCATAGGTGTGGGGAGTGTGTGTCTGTCTATCCAGTGTGTGGTGGCTGCAAACACCCTCCACAGCCCACACTGCTAGCACTGTTGCCAGTATTGGCCTGCCAATGTGCATAATGAGGAGCAAGGTACCGTGAGAATAGCCTGGATAGGGTGGCCTGGCCTGGATGCATCTGCACAGGGCATAAGGCAATGGCTCAGACATTGTAGTGCCCAGCCACCACCTGCACGGACAGGGTGGCCACATCATGTCCTGCTGGGAGGTCACTCTCACCCTGACTGAGCAGTGACCACGGCATGGCTAGGTTCCCCATAGTGCTCTTATGCCATTTCTCTCTTTGTGATATTTATGGGTTTTCTTTTGGGGCCCAATCACTGACTTATATGCTTGGTGTGTATGCTGACATCCCCATTCTGGGTACATGCATCTCCTCCAGGATCATGCACTATGAACTAGCTAGCAGACTGTCTGCAGCTAGTATTTGTCTTGCTGGAGCACCTTGCAGGGTGCAGCGGCTGGAGGCTTGCTGCTGGAGAATGTCAGATAGTGGTGGGGCCAGCTGAGCATTTCCAGGCCTACTGTCTGTCTGCTATTGTGTTATTGAGGTGTACTGCTCTGCATTGCCTGTCCTGTAGAGTGTCTGTTCCCCAGCAGGACTGGGGTTGCTGGTCCCCTCTACTGCTACCATTGGAAGGAGGTAGAATGTGGATCTATTGGTGGGTGATCCTGTTTCTCACCCTGAGCCCCAGAGGGTGGGTTGTGTGGTGGTACATAATCTGCCTATGGGTCCAAACACCCCACCACCACCACCCCCCCACCCTCCCTCCACCCTCCACCCTCCCCTCTCCACCCCCCTCCTCCAGCCCCCCTCCACCCAATATGGCGCCCTATCAAACGCCTTATAAGGTGTCCTATAGGGGACATTATAGGGTGCCTTGGCGGACAGTACACTTTATAATGTGCCCTATGGAGTGCGTTATGGGGTGCCTTATGCGGCACCATAGGTTACACCACCGTGAGGGTGTGTTTGCTGGCAGCACTAATTAAAATACAGGTCAAATGCCTCAACAATCACTACTTAAATGTAAAGGCTGATGCCTCAGCCAACCTTATACATTAGGCCCACTGGGGAATTGAACCCATGATCCCAGTACCATCAGTCAGTATAGTAACCATTGTGTTACAGCTCTGTTGCTGTGCTTGAATGCCTGCGTGCCTTCTTAAGATTGACGCACGGTAACGTACCATGTAGCGCTCGTTAATTTATGGCGCCTTGTAACACGCGTTATCGGTAACGATGTACCGCCCATGTCCTTATTTGGGATTTCTGCTTCTACCGCGGATCCTAACGCGAATCACATTAGCGCAGTTTAGTAAACATACCCCATAGATACTTATGTTGTCTTTATGAAACAGCCCTAAAACAGATCCCTCTACCGGTTATAAAATTACACTCTTAGGAGGTCTTTTACTAAACAGCACTACTGTCAACGTGTACTCTGGTGTGTGCTGAAGGTACACTGGGGCACTCATGACAGCGCGGGCCAATTTCTGTGCTGTGAATGGTGCATTGGAGTGATAAGGGGCAGGTTAGGGGCGGAGGTGGACGTGGTGAACACTGCACAGTTAGCACAGGGTAAGCATCGCATGCTGTGACCCTTGCAATTAGCGTGGGTTCACCTAATGCCATCTCAGTAGGTGGAGTTAAGTGCACCAGTGCTATTAGTATGCCATTTTAGGGAACATGGTACCGTGTTAAGTGCCAGGAACATGTTTTCCACATTCCCAACAATTAACATGATGATGCTGAATGTAACACGCCATGGTTTTGGAGCTATTTGGCATGTTAGGTGCAACACCTTAGTGCCCTCTAGTAACCCCCTTAAAGTTAAGAGATATGTTGACTAATTGCTGCATGAGAAATTATTACTGCATGTGCTCACTACATTTCTCAGGAGATCTCTGAAAACCTTTACGCTTTGCAAATCAACTGTTGTACTTATATTCAAAACCCTTATCTGGACAGCCAATGGGAGGCCAGCCAGATGAGTGTGGTGGGTGAGATATCCCATGGCACTATGCAGCCAATAGACATGGAGGAGTAGCCTAGTGGTTAGAGTACTGGCTTAGTAAGTGAGCAGTGTTTGATTCCGACTAGCACTCCTTGTAGCCTTGGACAAGCCAATTAACCCCCCCATTTTCTCCAAAGAAAGGCCTGGCAATCTACTTCTGCTCACATACTGCCAAGAAAACCCAGAAGCTGCTGGGTTAGTGCATTTAGCGTGGGTTCATCTAATGTCACCTCAGTAGGTGGAGTTAAGTGCACCGTTGCTATTTGTATGCCAGGAGTCAGGCACACATTACATTGTATTTGCAGGCAGACAGTGGCATTGACTATCTCTATAGACTGCCCCAGGACAATACTGTTAAAAGTTGGGAAGGGTGGACTGAGGATGGTGCCGGCACTATCTGAATACATGCTAAATTTATCCCGATAGTGTGATTTTCAAGCAGTACTTATCCAGATAACTTGGGCTGTTTGAATTGCAAGCCTAACTTGCTGTCTGGATAAGTAGCAGCTGAAAATAGCCACTTTCCAGATAAAGTCGGCACTTATACAGATAGCAGTGCTCAGCTTGGTTATTTAGCCGCAGCTACAATGAGGATACTGCCACTAAATTTTCTCCAAATATTTAAACACTACAGCTTATCACAGTGGCTTTTTATTATCGGCCCTTTGGAAAATCAGACCCTAATTGGATATACTTGGTTTTAAAGCTAAAGTCATGTGTATGGTGGTATTTATCAGCTTCTGACACAGATTTACTGTATCTTTTCAGAATCTGACTGCCTGCTGTTCCTGTGTATGTAAAACACGGAGGGCTGGATATTCAGCAGCAGTGGCAAGCAGCTTATTTGAAATGCTGACGCTGGTGTTTAAGCTAATAAGTTTATTCAGCACCATTATTCACGTAGTCAGTGGTGCTGAATAGATGTGGGAAGGCACATTATAAATTGTAAATGGAGATCAGACTTGAGAAGTTGAGGTCAGAAGACACACAACTTTGGCAGTCTTTTAGAAAAAGCTCTGCTAAACATAGATCCTTTTCTAAAACAGCGCAGACCTGTTTGTGTATTTGCCAATATGTGGAGACAGAAAATCCATTTTGCACATCTGCATGTGGGAAAAATCAACAGGAGAAACTTGGCAACTTCCACACGTATATAAGTCATTTTGCAAACCTATATGTAGAAATGCCGCCAACTAACTACCAATGCATCTATCTTTACATAATGTTTCGAGTAGGAAGCGCTATGGGCAAGTTCTGGCCTGATTGAGTAGCTTTGTGTATTGTTGTACACGTTATTCCAATTTCAAAAGGTCACACTCATTCAAGAAACAAGGATAAATTCCACACAGCATTAAAATTATCTACTTAAACTTTACTTCTCAACTTATAAAAGAAAAGCATAAGGCTGCCTTTTCATTCAGGGTCTGCAATTGCATACAAATAACAATAGGCATACAGCCTGTAATAAAAATAACACTGTGCCTTTAAGGCTAAGCTCTGTCACTCAATATTCCATGCTAGCTTGTAGTGTTCCAAGCAAGTTAGCCATTCAGCCCTCTTTAACCAATGAGGCAAAACAAATCTTTATGTTTATTTAAGAAACTTGTTATACCACTGTCTGCCACTAGGTACCAGAGCGGTTTACAAAATCAAATACCAAAAACAAGGAAGACATAAAACTGATACCCAGACTGCCCCATCACACCCTCCCCTGAAAGGCCAAAGTGAAGAAATGTGTTCTTAAGCTGCCTGCCAGCCAGGAACCACACCCTCCTGGCCAGGCTTTCCTTTTCCAACTATCTTAAGGTGGCTGAATGTAAATAAGCCCTTAAGGAGAAATGTGCTTCCCTTAGGCAATCTCCTGCACTTAGATAGCACCAGAGTTCTCCCCTGTTCTCTGAAGCACCCTCATAGTGCCTGCAGAACCAAAATACCATGATGTGCTATCTTGTACATCACACTAATTTCTATTTGGAGGAGAGAATAAATAATAGGAGATTTAGGAGGATAACCTCCTTAATCCTTCCTATAAAAAGCTGGCTAAAACAAGAAATTTTTGAAATCCTGTATGTGCCAGGAGGCAGCTGAAAATTCCAGTGGGGACAATTGTAGTCATACCCTATATTTATTTATTTAACATTTCTTATATATTGCCTTTCATGATATCAAGGTGGTTTACATTGAACAAACTGAAATTACATTGAACAGGGCATTATAACTTGGAGATAACTATGTCAGAGGGAACATGGGCAATGGAGGGTTAAGTGGCTTGTCCAAGGCCACAAGGAGCATCTGTGGGACTAGAAACTCCAGTCCTTTTGTCCCAAGGTTGCTGTCCACTAGTGGGATTTGAACCCCTAGACCTTCTGGCCTGAGGTACCTTGCCCCAAACACTCCCAACCACTCGTCCCTCAAACATATGAAATGGGTAATACACTTATGGATTTTTGACCTACACAGGCCACTCCCTAACCATTCTCCCTTGCAATATCTATGTAGTAAGGACATCCACGTGTAAAATTCAGCCCTTTCCATAATCGCCATTTCCACATGTAAACTCCTGATAATACATATGGAAATTGCAAATAAAGATTATAAAAAAACACCCATAATGTGTTAAGTGTTGCTACTGCTATCCATTTAGTCTAGGCCTGCCACTCAGCAGGACTAAGCTAAATGTATAGATTTTCCAGATAGAAGCTGAATATCACTACTTTCTGTATAATTTCACCATTCCTTCTTTGCTCCTGCTTGCTCCGCCCCTTCCCTATGCAGGTCATTCGGACCTCCGAATAGCAGAGATGTATTTCCAGTTTGGATGTTCAACCCCTGCTATTTGCAGGGACCTTATTCAGTAGACAGAGCTCCCCGCATGTATAGCGGCTTTGTGCGGGGAGCTCTAGATAGGGTGGGAGGGGGAGGGTTGGCAGGGCAGGGGCAGGCTGCATTACCTGGGCATACAGGGCCTATTCAGGCCACATCCCTGTACGTCCACCGGAGGAAGTGATCCAGGCAGGGAGCGCATCCAGAACCATGGGGCTGTGGCAGGTGAGGCCCCTCTGCCTGATCCCGGCCCTGGAACACCCCGCTGAGGGACAGGCAGTGGGGAAAAGCAGTTTGTTTCACTGACGGGCTTTCGGCGCTCCTGCTGTGTGACCCGGTGCCATGGTGATGGGACGCCATGGCACTGGCACACAGACAGGAGAACTGAGCGGGGCAGACAGGCAGACACTTGGGTGTAGACTGGCATGGAATGCTGTTCACACCGGCCCATCCAAGTGCACTGATTCTGCATTTGCAGGAACATTTAGTTCCCGTGGTTGCAGAATTGGGTATAACTGCAGCCTGTACATTTTCTGCACGTCCAGACAGCCTAGAGGTGCAGAGATCAGAATTGGCCTCCACATGAATAACATTGGGCTTGTTGGAGGAATTTTTAACCCATCTCCACCCTTATAATTTGAAAATGTAAGGATAGTGGACGCATACATTCACCAGCCACTGGTGGACATGTATGTTCATTTGAAAGTTGACTCCTCAGCCTCCAGAAAAATAACCCTTTATTAAATCTGTTGGGGGGAAGGGGGATATTCAAAGTCATTTAGTTGGTTTGCAGACCTACAAACCACCTAAATGATGTTCAGAGGGATATTTAGCAGCACAAACCAAATTAGTGCCGTGAATATCCCGCTGAGTACCATTTCTCCGCTAGCCGGTTATCCCAAGGCAGCAGAAGTTAGGCACCTGAAAGGCTCGCCTAACTTTCACTGTTTTAGCTGATCAGCCAGCAGCTGATCATCGCTAGTACTCAGCTAACATGCTACCCAGTCAATCTAGATATTCAGTGCAGGTGGCCAGATATGGCCCTGGCATTGAATATCTGGGTTCAAAGTTCAGCAACAATGGCTAGCCATTTTATCAACGTTAGCCGCTGCTGCTGAATGTCCCACCATCAGAGAACATTTTCACACTTTTTATAAAACCACACATTTCTGGCAAAATGTGTTACTTTACACTTAACATTAAGGGGCCAATGTGCTCAACTGCGTTAATGGTAAGATTAGCACTAAATAGCTGGATTAGCTATCATGCATTCTAAGCACTGCTAGTACATGTACATTGACTTGCAATAGTCAGTGCAAAATCTATGCTAATGAGGTAATGAATAATAATTCAGTGTGAATAATAGTTCACTGTGAAAAAATAATGTTAAAATGTGGAAAAGATATCATAAGTGCATTAATACAAATAACTTGTATAGGTTTAGTAGAACATTTTTGTATCCTTCACATTGACATACAAACTTTTATATATGCACTTTATATCCTTAGAAAATTTACCTCATTGGCATCCGTTAACACTGGTCATTACTATACACATTAACCAAAGCAATTTTGCACATCAGCCCCTTCATGAGGTTGCAGCATGTAACTGCAAGATTTCCATACAGACTTCATCGCTATGATGCAATTTTTGCATGCCCACTACATTTTACAAGAAATCTTTCGTAGATTTTGCACATTGCATAGAGACACTATAGGGCTTAATTGTATTAAAATGGCTAATTGTCATAGACAACCAAACTTCGCAATAAGAAATCTGCCTGTAGAGCTGAAGCTCTGAAACTATTCAGCTGTCTACGAACAAAATCAAAGTTTATCTTCCTAAGTCTCTCATTTTCTTACTGTGATTACAATAACAGTACAAATAAGAGGATCAGCACTTGGACTCTTTGCCAGGAAAACAGTACATAAAACTTACTGTCTCACCCTAGTATTCTCCATTTGTTTCCTTCTTCTGCACATATAAATCATAGTCTCCATTTGCTTTCTGAAAGAGAATCAATACAATCTTGTAGTCCTTCAGGATCCTCAAATGTTTTATTCTTTTTATTCACAGTCACTTTCATCCCTGCTGGACAGAACAATCTGAACCTTGCTTTCAAATTACTTGGTTGCTCTTGTATTGTCAGAAAATTCTTCCCTTTCTAAGGTGTGACTTTATTTAGAACCATGACAATCTAAATTGATGCTCGTACATTGACTTTCTTAACAGTATTTCCACTAATTGAGGGTATCTCATGATCTGAATCAACATTGATCTCAGATATTTCTTGTTTGTTCCTTGTGCTATAAGATAGCACTCTCTGAGGCCAGTTTTCAAAGTGATTTAGTCATGTAACTAACTAGTTACCCAAATAGATCCCCTAAACCAGCTAAAAGTATCCACTTGCATTCACAATATGTACATTTAGTTGGATTAAATAGAGGTGTTCTTAGAGGCATGCTTAGTGTGGGAAGTAAACATAGGACATGCAGAGGCATGTTTACTACAGTGTGCTAAGAAGTTAATGTGCCCTAACCTTTAGTGTGATCCACAGAAATGGCTACTGCACACTAGAAACATCCAGTGTGGTAAAAATGAGTGGATATGTGTGGAAATGGATGTGGACTACACAGTAAGTTAGTGCACAGTACTTCACCGCATATTGTCTGTCTGCCAATAGGGCAGGCACACTTAACCCCTTCTCAAGAGAAGGGGTTAAGTGCAACTGTGCCATCAGCATGCACTAATCATCCAGCACAGTAAATACCAAGTATAACACAATAGCATGTTTGTCCCATTTGCAGAATCAGGCATGTTGGGGGGGGGGGGGTTTCATCTATGTGTGCCACGAGGAGTGTCTGGGGTGCGTGCATGTGTATGTGTCATGGGCAGTGCAGAGGTATGTGTGTGTGTGTGTGTGTGTTGGCATATGTTTGCACATGGTAGGTCTATGCATGCGACAGGATGTTCTGTGTACATATGTGCATTAGGGGCTACGTATTCATATGTGTGTTAGTGTATATGATGAGGGGCTTCTGTGTGTGTTATTGTGTTGGGGAAGATTTCTATCTCTCTCTGCCCCCTCCCATATGCCATCCAGCATTCCTTCCCCCAACTCCATTCAGCATCTTTCCTCTTTTTCTCTCTCTCTTTCTTTGCCAGCACACTCCATCCAGCAACTCGTCACTCTCTCTGCCTCCCACACTCCTTCCAGCATCTCCTCTCTGTCTCCCACACTCCCACACTCCATCTAGCATCTCCTCTCTTTCTCCACTTTTGCTCTCACACTCCATCCAGATTTACATTCCCCTGCTGCCTCTGATGCTCTCGCTCATCCCCTGATGCTATTTCCAATGCTGCCGCTCACCCCCTAGACTACCTCCAATGCTGCCACTCACACCCCCATGCTTCCTCTGATGCCGGTGCTCACCCGCTCATGCTCACCCCCTCGTTGCCAGCAGGATCCAATATAAAATTATACTGACTACATTTAAATTAATTAACAATATCGCCCCATCATATCTATCTACCCTTATCCATAGACCTTCAGATAGTAGACTTAGAAGAAGGAGGACTCTCAATACCGTGCAAGTACCAGATACAATAAGAAAGACAAAGCAAATAACAAGCAACAGCGCCTTCTCATACGTAGCACCTACACAATGGAATAACCTCCCTGACCACTTAAGGGAGATAAAAGATCTCCAAACATTCAGAAAGGAACTAAAAACATACTTATTCACCCAACATTACTACCAATTTTCAGACCTGGCCTCCCACCCCCCATAGCTCATTCATACAATCTACCAAACCACCCACGCACATTTTAACACTATCCAAAGCTGATTGATGACACAGGTTGTAAATTTCGCAGTTTGTAAATATTTAAGAACTTGTTATTGTAATTTGTAAATAATTACATTGCCTAAATTGCCAAAGGTTCCTTTTATGAGCTGTAAATAATTATTATTGTTTATACCGTTTTGGTTTTTTTTGTATTTAGTTGAAATGTTGCATAATGTTCCATGTATTTTTTTCACCACTGTTCTCTGTAAACCGCCACTGATCTTGGGAAGTGACGGTATATAAAAGTTTTCAAATAAAAATAAAATAAATAAATAAATGCTACCTCTGACGCTGCTGTTCATACCCCCTATGATGCCTCTGAGACTGCCACTCACACCCCTCTCATGCTATCTCCAATGCTGACTCTCACTGCCCCCCCCCACAATGCTACCTCCAATGCTATCGTTCACCTTCCCCATAATACTTCTGATGCAACCACTCACCCCCGCCCCCCAGATGAGACCTCTGACATTGCTGTTTATCAAAACCTATGGCAGCATCATCAGAGAACCAAAAGAAAATCTGCAGAGCTATTTTATGCTACTGTTGATGGTTCTTCTTAGTCCCACCCCTTAGAAATAGGAACTCTCTATGTCAGAAGGGTCATTTTCAACAAAGGAAGCACGAAACCACGTGCAAATAGACCACCCAGTAAGAAACGTGGATTGCAATGAAGGAACGTATAAAATGTAACCTTTATTGAAAATTATTGTTATTCCTCTTCAGCCACTGGCCCAACACAGGCCGTGTTTCGTAAAAGCCTTCTTCAGGGGCTTGAATGGCTAAAATGTGTCATATAAAACAAGTTATATCATGCAAATAAAATTAATATAGACACAAATATTAAAAGAACAAAGCAAACATGTAAAAACTAAAAACATTAAACCTAAAACAATATGTAAATAAGACAACATATATAAATATGCAGCGAAAATCGGAGCCTAATAAATATGTAAATGTAACCACATATAAATGTAAATTCGTTACATTGTAAAATATAATAAATAAATACATAATATAATAACAATTAAAAACGAACCAATAAATAAATAACTATATGTGGACAGTTACATAAAAACATCATATACAAACAAAAATATTTATGTGTAAGATAATAAATAAATAAATTACTAAAATAATTTAAAACAAATGTGTATAATCCATAAAAATAAGTATAATAAATAAAAAACAACATAAAACACGCAAAGGATGTGATAAATATTAGAAACATACCTGTTTCTGATGTTATTTGTTACTGAACTATCTCTTGTAAGAAAAAAAGAAGGAAAAAAGAAGTAAAAATCTATAGATTTTTACTTCTTTTTTCCTTCTTGTGAATGGATTCATGGTAAATTCGGTGTGTGTAGGGTGTATGCAATTTTAACTACATACCCAAGATAATGATGAGATACTCACATTTTTTAAAACTATTCGAAAATATAAAAAAGTTTTTTATTGACTCTCTCCACAGGCTCAGGTATCACCAAAGTATTTATATTGGTCAAGTGTTCTCTTACACAGGTATCATCCCATTTTCCTATTATTGTTCATTTTTACAGCTTACATCATATGGTTCAACATAGTTTTAAGTGATTTTTTTAGATTAGAATATTTTATTATTTTTAACTTTTGGATGGTATTTTTGATTAAACACACATATAAGTTAAATAGGCACCGGCCATTTTTAATCCTCATTTTCTTGTCCTCATCCCTCATTTGTTTTGTTTTTTACTGAATGCCTTTTCAAAGTTTCGTTGTTATTTGCCTTAGGTTTATCATCTTATATGATATTACAAGAGATAGTTCAGTAACAAATAACATCAGAAACAGGTACGTTTCTAATATTTATTTATTTATTTTATTTATTTATTTATTTAACAATTCTTATATACCGCACTATTTGTTATCAGTGCGGTTTACATTTAACAAAGAGTTTTCAGATCAGAGAAGACTGATTGAAATTACATTATAACAAGGAATAAAACTTGGAGAACATGGGAAACTATTTACATATTAACATGTAACAGAATGGTTGAGGAATACAAGGAACTATATACATAAAGATATGGCATAATCGTTGATACTTGATCTGAAAGTACATAGGTTGCTTTAGGACTGACAAGTGAGTGCGTGGGACTTGAGCGTTATGTTGTGTGGGAGTCTTTAGTAGGGGAAAGGGGTTGGTTTCTTAGAGTCGGGGTGGCAGCTTGGGCAAAGTGGAGCAGAAAGAGGTGGTGTTTTATTGCTTTCCGGAATTGTAGAAGATCCCGGATCGCTCTGATTTCTGGGGGAAGGTCGTTCCAACATTTTGGTGCATAGTAGGCAAAGGTTCTTCTCCTGGTTGTTTGGGAGCATTTTATGGAGTCTTTGGGAATAGTCAGAGTGTTGTCTGTTGTTGTCCTTCTGATTCTAGTATTAAGAGTAGGTGTGATAAGTTCCTTGAGAGACTTGGGGGCGATGTTGTTGATAATCTTGAATGTTATTAGCAGAATCTTATATGTTAGCCTGGAGTATATCGGTAACCAATGGAGATCCTTGAGTATTGGTGTGATGTGATCTGATCTGGCTAGACCACAGAGGACACGTGCAGCGGCATTCATGACTTGTTGGAGAGGGTTGAGGGTATTCTTTGATAGGCCATACAAGATTAGGTTTGCATAATCTAGATGTGGTAGTATGAGGGCCTGGAAGATGGTTCGGAAGTCGTCAGCAGGTAGCATAGGTTTGAGAAGTCTCAGTGTCCTGATTTTGTTGTAGATGGATCTGGTGATGTTTTTTATATGCTCCTTGAAATCCAGGTGCTGGTCAAGAGTAATGCCGAGGTAGCGTATGGCATTACGGCTTGGAAGCTCCGCATCTCTTACTCTTAGGCTGGAGGGGGGAGAGAAGTTTTTGTTCCTTGACATGAAAAGTACCTCCGTTTTCTTGAAGTTAATGTGGAGGTTTTGGGTAGTTAACTAATCTGTAATTGCGTTGAAGCAGTTGACAAGGTTTGAGAATTCCGGTTGTTTGACTTTGAACGGGGTGAATAGTAGAACATCATCCATGTAGATTAGGGCAGAAATGTTGCAGGATCAGATGATGTTGCATATCGGCTGCATATAGATATTGAACATCAGCGCCGATAAGGAGGAACCTTGCGGGACACCTTGTTGCTGGTGGAATGGTGTCGAAGTTTCAGAACCAACACGGACTTGTTGCCAGCGATCTGACAGGTAGGATTTACACCACTCCCAGGCAAGGCCGTGGATGCCTTTTTCCAGGAGGCGGGTAAGTAGCTGGTTGTGGTTGATGGAGTCGAAGGCAGCAGAGATATCCAAGAAGATGAGGGCGAAACCATTTTCGGCGTTGTCAATTCCTCTATTGAGAGTGTTGGTGAGGGAGGTGAGCAGTGTTTCTATTCCGTGCGATTCTCTAAAGCCATGTTGGCAGGGGTCGAGGGGGGCTGCTATGTCTATATGTTGTTGGATTTGTCTGTAGATGACCTTCTCGATTATTTTAGCGAGTAGAGGAATGCTCGCGATAGGCCGGTAGGATTCTGTTTTTGATGGGTCAAGTCTGCTGTTCTTTAGGAGGGGTCTTATTGAGGTTCGTTTGAGTAAAGAAGAGAATGAGCCAGTAGCAAAGGAGAGACGGATGATGTTTAGTAGAATTGGGCTGAGTTCAACTCTGAGTGTCTGGATCCAGTGTGCTGGACAGGGGTCGTTTGGAGCTGTTGAGGTGTTGATGCTGACAATGAGGTCTTGGAGACTCCTCTCGTCAGGAGGGGTAAAATGTGTGAGTGATTTTTGTGAGGTGGAAGTTTGGTAAAGGGGGAGCGCTATTGCTGTTGGCTGATTACTTGCTGTTAGTGATTTGGAATGGAGGAAGTCGGCATATAGCTGGGGGGGAATCGGGGCCAGTTGGATGGGGGAGGGTTCCTTGATTTGGGATTTTGCTAGGTTGAATAGGTCTCTTGGTTTGTTGATTGAGCGTTGAAGGAGCTGGGTATGGTATTCCTTCATTCTGAGATAGATCTTCTCGCGGTGAGACTTCAGGAGTCCGAGGTAGGTTGATTTGTGGGACTGGGATTGGGAGCGTCTCCACTTCCTCTCGTGCTTCCTGAGTTCGATGAGGGAGGCACGGAGTTCTGCTGAGAACCATGGAGCATGCTTTCACATCCTTTGCATGTTTTGTGTTGTTTTTTATTTATTATACTTATTTTTACATGTTTGCTTTGTTCTTTTAATATTTGTGTCTATATTAATTTTATTTGCATGATATAACTTGTTTTATATGACACATTTTAGCCATTCAAGCCCCTGAAGAAGGCTTTTACGAAACACGGCCTGTGTTGGGCCAGTGGCTGAAGAGGAATAACAATAATTTTCAATAAAGGTTACATTTTATACGTTCCTTCATTGCAATCCACGTTTCTTACTGGGTAGAAGGGTCATTTTCTCCATGCTATCAGTGGTGGCATGCAGGAAATGACCCACATGCTTTTTTTTGTTCTTTGTTGATGCTACCGCAGATTGCTTTAAGGGGAGGTGGGGGGGGGGGGTAGCAGGAGAAAGAAACTGCTATTATAGTCAGGGCATTCTTTTCCCTGACTGTGAGTCAAACTAGCAGACAGAGTAAATAGTATTGCTGTCTGCCAGTTTCATTCAGAGTCAGAGGAGAGGACACAGTTGGGGTGCCTATGGGGGAGCATACGCCCATTTGTTTGCACATGCTTACATATGCATAAAGAAACATGCATACAAACAAACTAAAATCTTTGCAGATGGAAGCACCCTTGACTATAAGCAATACACTAAAGTGAAATGGTCCTAAAAATGATCTTCCACTCCCACATCCCTATCCACTCCTATTCTCCAGTCAGAATCAGCATGAACCTCTCTCCAACCAATCCAGATCAGTACCAGCATGAACCCTGCCAAGCCCCAGTCCCTGAAAAGGCACCTGACCCCTCTCCCATCCTCCGTGACCCACATGGGACTTACTGGGGGTTTCCCTGATGGATTAGTGGTAGGGCAGGAGTGATCCCTGGATGTTTCTGGTCTGTTGCCAACTGGGTTCAGAATAGTACTCTGATCCCTAAAGTTAGTCTTGCAGTACTGCCAATTAGTGGTCAAGCACCCTGGGTCTGAGCCACCATGTTGAACCCACGTGGCAACAAGGCAGGAACATCCAGGGATCGCTATTGCCCTGTCACTATCCCATCAGGAAAACCTCTGCTAAGTACCGAGGGGTTGGAGAGGGTGGAAGGGTGCATTAAAAAGGGTATGGGGATGGGGGAGTCATGCTGTTATGGACTGGGTTGGTGGAAAGGAGAGGTTCATGTTAGTACTGATGGAGGTTGGTGGGAGGGAGTGGGGTTCATACTGGTACTAATCAGCATTGGTAAGAGGGAGAAGATTAACTTGGTACTGATCAGGAGGCTGGAGAGAGGGTCAGAATGCATAGACTGATAGGGTGTGATGTCCACGGCCTGAGGACTTCTATCACATGGGGTTGCGGCAGGAACATTAACAGGTAGCATGGATACACTTACTACTCTATTTGCCAATGCAGTTACTGTGCTGTAACTGCAGTTCATATGCTGAGCATGCCCCCAACAGCTTTGCACTTACCAGACTACACTTAATGGGGCATGTTTACAAAGCCTTGTGCTGGTAACTTTTATGTGGGCTACATTACTAGTGCAGGGCTGAGAACTAACTGCAGGGGGGGGGGGTACATCCACCCTCCTTCAGTTACCACGTTTCAGAATAGCAAAATAGCCATTGGTACAGCTAACACCACCCACTGAGGTGGCAATAGTTTTGCACTCACCCTTCTTGTGCCCAGCTAGCTGCACCATGGTAGAAACGCCCCCATCCCACCTAGTTGCTGCCCTGACATGCGCTGCCAAGGTAGCTACATTTTAGTGTGGTGGTCAAACCACATGTTAAACCCAACATTAACAGGCTTTACTAAAAATGTCCTGATGTGCGGCGGCTGTAAGATCTCAACACAATTTTTTAAACAGGTCTTAAAATTGCATTTTCAAAATTAAGTACATTGGTTTGACACCATTCTGTCCTTAACAGTAGGGATGTGCATTCATTAACATGACAACGCACCTTTAAAAATGTAGTGCATACAAATAAGATTTGAATGCAAATTAACCTACAAATTAATGCATGTACAATCATCTGCACACAATAAAAAGTTCTAATACACAATATTTTTTTTTATTAAACTTAAACTTAATATAGGAAACAAAACAAAAAAACAAAAAAGAAAATAAATTTCTAAAATTTCTAAGCAAAACCCAAAAAAATATTTTGACTGTGCACATCCCAAATTACTAGAAATAGCAGCTACAAATTACCTATGTGATTTCCCTTTGAAAATCGGTTACTAAGTCCACAGGTACTAAAGTAGCCATGTACTTTTCAGCAGGCTGCAGTGAATTTCCTTTTTTACACATCTTTTGATCTTAAAATCCATCATAAACTGAGTTTCCAGTAACTGACAGGAATGTCTCCTTACATTTCGCTCTATCATTATTTTCCATTGACTCTAGGGATAGGCAGGAAAGACATTTCCATTGTAACTTTGCTTCAGTCGTGACTGGTTTTCATTTTATGAAGTTTCATTTTTTCCTAGCACACGGTATGTCACAGTAGCATGCACTAACATAAGCAATGTGCGTTGCAGTGAAATAATACATACTAACTTGAAATGATGTGCAGTACTATGTGTGTTAACGTATGTTATTTCATTTTAACTTGTGTGATGTGCAAGTACATTTTAGAAAGGCCGTGGAGGTGAAATCTAGGACATCCAAGTAAAAATCTTTGAAAATCAGTGAGAGGAACAGCAGAGAAGGTGGGCACATATTAGTGCCTTGTAAAATTGTCAGTTCTCATTCTGAAAGATACATGTGTCCATGAAATAAAATGGAAAAACAGGACTGGGCAGAGGAATGAGTCTGGCACATGCAAGTTTTTGCTCGATTTTAGAAACCTGCAGGTGTTAGATATGAACAACTGCCATTCCAGGAACATAGATGTGCCTGAACCCCTGTTTCAGAATATGGCCATGTATCTCTCACCACCTACATGTCCCGGCCTGACATCTTGAAAATGGGATGTGCAGCAGCACTGGAGCCAGGACAAATGTGTTTTGCTTACTGCCATGTTTTTCCGAAGAAGCAAAAAATATCAGGTGAGTGAGAAAGCATTCCCCTCTTCTTGTTACAGTTGTTTGGATTGCCGAAATGAGCCATTTTCAGAGTCCTTTTTGTGCTCTGGAACAGGTATACTCCAATAGAAAAAGTCAGACCATCTAATTCCCGGAAAAAAATAATTTTTCAAAACCCACCCTTTTTTTGTTAATTTTTGTTGATTTCAATTTTTGTTGTAGTGTTTGTCATGAAAAACATAAGCCCTTCCTCAAGCGATGCTTACTTCCAAAGTTCTCTCCACTAGGTCTGAACCTAGAGATTGATTGGTGGAGCATATTCTAACATATGGGCTGCTGTCACTGACACGCTTTAGTGACTCACATTAGTGACATCATTTATTCATCATATAAAAATCCCGGGAGTATTTGTCTAAGTTATCAGCATTGAACTGATGTGCGTGAAGAGAACCCTTTGGAAGTAAGCATCGCTTGATGAAGGGCTTATGCAACAGTTTGAAGCTGGAAACACAGAACTGTGTCACGATCAGGACTGAAGGGATTCCTTATCTTTTGCTGATGCTTTGGCGTGGAAGGCGAATAGCTTCTTGAGACTGTTTTTGAGAGGCGAGGACATCAGCACTGACTATGGAGTCCCATGGTGCCTACTGTTTGGGACAATTCATATCATACTGTGATAGCGTTTTTGCATAAGGGGTGGAGCTTAGGGCTCTTTTTATAAAGAGTTAAAAGGAAGGTCTGTCTTGAGAGAAAGGTTATCCCTTTTCATCACAAACAGTCCAACAAAACTTTAAATCAACAAAAATTAACAAAAAAAGGGTGGTTTTGAAAAATCCTTTTCTTCTGGGAATTAGATGGTCTGACCTTTTCTATTTCAGTATTTTTGGAGTCTTGACTGGGATTTTTACTGTGTTACTGAAGCAGGTATAGCAATGGACGTCTCCAACGGTGAGCTGAAACATGCATTGCTGGTCTAAAATCAGGCACACGTGTATCTTTTGTAGCCTGTACTAGACATGCCCCCATGCAACTTGGACATGATTAGACCAGACAAGTGTAGATTTAGGGATTTTTAAAATGGCTCTGGGGAAGTCCATGGGATTTCTACGCCTGAGTGGGAGATCCAATCTATGCTTTCTTTGGAAGTCCAGATGACAAGACTTCTACTTTCATACTTTGGACACATCATGCGAAGAGAAAGATCATTAGAGAAAGACATCATGCTTGGCAAGGTTGAAGGTCAATGCAAAAGATGAAGGCCAGCAATGAGATGGATTGATACAAAAACAGCAGCTATGGATGTCACTCTATCAACAATTAGCCACCTGGCTGAAGACAAAACACAATTTAGGACAACTATCCAGAGGATCGCCATTGGTCAGCACTGACTCAATGACACTTAACAACAGTTTTCTTTTGAATCCCTAACTTTCTTTCTATTTTGCATCTTCGAAGTCCCTCTTCAGCTCAGAAATGGTTTTGACTTCATCCTGTAGATGTGTCATAGTACCTTTAAATAAAGAATGCTTTCCTTTGTTATCTTCTATGTTTTGAAATAAAGATAATTAATTGGAAAATGTATCTTTTAATTGCATTAGTTCCACCACAATGTTCTTTTCTTATGTTCTTACGCTCTCTGTCATTAGTTCTTGCTAGGAACTGCAGTTCCATCATGATTATTTATTATTTATTTATTATTTATTACAATTTCTTATATACCGCGCTATTTAGCATCAGCGCAGTTTACATCATAACTTAACGACCATAACAACAAGCTGTCAGGTTTTACATCGAACAGGAATACAAACCTGGATAACGGGGTTAACTATATACATAAGCTATTTACACTGGAAGGATAGGTAAAACCAGATAATGCATGTAAGGGCATAGTGATAATGCATGTAAGGGCATAGTGATAATGCATGTAAGGGCATAGTGATAATGATCATAGTAAGGGAGGTTTCATTTTCCTTGCCAACAGCCATATTCTATAGTGATGAAGAGTCTGATTCTTTTAATTCTAGATGATATCCAAAAGGTCACTTTGAGTTTGTCTGATTTAAATATATGCAGAAAGAAAATTTCCCTTGCATCTTTGGCTTTCTCTTCAGAGAGCACACCTCTCACTTGTCTTATAGCCATCAAGATCTCGGGATTCTAGAATAAGTCAAGCATGTAAGTGCAAAAAAATATATATATCTGAAATATCTTCATGTATATTGAGAAACACACTGTGACAACCAGACATTCAAATCTAGGCTCCGGGCTTTCATCATGGGCTTAAATAATTCCCTGCTCAAGCTATAGGGTGCAGATAACCATGCCTATTAGAAAAAGTGACCATGAAAGCAAGCAAAAATGGCCACCAGTCTTTGTCAACCAGCAAATACCAACAAATAGGCCTTCCAAATTAAACATGGGGGTATGTTTACTAAAGGGCATTAAAAGAGCGTGCGTTAGCAAGTGTTAATGACAGTGATAAGGGGTCTTGCAGGAGAAAAGGGCTCTGGGCGGATAGGAGGCATTCCAGCGTAAAGGGTGCTTTGGGCCATTTAATGTGCGTTAACAGGACATCTGGTGTTAAGTTGTCAAGCATGCACCTTAATGTCTGAAAATGACTGTAACCCTAACACTGGATAAAGGACCAGCAAGGAAAGTCAATCTGAAGGAGACGGATGGAAGGACAGGTGGGAGCTGATGGACCTGCCAGATCCATGGACACCCCATGTGGCAGCCAGTAACATGGATGAGCATATGGAAGACAGCTGTACCAATGCACAGGGGGGTGTCAATGTAAAATGGCACAATGTCAGTGTGTGGCATAGGATGGGGAAGACGTGTCCCCCTGCAGAGTCAGATATGGCAGGATGTGTGCAGCAACAGGAGGACAGAGTAGGAGTTGTGATGTGCAGAACAGTCACAGGAGAGGCATGCATGAAGAGCCGAAATGTGGAAAAGAGTACCAGTGTAGGCCATGGTGTAGCAACTTGCACAAGAAGACATAACTGCACACAGTCGACAGAGGCAGATGGATGGGCTAAAGGAAGGATGGCAGCTGAAGAGAGGGTAGTATGGGCTGGCAGCAACGATGTGTTGTAGATATCATCCCCAACTATTTGTACTGTGTGTGAAAATGTGCACCAGTGCCATTGGAAGGCCTGATACCAAACATGTGGGACTCACACCTGTCCCAGCCACACAGCTACCATACAATACCTCAGACAAATGGGAGGATAACAACTGCATAGGAGTCATCCAAACTAGGCAAATGGGGCAGATGATTATCCGAGGGATAGGATGTGTCCGCATGTATTGCAGAGATGTAATGGAGCAAAAGCTGTACAATCACAGTCATGATGTCATACATGACTCATTTTGCCCAAGTAGGTTACAGCTGTATGCATGTAACTGCCTGTTAGTATACCGCTGTAGCAGTGAAGTCACATCGGAGTACATCTTACCATCAGATGGTAATGTCTGATGATAATCAGGGACTGTACGGGCCTGCAGTCAACTGAGCCATTGGTGGGTTAAGTGATCTTCTCAAGGTCACAAGGATGTGTCAGTCCATGAAGGTTGTGACAGACATAAAATGTGACAGAAACACATTCCAAAATGTTACATAGGGAATGGTAGTGTTGTTAGTCCATGAACGTTATGGCAGACATAAAATGTGACAGTAACACATTCCAAAATGTCACATAAGGAGTAGTAGTGGGCCTCAAACCATAGTATCTTGGTCCCCAACCCATTACCATGACCATCACTCCATGCCTCCAAGCAGGGGCCTGACATCTGCAGGGTGAACAAGTCTGACCCCCTGCAATGGGCTGCAACAGAGCCAATAAAGCCATGCTCTCAGAAGGCCATGATGGGGAATAGCATGTTTGCTGATCCAAATTGTGGCCAGAATGAATAAAAAAGTAGAAGGATGAGTGTCTGCAAGTCACAGAAGAGCCAGGGCTGTTACAGGCAGTGAAATGACCTGAGTAGCACACAGGAGCAAAGTGAACAAGTGGGAATAGAACCCTTGGTGCCTGCTTATGGAGACATTGCACAACATAAAGCTTATGGAGACATTGCACAACAAAGCTAAAAACAATCCCACACCCTGCCCCAACCTTGACATCACAGCAGACCAAAAACCGAACATGCTATCTAAGCAACTCTAGGTCTTTAAAAACTTAAATATCAATTATACCAAGCCATACTAACAGATAACGCCCCAGACATCATATGCATAACGGAGACCTGGCTATCGGATACTGACACCATCACAATTAATCAACTGAAAACCCCAGGGTACCAAATATTCCAAACTCACAGAACATCAAGAAAAGGAGGAGTCCTCATCATTATAAAAGAAGATCTAAAAGCTTCACTAATCTCCTCTGATAATATATCAAACATTGATATACTGACAATAAAAATGAAACACCTACACATTTGCTTAATCTACAGACCCCCAGATTCAAAGGCTGATAAAGCGTAGTTACTCACCTGTAACAGGTGTTCTCCAGGAGCAGCAGGAATCAGTCCTCACATATGGGTGACGTCGGCGCCGACGGAGCCCTCGCGGAGCAATTTTCCCCAGCTTTCAAAGAAAGCCTTTGGGAATTGCAGCGCGCATGCGCGGTCTCCTTCCCGCCCAAGGGTGCCATCTTAGCCAGTCTGATGACATAGCTAAAAAAGACAGCATAAAAATTTGCAAAAAAAACTTAAGCAGATGATTGCAACTCCAAGGGGAGGAGGGAGGGTTGTGAGGACTGATTCCTGCTGCTCCTGGAGAACACCTGTTACAGGTGAGTAACTACGCTTTCTCCAGGACCAAGCAGGAAGTCAGTCCTCACATATGGGACTCCCAAACTTAAGGCTACCGGAGACCCTAAGCACAAAAAATGAGCTCCCTCTAGCTCAGCAGCACAGAAGGAAGGAATCTTCGCTGAATTATTACCCACCGGTAGCCCACATCCGGGATGGAGGGTAGGAGTTGCTCAAACCTCAAAGAGATTACGGAGGACTGCCTGTCCGAAAGCACTGTCCCTGCGGGACTCCCTCTCGAGACAGTAATGGACCGCAAAAGTCTGGCTCGAAGACCAAGTAGCGGCCCGGCAGATGTCTGCCAGCGGGACAGAGCGGAGGTAAGCCACTGACGTAGCCTTTGCCCGAACACAATGAGCCGTGACTCGACCTTCTAACGAGAGTCCGGCTGCCCCATAAGCCCAAGCGATACAGTCCGCAACTCAGATGGACAGAGTATGCTTGGAGACCGGGAGCCCCAATTTATTGGGGTCGAAAGACACAAAAAGCTGAGCAGCTTTACGGTGCTCTCGCGTACGGTCAAGGTAGAAGTTCAACGCCCTTCTACAGTCCAGGGTATGTAGGACCATTTCAGCTCGGCTGGAGTGTGGTCTGGGAAAGAAGGTCGGAAGTACCACCTCCTGATTGATGTGAAAAGGGGAGACCACTTTTGGAAGAAATTTTGGGTGAGTCCGTAGGACTACCCTATTTTTGTAGAACCGAGTGTAAGGGGGATCAGACACGAGGGCCTGCAATTCACTCACGCGTCTAGCGGAAGTGAGGGCTATCAGGAACAATGTTTTCCAAGAAAGAAAACGGAGAGAACAGGTAGCCATAGGTTCAAAAGGCGGACAGGTGATCCGCTGTAAAACCACATTCAGATCCCAGTCAGGCGCTGGCGGGCGGAGAGGTGGTTTAAGTAGAAGGAGACCTCGGAGAAACCTCGCTACGAGAGGGTCGCTGGAAAGAGGTCTGCCGTCCACCGGTACATGATGTGCTGAAAGAGCACTGAGGTGAACTTTGACGGAGTTGGACTTAAGACCCAGATTAGAGAGGTAGAGCAAGTACTGCAAGATCACCGACACCGAGCAGGAGAAGGGATCCTGAGACTGTTGGGTACACCAAACGGAAAAGCGACGCCATTTAAGGGCGTAGCATTTGCGGGTAGAAGGTCGCCGAGAAGCTAGGACGACCTCTTCCACCTCCGCCGGCAGGAGAAGGGGAGCAAGGACTACCCTTTCAGCAGCCAGGCCATTAGATTGAGAGATCTGAGGTTGGGGTGTGTAGCAGAGACCCCTGGTCCTGAGTGAGGAGATCCGGTTGAAATCCCAGAGGGAATGGATCCTCTACCGCTAATTGCAGCAGGAGTGGAAACCACGGCTGTCTGGGCCAGCGAGGGGCCACCAGGATCATGGAAGCTTTGTCTCGGAGAACCTTGAAAAGAGTTCGAGAGACTAGCGGGATGGGAGGAAAAGCATACAGAAGGCTCTCCGACCATGAGAGTAGAAAAGCATCTGCCGCAACACGAAGGGGATGTGGCTGACGAGAGCAGAAGCGAGGGAGTTGCCGGTTGACAGGACTGGCAAAGAGATCCATCGTGGGGAGGCCCCACTTTAGAAAGAGCTTCTGAACTACCAAGGGATCCAGGCGCCACTCGTGCGGCTGGAGGATCCTGCTGAGTTTGTCCGCCAGGCAATTTTCTTGGCCTGGGAGATAAACTGCCTTGAGAAGAATGCCGTGACTGACGGCCCAAGAGCAGAGCCTCTGAGCTTCTCTGCAGAGAAGGAAGGAGCCCGTGCCCCCCTGTTTGTTCACGTAGAACATGGCCACTTGATTGTCCGTCTGGACAAGGACGGACTGGTGAGAAGTCAGGTGGGAGAAAGCCTTGAGCGCCAGACGAATCGCTCTGAGCTCCAGGAAGTTGATCTGCTGAGCAGACTCCCACGCGGTCCAGAGACCCTGAGTACATGCCCCTTGGCAATGTGCTCCCCAACCCAGGAGGGACGCATCTGTCGTCAGCACTTGAGCCGGCTGAGGTGACTGAAAAGGCATGCCGAGTACTAGGTACGGCCGATGAAGCCACCACTGGAGAGAGGAGGCCAGCGGCTCGGAGATGCGCACTAAGTCGGCTAGGCCGCCCGTGGCTTGTTGCCACTGCTTGCGAAGGCACCATTGAGCAGGCCGCATATTCAGGCGGGCATTGGGGGTCACATGGACGGTGGAAGCCATATGGCCGAGCAGTCTCAGGAAGCGCCTGGCGGGGACCAGGGACTGGCTGCGAAAACGGCCGGCTAGGTCCATGAGCCGTTGAGCCCTGTCGAGAGGCAGGAAAGCTCGCGCCTGAGGAGTGTGCAGCCTTGCGCCGATGAACTCGAGATCCTGTGAGGGGAGCAAAGTGGACTTTGCGAAGTTTATGACAAAGCCCAAGTACTGCAGAAGAGTCACCGTGCGGTGTGTGGCGTTGGTGACCTCCGGAGCGGACGCTGCTCTGATGAGCCAGTCGTCGAGGTACGGAAAGACATAGAGGCCGTGAAGCCGGAGATGGGCCGCCACCACCGCGAGACATTTTGTGAAGACTCGCGGTGCGGAGGACAGGCCAAAGGGCAGTACTCTGTACTGGTAATGATTTCCTGCCACCACAAACCGTAGGTATTGACGGTGGCTTGGGTGGATGAGGATGTGCGTGTAGGCATCCTTTAGATCTAAGGAGCATAGCCAATCTCCCTGCTGGAGGTAGGGCAGAAGGATTCCAAGGGTAAGCATTTTGAACTTTTCCCGCACGAGGAACTTGTTGAGGTTGCGCAAGTCCAGGATGGGTCTGAGGCGTCCTGTCCTTTTTGGTACTAGAAAATACCTGGAATAAAAGCCTTGACCTCTCAGGTGGTGGGGCACCGGTTCCACCGCCTGTTCCTGTAGAAGACTTGCTAACTCCTGAAGGAGTAAGTCCCTGTGCAGAGGGAGTCGTGGAGGTTCTCCCAGAAAATAAGAGGGAGGGACCTGGTGGAAGTGGAGAAGATAGCCTTCTCGTACGACTTGAAGCACCCAGGCATCTGAAGTGATGCTGGACCACCTGTGGGCGAAGTGAACCAGCCGGCCTCCGGTGCTGGGAGGAGCCAGCGGAGGGGGAGAGGCTATGCTGAAGAAGTCAAAAACCCCCACCCTGCTGAGCAGGGGCTGGTGGTGCAGGCTTGGGGGTTTGCTGCCTACGGGACCCGTTACCCCGTCCCTTGGCCTGCTGGCCCTGTTGGGGAGCTGCGGGGGCCTGATATTGGGGGTAGTGTTTATAGGCAGCCGCCTTTCTCGGGTAAAAGGACTTCTTTCCCGAGCCCTTCTTTTTCTGGGAAGGGGCGGAGGTCTTCCTAGAAAGTCTAGTCCTGGTGAGAGTCTCCGTCTCGATCTGTGCAGCCTTTTCTGCCATGGGTTTGCCAAAGAGGTTTTCACCTCGGCAGGGGACATCGACCAACTTGTCCTGCACCCAGGGTTCAAGGTCAGACGACTGAAGCCAAGCCTGTCGGCGGGCACCGATGCCGGCTGCGGCCACTCGAGCCGATGCTTCAAAGCCATCATAGGCTGCTCGGGATATGAATTTGGAGCATTCCCGAATACCAGTTGACAAGGCTAGGAACCTCCGCAAAGGTTCCTCGGACAATCCAGCGGAGAATCCGGCTAGCTCTTTAGCCAGGTCTCGGAGATACATGCCCATGTAGAGCTGGTAGGTCTGGACACGACACGCAAGCATAGAGCCCTGGAAACACTTCTTACCAAGGCCATCCAGGTTACGGGCCTCCCTGCCAGGAGGCACCGAGGAGTGCATCTTCTGGCTCTTAAGCCTATGCATGGCCGATTCCACTACCATGGAATGGTGTGGTAGCTGTGCTTTCTGGAAGCCAGGACTCTTGCGGACTCGATAGATAGAATCGACCCGCTTGCTCAAGACCAGCGAGGAGGCCGGACTCTCCCACATGCGGAAGAGTAGTCGTTCCAGCATGGGAGGAACCGGTACAGTAAAGTGTTCCCTGGCGGGAGAGTCATACTGGAGGGCGTCGAGCTCTTCGGCTCGAGGCTCCTCCTCGGGATCCGCAGGGAAGGCCAAAGCCTTGGCCATGTCCCTGACGAAGTCCGAGAACCGGGCATCCTCCGGAGGGGACTGCTTCCGAGGTTCGGACTCAGGCGAGTCCGAGGGGACACACCGAGTCCGAAAGGAATCAGGTGACTCTTCCTCTTCAGACTCCCAGACCGACTCCGAGGAGGAATCGGTGGGGTCGGCCCGGGCAGGCTGAGGCGTCGGCCGCCCCGACGCCGAGGGAGTCGGCGGCGACGACCTCGGTCCCGAACGGGAGGCCGAGGGTGACCTCGACCGAGGATCGACTCGAGTTCGCATGGACTCGAGGATCGGCTCGATCTCCGGGGTCGACTTAGACGTCGACGTCCCGGCGGTCGGGGCAGCGGCGCCAGCGAGGCTAGCGATCAGCGCCCGCTGCTGGTCCATGAAGGCAGACAGTCTGCTCTCCAAGGCCGTCAACCTGAGTCCAACCTCAGGCGACCCAGCAGTCCCCGACTCGGGCCCCGACGGCGTCGGGCCCGACGTCGGCAGTCCCGGAGGCGAGTCCAGGAGGACTACAGGACTTACCCGAGCAGGCAACTCCAACTCCAGGCGAGGTCGCTTCGGGAGGTGCTCCTTCTCCAAGGACCCGGGACGGCCATCGGGGCTATGCGACCTGGCCCTCGCGGAGCCAGGAGCGTCCACCGACGCCGCCCTCGCGGGTTTCACCTTCCGTCGATGGTCCCCGGAGGGAGAACCCCTGTCAGAGGAGCTTCGGCGACGGTCAGAGCTGGATCCTCTGGACGCCGAGGCCTCCGACGAGGTCCGGGTACGGCTGGGGTCAGCGAAGATTCTATCCCGCTGGTGCCGCCGACTTCTCAACGCTTTGGAGGACATTTTGCCACAGGCCCCACAGATCATTTCTTCATGATCCGGGCCCAGGCAGCGGAGGCAATTATCGTGTGTGTCAGTGAGTGACATATTTCTGTCACACTGACCACACCGCTTGAAACCACTGGCAGCCATCGGGGGAAAAAGGGCCCCTGCAAGGTCAAAGGACCGGGCTGCCAGTGAAAAACCGAAAACGAAACTGACTAAAATCAGAAAAACCGAAAAAGAAGAGAAGGACTCGTGACGGCGTCGCGAGTCCAGGCAGGAAAAAGACCGGCGTCGAACCGAAGGAAAAAGAGAAAAATTACTAGAAAATCAACTTTTTCGCGGGGACACGACGGGTACGTCTGTAGGGCTCCGCGGAAAAAAGAAGACTGGCTAAGATGGCACCCTTGGGCGGGAAGGAGACCGCGCATGCGCGCTGCAATTCCCAAAGGCTTTCTTTGAAAGCTGGGGAAAATTGCTCCGCGAGGGCTCCGTCGGCGCCAACGTCACCCATATGTGAGGACTGACTTCCTGCTTGGTCCTGGAGAACTTGGATATCCTAACCGAAATACTCTGCACATCCACAGGAAAAAAACCCCCTAGTCTTGCTAGGTGACCTTAACTTACCCTCCCTCCCACCTAATCAAATGTCGACATTCCTAACCTCCGCTGAAGAGATGGACTACCACCAAATAATCACAACCCACACCAAAGGAAACATACTGGATCTAGTTTTCCTACCTGACCATTTATTTCATGCCTATGATCAAAAATCACTAGCAGTAAACCTATATCATGGTCAGACCACCATCTAATAAAATTCCACCTAACATACCATGACAACCCACAATCGAAAATCACACATACACCCAGAACTAGAAGATTCAAGAAATTCAACAAAGATGAATTTCTAAATCAAACACTGCTATACCTAAATCAAACACTTACAAATCTTGAGGAGGCAGTGACCTCGTGGAATAAAACATTATCAGAGGCTGCAATACTACAATCACCCCATACCCACCCCATCCCACCCCACAAGAAAACAAAATGCACCATGGTACCTACCCAAAATTAAACAGCTTAAAACAGACCTCCGAAAAACTGAACGCAAATGGCCTCACTCAAAATCTAATATTCATCAATCTCAATACCTATACACTCTCAAACTCTAAAGGGAAGCCATTAACACCACTAAAAAAGACCATTACTCCACACTACTATCTAAATCACTAAACCGCCCAAGAGATTTATTATTATTATTTATTTACATTCTCTTATATACTGCACTATTCTGCATCAGTGTGGTTTACATCGAACAAACTGAAATTACATTGAACAGGGCATTATAACTTGGAGATAACTATTTTACAGGGAACATGGGCTATGGAGGGTTAAGTGGCTTGCCCAAGACCACAAGGAGCACCTGTGGGACTAGAAACCCCAGTCCTTCTGGCCCAAGGTTGCTGTCCTCTAGTGGGATTTGAGCCCCTGACCTTCTGGCCTGAAGTACCTTGCCCCAACCACTAGGCCACTCCTCCACTCCTTAACAGATAGTGAAATCCTTAACTATAAACTCAGCCAACAAAGAATCTACCGACCTTGTAATAACACCCCAGACTCTGGCCAATTACTACAAGGAAAAACTAAACCAGACACAAATCACAACCCAAGAGATATTAGATTACAACACACAAAACAACTCTTGGCCATACTTCTATCCTACAAACAAAGACACTATTTAAAACATCATCTCCAAACTAAATACTGCCACATCCTACCTTGATCCCTATCTGGTAAACTGGATAAAAGAAAAAAAATCAGAACTCTCATCTTTTATCCTACCCATCATCAATCTCTCATTACAGAATGGCCAATTACCAACCTCACTTAAACATGTACTCATCCGCCCAATCTTAAAAAACAAATCCTTAGACAAAACCTCACCAACATCATACAGACTCATCTCAAGCCTCCCTTAATGACCAAACTTATAGAAAAAGTAGTCCTAATCCAACATCAAGATCACAAAGAGTCATTTGCACCACTAGACGAACACCAATATGGCTTTAGGCCTTTCCACGGAGTCGAGACCCTACTAACTACTATTTGACAGACTCACACGAGGCATAGATGACACAAAACAGGTCTTTCTCTCATTGTTCCTGGACATTACCACTGCCTTTGACAGCATAAGCCATCAGATTATGCTTAACAGGCTCCAGCAGATAGGGATCAAGGAAACGTTTCCTAAACTGGTTCACCTCATACTTAACTAACAGAACACAACAAGTAAGAATCGAACAACATGCATCCGAACACTATAAACAGGAAGAAGGACTCTCACAGGGCTCAGCATTATCTGCATTACTGTTTACCATTTACCTCCAGCCCATCTGCTCCATATTCAAAAAATTCCAAATAATCATTCATATTTATGCAGATGATATAATGTTATACCTCCCCATTAACACATCAAATCTTCCAAATCAACAACTTACTGTTTTCTTGAAATAATTGAATGGCTAGAAAAACACAACCTGAAGATCAACTTTGCCAAAACCGAAGCTATGTTTGTAACTAGAAATCAGAGCTTCTCTCCCCCAACAACCATCAGATTACAAAATATATGCATAACAATCAAAAACAAGATAAAATACCTCGGCACAGTCATTGACCGCACCCTCAACATGGCATCACACATCAACCAAACAACCAAAAAAATATATTATAAGCTCAAAATGCTAAAAACAACTCTGCCCACTACTTCACCACAATGATTTCAAATCCATTATCCACTCAATCATAACCCCCCACTTTGATTACGCCAACACAATCCTCCAGGGTACCACAAAACAGGTCTTAAAACAACTTCAACTTGCTCAAAATGTTACTGCATGGATCTCAATGCGAATGAACCCAACAGAATACATTACCCCTCTACTATACATCCTACATTGGCTCCCCATTGAGAGTTGCATAAACTATAAAATAATCGTCACAGCGTTTAAATTCATCAATGATATTTCCCCATCTTTCCTATTCACCCTTATCACAAAAGAAGAGCACAGCCGATCACAATGCAATCAAAACAAAAATAAACTCAAAATACCTAATGATTTCAGAAAACCAAAAAAGGTGACCAACAACAAA
This sequence comes from Ichthyophis bannanicus, assembly GCA_033557465.1. Taxonomy (NCBI): domain Eukaryota; kingdom Metazoa; phylum Chordata; class Amphibia; order Gymnophiona; family Ichthyophiidae; genus Ichthyophis; species Ichthyophis bannanicus. The sequence continues at coordinate 513,561,844 of CM066033.1, forward strand.
GTGTTTTCCCACACTGCCCCCATACTATGGAATGCCCTCCCCACCAACATACGAGAAATTAACAATCTCATCAATTTAAAAAAAAAAGCTTAAAACCCATATATTCACCCTTCATTATGGCACCCTACTAGACTACAACAGCTCAAGCTCTACCCTTCCCACCCAATAAAAACACTACTTTCCCCCCTTTATCTACGATGCCTTGATAATGTATATAGTTCCATATTAATAAAACTCTGTTTTACCAATGTAAATGTACATATTTAAAAACATTTTATGTAATGGAATATGCAGATGTTTTGTACTTTCCAAATTGTTGTTATATGTAAACCGCTTTTGATCGCCTGGAAAAATGCGGTATAGAAATGTTAAATAAATAAATAAATAAATAAAATAAAATAAAATAAATAAATTAGTAGGTACACCTCCACACACTGCTATACAGCAATGTCAGCATTCAAAGAGCCTGCAGGTCTCTGCCTAAACTGTCTGCTGTGTGTGCTGGTATAGATTAGCCTCTCCAGTACCCATGAAGCACTGCGCATGCAGAAGGGTAGTCTGCAGCTGATCCATCACATCAGCTCAGTAAGACGCACTGACAGTGTGTGTTACATGCACATAACAGCTACAAACCATGCTACTGAGCAGTTTTACCAGACACCCTGAGGGTGAGGATGGGCACCCTGCACTTGGTCCCCAGAACTTGCACTGCTAAAGATGGTCTCTGCTGGCTGTGTGGCAGGTCCACATCACTGTCAGTGTGTGCTAGGTTTTGTCTGTGTGTTATGCTAGTCACCTTGTTTCTTGCACAATTGCAGCATGCTGTAGGTGCCAGTCACAGCTAAGCCCTGTGTCCCACCCCTGTTGGACAGGGTTCCTCCTAGAACATGTCAGTGCCCAGTATTAAACTGCTGATGTCATGGATGCCAAATGCATGGGAGCTTCCAGGCTTACTTGGGGCTGCTGCTAGTGTCCTGTCATGACTACAGTGAGTAGGCCAGGAACACCTGCTGTCCCAACCATCTAAGACTAACAATCAACCACAGCAAGCTCAGTCAGACTACACATGGCCTGTTTCAGCCATACACATACCAACTATGGCCGGTCAGCACACAGAGCGACCAGTGCACCCTGGCTTGGGAATAAACAGCATGGACACCCAGCAATTGGCTCAGTGATTGACCTCCCCAGACAAAGATTGCACCCACATCAATGGAGCTAGACATTATATAGCACTATGTGGATACATAGCCGTGCCATGGTCACTGCTCAGTCAGTGAGAGTGTCCTCTTAGCATGACATGCTGTGCCACCCATGGCAGATGGGCACAACAAAGTCTCAGTTATTGACTCTACCACTAAGGCAGACACATCCTGGCCAATTTGCTCTGTTTCAAGCCATACCCACAATCTTCTCCTCCTCATCATACACATTTGCAGACTAATGCTGGGAACAGCTTAGGCAATGAGAGGCACAGTGCAGTGCAAAAAGCCACAGAACAATGGAGAGTCATACACACATTCACATCGCTACACTGTGTAAAAGTGGGGATGGTTGGCATTCCTGCCTGACATTTTGGTCTCAAAATCAGCTTAAGCATTGTTTATGTATGTTCATTGTGCAGGGGCTAGTAGAATGTTCTGACTTTACTGATGTTGTTAGCGCCCTCTCAGTGTATCAGTGCTATCAGCCTGCTCTCCATCCAGCTGTGGATAGTGGAGTCTGTCTGTGTGGCTGATGGGTGTTACACATGCTGGTGCTGTACCTGCACTATAGGCTAAAGTTTAGCCACAGGGACATACCTGATCCACAGCCAGGACTTGAACCTGTGACCCTCTATTCATATACACAAGCCAACTGTGTGTGTAGAGCTACAGTGCTGCTATATGGCCACCACCATTCCTGGGGCTAACATACTCCCCCATCAGACAGACCTTGGCACATGTTACAATGCACATGGCACACAGGACCAGGATATGTCTTTATTCTACTGCAGGTGGATGCTACTGCCCCTGCCACCACCACCTCTACACCAAGCTGACATACCCGCATGCTGTCAGTGGTGGCAGTGCACAGTCCCAGCCTGTCCAACATGCGGGTTTGGCAGATGCCTAGGGCACAAGGTCCAGATGGGGGGGGCAGAGACACACATAGATGGCCATGCAGCCCCCTACCAACATCTGACTCTGCAGGGACCCCATCACCTCCTGCCACTGATACATTTCAGTGGGAAGATGACAGCCACTGCCGTGGTAATTCCCTGAGTGCCTGCATTTTGCAGCTACCTGGAGGACTACAGCTGTTGGCGCTATCGGCCTCTTCCTCCACAACTGGGTTCATCAGCAATGAGGGGGGGGCAGCTGGGATCTCTGCCTAGGATGCCAGGTCCCTTGGAATGCCCCATGTGACACATCACCTTTCCACAGAAGCAGTATGTCTTGTCAAACGCCCTCCCCACTCGCCTCTAGTTTTAGAGGGGTGTGGTGATTGGAGGAACCTTCCCCCATCAGCCTTAGCAGCCTAGTTCCTTGGGTGTCTTCTGGGAAATGTAGTACTGCTAAGATGTGTTTGTGCTTCAGGTAGAGGGTTGTAGTTAAGGCCACCAAGGTAAGGCATATAACAGAAAATGTATTGAGCACAAAAAGATTCAAAGTACCATATACAGGATTATTTCTGTAGGATTTGTTCAAAGTACAGCAGATGGTTGGCAAAGTAAACAAAAGAACCCAAAAATGGCTGTTTAAAGTCTTCTTACTTTCAGAAGCACAGCCTTTGATAGCAAGGCTGCCACCTTCCTTTTAGTCCTTGCTAATTACAGCATAAAGTCCAAACAAGCTTAATCTTCTGTGGCAGTTTGGCTTCTATCAGCTTCAATTCCTTCTAGGCTGCATTTCAGGTACAACAGAACTCAAAACAAGAAGCAAACATTCAGACTGCCATCAAAAACTCTCAACAGGCTTGTCACCTAACAAAGGAGCAAAGAAAACCTTTTCTAGCAGGTAAATTGGCTTCTTGCCGTTTCACAGTTAAAACCACAGGTGGATAACAAGCATGAATCACAGCTTCCTGCTTATTCTTAAATTTCAGTAAACTTCCCTTTTAAAAACATATGGGATGGAGAGAGGCTTCCTGCTTGTTAAAAAGACCCTATTGAGTCGCTGGCTGGAGTCTGCGCCTCCTGTAGTGCTAGGGTGGGAAAGGGCCCTGCTGGACCTGATGTATATGGAAAGGTTAACAGCAAAGCAGCAAGGGGATAATGCCTGGGATAGGTTCCTTGAACTGTGGTCACCAGTTATTTACGGCTTAGCCCCTGGGGAGAGGAGTGTGGTACTGAATGTCTGACATGATCCCCAGGGATGTTACCTGCTTTGGGAGAGTGGCATACCAGAGCATCTGTTTACTCTCTGTATATCACCTGATTTTTGATTCCCATGTAGATCAGATGTGCTCCCTCTCTAATGATGCTCCTTTTGTGCCTCTAAACCCCCCCCCCCTCTGCATTCTCTGCATCCTTTGTATGCTTTGTACTCTTTGTATCCTCTGTAATTTTTGTGCTGTATTTTGTGTCCCCCCCTGAACATGGTATCATACTATTGTACCCCGAGCTCCCTATGGTGTTGCGGATCTTCTCCCAACTCTGCCACTGGCTCTCCCAGCTGCATGGTTCTGACTCACCCAACCGGTCAGACTGCTCAGCTGACAACCTCTCCAGTGCTCTGAGAGCTTCTCCACTTCCTGGTGCCAACCTCTGCTGCCAACCTGTTGCAGGGAATTCATCCCTCTCAGCTCCTGGTAGCTTGGCTCTTCTGCATGAGTCAGCACCTTCTCTACCTCCTTCTCTTCTCCGGTCTCTGCCTTCCCCTCCCTCTCCTCCTTTCTTCCTGTCTGTATACTCTAGCATAGGCTTATACCTCCAGGGTTCTAGCCCCGCCTTCTTCCTTCCCAGGTGTTGGCAATCCCCCTGCCTTCTGGTATTTGAGTAATCAGGGAACTTGTTGAAGTAAGGGTTTTGGACCTCGTGCCCATAATCTCTCTCTCTTACTCTATTAGACACTGCATGAAACCTGTTCCAGCTGGGGTTTTTCTGGTTCTTAGGTGTGGCATTCTCACCCTGCACTCCTAAAAGGGGACCCTTTACTAGGGTGAATTCTTTACATTTCTCACCTCCCCCATACTCAGGATAGATGACCTTGCCACATACCCCCCTGCTTAAGATATTACTGGCTGTCGGAGGTTGTTGGGGTTCCTCTGAACAGTCTGTAATTCGGGATAAGGCATCTGTATTTTGGTGTAGCTTTCCTGTCCGATGCTCTACCCTAAATAGACTGGCCACCGCCGATCTTTCCTTCCAGGGCCTAAGCACATTTATATGATAGACTTGTCTGCGACCCGTACTACTCTCCACCTCATAGGTTACTGGGCCTACTTGTTTGGTCACTTTCCATGGTCCCTTCCATTGAACCTCAAACTTGGGAGTGGCGCCTGCCACCTGTACCAGGACCTTCTCTCCCAGGGCTAACTGGTGGGGTTTTGCCCTCTGGTCTGGCGAGTTTGACTAGCTTGTAAATTCTCTTCGGCAGCCTGGAAAGTCCTATTTAACCGCCCTCTTAAATCTCGGAGAAAGTGAGGGACTCCCATAGCCTCCCTCTGCGGCTCTATCCATTGCTCCCTTAATATGTCCAGGATTCCCAGAGCTGCTCGGCCATACATTAATTGGTAGGGAGATACGCCTAGAGAAGCCTGTATCCGTTCCCTACAGGCGTAAAGCACGAAAGGAAGCAATACATCCCATTCTGTCACGTTCCCATCTAAACCCCGTCTTAGCATCTGTTTTAATGTTTGATTCAACCTCTCTACCAGACCATTAGACTGGGGGTGATAGGCAGCCGTTTTCACATGCTGTACCCCAAAAGCGTCCCAAACCTGGGCCAAGTATTTGGACATAAAATTGGTCCCACAGTCTGTTAACACTTCCCGGGGAAAACCCACTTTGCAAAACAGTTTCACTACTTCTAACGCTACTGTTTTGGGAGAGATATTGCGCAAAGGGACTGCCCATGGAAATCTGGTGGCTTGATCAACCATGACTAAAATATATTGAAATCCCCGAGGTGTTTTGACCAGGGGCCCAACTATATCTATGGCGATCCGTCCAATGGGGTCAGATATTGTGGGAGTTGGGATCATGGTACCACTGGAGGCCGGGCAGCTGTGACCCGCTGACATGAGGGGCAAGCAGCACAAAATCGAGCGGTTTCTTTAAAGACCCAGGGCCAGTAGAAACGTACAAGGATCTGATCCAGAGTCCCTTGTACCCTTTTGTGGCTGCACACCGGATGGTCATGGGCGAGCCTTAAGACCAACCCCTTGAAAGCTGCGGGCACCACCAGCTGTTTCCGGACCGTCCCTGTCTGGGGATCGTGACTTTCCCTGTATAATATCTCTTTGTCTAAATGAAATCTCAGAAGGGTATCTCGCATCACTTGAGTGTATTCAAATGCCCGTGTGAGTGCTGGGTCTGCCCGTTGTTCATTTGGAAAGATCGGAAACTTCTCAACCAACTCTGCAGGCACCCAGGGTAACCCTTGGCCCGTTAGAATCCCAGCCCTCCCCTGAGCCTGACATCGCTTCTCGCGGCGTTTCGCAGCGTTCCCCTTCTTAATCTTAGAAGATGGGGAAGCCACCAGGTCATCATGTGAGGGCAAAGCCCTTAGGGAACCCTCTGGGAACCCGTCCCTTTGGTCATTGGCCATAGTCTGGGACCGGGTAGACACAAGCCCGACCTTCTGTCGAAGGCCTTTCCCTAACCCTTTCCTAAATTGGGGCCAGTCTCTTCCTAATACCAGGTCGTGGGGAAGTTTTGGTACCACAGCCACGAGAATTCTTTTCTGTGCCCCTAACCCTTTTATCCCCACTGTATACACGGGGTAACAAGAGGCAGCCCCGTGAATGCAATGGATCTGGACATGACCTTCTGGTCTCCTCTGGACATACTCATTCTGAGCCTCAATTGCCCGCCAAAGCTTCTGGGATACCATGCTCTGGTCAGCCCCAGAGTCAAGCAAAGCATTGGAAGTGATCCCCTGTATATTAACACTTAGGAGGAATCCCTCTCCTAGAGGTTTCACACTTGTACCAACCAAACCAGTGCGAGCCTTGCATCCTCTCTGTAGGTGTCCCATCTCCCCACACCGATAGCACTTCCTTCCAGCCCACTTTCCCTGCTGAGCAGGCACATAAGTTCTCACAAACTCTGTTTTATTTCCCTGTTTCCTTTCTGATGAACCAAAACTGGCCTCGGCCTTCACTTTTGAAGCGCCCCCTCTTGGCTGACGTGCTAATTCAGCTTCCATGTAGCACTCGGTCAAAAGGGTTGCCTCCCCTGTGCTCTGGCAGTTTTGCTGAATCAGAAAAGATTGTATCTCCTATGGCACTGCAGCCATAAACTGCTCCAATACTATCATATCTAGTACCATATCCATAGTTTTTCCCTCGGGGGCCAGCCACTTTAATGCTAGACCACGAATCCTCTGGCTTAATGCCTTAGGGGTTTCTCCGGCCTTAAGGACCATGGCTCTGAACATACGGTGATGCATGCTTTTTGTCAACCCCAAACAGTCTCTAATTGCCATTTTTACCGTATTATAGTCCAGGGCCTGGGTAGCTGGCATAGCCCTATATGCGGCCAGTGCTTCCCCTGTTAAGGAGGTTGCTAATCTCACTGCCCATTGGCTAGCTGGCCATCCCACAGCTTGCGCTACTCTTTCAAATGATTCTAAAAAGTCATCTATATCATCCTCAGATGAAAGTTTGCCAAAGTTAAAGGCCTCACTTGTGGATGGGCCTACCAGACTGTCCATTTGAGGTATTGATGGTCCTGCTGGTACTGGCTCTCCTCCACTTTCTTGTCTTTGGGATGCAATCAGGGCTGCCACTAAGTCCAAGAGAGGTTTCTGCTGCTCCTTTATCGCTGCAGCTGCACTCTCCTGTGCTTGTTGTGCCAACTCTTGCTGGCGCTGAAATTGCGTGGTCATCCATTGAATCAACTCCTTGGGATCCATCTTCAGGGATACCTGAAAGAGATAACAAAACACCAAGGGCAGCACCACTCAACAGCCTCCTTGTCCCCTTTTCCTCAAAAGCATTCACTTTTTTTTTTTTTTATCCGAGCCAACCCCGCCTTGGTACCCTTTACCTGGCTCAGGTGTTGACTCTTGCTTCAAAAAGGGTGTCTTTGTGATGCTCCAAACTGGACTGCTCCGTCATCTGGCCGACTCTACTAGCGAATTCCAGGTGAAGCTTCCAGCAGCCGTCTGTGCTGTGTACCCTGTTGCTGTATATCCTTGTATATCCGTACAACTACGCCACTGTCAAACGCCCTCAGCACTCACCTCTAGTTTTAGAGGGGTGTGGTGATTGGAGGAACCTTCCCCTATCAGCCTTAGCAGCCTAGTTCCTTGTGGTGTCTTCTGGGAAATGTAGTACTGCTAAGATGTGTTGGTGCTTCAGGTAGAGGGTTGTAGTTAAGGCCACCAAGGTAAGGCATAGAACAGAAAATGTATTGAGCACAAAAAGATTCAAAGTACCATATACAGGATTATTTCTGTAGGATTTGTTCAAAGTACAGCAGATGATTGGAAAAGTAAACAAAAGACCCAAAAAATGGCTGTTTAAAGTCTTCTTACTTTCAGAAGCACAGCCTTTGATAGCAAGGCTGCCACCTTCCTTTTAGTCCTTGCTAATTACAGCATAAAGTCCAAACAAGCTTAATCTTCTGTGGCAGTTTGGCTTCTATCAGCCTCAATTCCTTCTAGGCTGCATCTCAGGTACAACAGAACTCAAAACAAGAAGCAAACATTCAGACTGCCATCAAAAACTCTTAACAGGCTTGTCACCTAACAGAGGAGCAAAGAAACCTCTTCTAGCAGGTAAATTGGCTTCTTGCCGTTTCACAGTTCAAACCACAGTTGGATAACAAGCATGAATCACAGCTTCCTGCTTATTCTTAAATTTCAGTAAACTTCCCTTTTAAAAACATATGGGAATTTACCGCCTGTTTCTTATGGTTACCTTTTCAGGGAGGATAATTCTTTCAGGGCTGGCTCTTCCTCAAGACTCTATATCTAAAGCTTGGCACAGAGAGCAATCCATAAGGATGTCTTCTTCTCCCAACTCTGCCACTGGCTCTCCCAGCTGCATGGTTCTGACTCACCCAACCGGTCAGACTGCTCAGCTGACAACCTCTCCGGTGCTCTGAGAGCTTCTCCACTTCCTGGCTCCAACCTCTGCTGCCAACCTGTTGCAGGGAATTCAGCCCTCTCAGCTCCTGGTAGCTCGGCTCTTCTGCATGAGTCAGCATCTTCTCTACCTCCTTCTCTTCTCCGGTCTCTGCCTTCTCCTCCCTCTCCTCCTTTCTTCCTGTCTGTATACTCTAGCATAGGCTTATACCTCCAGGGTTCTAGCCCCACCTTCTTCCTTCCCAGGTGTTGGCAATCCCCCTGCCTTCTGGTATTTGAATAATCAGGGAACTTGTTGAAGTAAGGGTTTTGGACCTTGTGCCCGTAATCTCTATCTCTCTTACTCTATTAGACACTGCATGAATCCTGTTCCAGCTGGGGTTTTTCTGGTTCTTAGGTGTGGCTGTGGCTTTCTCACCCTGCACTCCTAAAAGGGGACCCTTTATTAGGGTGAATTCTTTATGTTCCTCACCTCTCCCATACTCAGGATAGATGACCTTGCCACATTCTGTGTGCCAACACTGTCACTGTGGGATCATGACAGACATCACAGATGGCACTGCGGATGGAAGGATACCCCTATGAGGAGAGGCCAAAAAGGTTAGGGCTCTTCAACCTGGAGAAGAGACGGTTGAGGGGAAGATATGATAGTCTATAAGTTACTGAATGGAGTGATACAGGTAAACGTAGATCGATTGTTTACACCATCAAAATGTGGAAAGACTAGGGGACAGGCAATGAAGCTGCAGTGTAACCGATTTAAGACTAATAAAAGAATATTTGTCACTCAACGCATAAGCAAACTCTGGAATTCATGACTGGAGGATGTAGTAAAGCTGTTAGTGTAGCCGGGTTTAAAAAAGATTTGGATAGGTTCCTGGAGGAAAGGTTCATAACCCATTATTCAAGGGGACATAGAAAATCCACTGCTTGCTCCAATACAGGCATTATGGAACCTGTGTATCTTTTGGGGAAACTGCTAGATACTTGTGACCTAGATTAGCCACTGTTGGACATAGGATACTGGGCTTGATGGACCTTGGCCTGGCCCAGTATGGCATATCTTAGGATCCTATGTTCTTATGTGCCACCTGGGCAGCTGCCTGGTCCACCCTGTAGACCAGCAACCCCCACTGCATGTCTCACGTGCCACCTCCTTTGCCCTATTTGCATCATCAACATAGTGCCCTTTCATACTTGGGCACCATGCTGTTGCTGCTAATGGAGCAGTATTATCAGTTTGTGGCTCCCCTGTCAGTGCATCATATTGCAGACAGTAAAATAGGCTCTCTCCACTCTAAATACACCCTTTCCGCAAGGTTTTACTTGGCGTTAGGGTTCCCAGCATTAAAGGGCTTTTAAGCACACTGCGCAACAGGCATTAAGGGAGCACATGCTGTTAATGCCCACTCTCCGCCCCGTTAATGCCTACTCTCTGCCTATAGTGCCCTTAATGCTGCAGGAGCCTTTACTGCCCATTAAAGCAGCTTTTTACCTGCATTAAGGGTGCAAGGGTGCCGATAACAGATGTTAATGGCACACTTATTTATTTATTTATTTAGTAAAAACTTATATACCGCTACTTCCAGCGATCAGCAGCGGTTTGATTACAATTTTGGGATTTGTCAAAAAATCAAGACAGAAAATTTGGGGCATAGATAGAGAGAACAGGGGTAATACACAGCACACATATTAGGGTCTATATTTAGACCATAATTACTATCACAATCGATTATATATTTATACAAGCAATTATACATTTACACACGCGATTATCCGTCATCTATGTACAGTTTTACATACAGCTATTCACTCTCTTTTATCTTCTTGGCTTTACATCTGTATATAGTGACAATTGAACAGGTGAACAGTTTTACATACAGCTATTCACTCTTTTTTATCTTCTTGGATTTACATCTGTATATAGTGACAATTGAACAGGTGCGTCTTTAATTTTTTTCTGAAATCGGTTATGTCTTTAATTGCTCTCAGCTCGTGTGGGAGCTGGTTCCATAAAGTGGGGGCAGAGAAGGAGAATGCTCTGCGACTAGTACTGACTTTTACGTGCCTAATGCTGTTTGGGACTATTAGTGTGTCTGAGTTTATGGTTCTCCTGCTTCTGGTGGTAGGTTGTATGGCGATCAGGGTGGAGAGGAATGAGGGGGCCAGGTTTTGAATTAACTTGAATGTCGTTACCAATGTTTTGTATTGAATCCTGGCAGCAACTGGGAGCCAGTGCAGTTCCATCAATACAGGTGTGATATGCTCAGTGACGCTTGTTCTCATTATGATCCTTGCTGCTACGTGTTGTGCCAGTTGTAATATGTTAGTGGTTTTCTTTGGTAGACCCTGCAGGATGGCGTTGCAGTAGTCAAGGTGGGGCATGATGAGTGCTTGTGCAACTGATCGGAAATCGCACGAATCCAGTACGTTCCTCAGGGTCGTAGTACTCTGAGCTTGTGAAAGATGGCTTTGTTGGTGTTGCTGAGGTGTTTTTCCATTTTCAGTTTGCTGTCGATTGTGACTCCTAGATATTTTATTTCTTCCTTCGAGTTGTAAGTATTATTGCACAGTGTGATTGCTGGAGGTGGTTCAAAGTCCATTTTACTGGACATAAACATTACTTCAGTCTTCTTATGATTAATTGACATGTTGTTTTGCTTTAGCCATCCCAACATCTCTCCCATGCAGGTTTCAAGCTGGTCGTAATTCGGGTCAGTGGTCTCTAGTTGGGTGTACAACATGATATCGTCTGCGTATATGTGGTAGTTGATGCCGTATTTCCTGAATATTTCACTTGCTCCCCTAACGCCCTTTAGTAAACATACTCCCTAGAATTTCTCAGAATCCGGTCCCAGCAGGCTACCTCTTCTAACAAAATTCAACAACAATTGAGCATCTGTTACAAAATAATTACTAAATCAACAACCAGACTTTTAGGTACACTGATTACTCAGATTCCAGTCTAGTTCCATCCCTGGCTATCCTTTGTAGCACCCCCTTACTATTCTGTGTTACATACTACCAAGTATTTAAGGTAACCACCACTTCCCCAGCCTGGTGCTCATGCAGACTGGCAAACACATATTTTGCCTGCACTCAGGGTCACAAACACACTGTAGTCTCTCCTCTCTCTCAAGTTGTTCCTTGGAGTTCCTGATTCCAACACACAAATTTCCCAGTCGGGCTTCTTTCCCAGACTGGCTCCTAGTCTGTTTTTGTCCCTCACTACAGACAGAATACTGGAGCTCTTGCTTCTAGTACATACAAATTCCCCAGCCATACTCACTTGCCCAGCTGGTTCCCAGTCTGTCTCTCTCGAAAGACTGAATCCTGGAGCTCTTGCTCCTAGCACACGCAAAAACAATTCCCTCAGCCTGGCTGGCTCCCAGTCTGTCGCTTTCTTTCTACAGACTGATCCCTGAAGCTCCTGCTCCAAACATACACACAGATTCCCCCTGCTGGGCTCCCTTTCCTGTCTTCCTCGCTACAGAGTGAAACCTGGTACCAGGACTGGTCTAGGGGTTCTGGTGCTCTAGAAGAACCAATGGTCCCATCCCATCCCACCTTGTGCATATTCCATCATCTCCCCTTCTCAAACCCCCCACCAGGTCTCCAGCATCTCCTCTCTCCTGCTTCCTTGAGGAAATGGTCATGGCTGAGGAGAGGTTTGAGTCTTCAAATTGTGGCCAGTTTATGGAAAGCGTACCTGCTAGTTCTGTTGATGTGGGCTTGTAAGTTTAGGTGGCGGTCGAGGGTGACTCCCAGGTACCGAACTTCATCCATATTGATGGATCATGAAAAATGACTTTTTATTAATGTTCAACATTGTGTTTTGAACTTACTGTCAGCTAAGTTCTGTATCAGGGTAACATTGATACACTAATCTGCAGGTTCCAGCTAGGCTATGAGGCACTACTGCTTCTTGAGCACTGGCTTGGAGGAGCTTTTCAGTGCAAATTGTGATTGAAGACAATACATCTCTGGTATCAACGTTACCCTAATGCAGAACTTAGCTGATAGAAAGTTCAAAACACAACGTTGTGTTGATCGTGAACACTGATATTTTAAAAGTAATTTTGCATGATCACTATTATTTAAAAAGAAGAAAAAGGACTGATAAGAAAGGCAGCTTGTTCACAGCAGCCTTTGTTGCAATAGTCCGACAAGAATATTATACCAGGGATCAACTCGTAAAGTCTCCTCTTATACAATCAATGTAAAAATTGTAATTGCTTGTTGTGCCTTTCACCCCCCCTGAAATCAATGTATGTTCAAATTCCGGCCTGTACAGCCGCCCCATTATGTATAGAATACCGCTGCTGATCGCTGGAAGCAGCGGGATACAAGTGTACACTAAATAAAATAAATAAATAAATAAATAAAAACTCCAGTCCTGGAGGGCCACAATCCAGTTAGATTTTATTTTATTTATTTATTTATTTATTCGATTCTTCTATACTTCCCCTTCCAGAGATCAGGGGCAGTTTACATTTAACACAACATTTTCAGGATATCCCTAATGAACATGTATGAGATAAATCTGAATACAATGGGGCAGTGCATGCAAATATGTATATGCATTAGGGACATCCTGAAAATCTGACTGGTTCCAGGACTGGAGTTGGAGACATTGTACTATCATAGTAAGAATAGATTATCCCAATACAGATCCATTGTGTGATTAACTTTAGGGTTAAGGCTAAACCCATATCCTAAAGAGTTAAGAGGTGCATTCAAAGGAGTAAGTGTTATACAAGACAAGAGTGGTGAGAAGGAACTGCCCTGAAATATTCCCAGCTCGATCTTGATATTGGGAATGGTAAACTGCATACTGTAGGTGGAGTATAGTTTGCCATATTTTCATAATAAATTTGATATACTCAATCAATTAAACAAAATTTCTATATTTCAAGGCAATTTATTATCCAGGAGTGTGGAAAACTGTCAAAGACTTTCTTATAGTCAGTCCACACTACGCTGAGATTTCTGCTTTTCTTAGCACTAACCATGATGGCTTTTTTAGCAGTAGTTGGTCTTTGGTTCTGTATACTCCTCTTTGGTTACCTTTCTGTTCCACTCACATGATGTTATTGGAATCAATATGTCACATATTCTTTCAGCACCAAGTGCAGTAAATAGCTTGTAGATTGTAGGCAGACAAGTTATTGTCTATAATTTTGGGGAATTTTTAAGACCATTCCTAGAAGAAAACGATTACAGATCAATAGTCCAAGCAATTGTCACACCACACTTCGACTACTGTAACAGCCTGTTACAGGGTCTACCTGCCAAAAATCTACACATCCTCCAAAGGGCACAAAACATCATAGCGAGAATTATCTGTAAAGCCCCACTGACAGACCACATCACACCCATACTATCTAACCTTCACTGGCTCCCAATAACGAGCCAAATAAAATTCAAAATACTCATGAGAACCTTCAAGTTAATTAACAATATAGCACCATCCATACTCACAACACTCATACAAACCCCAACAGACACAAGAAGTAGAAAAGAAAATGTACTTCATCCCCACCACAATCAGGAAAACAAAACAGGCCACGAGCTCAAGGGCATTCACATGCACAGCACCCTCCCTCTGGAACTTCCTACCACTATCAATCCGTTCAATTAAAGACCTCCAGCTGTTTAAAAAATCTCTCAAGACACACCTCTTCACCGCACACTATGGAACACAAAACACGACTCAACACCACTCAAACTCACAGGCAACTAGCCTCACACATAGTCCTGACATCTCCCAGAGCTGAACCCCACCCTACCACTAACCAAGCATCCCTTGCCACAACCTGACTGTACATAGTTCGAACATGTTAAGACTCCATACCGTTCAAAAATATTATGTAAATAGTTTTAACATAAAAGTTCAAATGTTATAATGTAAAAGTTCCAAAACTGTTCCATGTAACATGTTGAGTTATTTGTAAACTGCCCCTGATCTCTGGAAGGGGCAGTATAGAAAACTGTAACAAATAAATAAATAAATAAATAAAATGTTAGCTGTGTTTCTCTTTGGGAATGTTCCCTATGTTTTCCCGTTATTAGCCATTGTGGTGTTAAATCTGGTTGCCTGTTTAATTGATTTCAGCAGTTTGCCAGGTCATCGTAAAGGAATGTTAACTGCTTGAGTCAAAAATTATTTACTTCATTTGGACCAAAACCTTTCCAGTTTGGGACTTTTTAAAATCTATTTTCCAGTTCTTCTGTTCTTACCTCAGGACAGTCCATAACTTTGAGGTTTAACTTTTCCAAATTCTCTCTTATGATAGGTAGCCAATCTGCTTTTTTGGATGTGTTTTGTAGGTTTTTTGTCTAATTTTCTCCAGACATTTTCTGTGTCAGTCTTAGTTAGTGGTAGTTTTACCTCACTGATGTTCTTTCCCATTTCCCTGTAAAACTGCTTCTCCAGGACCAAGCAGGAATCAGGCCTCACATATGGGTGTCATCGGCGCCGATGAAGCCCCCAGCGGAGCATTTCCCCAGCTTTCTATGAAAGCCTTTGGGAATGCGCGGTTCCCTTCCCGCCTAAAGGTGCCATCTTACCCCAGTCTCTTTTTTTCCGAGAAGCCCACCGGACATGTGTCCTGTCATCCTGGATAAAAGTTGATTTTTTGGCGATTCTCACTGTTTTTTCTCCCGGTTCAATGCCGGTTCCCCTCCCACCGGGTTCGGTACACCGGTATCGAGCCCGATTCTTCTTTTTCAGTTTTTGCCCTTCATGGCTGGTGTTCGCACCCTTTTACCTTTTTTTTTTTTTTCCCCTGGAAGGCCGGTCCTTTGACCTCGCGGGGGCTCTTTTTTCCCCGACGGCTTCCAGCGGTTTTAAGAAGTGTGATCGGTGTAAGAAGTTAATGTCTCTCACCGACACACACGACTGCTGCCTTCGGTGCCTCGGTCCTGATCACGACCCTAAGTCATGTGGACCATGTGGGAAGATGTCTTCCAAGGCACTCCGAAGTCGCCAGCAGCAGAAAGAAAGGCTTTTCTCGGACTCAGCCTCCGGCCGGGCCCGGACCTCCTCTGAGGCCTCGACATCTCGGGATTCAGATCCCGAGAGCCGTCGAAGCTCATCGGACAGGGGGTCCCCTGACCGGGAACGCAAGAGGAAGAAGCAGCTCGCGAGGGCATCGTCGAAGAAGGTCCCTGGCTCCTCGAGGGCCAGGTCTAAGACCCCCAACTGTCGCCCCGGGCCCGTGGAACAAGAGAAGCCTGCCAAAGTTCCTCACGTGGAGCCGGAGTCTGCTGGACACGTAAGCCCCGTAGTCCTCGAGGACTCTCCTCCCAGAAAGCCGACATCGAGTCGGTGGCTGCTGCGTCTCCCGAGCTGAGTCTCAGGATGACAGCCTTGGAGATCAGACTGTCTGCCTTCATGGAGCAGCAGCGGGCACTGATGGCCAGCCTGTCTGGCGCATCTGCCCCGACCACCGGGACATCGAGTTCAAAGTCGACCCCGGAGACCGAGCCAATACTCGAGTCCATCATGGCTCAAAGTCGACCTCGGTCGAGGTCTCCCTCGACCTCCCGTTCGGGACCGAGGGCATTGACGCCGGTGCCTCCGGCGTCAGGGCGGGTGCTCCAGGGCCCCGCGGGGTCGGACCCTGACTCCTCGTCGAACCAGTCCGCCTGGGAGACGGAGGATGAGGAGTCTCCCGATATGTTACAGACTCGGTGCGTCCCATCGGACTCACCGCAGTCTGAGCCCTGGAGTAGATCCCCTCCGGAGGATACTCGGTTCTCGGAGTTCATCCGGGATATGGCCACTGCCTTGGCTATTCCGGCGGACCCCGAGGAAGAGCCTCGAGCTGAAGAGCTCAAGGCGCTGCAGTATGACTCTCCTCCGAAGGAGGCCTTTACTGTCCCGGTTCCTCCGATGCTGGAACGGCTCCTCTTCCGTATGTGGGAGGCACCGGCCTTGGCGCCGGTTTTGAGCAAGCGAGTCGACTCGATCTATCGACTCAGAAAGAGCCCTGGCTTTCAAAAAGCACAGCTTCCACACCATTCTATGGTTGTGGAATCAGCCATGCATCGTCTGAAGAGCCAGAAGATGCACTCTGCGGTGCCCCCTGGCAGGGAGGCCCGAAACCTCGATGGAGTCGGTAGAAAGTGCTTCCAGGGCTCGATGCTTGCTTGCCGTGTCCAGTCTTACCAGCTGTACATGGGCATGTACTTACGGGACCTGGCCAAGGAGTTGACCGGGTTCTCTGCTGGACTCTCCGGGGAACCCTTGCAGAGATTCAAATCCTTGTCCTCGGGGATTCAGGACTGCTCGAAGTTCATGTCCCGCGCCGCCTATGATGGCTTCGAGGCTTCGGCCCGAGTTGCGGCAGCAGGCATCGCGGCTCAATGCCAGGCGTGGCTGCAGTCATCGGACCACGAGCCATGGGTTCAGGACAAGTTGGTCGATGTCCCTTGCCGAGGTGAGAACCTGTTTGGCAAGCCCGTGACCAAGAAGGCCGCCCAGCTCGAAACTGAGCACCTTACATGGACAAGGCTGTCTAGGAAGACCTCTGCCCCTTCTCATAAAAAGAAGGGCTCGGGTAAAAAGCCCTTTTACCCTAGGAAGGTCACTGCCTACAAACAGTACCCTCAATATCAGGCTGCCCAAGCTGCTCCCCAGGGTCAGCAAGCCAAGGGGCAGGGTAATGGGCCCCGTAGGCAGAGGACCCCAAGCCTCCGGCCCCTGCTACCACTCAGCAGGGTGGGGGTTTTTGACTCCTTGAGCATAGCCTCTCCATCCCTGCTCTCCCAACCCTGCACAGGAGGTCGCCTCACCCTCTTTGCCCACCAGTGGCCCCTCATCACCGGGGACAGTTGGGTGTTGGACATAGTCCACAGGGGCTATGCACTGCATTTTCACCAACTGCCTCCTCCATACTTTCCAGGGGAGCCTCCAAGGCCTCCCCTGCACACAGACCTTCTCCTGCAAGAGCTTCAAGGTCTGTTGGTGGACAGGGCGGTGGAGCCTGTGCCTCCCCACTTGCAAGGTCACAGATTCTACTCCAGGTATTTCCTGGTGCCCAAAAGAACCGGTGGCTTTCGACCCATTCTGGACCTCAGGAACCTCAACAAGTTCCTAGAGAAAGAAAAGTTCAAGATGCTTACTCTTGGAACACTTCTGCCCTACCTCCAGCAGGGAGATTGGCTATGCTCCTTAGATCTAAAGGATGCGTACACTCACATCCTCATTCATCCAGACCACAGAAAGTACCTCAGGTACATTGTGGGAGGAAACCATTATCAGTACAGAGTGCTGCCTTTTGGCCTCACCTCCGCCCCCAGAGTCTTCACAAACTGCCTGGCAGTGGTGGCGGCCTACCTGAGAAATCAGGGAATCTTTGTCTTCCCCTATCTGGACGACTGGCTCATCAGGGGTCAGACGTGCCAGGAGGCCAGATAGGCCACCCTCAGAACTATTGATCTTCTTCAAAGCCTGGGGTTTGTCATAAACTTCGCAAAGTCCACTTTGCTCCCCTCCCAGAACTTGGAGTTCATAGGAGCAAGGTTGGACTTTCTGCTGGCAAAGGCTTTCTTGCCAGAAGACAGGGCCAACAGATTGATAGCCTTGGCAAATCAGTTTCTCAGCAGGTCATTGGTCTCCGCCAGACTCTGCCTGAGACTGCTTGGCCACATGGCTTCGACAGTGCATGTTACCCCAAATGCCAGGCTCCATATGAGGCCTGCACAGTGGTGCCTTCGGACTCAGTGGTCACAGGCCACAGGCAGCCTCAGAGACAGGATAAGGGTGTCCAGACAATTTCTGAACTCCCTCAACTGGTGGCTACACCCACCCAATCTACTGAAGGGGGTGCCTTTTCAGATTCCTGGGTACACGGTGCTGCTGACCACAGACGCCTCCCTGCAGGGCTGGGGAGCTCACTGTCTAGGCAAGTGCACCTAGGGCCTGTGGTCTCCTTGGGAAGCTGCACAGCAGATCAATCTCCTCGAACTCAGAGCTATTCGATTAGCACTCAAAGCATTCTCTCCTGCCCTGGCTAATCAATCTGTCTTGGTTCACACAGACAACCAAGTAGCCATGTTTTATGTGAACAAACAGGGCGGGACTGGGTCCAGAATCCTTTTTCAGAAGGCTCAGGACCTTTGTTCATTTGCCCTCAAGCACAACATGCTCCTCAAGGCTGTGTACCTTCCAGGCCAGGACAACTACCTGGCCGACAGGTTAAACAGAATTCTGCAGCCCCACGAGTGGCAGCTGCATCCTTCAGTAGTTCAGAAGATCTTCCTAAAATGGGGTCTCCCTTTGGTAGATCTCTTTGCCAGCCCAATGAACAATCAACTGCCAAAGTTCTGCTCCAGGCAACCGCATCCTCTGAGAATAGCAGCAGATGCTTTTCTGATTCCATGATTTCAGGGCCTCCTGTATGAGTTTCCTCCCACGCCCTTGGTGGCCCGAATTCTCTTCAAAATTCTTCAGGACAAGGCCTCGGTCCTGCTGGTGGCTCCCAGGTGGCCGAGACAGCCTTGATTTCCTCTTCTGCTTCAACTGGCGGTGGATCCCCCACTGCAACCCGACCTTCTCTCACAGGAGCAGGGTTCCCTTCTACACCCCAATCTCAAAGCTCTCAATTTGATGGCCTGGAGGCTGCAAGGCTAGTTTTGGCTCCCTGGGGCCTACCTCAGGAAGTTGAGGAGGTTGTCCTAGCCTCTAGGAAACAGTCCACTAGGAAAACCTATGCTCTCAAATTGAAAAGGTTTTCTGTGTGGTGTCAGCTACGTATAGAGGATCCTTTCTCCTGTACTGTGCCAGTAGTGCTTCAGTACTTACTGCACTTATCAAATCAGGGACTTAAGTCCAATTCTGTTCGGGTCCACCTCTCAGCTCTAGCAGCTCACCACTCACTGGTGGAGGGACATTCTCTGTCAGGTCACCCCTTGGTGTCCCGCTTTCTCAGGGGCTTGCTTTTGCTCAAGCCTCCAATCCGTCCTCCTGCCCCTGAGTGGGAGTTGAATGTGGTCTTGCAGCAACTGACTCGCCCACCTTTTGAGCCGATGGCTACTTGTCCACTACGCTTCCTATCCTGGAAGACACTCTTCCTGATAGCCCTTACCTCGGCTAGGCGAGTGAGTGAGCTTCAGGCCCTGGTCTGTGATAGGCCTTACACCAGGATTTATAGGAACAGGGTAGTCCTCAGGACTCATCCCAAGTTCCTCCCAAAGGTTGTCTCCTCTTTCCACCTCAATCAGGAGGTGGTTCTTCCAACATTCTTCCCTAGGCCTCATGCAAGCCAGGCTGAAGCAGTCCTGCATACCCTGGACTGTAGGAGGGCCTTATCCTTCGACCTTGACTGAACGCAGGGGCACAGGAGGGCTACTCAGCTCTTCGTATCCTTTGACCCCAATAAGTTGGGGTTGGCTGTGTCCAAGCGTACCTTGTCCATCTGGGTGGCTGACTATATCACCTGGTCTTACAAGGCGGCTGACCTTCCTTTGCAGGGTCGGGTCACAGCCCATCGTGTCAGGGCAATGGCTGCCTCAGTGGCTCATCTCCGCTCTGTGCCCTTGGTAGACATCCGCAGGGCTGCAACTTGGTCTTCAAGCCAGACTTTTGCGGCCCATTACTGTCTGGAGAGGGAGTCCCGTAGGGACAGTGCTTTTGGCCAGGCAGTACTCCGGAATCTCTTTGAGGTTTAGGCAACTCCTGCCCTCCTGCCCTCTGTTGGGCTACCGGTGGATGTTGTGTCCTTGAAAAGCCTTTCTTTGCTGCTGAGACTAGAGGGAGTTCTCTTGTTCAGCATGGGTTCCTCGGTAGCCCAGAGATAGGGAGTCACCCATATGTGAGGACTGACTTCCTGCTTGGTCCTGAGAAAGAGTAGTTACTCACCTGTAACAGGTGTTCTCCAGGAGCAGCAGGAATCAGTCCTCACAACCCTCCCTCCTCCCCTTGGAGTTGCAGTTGTACATAGTTTATTTTTTCATTTTGGTGTGCTGTTCTTAGCTATGTCATTTGACTGAGGTAAGATGGCACCTTTAGGCGGGAAGGGAACCGCGCATGCGTGCCTGCATTCCCAAAGGCTTTCATAGAAAGCTGGGGAAATGCTCCGCTGGGGGCTTCATCGGTGCCAATGACACCCATATCTGAGGACTGATTCCTGCTGCTCCTGGAGAACACCTGTTACAGGTGAGTAACTACTCTTTTGGATTCTAAATAGTTTGTTTTTAAATCTTTCCTGTTTTCTTCATATCTTCACAATTTTTGTGCTTTTGCTGTTACTTTTAGTTTATTATTGAAGCATATGAATTTAAGATCTTCTTCTGTTACTGAAGCACATTTCATTTTCATATGTTAGTTCTTTTGCATTATCTTTGCTGATCTTCATCCTTTAAGATATTCATCTATCAGGGACACCTCAGCACGCAGTAACTGTATTATATTTTCAATACATTTTTTCAAGGAGGAGTGATCTTTCTCCTGTTCTTCTGACCCTGCGTCCTTTTTGGTAGAATTGTCTCATTGACAAGTTTTGCTGCACAGTACTGGGTCCAATTTATCTCTGTAATATCCATTGTTGATTTCTTAATGTAAATTATGGCTTTAAAAATGTTACTTATCATGCTTTTCTCCTTAGATGTAAGGTGTAACTTTGGCAGCCAATCTCTCTCTTGAGCCACAGCATACCTATCAACCTCCATGCAGGTCAGGAGGTCCACAGACAACTCTTCATTCTCTTGATCTCTTTCGGTCTCTCCTCTTCTGCCTCCTGACCTCATGCCATTCTTTCCCTCCATTTTGATGTTCTCATCGTCCTCAGAGATGTCCTTTGTTTCCTCATCTAAGTGTGTCAGTTGCTGTGGCATCTCTTTTTTTGTGTTCTTTCCTGAACCTATTATCTCTAACTCTATTTCTCTTTCTGCTACACTGTTCAGCTGTTTTAACACATTCTGACTTAGATATTTTTCTTTAATATGTCCAATTAGAGATCTTATGAGTCTATTACTTATCGGCACTAGCTAGCAGTGCGTATTCTGGGATACGTGTTGCCAGGTAGCGCAGGGCTATGACAGCGCAGGATGATTCCTATTCTAACTGCACAGCCTGGGTCAGAGGCACAAGTGGGCATGGTAAGGGCAGAGAGTGGGCGTGATTATCTTGGAGCACTTAGTGCTGTGTTCACACCGTGCACTAACTGCATTACCTTGGGTTCACCTAATGCCAGTTCAATAGGTGGTGTTAGGCACACCCGTGCTAATGCAGCATACGTTATGGGAAAGCACTTTGCATTAACTGCCAGGGAAATGCTTTCCACATCCCCGACAGTAAATGTGGGGGGTGTTGCATGTAACCCGCCATAGTCTTGCCACTATTCATCCATTAGGTGCAACAACTTAGTGCACATTAGTAAGAGGCCCCGTCATATTTGCATCAGTAGCCTTTTCCAGTTTTTCTTTTGGAATTTTATCTCTTTCTTCCATTTTGAGTGTTCTCTTTCTGTATCCTCTGTAACCAAATACAAGGTTTGTGGCATATTAGTAGCAGTACATTATCTCTTTTTTCTTCAGGAGTCCATCGAACAGTTTACATTCCTTGTAGTTTTTTTCAATAGTTCCTGCTGCAGTGGGTCCATGAACAAGCTCACCATGGCCTATGACTGCAGCAGGGATGTTATCTTGCCCTGAAGATTTTGCATTCTCGCTATCACCATCTTTAGCCCTAGTGCATAAGCTACAGGTGTACACCTTTTTATCCTTGGTAATATGGTGTCAGTATGTGTCTTCCTTTTTCCTTCTTACCAAACTTTTATTGAGCGTCACCTTGTTGAGATTTGGTATAGACTTTATACAAACGGGGTCACCACTTGAAGTTACTCAGGAAGACTCGGGAGAAAAATATTCAATCCCCCTTTTGACCCTTTGGCAATGTGGTTATTTTTCTGAAGGTCTTAGGAAAAAATCAAGTAGTGCAGTTTGCATTGTGCAGCAGGAATTAAATGGCCCAAATGGATCAATTCGGAGGCAGCCTAGACCTATCCCAGGAGACCTCCTATGCCTGGTGTCTACTGGCCCCTTAAACCCTCCATCCGAACCTCCATAGAGTATAAAACATTTAAAAAAAAACATTCTCTTGAACAATCCAGAGGGACCTCAATGCCCTGATGATCGAGTGTGCCACAATCCCCCTAGCCCAATCTGTTGCTCATATTCCTAACGTTACCTTCTCCCTACTGAAGCACTGCTACTTAAATAAAATTATCCGAGGGCTTGCTCAGCCCCGAGGACTTCAATTCTCTTAAGGGTCTGAGAGGCAATAGAGGCAGGAATGATCTCCATTCACTAATGCTCTGATAGCTGCTTCTTTATAAATGGTGTTGCCTGACCCCTAGTGGTAGTATCACTTTGCATGAGGCAGCTGTAGGAAGAAGAACAAATGAGGATTGCTTTCCCCTCATTTTTTTTTCTAGACCCCTTGGGTACGTTGTCATTTATGGAGGTATTGGACAGATACAGGAATGACCCTCAGATTTTCTTTATTTTAGGGGTAGGGATTCAGTGATTAGGGGTGTTTCATTAGGCATTTTAGTCCCATAGATTTGAGATACCCCTGGGGTATTCCTGGGGACCCTTCTTTTTAATTATTTATGGAGTCACTAGACACCAGGGATCAGCTGCTTCTTTCAGGAGGACCCAGGGGGCCTCCACTTCAGGCCAGTGGACTCTAATTGTAAGCCTTTGCAGGAAATATGCAAAGTTCCTGGTTATGACAACATGCAAAAAAGATTTCTTGAGAAATTTAGTTAGTGGATGCAGATGAGCCAGGAGCTCATTTGCATCCTGTAGCTAAATTCTGCAAAAACAGGTATTAACCCATAAATATCTTTGCAGGTTGGTATATGAAGGCCTACATCAGGTTTACCATAGTTTTTCAGAACAAAGGTCTATCAAGCCCAATATCCTGTTTGCAATTTAAAGCTTTTTTCTGAAAAAGAAAATATTCTCTCTTCTCTCGTAATTCAACAGAAAGAGAATTCCCTTGAGAAGGATCTGATAACAAGAGAGCTCTTGCTCACATTACATCTTCTATTTTCTACAAACTGAAATGATGGTTCTAAACACACCTTCTGACTAAATTGCAGCAGGTGTTCTAGAGTATACAGTTGAAACATAACAGATAATTCACTGTTAACCTTATCATATAGGTTTTCTTGTGGCATATGTGAAGGCACATTTTGGATAGTACATGGAGAATGGAATTGAGACATCAATGTTCCAATGTATACATTTCCGGCAGTATTTTAGAAAAGGCTTTGCTAAGCGCAGAGCCTGTTCTAAAATAGTGCAGGAATGTCCATGTACTTGCCGATGTGTTCCACCCCAGACCTATTGTCATTTAGAAAAGCCCTCAAACAACACCTTTTCCTCATCCATTACCCAGAATCCAATCCCAGAAACAACCACCCATCCTCACATCCTACACCCTACTCCACCCCACCCAAAATCCAACACCATAAAGAAAATGACTAGCTCTACCACCATATCCCCTCTCTTATTTATTATTGGTACTGATCACACATCTTATTGATTAAACCTCTTATAAATATGTTGAAACCAAACTATACTATATGTATAATTTCTCACCATACTATATGTATAATTTCTCACCATACTCCATGAATAATTACTCTGTAATTAGTTACCCCTGTTACCTCCAGGTTATCTCGTCCGTGTTCAATGTAAAAACTCAATTGTCGTGTGACATTGCAGTATGTTTTTTGTTCAATTGTAAACCGCACTGATTTTAATAGCGCGGTATATAAGAGAAGTAAATAAATAAATAAATAAAAAATAAATAAAATAAAATGTGAAGCTGGAGGATCTATTTTACAGATCTATGCTTGGGAAATATCAGTGGGGGAAAGTCTTCAACTTCCAGATGTAGTTGCCGGCACTTACATGCATATGCCAGCCGTTCTACAAACCTACATGTATAAATGCAACTAATTAGCTACAGAGGCTACTGTTTTTATTTAATTTCAGTTTGGAGGTGGCAATAAACAACAGAGGATTAAGGAGGATATTTCCTTCCTGTAAAGGACTGGCCAAAACCATCATTTTTTAAAAATATGTATGTGCCAGGGAGCATCTGTAAATCCCGACATGGACAATTGCAGTCATACACATGTATTGCCTATGTGAAATGGGAAGTACATGTGTAGATTTTTGACGTAATCAGGCCACTCCCTAACCAGGCCCTAGACAGGCCCCCTTGCAATTTACACATGTAAGGACATCCACATGTAAATTCAACTCTTCATAAAATCGCCATTTACATGTGGATGCCATTTCCATGTGTAAAATGCCTGATTTTACAAGTGGAAATTGTGAATAAGGATTCTAAAATAACCCCCAAAGTCTCTCAAAGAAAGCTTTATATTTTAGAGGGGAGCCAGTGTAATTCTTACATTTTAGAAGAAATATAATCAAATGTTTTCAAATGGAATATAATTCAGTCTCTGGAGCCATTTAATGTGCATTTTAGCATGCACTAACTGGTTAATGGTGTTTAGTAAAAGGGCCCCTAAGTCTTTTGTATTCTCACAAATAGCACCCAGAATGACCGTTTTAATAACTTTTTTCTCAGGACTTCTGCTGCTAAGAATGTGAGAGTAAGACTAATCATAGTGATCAGACCAAGGGACTGAAGTTAAGTTATAGCAATAGTTAAGTTATAGCAATAAAAAAGTACCAAAGAACTTACAGGGAGATAAAGCAAGTCTAGCATATGACCACCACATTATGTGGGGGAACTTTATTGCTCAATAATTCAAAGCTGTCATTCTAGAAAGAAATTCTTTAGTGTATTTCAGTTTTGAGCTTATAAGAGGAAGATTAAAATCACCCATTATAATCAACCTCAAAGTTTTTACCTGCAAAGAAAGCAGCCATTCCAGAAAAAAACATAAAATCAGTGGCTATTGCATTGAGAATGATGTAAATAATACAGAGATTCCAACTATTATCATAAATTAATATCATCCCATAGACTTGCTGTGTTAACAGTAGTTGCTTCTTTATTTGAATGCTGTTACAGATGGCTAACATAATGCCCCCACCTCGACTTCCACTTTGGCTTGCTCTAAAAAAAAACCTCAAAATTAGCAGGAGCAAGCTCATTCATAGATGTCCAATGAAGTTAATCATGTCTCAGTAATCCTCATACCAATTGAATTAGAATTAATATAATCAAATATAGCAATTTGTTTTTTATAGAATGAGCATTTATGAAAGTCCTTTAAAGATTGTTAGAATGAATTGGGTTCACTATTACAATTATTGGAAATATACAACTGAAGGAGACATTTAGAATGAGCATATCTTCTAAGGTCACCATATCAATCACATTTTTTAAATAAAATCAATGGATTACACAGGCATATTAAGTATTAAAAAAACAACTATTAAAAAATCAAAACAAAGAAGCACCGACTGTGGGGCCGCATGAAGGACACAAAGGGATGCACAAAGAGGTGTAACGCTTCGTCAATGTGCTTGTGGTGGCAAGTCGAGCTATCTGCAGCATTTTATGCCAAGCTCTTGAGAGCTAAAGAATGATTCCACTTTAAGGGTAGAACTCCATGCCCACTGCTGAAAAATTTGAAAATGAAATAGGTGCATATTGCATGGCCCCTGAAATACTCACTACCTGCAGCATTGTATGTAGGTTGTCGGGTCATCGAAGAATGATGTCACTTCATGGGAGGAGCTCACTGTCCATTGCATAAAGCTTGAAAATAAAATGGTTACATATTACACAGTCCCTGATATGGTTCAGTCCAATATTATACAAAGAAGGATATCATGAGGAGTGGAGAGCAATATCCAAGAATGAAGATGAGTGACCAAGAAAGAAAGAGAATAAAGGAAGGGGGCAATCTTGTGTGGCATTTGGACACCGCAGTGGTAAAACATTGAAGGATTACTAAGAGGGACTGCTACTGCTGGGAAGAAATCTGCACTTGTATTTATCTGCTGGGAAATCCTCCAAATCTTGGGGAAAAAGGAATTCTTTGAGTTAAAGCTGATAAAATCTGTGTACTCTAGAATTCATTGTTTTTGTTAAGTCAGTCAGGGCTTAGTACCATCAGAGACCTTTCATTTAAATTTAAAGTCTGTCAGGGCTTAGTACCACCAGAGAACTGTCATTTAAATCAAAATCAGATAGAGTACAGCTCAGCATAGAAGGTAGACTAGGGTAAATATTCATTGAGTAGAAAGAAATCCATTGTTTCTAGAGACCTTTACAAAGAGATCTTCCAGTTAGGAGGCAAGAGACCTGTGAAATTGTTTTAAATAGGTGTTAAAGCCAGGCGAAAGAACAAAGGGGCAATTTGAAAGGCACCCTCTATCAAACTAAGGGCTGTGTGAATCACCCAGGAAATTGTTAAGAGATTATCTTAGAAGCATAGGTCAAGGCATTGTGTAGTAAGCCAGTTTTTATTAAGTGTTTCTTTTCCTCCCACCCACCGCAAGCATAATCCTAGATTTATAGGCTCTTAAACCTATTAAAGGGAAAGAGGTGGTCAACTTCACTTTCAGGTTTAGCTTATTATCCTCATCAGGTATAGATTAATAGATTAATTAAGACCCTGAAATTAATTAATCTTAATATGAACAAGGGCCCTTAAACCTATTAGGTATAGTTGAATTGGTACAAGCATCCCTAGTAATTTTTAGTAAGTAAACAACTTAACTATTTAAACTAATCCTTAAAACTAAGATGAAGACAGCAGTACAGCAGTGAGATAGGGCCTATCCATTCTTTTGCATTGATTGTCACATGTATGATGTTCTCCCATTTGGTGAGATGTCTTAATGTGCACACTAGGTGCAAGGAGATCTTAGCTCTCTGGGAACAAGTCCGATCTCTGGAGGTTAGAGTAGCAGACTTGGAGTAGCTAAGGAAGATAGAGAGATTATATAGATGAGATCTACAGGGATGTAATACTGAAGTCCCACCTCCAGTCTGGCAGCCTCTCTGTTGCTATGGAGGAGAGGTCAAGTGAAAGAAGAGCATCACCTTGGTGTGGCAGAAAGTGATCATGTAGCTAGGACCTGTTCTCCAGGTGATGTAAAACCCTCTCGCACCAAGATCGTTTCTTCAGGGCATGTGACCATGAGGGAAGGTTTAGCATGGCCATTATAGCTGGCATTTCAATCATTAGGAATGTAGATAGCTGGATGGTTGGTAGACATGAGGATAGCCTGGTAACATGCTTGCCTGGTGCAAAGATAGCAGACCTCACGCATGGGTGATTTCAATTACCCTGCTATTGACTGGGTCAATGTCACAGCAGGTGTAATGGGGAAGATCCATCCTTTGCCTTAAAAACACAGGATTTTGTGAGAATTAGGTCAGAATCTGACAGGCAGGCAAACCACATAATCAATAGTTGTCAGGAGCAACGTAAACAGACCCAGCCACGAGGTCTGCAACCCCGCCCAACTAGTAAGCAATCCTTAGCTCCTGAAGCAAATAGTTTTCACCTGAGTGGGGGAAGTGCTAATCAGCACTATAAGAAACACTCAGTAGGGAGAGAAAAGGGAGAAGGAGGAAACAGGAAGGAACTCAGAGAGAGTCCCCGTGACAGACCCAGAGAGAGAGTGAGAAACAGCTGTGAGAGTCAGTTTGCTGTGACGCAGTTTAGATCTCAGAGGCAACGTGCTTTGCAGAGTGAATGGAAGCCTGAGAGAGTGGAACCGTATGTATCTGAGAATTCTCACCCTGGAAGTGATTCTGAACCAGACTTAAGGGAACTTACTGGTAGCAGAAATACCTGGAGAGTTAATGCTCAGAAGCCCCGTGGAAAAAGTCCAAGGCTGGTGCCGTGCTGGAAAGGCAGCCAGAAGCATTTAACAGGAGAGCTATCGTGGGAGCATTTACAAGCCCCAGAAGGGGAGAGGTATTGTGTAGAAGATATCTGCATGTCAGAGGAAGAAGGGCTTGAAAAGCCTAAACCTCAGAGAAAGCTTCCAAGGGCAAAACCCTTTGCTAACAGGACAGAACAGTTCCATTATCCTCAGCCAAAACCTGAAGGTAGGACAAGCAAATACTTTAAAGGGAAAAGCTCTTATAAAAAGTTATATGCTGAAAATCCTGGAAGGTGGGTCTCTCCTCTCTTACACTCTGATATATATGGTAACAGTAATTCTTACCTTAGAGAGGGCTGGCTGGATAAGCCCCGTGAAGATATAGTAGCAGGAGATTTACAAACGTTGTGCAATAAAGAAAACGTTTGTCCAGCTGAAAGTCAGCAGGAGCCTATGATAATTGATTCGGCTAGTGAAGATTCATTTGATGTTCCAATGGATTGTATGCTAACCATTTCAGACAAGATTACTTCTTTGTGAAAAAGCCAGCGTTTGTGCATTGCTTAAAGCTAGCTGTAAAGAGCACAAGACTTACTGTTCATTTGCCAAGGAACTGTATGCTGATAATATTGTTTCCTGTGGATATAATTTGAATAAGAAGCAAGAAGAAGCTGTCTTTCATTTTCCTTTATCACATGCCAGAGTGTATGGCTTTATTGTCCTAAGTTTGTTGTGCTATATATTTGAAAATCCAACCCCGGGAGGGGAAATAAAACCCTATCTTGTACCTGACCCATTCGTGTCCACAACTACTCCTTTATCGAAAGGGTCATCCAGCGGTCAAAACCCGCTCCCTCTAGGCAGCGGACTGGCTAAGCCGTGACATAATTGGCGTAGTCTCTCGGATTTTTCAAAGAAAAAAAAAAACACTACAAGGACATTGTTAAAGGATATAACTTGCCGAAAAAGGGAAAAAAAATGTTTGGCTATCCTGAACAGAGGAAAAACCCAGACCGGATTTCCAACAATCCTGACCTGGAAGGAGTCAAAGCAAAACCTTTCTCAACGCAAGATCCTACACCGTGCTCAGGTAATAGTAGGTGGGCACGGGGGTAGCTAGGATTGGTGAGAAAGGGAGAAGCAGCTGTACCTTAGGAAACAAGCAGAAAAGAAAAGTCTGTGCCGCACTTGGTGGGCCCTGTTTTTTTTTCTATCCTTGCAGGTACCCGAAAAACGCCTGAAATGGATCCCCAGGAGGTTAAGAGCTGGATGGAAGCTCAATGGAAATCCCAGAGCGAGTTGGCCAGGCTCATTCAAAAACGGACTATGGCAGCGATGACCACACAACAGCAGCCGCTTCTTGAGCTCTTGGAGACTCTGGTCAAGAAGACCTATGCAACCGCGGAAGCCATTCCCTCAGTATCAAAGGGGGTAGGACTGCCTGATTGCAGTGCATTAGCACCGGGACAGTTAAAGTCGCACAATAATTTTGATGATTTCACTGACGCTTTCGAGCATATAGCAGAGGTGGCTAAATGGCCAGTAGACCAATGGGCCATTAGGTTCGCTATGTCTCTGTCTGGAGAGGCGTTAGTGGCCTACAAGACAATGCCCGTGGATCTAGCGTCCAGTTATCCTGATGTAAAACTGGCTGTAAGAGATAGATTGGGTTTGACTCCCATGTATTACAAGCATCTTTTCAGAGAAGCTAAGCTTATGGCTAAGGAAATGCCTAAGGCCTTATTGCAAAGATTGAAGGGACTGGCAACAAAATGGCTTGCTCCTGAAAGGGCGATGGTGGATTCACTCATGGACACCATCATCCTGGAGCAATATTCTGAAGCCGTGCCTCCTGAAATCAAGGCTTTCTTAATGCTCCAAAAATGCCATTCTACTAAGGAAGCCGCCGACCTCACCGAGTGTTATTTTGAGGCGGAGTTGGCCGGGACCTCTAGAGGTAATGTTTTAAAAGTGGCAGGCATTGATAAAATGTGGAGATTAAAAAAGACCTTTAATGAAGATGTAACTGGTGAAAATGTGAGAAAATATGTTTCCAGAAAATGTTATAAATGTGGTCAGCTTGGACATCTACGCAGAGAGTGTAGAGAGCAAACTGCCCTAGTGTCAGGAGGAGAGAAACACTTGGGGGAAGGATTTCTGCTAAAAGTCCAGGTGGAGGGTGTAGAAGCTTTGGCGCTCCTGGACTCCGGAGCGGACCAAAGCATGGTCTCCCAAAAGATGTGGCAGACCATCACGGTCCATAACCCATCCGCCCTAAGCCAAGCAGATGGACGAGTGAGAGTGAAATGTGTGCATGGAACCTCCTCACATTACCCGCTGTACAGTGACTGTGGAAGGAGTAGGTACTGGTGAAGAAGTGCAGGTAGCAGTAGTCCCACGACTCCCTTATGAGGTTGTCTTAGGACGTGACTGGCCCCCATTTGCTAGGGAATTGGAGAAAGGCCTTAAGGAAGAACCAGGGGTCCCAAAAACTGAGGCCATCGCACAGAGAATTCCAAGCCCCTTATTTGAGAAACCACAGAAGGCTAGGGTTCCCCCCAAATCACGGATAGGGGATGGATCCTTAGCGCAAAAGAAATTTGTCTTGGGGTTTTCCAAGGTATCCCCGCAGGCTCAAAGTCCACAGAGGGCTTCTGAAGCCGCCGCAGGCTATGACCTCTTTAGCATAGGGGATACAGTAGTTCCAAGGGAAGAGAAAGCCCTTATAGATACGGGGTTGCAAATTCAGATCCCTGAAGGCTGCTATGGCCGCATAGCACCGCGGTCCGGTCTGGCCGTCAAGCACTTTCTTGACGTCGGAGCCGGGGTAATAGATCCCGACTACCGGGGGGTAGTGAAGGTCCTACTCTTTAATTTTAGTAAAGAGGACTTTAAGGTAAGGAAGGGCGAAAGAATCGCGCAGTTAATCTGTGAGCACGTAGGCTTCCCCACAGTAGAGGAAGTACCTTCGCTGACTCCCACAAGTCGCCGAGCAGGTGGGTTTGGTTCTACTGGGGTGGGGGAGGTTAAAAGCCTGACGGCCCTAGCCGAATAAAAAAAGGAAGAGGACCTAGGCCCACAACCCGCCGACTGGAGGGAACGGCCCGAGCCGCGAATAGGCGCAGATCTGTCAGAGCAACAACAAAGAGAGTTAACCAAGGTGTTGAGGAAGTTTTCGGATGTCTTAACGACGGTGCAAGGGGAAACGCGCATTGTGGCACACAAAATCATCACAACACCGGGGAAAGTAGTGAGGCAATGCCCATATAGGTTACCTGAGGCAAGGAAGAAAGAGGTTATAGCCCAGGTGCAGGAAATGGCAGAGATGGGCATAATCGAAGAATCGAAAAGCCCTTGGTCTAGTCCAATTGTGCTGGTCCCTAAACCTGACGGAACCCTCCGTTTTTGTATAGATTTTAGGCAAGTCAATGCCATATCTCAATTCGACGCATACCCGATGCCGACAATTGACGACTTGTTGGACCGGTTGGGCCAAGCCCGTTTTCTAACGACGCTAGATCTCATGAAGGGATACTGGCAGATCCCATTAACTCGGGATTCCAAGCCAAAAACAGCCTTTAGCACACCAATGGGGTTATACCAATTTCGTCGCATGCCATTCGGGCTACATGGCGCGGCCGCCACGTGTCAAAGACTTATTGACCAAGTCTTAAGACCTCACCAGGAATACGCATTGGCCTATATGGATGACGTGGTCATCTATAGCGGTACCTGGGCCGAACACTTATTCAGAATAGAGGCTGTATTACATGCCATCAGGAAGGCCGGCCTAACCCTAAACCCTGGGAAGTGTTTATTTGCCACTAGGGAGGCCAAGTATCTAGGTCACGTGGTGGGGAGGGGGCTAGTAAAACCCCTGGCTAGTAAAATTGACAGTGTCTGAAACTTTCCCCGACCCGCGGATAAAAAGCATGTGCGCAGCTTTTTAGGCCTCATTATTATTTATTTAACACTTATTTATAGGATACTCATAGGATACTACCGCAGGTTTATCCCTAGGTTTGCTGAGGAGAGCACAATATTCACAGAAATGCTCAAGAAAAATGCGCCTAACACTGTAAAATGGACTCCAGAGGCGGAGGAAGCTATTATCTCCCTTAAGGAAAAGCTTTGTAGGGCTCCGGTCCTGAGAGGAGTTGATTTTAGGCTGCCGTTTATAGTGCAGACTGATGCTTCTGAGACTGGGTTGGGGGCAGTCATGTCTCAAAGGTTTGAAGGGGTAGAACACTCAGTTACCTACCTTAGTAGGAAACTGTCTAGCGCCGAAAGGAAATACTCCACAGTGGAGCGGGAATGTCTTGCCATTAAATGGGCTGTGGAGTCATTGAGGTTCTACCTAACTGGGCGCAAGTTTGTCCTGGTCACGGACCACGCCCCGTTAAAGTGGCTCACCCACATGAAAAATAATAACGCCCGATTGACCAGATGGCACTTAGCCTTACAGGCCTTTAACTTTGAAGTGCAGCACAGGGCAGGGAATTTGCATGGCAACGCAGACGCGTTATCTAAGATTACGTGCTGTCAGACTAATGAGTCAGCAGCCCGTAATATCTTAAGGGGGGGGATATGTAATGGGGAAGATCCATCCTTTGCCTTTAAAACACAGGATTCTGTGAGAATTAGGTCAGAATCTGACAGGCAGGCAAACCACATGATCAATAGTTGTCAGGAGCAACGTAAACAGACCCAGCCACGAGGTCTGCAACCCCGCCCAACTAGTAAGCAATCCTTAGCTCCTGAAGCAAATAGTTTTCACCTGAGTGGGGGAAGTGCTAATCAGCACTATAAGAAACACTCAGTAGGGAGAGAAAAGGGAGAAGGAGGAAACAGGAAGGAACTCATAGAGAGTCCCCGTGACAGACCCAGAGAGAGAGTGAGAAACAGCTGTGAGAGTCAGTTTGCTGTGACGCAGTTTGGATCTCACAGGCAACGTGCTTTGCAGAGTGAATGGAAGCCTGAGAGAGTGGAACCGTATGTATCTGAGAATTCTGACCCTGGAAGTGATTCTGAACCAGACTTAAGGGAACTTACTGGTAGCAGAAATACCTGGAGAGTTAATGCTCAGAAGCCCCGTGGAAAAAGTCCAAGGCTGGTGCCGTGCTGAAAAGGCAGCCAGAAGGATTTAACAGGAGAGCTATCGTGGGAGCATTTACAAGCCCCAGAAGGGGAGAGGTATTGTGTAGAAGATATCTGCATGTCAGAGGAAGAAGGGCTTGAAAAGCCTAAACTTCAGAGAAAGCTTCCAAGGGCAAAACCCTTTGCTAACAGGACAGAACAGTTCCATTATCCTCAGCCAAAACCTGAAGGTAGGACAAGCAAATACTTTAAAGGGAAAAGCTCTTATAAAAAGTTATATGCTAAAAATCCTGGAAGGTGGGTCTCTCCTCTCTCACACTCTGATATATATGGTAACAGTAATTCTTACCTTAGAGAGGGCTGGCTGGATAAGCCCCATGAAGATATAGTAGCAGGAGATTTACAAACGTTGTGCAATAAAGAAAATGTTTGTCCAGCTGAAAGTCAGCAGGAGCCTATGATAATTGATTCGGCTAGTGAAGATTCATTTGATGTTCCAGTGGATTGTACGCTAACCATTTCAGACAAGATTACTTCTTTGTGAAAAAGCCAGCGTTTGTGCATTGCTTAAAGCTAGCTGTAAAGAGCACAAGACTTACTGTTCATTTGCCAAGGAACTGTATGCTGATAATATTGTTTCCTGTGGATATAATTTGAATAAGAAGCAAGAAGAAGCTGTCTTTCATTTTCCTTTATCACATGCCAGAGTGTATGGCTTTATTGTCCTAAGTTTGTTGTGTTATATATTTGAAAATCCAACCCCGGGAGGGGAAATAAAACCCTATCTTGTACCTGACCCATTCGTGTCCACAACTACTCCTTTATCGAAAGGGTCATCCGGCGGTCAAACCCGCTCCCTCTAGGCAGCGGACTGGCTAAGCCGTGACACACAGCAGGACATGCTAGGGAGATAAAGCTTCTAAATGAAATAAATGACTGCTTTTAGTAGCAGCTGGTTCATGAAGA
This sequence comes from Ichthyophis bannanicus, assembly GCA_033557465.1. Lineage (NCBI taxonomy): Eukaryota > Metazoa > Chordata > Amphibia > Gymnophiona > Ichthyophiidae > Ichthyophis > Ichthyophis bannanicus. Next base: position 513,595,989 of record CM066033.1, read on the forward strand.
GACAAGAAGGGAAGCTATTTTGGACCTAGTCCTTAGTAGAACACAGGATCTGGTGCAAGAGTAACAGTGTTGGGGGTACTTGGCAAATAGTGATCATAGCATGATCGCATTTGACTTAATAAATGGAGAGGGGTTGGCAAGGGAATCCACAGTACTACCTTTTAACTTTCAAAAAAAAGACTATGATAAAATGAGGAAAATAGTTAAGAAAAAAATAAAAGGAGCAGTTACAAAGCATTCGGCAGAAAGAGAAAGGATCTGATAACAAGAGAGTTCTTGCTCACATTACAGCTTCTATTTTCTGAAAACTGAAATGATGGTTCTAAACATGCCTTCTGACTAAATTGCAGCAGGTGTTCTAGAGTATACAGTTGAAATATAACAGATACTTCACTGTTAACCTTATCATACAGTTTTCTTGTGGCATATGTGAAGGCACATTTTAGATAGTACATGGAGATTGGAATTGAGACATCAGTGTTGCAATATATACAATTCCAGCAGTATTTAAGAAAAGGCTTTGCTAAACTTGGAATCTGTTATAAAATAGTGCAGGAATGTCCATGTACTTGCTGATGTGTGAAGCCTGAGGACCTATTTTACAGATCTATGCTTGGGAAATATCAGTGGGGGAAACTCAGCAACTTCTAGATGTAGTTGCCGGCACTTACATGTGTAACCTTTTGGAAATCAATTCAGAAGCAGAGACTTTCATTTGGCTTAGGGATGAATGCAATGGATGAACACCAGTTACTGTACTACTAGCCTCTTCAATTACTGTATTTTAACACATATAATGCGCGTGTTGTACATTGTTTTTGCTGACCGCACAACACCTGCACATTATTTCCAGAAACGTGCTATACACGGGTTTGTGAGGTCAATAGAACAAATGACTACAAATGAAATAGCAAGTTGTTAATAATCTATTTATTTTGTAAATCTTGAATTTAAACCTTGACAAATGGTACTTAAAGATATAACTGCATATAGCACACTTTTGTCATTTTCAAGTCATCTGAAAATAGGCCAATTTCAGTTCGATCGTCATAATCATCATCTGACTCCTCAAACCCTTTGAAATCTGTTCTCTCCTCATTGTCATCATTGAAATATCTAAGGGCCGCCTGCAGACAGTTTTCTGTAATTTCTGAAGTGATGTCATCATCGTCACTCTTATTGGCATCTTCGCCTATGCCACTGGTATCCGAATGTGTCTCATTCTGCTGGTAGACTATCCCAGCCTTTCTGAAGTCATTGAATATGGTTTCTAGTGTTATTTTCCCCAAAGCAGAAACCACCCACTTTCAGACTTCCAAAAACCTTGCCTGCTTCAGTCGTCCTGATGTGTGAATTTGTGAATCCCAGACTGCATCCATTCATCCCACTGTCTTCTCACGAACCCCTTGAACAGATGGTTAACCACTATGTCTATCAGCTGTAGCTTGGAGGTAAGGTCAATGGGTATTACAGCTACATGGGCACCAGTGTTAATATAATTTTGAACATTTTTTCTTTGTGGGAAGCCATGGCATCAAAAATTAGTAAGGACTTCTTTGAAAAGAATCTCTCATAAGGTCCCAGTCCATCCATCCCTTCTTATTGCAATGGAGAATCACACTGATGTCAGTTTTTCACGGGGCATGGTAACTCTCTTGAAAACTACCCTTTAATTTCACCCTACTTGCAGTGCATCCAAGGACTACAGTGAAGCAAGCCCTCTCATGCCCAATGGTTGTAATGACTACAGTTTTCATACCTGAAGCAGCTACAGTCCAGGTGGCTGGGATGTCGAAAGACATCAGAACCTCGTCCATATTAATGACACCCAATGCAGAAATATCAAGTTCGGAAATTTCTTTGCAGATGAACCCATGGAAGTCAATCATCTTTTGCTCCCAGTCATCCAGAAGTTGCTGGCCTACAGTTGTTCTCATTCTTACTGAGAGTCTATTTCTTTTCATGAATCTAGAAATCCAGATGAAACCTACTTTGAAATCTGGGATTCCTCTTTCATTTGCCAGAAGCTTCGCTTTGATCTGAATTGCGACAGTAGAGATAACTTGATTTTGTTCACTCTGAGAAAGAACCCACCTTTCAAGGCAACATTTCGCTTTGGGCCCACGACGTGTGCATTTTCAGGGGTCATTTTCTCGAACTCCCTTTTCTCCTTTCTCCATTCACGAATGGACAACTCTCCAACCTCAAACTCTCTCGCTGCCGCTCTGTTGCTTTTTTCTTCCACTTTCACAATGACTTTAAGTTTGAAGATGGCAGTATGAGACTTGCATTTTGTTCCTGGTATGATTCCAAAGGAAGGACAAGACACATGCAGTATATGTTTGGTCACTCTATACCAGAAATAGTTTATATGATTTTGTCATTTCCACACGTTATTTATCTGGGCACCCTATTTGTGTGAAAATATGGTAATCCAAGTTTAAGCATCTCCCTCACTCTGAGACTACAACATGTCACAGCTAAATGAGTCATCCCCTGATATCTGAGAAGACATCAGCATTCTGGGTGGCTGATAGCTGATGCCCAAATGAATTATGCAGCAGCTCAGAGTTCTACGGCATCTTCTTGGACTAAAACCGAGGTTGCAGTAACCGACTTCTTCAATAAGTTCAAATGATTTGGGGCTTTTTTTTTTTCATTTTTCCAGAAGCTACTTTGTAATTCATGGCCCCTACTTCCTCAAAGACCTCATAAGGGCCTTGTGACTAAAACAGTAGTTTGCTGCCTGATAGTTCCCTGGTTAGAAGATCCATGGGAACACAAAGCAATTATATTCCTGGGCTCATGTAGCTTGGTCTCTTTGGCATTTCTCAGACACGGAATATGGGCAAGCATCTAAAGAATATAGAAAAAGAAGGGACACCCCCACAAAATCTAAAAGCAAGAAAAACATATCAGGGGTAATCAGAAGTGCTACAGTAATAAACAGAATATCTCTATTAGACCCAACATGGCTGTATTTCAGGAGAAATCACCTGCATTGGGTAATTTCACCATATGAATTATGTTAGCCTACTTATAAAAATAAACTAGAAACAGTGGTTGTGCAGCTTTTCAACACAATCGGGTCTGTTAAAGATTTTCTGCTTATTACTGTGGAGCTTCTGATTACCCCTGTTGTATGTTTCTTGTAGGGATGTACACGACAAACAATATCATTTTGTTTCAGGTGGGTTTTTCTGGGGGTTTATTTTGCTTTTTTGTCTTCCAGGTTTTTTTGTGTTTTTTTAGTGTACCCTATTACACAATAGGGCACACTAGTGCCAATTTTGTTTCCAAATGAAAGCACATCCCTAGCTTCTTGTCTAAAGACTGTAGTCCACCATGTTTTGTCCCGGGGTTTGCTTCTCTTCCCATGTTTCATGGAGTACCTCCAGGATTCCCCAGGGCCTCCTCCCATAAAGTAACTCACACATGGAAAACCCACTGAACTCTGGGGTACCGCTTGGATTGCAAATAGTGCGTATGGCAGTAAGGAATCCCAGTTCTTGCCATCCAAGTTTTACTGAAGTATTTAGCAAGCCCATGCATCTGTACGTGATACATTGAAGTACAAAGAGTTTTCACTTTCAACAATGCATAAATGTGCTTCATTATCCACAATACAAATGAGGTTCCTTTATTTATTAATACCTCGCCTCAAGCAAGCCCACTTACGAGAACATTTCTATCAGGGTAGTTGCCACTGTTGTAGACTTCATATATTACCCAGTGGTACAGTTTTTGGATACTGAGTAGCATAATCAAGGATGACAGGCACTCTTCAAAGGTCCTACAATATTTATGGCAAACCTCTCAAAAGGCATTTACACTATAGGCACTGGTATTAAAGGAGCAGGTTAAACTCCAGAAAGGCTTATAAGCCCTGGCAGATAAAATTGGGCTAGTATTCACTCTCAGGTTTTCTCTTCCCCTAGATGGCCCCTGAGCAAATGGATCTGAGTCAACTAAAGTTAAGTTATTCACGGTAGGGCAGGGCATTTGGAGCTGCTTAACAACCTCTCATTCCAAATTTCCCTCCACTATCCCCTATATAGTAATGGGTCAATTTTCAGACATACCTGTCCAGATAGCAGTGCTTGCTGCCAAGAGGTTATCCAGATAAGTGTTACTGAATAGGATATTCAGAGGTACTATATGGATAATGCTACTGAAAATCCTTACAGACTATCTTGGCACTATCTGGATGGTGCTGGTATGATCCTTGGGTGGAGCAATGAATTATCTAGATAGCGGTGATATTCAGTGCTGCCATTTAAATAGCTATATATATAACTTAGATGAGAAAATAGACTCTCCTAAGTCACCCAGATAGAGTCACTGAATATCACCACCATCCAAATAGCACCAGCATGACCTCTCTATCCAGATATTTAGAGCTAGCTACTATCTATTTTACTTATTTATTTAACAGGTGTTATATACAGTCTTCTCCTTAAGTCAAGGCGGTTTACATTCCAATTCAAACTGTTTACATTAAAACATCTAGGTAGAATACCTAGGTTCCAGCAATGAATATCCAGATGGGGTTTTTTTTGTTTGTTTGGTTGCTTTTTTAGCAAAGGTAGCTAGTATTTAAAAATGAATGCTGACCACCACAGCTGAATATTGCCCTTTAGGTCTTTCCTTATTATGCAGAAAAATGGAGAGTTTCTGTGCTCCTAGGTTAGGGACAGGCTTCATATCTCTCATTTAAATATGTTCCTGTGTGAACTTAAGGAACGCGTTTCAACTTTTGCCCTCCTGAAGTTCCCTAGGTTACCCTCCCCAACCCAGACAGTCATATCAGATAAGGGGCTCTTGGGGATTTTGAGTGTCCTTAACTGTCCCTGGGCTTATGTCTATGGCAGTTTCTAAATTATTGCTATATTGGAACTTCTACACCCTCTGTTGCCAGCAGGACATTGGTATCTTGGGGATCTGTAAAATACAGGTTTGGATCCTCTATGGGAAAGACCTCTTGGAGCACTTCTTCTTCAGAGGCCATCAATCAGGTAGTCAGCCACACCCCCAGAGTCCTAAAGTCCAGGTGAAACCATCTCAAAATGACAGGATAGGGGAGCCAGGGTAACACTACAATTACTAACATGACTTGATCCAGGGTTGTCTTTTCTGAGACATGGAGCCCGATTCCAAAACGGGCACATCTATACCCTATGCACATCCACAGAGAGGATGAGTACACACAGCACTGATTACACAGCCCCACGTACACACGCACATGGGGATGTAAAAATAGCGTGTGGCCCTTCCCAAGGAAGAATGCCAAACTGGTGGCCTATCGCTCCATTTTTAGCCATGCACTCATATAGGCTGAGCTCATACATCAACATGGCTACCAGGCAGGTGTTGCTCCTGCTGCTCCATTCACCTGCAGCCCCTTAAATGTCCCCATCCCCATATCCTGCAGACTATGTGCAACTGGAATCAGGAAAAAGGTCCCCCCCCCCCTTCATAGCGCACGCATCAACATGGCTACCAGGCAACCTAATTTCAGTGAGGCGGAGATGAGGCTACTGGTGACTTTGGTCCTGAAGCAGAAGGAGACTTTCCTCCCCACTGAGCAAAGGCAGCCAGCCCACAAAGCAGTATGCAAGGCTGGGAACACATCAGGACCACTCTCGCCCAGTAAGTACAATACAACACAGACAGACAAAACTGGAAGCAGAGAGAAGTGGGCAGGCTGGAGCAGCACATAAGCTGGCACAGAGACAGGCATGCACCAAGGTGGAGAGGAAGGGTTGGGAAAGCCAGGACCTGCCCCTGGCAGAAAGCATGCAGGCTGCACAGTGACAACACAGCACAGCAAGGACAGAGCAGCCCCACAGTAGGGGCCCAGGAAACAAGGGAGAACAGAATGTAAGCAGGCCCACAGTGAATGCACAGGGGGATACAGAGATGGATGGAAGAGACACGCATAGCAGAGAGCAGTCCCAGAATGTCAACCACTGCCCCAGGTCACATAGATGCATCTGAGGAGCCCAAAAATATGATTCGTACAGGTCCCAGGTAGGAAACTAACCCAGCACCCTGAACACCAGGGGTCAGGCAAAGACCTACAGGGCCAGAGCTGAGAGGGCTCCCAGACCCTAGGAAGTGAGAGCAGAGCAAGTCAGAGGGGAGGCACAGTGTGAATGGTAAGTGTGCAAAATGAAGTAATACAGGCAGGAAGCAAACCCAGCACCAGGAGCATTGTGGGTTAGGAACAGAACCACCAGACCGGAGCTGAAAGGGTTCCCAGGGACTAGGAAGCAATAGCAGAGCAAGTCAGAGGGGAGGCACAGCAAACCCAGCACCCTGAATCAGGCACAGAATCACCAGACCAGAACTGAGAGGGCTCCCATGGCCTAGGAAGTGAGAGCAGAGAAAGTCAGAGGGGAGGCACAGTATGAATGGTACCTGTGCAAAATGAAGTAGTACAGGCCCCCAAGCAGGAAGTGTACCCAGCACCCTGAGCACCGGAGGCCAGAGCTGTGAGGGGCTCCCGGAGCTGAGAGGGATCCCAGGTCCTAGGAAGAGAGGGCACTGGGCCCTGGGTATATACACCAAATGCAATGACCAGCAGGCACACCTCCCGGTATGGCATGGTAGGGTGATGCCCCACTGATAGCAGATGGGGACTGGGCACATGACATGCATGTGCACAGTGCCATCAGCACCCCCCCCCCCCAAATGAGTAGGCAGACCCATGCCCTGGCATGGAGGAATGATCCTTCATAAAACAGAGGCACACCATGTGTGGTTCGGCACAATCTGTGGCACGCATCCATGGCTGATAAGATACATCTGGCAGCAGCTGCAGAAGGAGCTGGGTGAGCAGCCATGCAGATTCACAGTCCGACAGCCCCTCCCCCAACATAGAGGAAGGGCACCACATGTAACAGCACACACTGCTGGGACATGGACACCACAGAAACATCATACCCCCACCCCAGGGTTCCACAACACACAGTCCCAATGCACACTGCTCCACCCACACCCTGCAGAGCTGGGACATGCTGGAACACCCTGTGTGTGGTTTCATCCCCCTCCCCCGCAACCACAGTGGTGCTACAACAGGAAGAGCAAGGTGTAGACATGTGTACCACAGCCACCACAATGTCCCACATGGCACAATAGGCACTGAGCACAGTAAGGTGACACAAAGAGGTCTACCTGCCTGCCCCACCACAGTGGCCATAACAGGAGCACTGTCTGGCCGGAGGTTGACACAGGAACCACATACCTAATGAGGCCCACCCATGAGCCCGGAATGACAGCACCCTGTGCCTCTGTCACATCAGGAAACCTGCTGCCTATGGATGACCCATCAGACATGCAGAAGAGATATCAAAACCATGCAACTAACCATGACCTCTGTCCCCCACAGTGGCAGCACAGCAGGAGGAGAAATACCCACCCCATCCCTGGGTGGCTCCACCCCTGACACCATGGAGGATGTGGGGGCAGATAAGCCCCCCAGGCCCAGCGGGTGCAGCAGCATGACCATCAGCAGGGTCAGCAGCAGCACATCACCAAGTCCCATTCTCCCGTCCAGCTCAGTACCATCAGCAGATGATGAGGAAAATTAGGAGGGCCCGACAGGGGAGGCTGTACTCTCCCCTTCCACCTTTCCTGAAGGGGGAAGTGCTGATGGCAGTGGGCAGGGGGGGGGCCTATGTCCTGCATAACACATGCAGAATAATGCGCAGCAGGACAGAGGCCAGGTCACACCTCTGGAGCACCGGTGCCATGTGCAGGTTCTGCAGAGACAGGGGGCAACCTCTGGACACTCATCCTCCAGCCCTTGGTGGAGGAGGATTGTGGTGTGCCAGGGAGGGTGGCAGGGAGGCCCCATGAAGTGTTGCAGGGGAGGCCACAGCCACACAGGATGAGGGGTCAAGCAGGTGCGGTGAGGAGGAGGTGGGTGAGCGCATGGGGGAGGCTGAGTGGCTGAAGGGTGGGAGTGAGGCTGAGGGGATGGAGTGTATGCAGGGGGAGCGAGTAGTGGGTGGTGAGTGGCTGGAGGGTGGGAGTGAGGGTGAGAGGATGGAGTGCATGCAGGGAGAGTATGTGGGGGGTAAGTGGCTGGAGGGTGGGAGTGAGGGTGAGAGGATGGAGTGCATGCAGGGAGAGTATGTGGGGGGTAAGTGGCTGGAGGGTGGGAGTAAGGGTGAGGAGATTGACTGCATGCAGTGGGAGCATGTGGATGAGGGTGGATATGAAGAGTGGATGGGGGTTCCGAGTGCAGGGGAGGGGTGGAATGTGACTGTGCGGCTGGAGGGGGATGCAGATGGGGAGGAGGCAGTGTGGGGCCCTGGGTATGGAAGCTGGGGTTGCCAGGAGGCTGTGGCAGTGCCAGGTCATGAGGGCAGGGATGCAGCAGAGGTGCCTGCAGCCAGGTGCATATGGGAGCGGTATGCCCATGTTGGGCCACGAACCCCACTCCTATCTGATGTGGAGTCTGATGATGGGTCCCCAGAGGTAGGTGGGGACCCCAAAGACATGCCCATCATGGCCTGTCTTGAGTGTGTGCTTGCACTTGGCCTTGCCCAGCTGTGAAGGCCCCTGTCCCACCTCTCACGCCATGTGGAGGGCCTCAGGAGTGAGGTGCAAGGCCTGAGGGATGAGCTCAGGGGCCTGCGACTGCTGCTGTAGGCCCACCTGCAAACCCCCCCCCCCCACACACACACACACACAGATGCACAGCAGGCAGCCCTGAGAGGTGCTGAGGTAGCCCCATCATCTGGGAGGTGCGTGGGAGTAGCCGTGTCACCAAGCGGCATGAGCCATGCCAGTGCCTGCCGGTGAAGCAACAGCCACCAGGGTAGCCTGCCCTGCAGTAGTATGGGCCCTGTAGGTACAACAGGGGTGGAAGTTGGGTGCCATGGGGCACACCTGTTTGCCTGTATATGTGGGCACTGCTTGCCCATATTCCGTGTCTGGCCCATGCATGTTTGTTGGGTAAATAAAGTTTTATGCTGTTCTACCTGTGTCTTGTGTGCCTATATGGCTGTGATCCATAGCAATCCTGACCAATACCGCACCAGGACATATGTGTAGCGCTACAGGGGAGATGCAGTGCTGTAATGCCACATGTTCATGGTAGCCCATACAAACCAGAGCCAAATAGCCAGGCAGAATGGCCAACACAGTAGCAAGAGACAGAGCTAACACCCAGGGGGAGAGGACGGGAGCCATGAACATGTGGCAGCAGCACAGCTAGCAGTACACAGGTGCACCATGACCTAGGGCGATGGAGGCCCCCTGCTGCACATATGCTAATAGTGTGTGCCATGCAGAGGGGGTGGAATGGGGAGAGGAGCATGGCCTAGAGAAAGACATGGATGAGGCAGACCCAGATCACAGCAGTGGGCCAGATGTGCAGGTTCCCCGGGGAGAGGCATGGAGAAACCCATGACAGGGAAGGTAGGGAGGCACAGCGGACAGACTGCATGGACAGGGCTACATGTGACAGTAGTCTTGGACATGAAAACTGAGTGGGAGTCAGAAATACTGCATGCTGCACGCGGTGATGGGCAAGACGGGGCTTGAAGTTGATCTGCAGCACTGCGCAGCGCCAAACAGATAGAAGGGGTGAAGTGGTGTCAGGGTGTGTTCACCAGCAATGGTGGCACGATTAGCATGGCTGGAGGTGATGGTTGGGTGGATGAGGATCCCAGGCATGTAATACATGTGGACTGTGTGAGGCAGTACACTGTAGGGCGGCCAGCTGCGGCATAGCAGTGCCAGAGGCAGTGGAAGGGGCCTGGAGAGAGTGCCACATGCTGCCACAGACAACTGGCTCATGTGTGGGACTGCCTGTGCAGTGGCCTCACCACCCCATGATGACAGGAACAGCTCTGGGCCTGGGACTGCAGTGCCCAATAGCTGCCATGCATACCCTGTGTGGCTGCACAGACCCATGCTGCAGGTACCGTGTGCATGCTGTGCACCAGGTACATGCCCCGTTCCCATAACAGCCACCATGTGTGCCGCACTGGCATCAGGTAAAGGGCGGGTGATGGACACACAAGGGACAGGTGGATTGTGCGATGTGTGTGTCTCAGCTGCGGCTGCTGTAGGCACCATGCCATGGATGCATATGTCCGGACATGTCGGCCCCCATGCACAGCACCATTAAAAAACACCACAGATTACATGGCACCGCACCCCTGCTACAAGGCTGCAAAAATGTTGGCAAACCCTGGACCCAGAGGCAGTGCCCATACCAGTGGGCTACAATTGCACACTGTTGTACCCAATGTCCCCGGCAGGCAATTTTCATGATGCACAGATGCATGGCCCAGCCACCCAGGCCATATCTGGATGGGGTGGACATGCACAGGCCTGTGGCAGCTGCTGCATGTGCCCTAGCCCTTCTCCAGGCATTGGTATATGCATTGTGAGGTACCAGCGAAGGAAGTATGGCACAGGCAGTAAAGTGTGCCTGGACAAGGCTGTTCCATTCCACCACTCCCCCTCTGGACTGCGAGCACTGGGGCGCATCTGCGGCAGCGTCCAGCTCATTGCCATCACCCAGGGCTGGCTCAGGCTCATCTGGCAGTGGCTGCCAGCACTGGAGGGCACAATTGTGGAGCATATAGTATGCTATGGTGATATGGCAGACCTTTGCAGGCCTGTAGAGCAGATCCCCCCCCCCCCACCCTGACCGGTCCAGGCATCTGAAACAGCACTTCAACCGGCCAAACGTATGCTAAATGATCCCCCATGTGGTCTGGTGTGCACCGTTGTACCTGTGCTGTGCTGGGCTGCTAGGGTGGAGTATGTCAGCAGCCAGTCACATAGGGGGTAGCTCTGGTGACCTACAGTGGGAGACAGAACAGCAAACCGTTGATCAGCTGGTGTGCCAGTGAGGGGGGCATGTGTTACTAACATGTTGTGGGCTGTGGTCAGCTGACTGTGTATGCATGGCTCTGTCTGCTGATTGGATGGTCCTAGGGGTGCCTGTGGGGGTGTTGTGTGCCTGCAGCCCACCACATGTGCATGGGCACCCCAAAAGGCATCAGGAGTTCCTGCTGGAGGGGCCTGGGCATTGTGTGAATGTACAGTGCCCCTGCCCTGTGCATAGCCCACTTTGGGCCCACCTCTGGGTGGCAAAAAATGAGGCTGCATGACCTGCCAATATGCGCAGCCCCACTACCTGCCTTTCGTATTCTGCCTCCGTCCCCCGCTGTATGCACAGAGCCGCTGTGCATGCTGTGGGGGATGGGGGCATGATGCGGGTGGAGGGTGAGTATGGGGTGGGCTGTGACCAACCCCTGGATTTACAGGGCCAGGTTGTCTCATGGCCACGTATGTCTAGGGGTTACCAGGCAGATGCCCTGCACATACCATCACTGAGATGATGAACAGGGCACCCCCCCAAACGTATCCAGCAGCCCCCCCAGAGCCAAGGAGCCCTCACACAGGGACACAGGGGCATGGAGGATGGGCCCCCCACCACCTGCCCATAGCACACCACCGATACAGTGCACCATGCTTCCTACTCACAGAGTGTCTGTGCGTGCGCCCACCTAGTAGCCATCCACCTGTGATATAGCCCCCCTCGAACCATGCATGAAGCCCTGACCAGCTCAGGATATAAGAGTCATGACAGGATCCCGCATACTTGGCACAGACATTCATGATCTCCCCATGCGTGTTGCATACCACCTGCACATTGACCTAGAGGAAGGCCTTGTGGTTCTGATAGGCAGCCTCACTCTGTCGCAGGGGCCGGAGGGCAAAAGGTGTATAGTGCTACAAGTCATATGCAGCGCTGCACAGACATGTAAGAGACAGTCCCTGCTCATCAAAGCAAAGATGTAGAGAGGGATAAAACAAGGAGGAAATGTAAAGAAACAAGGAAATCAGGTGAGTCAAGATCCAAAAGCAGCAGCGAAGAGGTGAGCTTTCGGCCTGGATTTGAAAAGGGTCAGAGAAGGTGCTGGCGTTTAGACACAGGTAGTTTGTTCCAGGCGTAAGGTGCAGCAAGATGAAAGGAGCGAAGTCTGGAGTTAGCAATAGAAGAGAAGGGCACAGATAGAAGCAGTTAGCCAGAAGAGAGGAGTTCCCGGGAGGGGGAGGGGGGTTGTGTAAAGAGACATAAGAGAAGAAAGGTAGTGAGGAGCTGCATAGTGAATGCATTTATAGGTCAGCAGGAGAAGTTTGGACTAGATGCAGAAACGAATAGGGAGCCAATGAACTGACTTGAGAAGAGGTGTAATATGGGCATGAGTTTACAAAGACATTTCACAAGGGATTTATCTAGCTCAACCTGGATCACAAAATTCTGAACTCCAGTTTGTGGGGTATCAATAAAGTTGCAAGGTTAATGTCCATGGTATCATCTTCAACTCCTGAAAATTTCCTTGTGAAAGTACTTTTTTCCTGATCCCAGGACTGGTATAAGTCTAGAAGCTGCACCTTATCTAGAAGGTTCTAGAATCCTGTCTGGCCTCCTTTCATTTAGTATTCAAGCTTGTGGAAGACATCCTATACTTCCAGGGTACCTCTAAAGTCAGCTTCAGATGTTAACAGACCATTACCTCATAGGTGAACTTAAACTCTCTACAAACTATTTCCTGAGAAAGGGAGAAGCAGGAATTTGAAGAGGAAGCAAATGCAGAATCCAGATCATTGCATGGTTTATGTCAGGCCTGTTTCTGTACACCTGTTTTTAAAGAACAAATGATGAGCTTGTGACTCTAGCTGAGAGATTTGTTATATGATCCCTCTTCTCAAGTCACTTCACTGGCTCCCTATTTCTGCATCCAGTTCAAATTTGCCCTACTGACCTATAAGTGCCTTCATTTGGCAGCCCCTCACTTTCCTCTCTTATCTCTCCGTACACCCCTCCTCTGAAACTCCGCTCTTCTGGGGCAGATTCCTTCTATATGTGTCCTTCTCTTCCACTGTTCCTTAAGCCTGGAATAAACTATTTAAGTCAGCACCTCAGATTCCATCTTTGGCCCTGTTCAAATCCAGGCTAAAAACTCACCTCTTTGAGACTGCTTTTGGATCCTGATCCGCTTACTCTGTTCACTTCCTATGTGTTTCTTTACCTTGTCCCAAGTATTGTATTGTTTTATGAGCAGAGACTGTCTTTTACATGTCTCTGCACAGCGCTACGCAAATGGTAAGTAGTAGTAGAAGCAACATATCAGCTGGCTGTGCGTACATATGTGGCACATTGATACTCCTTAGTCTTTCCTCTCTGTCTGGGCCTTCCCTCCGCCCTCTGGATATGGAGGTTTAGTTCTTTCTTACTGGACCCTGCCGTTCCTCCCAGTCTTCCTGCTCTGCTGCTGTTAAGGTGGCCCAGGCTTTCCTCTGCTAAGAAGGGCTGGGGATATCTAGTATATATGCCTTCAAGGCAATTTTCCAAAAGTGGCATGCTCAATTATTTGCACAGCCATTAGAGCTGGTTTCAGGTGAAGGTGCTGATACCAGACTCGGGAATTCACCCAGTACTCTAAGCAGCGGCAGCAAGAAAGTTACTGCAAAGAGGAAGTCCAGCTCTGTCACGTTACAATCCTATAGTTCCAGAATCTGTATTCTGAACTGGACAATAGTAGCTCCTTTGTGATTGGGAAAATTAAAGATGAAACTTTATGTTGTATTCCAATCTTCTTTTAAAAGTTAAGGGCACTAAGCCCTTTTCTGTGATCTTTGTATCAGTGCAACAGAAAATATGTTTTCATCATCACATTCCATGGAGACACTCAAATACTTTATGCACTGCTCAAATAAGCTCATTTCACCACAAAACTCTGACTCTAACCTAACCTTGCTGATGCTTCTTTGTCCCCCTCCCAGAAGATTTGGAGCCCGATATTCTTCTGGGCCGGCAATGCACTGCGTTGGTGCATAGCCCTGCCCGCTGACCCTTAAACCCAGATATTCAAAGCCGGGATAATATGTGGCCCTGGCACTGAATATCAGGGTATTGCCGCAAAACCCAGAAGCCACCAAAGCTAACTGGGCAGCAGCAGTATTGCATGCTGCCTGGTTAGCGCTTGCGCCATAAAGACAGGCGAGGGTTTTCCTCGCCTATCTTTTCAGTGCAGAGTACTAACCGGGCAGCATGCAATACCGCTGCTACCTGGTTATCTCGCACCTCCACCCCAGAATGCCCCCAACATGCCCGGATGCTAGCTAGATAGCATTGGAGTGTGTAGGGGACATAGATGGGGATATTCAATGACACTACTTGTATGTATGTCATCTAAGGCATTTACACGGTTTACTAGGCTGTAAACCATGTAAATGTCCTTCGAATATCAAGCCCTTGGAGTCTTAATATCACCCTTCTCCCAGTGCCTTGTGTCTTTCTGCCAATGTTTGTGCCACTTTACCCATCTTCCAGTGCTTTGGGATCTTCATGTCAATGCTGGTGCTGTCCTATCCCTCTCTCTTCAAGTTTGTTGGGGCTTTTGTGCCAGTGTTAGTGTTATTTCATTCCTCTCCTGGTATGTTAGAGTCTTCCTGCTCATACTGGTGTTGCTTTGCCCCACTCTGTGCCTTGGGGCCTTTTATTCCACTGTTTGTGCCACTAAGCATTTCTCGAGCCCGATTTTCAAAAGGCATCGACACAGTTTACAGCCCAGTAAACCATGCAAATGCCTGGGGAAATTCAATTATAAACTAACCTAACTGTGGTTCATCTCACCCAATACCTACATATATCAAAGAGATAAACTAATTGCTTTCAACCTGCCCTGTGGGAACAGTAGGGATAGATTTTATATAGTCTCTGAGGTATCAGGTCCTATCCAAGTTCCAAGACCTTTCTACAGACAGATGCAGGAACGGTACAATGCTTTTTCGGTTGAAAGCAATTAGTTTATCTCTTTGATATATGTGGGGATATTCAATGGCACTTACATGCTTAGTGCTGTTGAATATCCCCTTCTAAGTCCCCTATGCACCCCAATGCTATCTGGTTAGAATTATAAGAACATAAGATATGCATTACTGGATAAGACCAAGATCCATCAAGCCCAGTATCCTAGTGGCCAATCTAGGTTACAAGTACCTAGCAGTTTCCCCAAAAGCACAGGAGCAAGTAGTGGATATCTCAGGTCTTCTTTAATACTGGTTTATGGACCTTTCCTCAAGGAACTTGTCCAAACCTTTTTTAGACCTGGCTACACTAACAGCTTTTACTACATCCTCCAGTAACGAATTCCAGAGTTTGATTACATGTTGAGTGAAAAAATATTTTCTCTTATTAGTCTTAAATAGGTTACCCTGTAGCTTCATTGCATGTCCCCTAGTCTTTCTATATTTTGATGGTGTAAACAATCTATCTACATTTACCCATTCTACTTCATTCATTAATTTATAGACCTCTATCATATCTCCCCTCAGCTGTCTCTTTTCCAGGTTGAAGAGCCCTAACCTTTTTAGCCTCTCGTCACAGGAGTTTCCTTCCATCCCCTTTACCATTTTGGTGGCTCTTCTCTGTACCTTTTCTAATAATGCTATATCCTTTTTAAGATACGGTGACCAGAATTGCACACAATATTCAAGGTGCGGTCACACCATGGAACGATACAGAGGCATTATAATAGCCTTTGTTTTATTCTCCATTCCTTTCCTTATGATACCTAGCATTCTATTTGCTCTCTTGGCTGCCGCTGCACACTGGGCGGAAGGTTTCATCATGTTGTCCACAATGATGCCTAAATCTTTTTCCTGGGTGGTGGTTCCTAATGTGGAACCTTGCATCGTGTAACCATGGATTGTGTTGTTCTTTCCTAGGACCATCTACCATTTGGATGCCCAGTCTTCCAGTTTATTATGCTCTTCTTGCAATTTTTCACAATCCTCATGGGTTTTAACAACTCTGAATAATTTTGTGTCATCTGCAAATTTGATTACCTCAGCTGTTATTCCCGATTCCAGGTCATTTCCAGGTCATTGGGGCATGTTGGCGGCGTTCTGGGATTCAGAGGGAGCAGCAACAAGCGCTAACTGGGCAGCAGCGATATTGCATGCTGCTGATTAGTGATCTGCGCCTTAAAGATAGGTGAGGGAAAACCCTTGCCTATCTTTAAGGTAAAGAAGCTAACCGGGCAGCATGCAATTCGCTGCTGCCCAGTTAGCTTTGGCGGCCTCCGGCATATGCAGCGGTGACTGTATATTCAATGCCATCTCCGTAGCATTGAATATCCGGTTTAGAGGCCGGAGGGGAGGGCTCTATGTATTCAAGGCGCACAGCCCTTCCAAAATGCGGACAGCTGAAAACTGGGCCCCTCACGGTGGCTTGGAGTCTTCAAGCCACTGTTAGTGCTCTTAGCCTCTCTTCTGGTGCCATGGGGTTTTTCATACCAGTCTTGATGTCTTACGGTGCTGTTGCTTCTGGCAGATGCCTGGCATCAGGTTTAAGCATAATTCATTGAAAAAAGGGCGGAAAACCCACTGTTAAAGGTGTTTGCTCTATTGACTTTTATAGAAATGTACAAATAGAATGTGTAACTGATCTAAAAGAAAACTGAATCAAATATTTTTGACATGGACATCCCTATTGTGCATGCTGTCTCTCAGTATCTACCTATCTAATTAGCAATGAAGGACCTATCAACAAATCTGTCAGCTTTTCCATCAAAATCAGAGTCTTCATTTCACAAATATCTTCCCCCCTCCCCCACACATCAAGAAAACAATGCCGAAGTCCCAAACTCCCCTGGTTACTCCTCCAAAATGAATGTTTTTGTTTTTTGTTTTTTCTGGAAGGGATGAGAATAGTCTCAGGGAACGCTGGACACTGAGGTATTTTCTTGTCTGACTCTGAGTACTGGATAGTGCAGTGAAGCTTGCATAGTGAATGGAGATCAAGAAGGCCTGTGAGAGGTCACAGTGCTACCACAGGGGATTTCAAAGTTCTAGAGACTTCTTAAGGTGCCACATGGAGAACTGCATGAGGGTGTGCTTGATGGTATGGGAGGGAGTGTTGACCTGTTGAGGAGATTATAATGGCACATAAAAGTGCTGAAAGGGCTTTGGATGTATGGAGGGGATGCTGACTTGGAGAGGAAGAGTGATGTTGGTGGAGGGGTTATGATCTTAATGGGGAGATAGAAGGAATGGAATCCTTCCTGCTAGGTATTCCCTTCATTTGTGCTGGTTAGCATGGAGATTTCCTGGCAACAAGCATGGATGCTACACTTCATTTTGCTAATATCTGCATTAATACAAAGGACACACTATTGAGGTTAAGTTAGAAACAGAAAAATAGAAAAATGAGGGCAGATAAAGATCACAGACCTATCTAGTCTGCCCTTCCATACCAACTACTAACCTATACGGTCCCATAAAAAGACAGAAAAATGACAGCAGTTTTGGCATGATCCTGTAAAATTTATTGCATTGCATATTAAATCCTATTTTAACATTCATGAAAAGATTTTTACCAAGTCGAATGATAAAACTTAACCGAGGTTGTACTTCATAGGCCACTACAGGTGAGGAATATTTCAATACATCAAACTTTAGAGCCAGCTGTGTTAAAGTGCTGGTTTACAAACTCTTAAATGTTGGCATCTAACATATTTATGATATTGAAAAGAGCTCTGGTTTCTGACACTCTTCAGAAATGATAGCTGCTTAAGCAGCTTAAGGGCACACAAGTTCCATATTAGCCAATCCAATTAATTAATTCAGCTTTCTAGGAAATCAGATTCTTTTGTTGAATAGCTCATTGTTCTTCCTTTGTTTCCTGTCATCTATAGCTGTAGCATCATTCTGACTACTGATTTGCACTGAGCAGTACTCGCTGGTCGACAGAATTGAAGGGATATAAAACTCTTATATTTATATAAAATTGAATAAAGGATCCTGAATCTATAGCATTTCTATGTTTAAAATAGATCCACAAGTCATATAGCATATGTCTGACTGGTAATAATGCTCAACTTGTATCATTAAAAATGCAACATTTGATTTGTTATTTTTAAACTTCATTCAGAAGCACCTTCACACATTCCTGAGTCCTTGAGAACGATCATATTGAGAAAGACAGTCAAATAAGCACCTTATGAATTCAGAGCAACTGACTGAGTCATAATGACATTCTTTTTTTAACCTCTTTTTAATTAAATTTTCACACAGAAAGATGTAAGAAACAAACAAAAATGCAGACAAGTCAGGGTTCATAGTTTCTCATTTATGTACAACTCCAGTATTCTTGCCTTTGTCTAAGCCTTCAGTACCCTGCCATACTATCTAAATACAGATGTAGCTCAAGTAGAAAAAAGACATCTCTATATTAGGCCAAGTATGCATCCACTGGTCTCTTACCAAATTGGAGCAGGTCCTTAAATCTTATTATCGTGATCTACATCCCAAGCTTCCACCCTGATGAGTACTTATGAGTGCTGCTATCCCACTCTTTTCCTACCTTTACACAGAATATCGCTTAGCTTGTAAGTAATGCTTTACATCATAGTTCAACTGTGAACTTCTCTAATTTTTTCATTCTAGTTGCCCTCACTAGGAGCGTTATTTTTTTTTCAGCATACTGCAACATAGCATTTAGCTGTAATCAGTAAGTATTTCATAAACCTGCTATTTTCCTTCTTTATCCCTGGATTGGTGCCATTTTAGTGCATATTTTACTAAAAGTTATTGCATGTTAATGAATGTTAACGTGTTAAGTGCCCCCCATGGCCCTTTTATTTCTATGGCCATAGAGGTACTTCACGCACATTAACCTTTAGAAAGAATGCTCCATTATATCT
Organism: Ichthyophis bannanicus; assembly: GCA_033557465.1. Classification (NCBI taxonomy): domain Eukaryota; kingdom Metazoa; phylum Chordata; class Amphibia; order Gymnophiona; family Ichthyophiidae; genus Ichthyophis; species Ichthyophis bannanicus. The sequence continues at coordinate 513,614,735 of CM066033.1, forward strand.
GATATCTAGAGTCCCATAGTATTGCTACATTCAACATCCTCCTTATAAAATCTATCTCCCATCTCCAGAACTCATTTATGATTGTGCACTTCCCCTACATATGCAGCATTATGCCATCGTGCTCACAGCCTCATCAATGTTTGTGGGAACAGTAGGGATAGAGTTTATATGGTCTCTGAGGTGTCAGGTCCTATCCAAGTTCCAAGACCTTTCTACAAACAGATGCAGGAATGGTACAATGCCTTTTTGGTTGATAAGGGCCCAAGCTCTGACCACATCTCTGCCCCAAGCTCCAACACCAATTTCTCACTTTACACTTATACTTAGCCATTCTTACATACATTTTTTTCTGTAAATCATAGAGAGAATAATGTTATAAAAGGTCACCTAGATGGGGAGGCAAAACGGACACCAATTTTGGACCTATTTTATAAAAACACATAGGTGCTTACGTCGTTATATCAAATACTTGCAAAATTCCTGCAGAAATCATAGTTATAATAGATTGGGTGCATAGGGAGAGGAATGGCCAGCAGAAAAAAGGAGACAATAGTGTCTCTGTATAAGTCTCTGGTGCAACCTCATTTGGAGTATTGTGTGCAATTCTGGAGACCACACCTTCAAAAGGATATAACCAAAATGGAGTCGGTGCACAGAGTGGCTACTAAAATGGTTAGTGCATATGAGGACAGACTTAAGGATCTTAATATGTATAATTTAGAGGAAAGGCGGAATAGAGGAGTTATGATAGAGACGTTTAAATAGCTCCGTGACATAAATGCACAGGAGGAGAGACTCTTTCGATTGAAAGCAAGCTTTGCTATGAGGAGACATAGGATGAGGGTGAAAGGGGACAGACTCAGGAGTAACATGCGGAAATATTTCTTTACAGAAACAATAGTAGATGCGTGGAATAGTTTCCCAGTGGAGGTGGTAGGGATGAGAACAGTATCTGAATTCAAAAAAGCATGAGACAAACACAGAGGATCTCTAAAGGGAAAAAGTAGTAGTTGATATGGAAGGGCAGACTAGATAGGCCATGTGGTCATGCTTCTGTTTCTATTTACACTGGGGAACTGGTGTAAATAAATACACAGACAATATTCTGACAGCACATATTTTATGAAAAAGGTATATAAATCTCAGTTCCATAATCTACTCCCCCGTATGTGCTTACACCACAACCACGTTCTTGAACATGTGAGGCACTTTTATAAAAGGCATTTTGCATGCACATACTGGCAAAAAAGCACAAAAAAGCTTTTAGAAAATTATCCCACAGACTAGAGCAGCATTATTCAGTCATTCCCAGATCAACCAATAAAACTCCCCTGACAACTCCATTCCCATCCAACATCTTGCCTTTTTCCCCTCCTCCCCCCCCCCCCCCAACCAGCATCTCTTCTCTATTCCCCACTCCTCCTGGGTCAGATTCTTCCCTTTCTCTTCCCTCCCGCCTCATGTGGTATGGCATCTCCTCCTCTCTTCTTCCCCCAACATAGTCCAGCATTTTTCTACTCTCTTCCCTCCCATGCTGGCTGTCATTTGGCCTGCCTTTCACCTTTTAGAATACATGTAATACATCAGGTCTGGGCTTCCAGGTGGTATTTTATAATAATGCCCATACCTGATATAAACTAACCTTTGCAGTTGCTCCTTTTTTTTTCTTAGCATTTTTCTCATTTTCTCATATTCTCCATTCTGAAAGTTAAATGCCAGTGCAGTAGATTTCCTTAGTGTTCTCCCTCTAGTTATTAAGTCAAACTTCATCATGTTATGATCACTGCTGCCAAGTGCCATTGCTACATCTTGCACCAAATCCTGCTCTAGGTCTTGAATATCTTCTTTTCAACAAGCAGCTCCATAAAGCAGTTATACAGTATTTTTCATCTAGAATCTTTACTTCCTTACCATGTCCTGACATGACATTTATCCAATCAATACTGGGGTGATTGAAAACACGCATTATTATGTTGCCAAATTTAACTTCTCTAATTTTTATTTATTTAGGAGTATTTGATATATTGCCATTCAATACAAAAGTTAAAATCACAACAGTTTACAAACAGGTGTAGTAAATCAATTTAAAAAGTAATAAAATTACAAAACACAAAAAAGTGATTCACTTTAATCACAGAAAAAACACTCAGGAGGGGAAGAATCAAGCACAAATAATGTAGAAAAAAATTGGAAAAGACAAGGATAGAAAAGGGGATAGCTGTGCCTAAGAAGAAAGGAGGAGATTTAGAAGTACTCAGTGTATGAATGATGGAAGAGCCAGGTTTTCACAGACTTTTTACATTTCTTTGATGAAGTTTTAACAATGATCTCTGGATGTAGGGAGTTCCAAATTATTGAAGCCTGATAGGAGAAGATGGAAGCTTGATCCAGACTAACCTGAAATAATGTGTGCTACTGTATGTTCAATAGTGAGGGCTATTGAAGAAAACCTGGGAAAGATGAAATTTCATCATCATTTCCTCTAGCATTTTCATCTGAAAAGTGGGAAATATATTTTTGGTATTTCCCATTTCATTCCAAATGAATGCGCATCCTTAATATGTGGATGCCCATACCTAGGTCCTGTATCAAAGTTGCTAAAGGTGCAAGGAAATAATTGAAAAGAATGGGAGCAAGATATCCAAAGAGAACATTTTACCATTATTTACTATGGGGTCTATTCTGTACTGTGAATAGCGTGAATGGACGTCCCTTTGGGAGGTCCATCCCAGTTATTTGCCCCCTTCCATCTGCAGCAAAAGCCTCCCCATATGAATAAGGAGTTTGTATGGGGAGGCTTAGATGGGAGCAGGAGGGGGTGTTTGCAGAGGCGGAATGAGGGAGGGTGATTCTGAAGTTGGCCCTGTATGTCCGGGGCCTCGGATATAGAGGGGGGACTTAATCCACCTTAGAGGTAGACTAAGTCCCCCTGGATGTCTGGGGACAGTAGGCCCGTGCAGCGGCAGAGAGGTGAGGGGGTGCAGGAGATTCCTGGCAGCCCAACACTGGCCATGGAAGTCCAGATTGGGGGTTGGACTGTGGGGAACAAAGAATGTGGTTGGTGGCTGGGGGTCATGGCTCCTGAATGGAGCTGCGGTGTCATGGCAATGGGACACCATGGCACTGCGGCTCCATTCAGGAGCCTGTCTGAGTTAGCCTGGCAGGGGTCTGCACATGCAGACCGATCTGAATCGGATCCTGGCCTACACGTACAGGCCCAGGCCTGATTCTGATCCCACAGGGTACATCTAGCCCCCGCGGGATCAGAATCGGGTCTGCCTCTGTGCGTCCTGATTCCAATCAGGTGCACAGAGTTCTGCATGCACACATTGGAGAATGTGCCTCCATGGATGTATAGGAGAAGAGGAAAGACTGAAACCAGGAAAGAACTGCTCCTTCCATAGGCAGCTCTATAATGAGGCCAAGTGAGGCGGTGGCCTCAGGCGGCAGCTTTTTGGGCTTTTTGGGGGCGGCAAAATTGCCCCCAAAAAGACCGCCATCACTGCCTCACTCGGCCTTCAAAATAAAAAAAATTTAAAAAACTCTGGCGTAAGAAGCAGCTGCTGCTGCTGCTCCAGTGGCGGCAGCGGCAGAATGAGGAGCCCCGCAGCCGCCCCCCCCCGCCCCCCCCGGAGAGCCTGCTGATTTCCCCTGATTTCACCAGCTCCGCTTTGCAGAGCCGCGGTGAAGGGACAGTGTTTCCCTTAACCGCGGCTCTGTTAAAGCTGAGCCCACGGCACTGATCCTGTTTCCCACCAGCATCTTGGGCTCAGCTTTAACAGAGCCGCGCGGAAGGGAAACATCTTGCATTTCCCCCATATAATCTAATTGGCTTTTTGATTTGGTTCAGTCTCTGAATGGATTTCTGAAAAAGCCCCGTCCCCTCTAACATGGTGGGGGGGGTGAGCCATCTCATTCTTCGCCTCAGGCAGCAGACTGCCTTGAGCCACCCCTGGCTCCTTCAGTGCCAACCTGCTGTAACCTAGCTAGAAGAAACTAATAATTAACCAGTGAAGGAGTAGCCTAGTGGTTAGAGCAGTGGCTCCTGAACAAGGAGATCAGGTTTGAGTCCCACTAGCATGCCTTGTGTAAGTCACTTAATCCTCTACTACCTAAGATACAGACTTAGATTGTAAGCCTATAACGACCTTGAGCTACTACTGGAAAGGTGTGAACCAATTGCATAAATCAAGATGTTAGATCTGAATTTCCATCCTATTGTCTAAATGGGTGAAAATCTCATTCTGCAGCACTAAGAGAAGCATTTCTGCGCTGTTAAACATTTGAAGCCAGATTGTTAAGGATGTAGTGAATTATAATCATCCACAAAAGAGAGGAGTTGTTGAAAGAGCAGTTTTCAGCTGCTTTTCACCAAGAATGTTAGGCTGGAAGTTGCCTGGTGGTTTGCGGCATCACTGAGATTGGAGTTTCTGTCTTGAAGAATAGGACAGATAATTGCTTTCTTCCCTGGTGGAAACTAGCACAAAAAGATAAAGAAGGCACTCAGAAATATAAGGGATTAAGTTCCTCAATAGTCTGGGTGGGAGGGAAGGGTAGTGGGTCAGTAGGAAAAAGATTTAAGTTCATTGAGACAACAACCCCTCTCCAGTGAGACTTATTAATTGGAACAAAATTGCAAAAGGAGATCATTGGTATGACCTTCTTGGAGTTTCTTCAGGATGATCAGGGTAGGAAGGGTTGTTGATGGAAGAGAGAGGATGCAGAGGACCAGTATACGAAGTCAGTTTGGTTACTGGGCGATCACCAAATTTATTGTGTGAAATTGGTGTAGAATCTGCACAACTCAGAAACGTAATTTAGAAAAGCTTGCACTAAAGAGGATTCTGTAGGTGTAGTAATCTTTTTAAATTCCTGAATTAATTTTTTTGTAGTCGCCTGCAGGTTATGGCTACAACAGACCTATTCTGATCGTGGGAATGCTTATGGTTTTGGTAGATAGTTTCCAGATTTCTTAGGAGCAACTGATAGCTCTGAAGATACCAAAGAATTAATCTATATCAAAGGAGTCCCTTTGTACCCCTAGTATTGACATTTTATGCACCTATTGCTGCCTACTTAAATCTGTAAATGTTAATCACTGAGTGGAAACCAAGTACATTCTAAAAGCGAGAACATCTTCTGTACAGTGTGACTGTCTTCTGTACAGAAGCCTCTTTGACACCGTATCTGTGTAACCTTAACCTGTTCATCATGACTTCTGCCTCTCTTTATTCACTCTAAGTGAAGAGAAGAATTTAAGAACTAGCATGGAAGCTGTCATTTCAGGCAACGTCTGAACTAGATAAGAAAGAAACTGAAAACTGCAAGGAATGCAGGTACTGGTATAATAGACGACAGGTTGAAATGAAAACATCTCTTATTTATCAGTTGTACAGCACATACTGCTTTCTCCTCTCTCCTCTAAGAACTTGTCACCTCATGTCTTGCAAACAGTAAGAACCTACTTCATGGCCCATCTGACTCAGCTATACATTCTGCTTAGGTTCTGCAACATTTAACTTCCTGACTCCTTTACCAATTGCCTTGCTTTCCCAATACTCCCCCCCACCCCCATCATATCATACTGCAATTAAATTTAGTTAAAACTTCAAAATCCTCATATCAGTCTATAGTGGAAGCCAGCAATTTTTTTCTCCTTATAGATCTTGCCTACTTTCTCTCTATTCTACTTTCCATCACTCCCACTTCTTTGTCCATATAGGTCTCAGTGTGCTTTGTTTGAAATAGGCATCATCTCATTTTTATGCAATTTATTTGTCTTTCTTTCTCATATTTGAAGCCATTTCCATGCAAGTATCCAGGATTCACGTATGCTGCTAGAATTATTTAATTCTTATTATTTCTTGATTCTGTTCTTACTGTTTGTATACCAATATCTGCTAGCACCATAGACTCCCATATCTGTAAGACATACCCTTAACCCTAACCCTAAGGGAGTGAGATAACTAAACAAATAAATAAAGGACATCAATCAGACCTTATAAGTACACTCATGGTGAGTTTGGACTCTGTCTGGGAAGTTCAGACATGAGAAGATAATAAGGAGTCTATTTTCCTCAAACAAATTGATTGGGATATCAAACTCAAGATGGCAGCAGTAAGCAGCACTTAACTTCTCACACCCAGGGCCGGCCCGTCCATTGAGCGAGAATGTTTTTTGCACAGGGCCCCGCGTTTCAGGGGGCCCCGCGCAAAAAACATTCTTTTGTAAAAGTAAAATTGAAAAAAAAAAAGAAAACCTGTCTCCTGCCGCTGTCGGGGCCGCCGCGGCAGAATCGAGCGTGCCGCGGGGCCCCTGTACCCGGCACAGCCTCTCCTCCCTGTAGCAGCTCTCTCTTCTGAGCTGCAGTCAGACGCGCCGGCTTGCAGAGCGCGAAGGGAAGAGTTTCCCTTTCGCGACTCTGTTAGGCCCGCGGGGGCTGATGGGAACTTCCCATCAGCCCCCGCGGGCTTAACAGAGCAGCGAGGGAAAAACTCTTCCCTCGCGCTCTGCAAGCCGGCGCGTCTGACTTCAGCTCCAACTAGAGAGCTGCTACAGGGAGGAGAGGCTGTGCCGGGTACAGGGGGCCCCGCGGCACGCTCGATTCTGCCGCGGCGGCCCCGACAGCGGCAGGAAACAGGTTTTCTTTTTTTAAAAAATTTCCCTGGGCTGGGCTGGGCTGGGCGTTAGGAGTGGTGCTGGGCTGGGCTGGGCTGGGGGTTAGAAGTGCTGCTGGGCTGGGCTGGGGGGGTGGTGTTAGGAGTAGTGATGGGCTGGGCTGGGCTGGGCTGGGCGGGGGGGGGGGTGTTAGGAGTAGTGATGGGATGGGCTGGGCTGGGGGGGGGGTTAGGAGTTGTGATGGGCTGGGCTGGGCTGGGCTGGGCTGGGGGGGGGAGGTGTTAGGAGTAGTGATGGGATGGGCTGGGCTGGCTGGGCTGGGGGGGGTTAGGAGTGGTGATGGACACTGGGCTGGTTGGGGGGTTAGGAGTGGTGATGGGCACTGGGCTGGCTGGGGGGGGTAGGAGTGGTGATGGGCACTGGGCTGGCTGGGGGGGTTAGGAGTGGTGCTGGGTGCTGGGCTGGGGGGGTTAGGAGTGGTGATGGGCGCTGGGGGGGTTAGGAGTTGTGATGGGCGCTGGGGAGGGGTTAGGAGTGGTGATGGGCGCTGGGGGGGCTTAAACTAAAAATTGGGTGATGGGGGATTAGGACTGGAAATGGGCTGGTGGGATTAGGACTGGAAGTGGGTTGATGGGGGGTTAGGACTGGTAATGGGCTATGGGAGGGCTTAAACTAAAAATTGAGTGATGGGGGATTAGGACTGGGAGTGGGCTGATGGGGAGGTTAGGACTGGTAATGGGCTATGGGGGGGCTTAAACTGAAAATTGGGTGATGGGGGATTAGGACTGGAAATGGGCTGGTGGGATTAGGACTGGGAGTGGGCTATGGGGGGGCTAGGACTGGTATTGGGTTGGGGGGTTGCTAGGACTGGAAATGGGCTGAGTGGAAGGGGGCTTGAACTGCAAATAGCTGTTGGGGATGGGGCTTGGAATGGAAATGGGCTGAGGGGAAGTGGGGGGCTTGAACTGCAAATAGCTGATGGGGACGGGGCTTGGAATGGAAATGGGCTGAGGGGAAGTGGGGGGCTTGAACTGCAAATAGCTGATGGGGAGGGGGACTTGGAATGGAAATGGGCTGAGTGGAAGGGGGCTTGAACTGCAAATAGCTGATGGGAAGGGGGGCTTGGAATGGGCTCTTAGGGGAGGGAGCTAGGACAGGAACTGGGCTGATGGATGGGCTAGGATAGAACTGAGAATTGGGTGTTGGGGGGAGCTAAGATTGGAAATGGGCTGTGGTGGGGGCTTGGATTGAAATGGACTCATGGAGGGGCTAGAACTGGAAGTAGGCTCATGGGGGGCTTGGTTTAGAAATGGGCTGAGTGGAGGGGAGCTAGGATTTAACATGGGCTGATGGTGGGGCTAGGAAAGGACTAGAAATGGGCTGATGGGAGGCTGGTATTGGAAATGAGCTGATGAAGGGACTCGGATAGGACTGGAAATGGATGGGGGAGCTAGGACTGGAAATGGGCTGATGTGGGGACTAGAAGGGAGCGGATACTGGGTGGGGCTGGAACTAAAAGGGAGCTGATGTTGGGGGAGATTAGAAGGGGATGGGGCTGGGAGAATGAAATGGAGAGGGGAAAAATATTTTGTGTGGGAGGGAAGAAAAATGTACAATTGGCCGGGTATTGGGAGACTAAGTGGGGATTGAGGATGGAGGGGTAAAATTTGAGTGGATGAAATAGGAATGAGGAAAGAGCAAAAGGAGAAAGATTATTATGTTAAAGCAGATGTAGAGAGAGAATGGAAAAAACTAGAAGAGAAGAAAGGACAAATGGACAGCAGACGATGGAGAGATAGCAGAAGACACAAATAAACCAGAAGAAAGTGGCTGGAACAATTGCAACTGAAAAAAAAATGCACAAAAGGTACAAAGATATCTCTTTATTTTGAATTTATTAACTGGAATATGTCAGCTCTGGGAAATGTGCATCATTAATGTCTGTGCTTTGTTTAGTACAAGAGGAAATTAATTTATAGTTTTATTTCTACATTGTTGTTGTACATTCCAAGTTTGGCTTTTAGGGTTCCCAGTTTAATTATTGTCTTCCTGTTTTTAAATTGTGATTCCTTGTTTGGTGATAGTCTATGTTCTGCATGTGTAACTGAGCTGAGGTATTCTGTTTATGTAATTCCTATTTGACATTGTCACTTGTTCTCTTTCCCCAGTAGGTCATGTATTGTTATTCTCTGAAATGTATTGGTTTAATATTTGCAGTGTTGCCTTTTGATAGGTAGTGTATGGTGCTTTATGAGTCCTGGTAGTGCTGTTGGGATACGGTGGGTTTGCTATGGGTTCTAAATGGGCAGTGTTTGTAGTAGTTCCTAATGTGCCTGGCGGTTGGCACTGGATTATAGTAATGTAGAAATCTTTGTCTTTTTTAATCCATACACTCATGAAGAGGCATGTATACTAAAAGTTAGTGTATGGTAACATTATGCAAATATTTATGCAAATGAGGCCCCTTATGCAAATGAGGCCCCGCACCGAGTCTCCGCACATGGCCCCGCACCCCCCTTGGGCCGCCCCTGCTCACACCACAGTCATATACTGCAAATGCCTTTTGATATTACTACTTACAACGATACTGCTGATGTATCCCACACCGTCCTCTACAAATACAAAAAATACATATAACCACAACTACTAAAACCATTCCTTCTATATTCTACCTCAGCCCTAAACCACTTTTGACAAAACTATCCAATTATTTATCCCCACCTACTACTTACAACGATGCTGCAGACGTTACACTTCATGAGGCATACTAGCTTCTTGTCAGTTACACTCTCCAAGAAACGCCACGCATGCGTACCTCTACCACTAAGCCCTTTAAATACACCACTCTCAACCACACTTCCCTCAAGAACCTGCCCCCACCTAGGGCTAATAATTCATGGTAGAGGTACGCATGCGCAGCGTTTCTTGGAGAGTTTTATCAAAAGTGGTTTAGGGCTGAGGTAGAATATAGAAGGAATGGTTTTAGTAGTTGTTACATTTATTTTTTGTATTTGTAGAGGGTGGTGTTAAGAAAAGTTTGGGGAAACCCCTGAAGAAACTAGGAAAAGTGAAATGCAAACATAAGCGCTGGAAAGAGGAGTTGGGAACTAAAAGATAAGCACTTTTCAAAGACTTTATAAATTTAACTGATTTTATGTGGAATTGAGTTAGAAGGTCATTGATGCTAATAAACACTACCGGTAGACATGAAAGAAGTCTAACAATAAGTGCTGTGGAGTCTGAGACCTTCTATACTCTGATAGAAAAGATCATGTTATACTTTCAGTACCACAGGATTTTTTGAATATTGGAAGCCATTGAGAGATAGACATAGAGTAAGTGAATAATACATTTGACAGATTTTATTGCTCTAAGGAAAGACTGAATTGATTTGTTTCGATATTTGCAAGCAAACAATGTAACACAATGTCAGTTTAGGGATAATATCATTCTACTAGTAACCCAGTACTAACCACATGCTATAGACAGGGTAAATATGATGCATCGATAAATATATAATGATATCAATAAAACACGTATACATAAGTATATCATGTCAAAATAGCATGGAAGAATGCAAAAGAAATCTGATCTGCTGGACGACATAAGATTAGCTATCTGCAATTGTATAGTCACTAGTGTCTCTGACACACCCCAGTCTTATGGAGAGATAGCAAACGTACTAAAAAGCACATTTCTCAACCAGGCCTTTTGAAATGATCCATAGATTTCAGTTCATTAAGGAAGATTAATGCTGTTAGAAAAATTTTTCAGTTCTCAGTCTTCCTTATTTATTAATTTGTTTGTGTTTCTTTACAAGGATTTCAAATGCAAATCATTCATCAAGGCAGCTTGCAGTCTAAATTGTCAAATGCAGGCAATAATAACAAATACACATAAAATGATGAGAGATCATGCGACCAGATTCCGACTGGCCCTCCACCTCTAACTCCACTCCAAAGGTCTACTGGAAAAAGAAGATGCTAAGATGTTTTTGAATTTGGGGAATGAGGATTCATTTCATAAATACAGGGGTAAAGAATTCCAGAGAAAAGCGGCACACACTGAGTAAGTGGATTTAGTGTGTGGTCTCAAGCATTTCCTTAGAAAAAAGTGAGGAAAGGAAGAAAGCAAAACAGCTTGGGAGCTTGGAAGCACTGAAGCGTCTGGACAGCTGAACAGCAGATAAGGGTCTGGACAGCTGAATAGCAGACAACAAGGTACAGTGGCTGATCAGAAGGTAATGTTTAGAGAGTAGGGATGTGTATTCATATCAGATGACATGGAAATAGCAATGATATTTCTTACAGTGTGTCATTTCATATAATTCTTAATCCAAACATGGCATTAAAAAAATCCAAGAGCCCGATATTCAATGACTAGGATAATTCGGTGGTTACTGCCGCTGAATATCCATGAGTGCTGCTGCTGCACGGTTAGTATCTTGGCCTTCTGGGGGCAGTACCCAGAAATAACCAAGCAGCAGTGATATTGAGCCTGACACTGAAGCTAACCTGGCAACAGCTGAATATCACCATTACCCAGTTAGCTTCACGGCAAACCAGGCAACCTGGAAAAAGTGGTAGATATGTGGAATGGTCTCCCAGTGGAGGCGGTAGAGATGAAGATAGTATCTGAATTCAAAAGAGCAAAGGACCATCACAGAAGATCTCTAAAGGAAAAAGGGACTGTTGTAGTTGATATGGAAAGGAGACTAGATAGGCCATGTGGTCTTTTTCTGCCATCATGTTTCTAGGTTTCTAAGACAAAGGAAGATAAGCAGCAGAGGGAGAGAATGAGAGGAGGGAAGGGAGAAATAAGGGAAGAAGCAGAGGTGGTGTAGGTAGTAGTGAAATGAATTATATTCTAGTTGTAAAAGTGTATATTACACTGAAAAAATAGAAAAAATAAGATAAAGGGGTATGTCTACTAAACCACGGTAGCCTTTTGCAGGCATCGCAGTGCGATAGCTGCAAAAAGTCCATAGTAGCAGCAAAAGGGCTATGTATCTGCAGTGGGTGTTTCCCCCTGCAAATACCGTGGAGGTTTTTCACTTACCATAGAGACCCATGATTCCTGCATGAGCAGGTAGAATGGGAAGACCCATGCTGCCTACTGATGCAAGGATAGCATGATCCATGGTAAGTGCAAGGAGAGAAGAGGTAGGGATTGGGCGGACAGAGCTCTTACTAACTCTGTACCCACTATTGCTACTATTATTTCCTGAGGACCTGATGGCCCCCCAAATCTACAAACTGTCAGTGCCACAGATGTACAGATCTGCAGCACAGACAATATGAACTATGTGCCCCCTTCAGCACCAATTCCCCCCTGGACAGCTCTCAATCTCCATCAGGAACTGTCTGGGGGGATTGGTGCATCTCCAGCATAATATGAACTCTCATCTAGTCAGTCAGGGCCACTAAACCTCCCTCATGATTTCAAAAAATATCCTATATAGCCAGTTGGACCCTCAAACCCCTTCCCTCCCATTCAAAACTCCAAACCTCAGCTAGCCAGTCAATCTTAGGGGGACCCCATGGGCCCCCACCCCCAACCCCCAGCCTTACCTTATACTCCCTGGCAGTCTAGTGGCCACAGAGGCAGGTTCTAATACTAGGGAGCAACACCCTGAGATTGGCACCATCATTGTTAGTGCCAATGAGGAGGCCAAGAACTCTGATTCCTAGGTAATAGATTTAGAGTTTTGAATGGAGGGGACAGGAGGAGGGAGGGGGCCCAACTAGCTAGTAGAGAATTTTTTGGGATCATGAGTGGGATATGTGGGCCCGACTTACTAGTCGGGAGTATATATTGTGTCAGGGGGTGCACAGATCCTTCCCAACAGTTCCCCAGGGAGATTGACAGCTGTCCAGGGATTGAGAGCTGTTGTTGATGAGGGGGGGGGGCATATAGTTGACATTGTCTGTGCCATGGATCTGTAAATCTGTGGCATTGACAATTTATTTTATTTATATTCTCTTATATACCACACTATTCTGCATCAGTGTGGTTTACATCGAACTGAAATTACATTGAACAGGGCATTATAACTTGGAGATAACTATTTTACAGGGAACATGGGCTATGGAGGGTTAAGTGGCTTGCCCAAGACCACAAGGAGCACCTGTGGGACTAGAAACCCCAGTCCTTCCAGCCCAAGGTTGCTGTCCTCTAGTGGGATTTGAACCCCCGACCTTCCAGCCTGAAGTACCTTGCCCCAACCACTAGGCCACTCCTCCACTCCAATGTTCTTAGGTTGGGGGGGAGGGCCTGATTGCAGCATAGAGATGGCAAAGATCTATTAGGGAAATGGCCATTACTCATTGGTAGCGGCTGCAAAGAGGCCCACATCAGAGTCAGCTGCAGGTAATGCTCCCTTTTGAGGTGGTGTTATCTGCAGCCATGATCGGACCATTTTTGGCAGCTATCATGCACCTAGTGGGCCAATGCACTGCCATGGGCCATGTACCTGTGAGCTGATGGTCCCTCACCCTGATCGAGGGAGGATTTGGCTGGGGCCTACCAGCTCTGAGCAGCAGCATAATGCTTCTGTTACTGAACATGTTGCTGATCAGTGTCCCCTGCCTGGTCCCCTTACCCAGGAGCTGTAGCTATCCATGGACCTGGGAACTCTTTTGATCCTCCCAGGTCTGGTGGGCCATTGTGTACATGAATGCTGGGTTTTCAGCCTGGGGGCTGTGTAATGTACTCCCTGAGCTCTTCCCAGATGGAGGGAGCATGGAAGCCCACTGTGGGTAGTTGTTAGACCAAAGAAGTGGGTGTCCCATAGGGGTGCTTCTTGACCTTATGGCCCTAATGCACATGCTACCCTGAGCAGGTATGCTGATTGTGCTTGGTTTCCCAGTCCTCCTGGCCCTTGCACCCCCAAATATGGAGAACACACTCCATGTGCCCTAACTCCATCCTCTCACTGCCCTATCTCCGACTTGACCCTGCCTATTCGTGCACTATGATGCTAGTATGGGTTTTTTAGCACATTCACCTTGTGACGAGAAGGAGGCAGCTGTGGTTTTCAAAAGAAGTAGCTGAAAAAGGTAAGGAATAAAAGGTTAGCTTTCATAAACTATGAGAAATCACAAAAAGAGGAAGACAACATTATCTGGAGAAGTTAAGGGAAGCTAGTAAAGTAGTCAGGAAATCAAAGATGCAAATGGAAGAAAAATAATCAGAGTAACATATGGGGACAGGACTTGTTTTTAGATATGTTATTGACAAGCAAAAGTGCAAAGGCATCAATGTGAGACTCAAGGGTGAAGGGCAGGAATCTATAGAGACTGATGAGGACACAGCAGAACTGCTTAAAAAATATTTCTGTTGCTCACAGTTGAAGGGCTGGGAATGGGACCTCAGAAAACCAACACAAATAGGAATGAAAGTGAGGGAGACCTCAAATGATTATCAAAAGATTGTGAGGAACTAGCTAAACTAAAAGAAGACAAAGGGGTATGTTTACTAAGCCAGGTTAACAGTTAACCCGGGCTATTTGCAACTAGGTCCCATTGAATAACATGGGACCTAGTTGCAGATAGCCCGGGTTAACCGTTAGCCCAGCTTAGTAAACATACCCCAAAGTGATGGGGCCGGACACAATATATCCAAGGATATTAAAGAAATTTAGGGAAGTGCTAGCAGCTCCGCTGACTTGACTTTTTCAGTGCTTCTTTAGATTCTGGAGGATTGGAGATGAGCAGATATGGTTCTTGTCCATAAAAGAGGGAGTAAGAAAGAGGTTAGAAACTACAGGCCAGTTATTCTGACCTCTGTGATGAGTAAATATAATGGAAACACTGCTAAAACTAAGAATAGTGTGTTTTCTGAAATCCAAGGGATTACAGGATCTGAGATAGAATGACCTTACCAAAGATATGTCTTGTCAGAAGAATCTGATCAATTTCTTTGGCTGGATTAGGCTTTTGACACTGTTCTGCATTTATTTATTTACATTCTCTTATATACCGTGCTATTCTGCATCAGTGTGGTTTACATTGAACAAACTGAAATTACATTGAACAGGGCATTATAACTTGGAGATAACTATTTTACAGGGAACATTGGCTATGGAGGGTTAAGTGGCTTGCCCAAGACCACAAGGAGCACCTGTGGGACTAGAAACCCCAGTCCTTCTGGCCCAAGGTTGCTGTCCTCTAGTGGGATTTGAACCCCTGACCTTCTGGCCTGAAGTAGCTTGCCCCAACCACTAGGCAACTCCTTCACACAGTTGGGCCTACAAATAAATTAAGTGCCTTTGAAATGGGCCCTAAAGAGACTGACTGGGTTATTTAATTATTTCTTTTTATACCATGCTCTTTAGAACCAGTGCAGTTTACATGTATACTAACAGGTACTTTTTATTCCCTTGTCTCTGAAGGGCTCACAATCTAAGTGCACCTGAGGCAATGGAGGGTTATGTGGCTTGCCCAAGGCCACAAGGAGTAGCCACAGGACTAGAGACCCCAGTCCCTCTAGCCTGAGGTTGCTTATCCCCATGTGGGAATTGAACCACTGGCCTTCCAGCTTGAGGTATCCTGTCCCAACCACTGAGCCACTCCTCCCTTGAGCTGAATGGGAGACAGCAAAGAGTAGTGGTAAATGGAGTTCACTCTGAGGATAAGGACGTTACCAAGGGGTGTGATGCAGGAATTGGCCTTTGGTCTGGTTTTTTTAAATATTTTTGTAAGCGATATTGCTGAAGGTCCATAGGGAAAGATTTGCCTTTTTGTGGGTGAATAAAATGAGGAGGGACCTAACAAAGAATGAATGGTTGAGAATTTGACAGCTAAGATTTAATGTTAAAAAATGCAAGGTCTTTCATTTGGACTGTAGAACCCAAAGGGAATGGTACAGTACGGGGGATGAAGTACTTCAATGCATGAAAGAAGTGCGGGACCTGGGAGGTGATCACTAGAGATTTACAAAAAGACAATATCACCTCCTTTTTCCTGCTGGCTGTTTCACTCCCTACTGTATGCACAGCAAAATATTTCTGGCTTTTGCCATCACCTTTTCTACCTGTTTGGCCACCTTAAGTAAATCAGATATGATCACTACTACTACTAATCATTTGTAGCACTCTGTTGTTTATTTCTCCCTCCAAACTAAAATTAAACCTAGCAGCATCCATAGTTAACCGGCACCAATTATATGTGTAGGTTTGCAAAATACAACTGTAGGGGCCCTTTTACTAAAGTGCTCTATTGCAGGGGCATGATTGTAAATGCATGCTGACTTTTGAGCTAACTGCCAAGCATTAGGATGCTGAATGGGCAGGTTAGCAGCAGAGAATGGGTGTGATGAGCAAATTGTAGTTACAATGGGGGGTACACATCATGTGCTGTCAATAGTGCCAATAGCACCGGTTCATTTAACATCACTTCAACAGGTAGAGGTGAGTGCACCCACAGTTATAAGGCTGTGCTTTAGGGTATGCATCCACACACTAACTATCAAGAACATGCCGATCACACCCCTGACTGTTACCACAGAGGCTTTGCACTTAATGCACATTAGTTTTTGCACTAAAGAGATGTTAAATGCAAAAGCCTAATGTATATCAGTAAAAGGACCCCTAAGTGCCCCCAAGTACCAGCTTACACGTTTAAGTGCCAAAATGTACTTGTGTAAATTATTGAGTTTCCTTCATTGATTTTTCAGAAGTGTAGATTTGTAGAATGTGCCCTCTGGCTCTATATATCAGTAAATATATGTGCATGTCTACAGTATTTTAGAAAATGTCCCACATTTGTCAGAGGTTTTTCAAAAATACTGCAGAACGGTGCACATCCTGACCTTGATGTCTCAGTTCCATTCTCCACATGCCATCAATAATTTGCCCTCACATGCCTTTATAAAATAAGCTAAAAATAGACATCTTCCTTCTCTATCAACCTAGGCTGCTTGTTGTAAAATTAACCTCAAAAGAACCTCTGTGGCAGAGAAGGAAAAACACCATAGATCAAGTAAAATCTGTGACATGAGAGTAGGCAAGCAAAAAACAGACAGGCTGTGTGATCTTTATCTACACCTCAGTGTAAAGTTGAGGCAATCCTGAACCCCTCTCATTCTTGTAATAGCTAGTTCATGCTCAGGGCCAGCACTACCATTACAGTAGGTGATATAGGCAGTCGCCTAGAGCGCCCGTGGTCAGCTGATGACCAGCTGCTGCCCTTCTCTGGGACCTGCAGCAGCAATTCCCATAAGCTCCCGTGCTGCATCCCTGTCCCTGCTTCCACCCCCTTTGATGCAAACTTCCTGTTTACAGAGGCAGCAATGGGAGTGGGGTGGGAGCAGGGGAGTGGGGGCGACCTCATATCCTTGCACCAGCCCTGCTCATGCCCTTCCTTTAACTCCCTGCTTGTCAAGGTCGCTTTTGGATCCTGATCCCTTTATTCTCCTGCTTATTATCTATCTGTATCTTGCCATTCCCCTTGAATTGCCCTAGTTGTGTAAGAGATGCGTGGAACGTTACATGCTATTTGAGCACATAAGTTCCTATTTTAAAGGACTTACATGCATGTATGGGCACACTTTAGGCAGTCACTATTTTGTAAGTGCACATAGGTCCTTGTGTACTTTTGATTATGGTGTTCACAAGGGTGGAGCATAGGCAGGGCCTAAATTTGCATGCATAATTTATAGAATATGATAAGTTATGCATGTTTTCTCCAAATCTAGGTGAGGACATTTACATCTGTTCTAGAGAATGTGTAACTGCCATGCCTAGGATAATGGACATCGATGTGCCCATATTTTATAAGACAAAGTATGCGCATTCTTCACTTTTTAAAATAGGCCCCTCATACGTGCATGGCAAGGTGTGCTAACTGCATGGGAAACTGTAGAATTGCCCTCTATGGTGGTCATGCCGAAACGCGAATAGCGGGGTTCTATGTCCAGTTCGAACGTGCATTCCCTGCTATTTGCAGAGACCTTATTCCATTCCCTTGCTGGGCAGCAGGGAAATGCAACATGTTCCTCTGTCGGGCCAGCTTGCTCCTTCTGGGTATCCCAGTGCCATGGTGACAGGATGCAACGGCACTGGCTCACCAGCAGGAGCACTTAATGGTGAGGATATATAACTTGCTGTACATCTCCCCACTCAGGATACTGTGTGCCCCGGCCTGTCTAAGTGCCTGATTCTGCAACCACAGGACCATTTAGCTCCCGCGGTTGCAGAATCGGATGTGCCTGTGTCCCATCCATAATCTGGCCAGATATCTGGATGGCCCAGAAGTGCAGATTATGGAATCAGCTTCCACATGTATATATTTATAAAGATAATTTATAAAGGATTTTTTGTGCATATATGCCTCTTATAAAATGACTTCACATATAATGCAAAACCAACTACGATCTAGACATTCTACTGGTCACAGAATCATGGCTGTCCGACTCAGATTCAGTCCTTATCAACCAACTCATTCCCCCCCCCCCCCACTTTCTCCATCCACACTTGCCACAGAACTAACTGAAGAGGAGTAGGCTGTAGTAGTAGTAAAGACGGAGTAGTAAAGACAGGGAGCTCCAATTTCAACTGCTCGCTTCCACCAGCAACACACATCTGGATTCAATCACAATAACCAACAAATACAGCTCCATCAGCCTGATTTACAGATCCCCATCTTCCTCCCCTGATGACATCTCAAATATAATAGACCTTGCCTGCAACCCAAAGAACCCACACATACCAAACTGGGTAATGGGTGACTAACTTGTCAGCCCTCCAAAGCACCCACTCCAAAGCCTTCCTCGAAGCACTCAATGAGTTGGGTTACAAACAGATAATCGATACCCCAACCCACTTAAAGAGAAAAAAACTCGACCTCGTTTTTGCCCCACGACCAGCCATAAGCCCAAATTACAACTTCGACCTATCTATCACCTCAGTCCCATCATCCGTCCACAGCCTAATTAAATTTCAGATGCCCATGTATCAGGATCACAGCACTCCTCATAAGGAAGACGACACTTCCTCAGCACCCGCAGGTCAATTCCGGCTCTTCAACAAGGAGGAGATCATAGACAAAGTCCTACCAAACCTCAACTTGCCTTCTCCCAACCTCAACTCGATGATATCCATCTGGAATGACAGCCTCAACTCCTTCGCACGTCTACATAAGAACATAAGATATGCCATACTGGGTCAGACCAAGGTCCATCAAGCCCAGTATTCTGTTTCCAACAGTGGCCAATCTAGGTCATATGTTTCCCCAAGGGACACAGGTTCCACAATGCTTGTATTGGTTCAAGCATTGATATCCTGGGTCCCTTCTTAATAATGGTTTATGGACCTTTCCTCCAGGAACTTGTCCAAACCTTTTTTAAACCCAGCTACACTAACAGCCTTTACTACATCCTCCGGTAACAAATTCCAGAGTTTGATTACACGTTGAGTGAAAAAATATTTTCTTTTATTAGTCTTAAATAGTTTACCCTGTAGCTTCATTGCATGTCCCCTAGTCTTTCTATATTCTGATAAGGTAAACAATCGATCTACGTTTACCCGTTCCACTCCGTTCATTAATTTATAGACTTCTATCATATCTCCCCTCAGCCGTCTCTTTTCCAGGTTAAAGAGTCCTAACCTTTTTAGCCTTTCTTCATAGGAGTATCCTTCCATCCCCTTTACCATTTTGGTGGCTCTTCTCTTAACCTTTTCTAAAATCGCTATATCCTTTTTAAGATACGGCAACCAGAATTGCACACAATATTCAAGGTGCGGTCTCACCATGGAACGATATAAAGGCATTATAATATCTTTTGTTTTATTTTCCATTCCTTTCCTTATCATACCTAGCATTCTATTTGCTCTCTTAGCCGCTGCTGCACACTGGGCCGAGGGTTTTAACATGGTATCCACAATAACGCCTAAATCTTTTTCCTGGGTAGTGGTTCCTGATGTGGAACCTTGCATCGTGTAACCATAGTTTGGGCTGTTCTTCCCTAGGTGCATAACCTTACACTTGTCCACATTAAATTTCACCTGCCATTTTGATGCCCAGTCTTCCAATTTATCAAGATCCTCTTGCAATTTTCCACAATCCTCTTGGGTTTTAACAACTTTAAATAGTTTTGTGTCATCTGCAAATTTGATAACCTCACTCGTTATTTCACTTTCCAGATCATTTATGAATATGTCAAAAAGCAGCGGACCCAGCACAGATCCCTGGGGTACACCACTATTCACCTTTCTCCATTGGGAAAATTGGCCATTTAGCCCTACCCTCTGCTTTTTATCTTTTAACCTGTTCCTGATCCACAATAGTACACTGCCTCCTACCCAATGACTCTTTAGTTTTGCCAAAAGTCTCTCATGAGGGACCTTGTCAAAGGCTTTCTGAAAGTCCAGATACACAATATCAACCGACTCACCTTTGTCCACCTGATTATTCACTCCTTCAAAAAAAACATAACAGATTAGTAAGACAAGATCTTCCTTGTCTAAAGCCATGTTGGCTGTCTCCTATTAGGTCATGACTATATACATGCTGAGTAATTTTATTCTTTATGATAGTTTCTACCATTTTTCCCGGTACTGATGTCAGGCTCACCGGTCTGTAGTTTCCCGGATCACCCCTGGAACCCTTTTTAAAAATTGGTGTTACATTGGCAATCCTCCAATCTTCAGGTATTAGAGATTATTTTAATGATAGTTCACAGATTACTAATAGAAGGTCTGAAATCTCATATTTCAGTTCTTTCAACACCCTTGGATGTATACCATCCGGCCCAGGTGATTTGCTACTTTTCAGTTTATCTAATAGTTGTAATACATCTTCCCGATGTATCGATATTTCCTTCAATTCTTCCGCACCTTTAAATACCACTTCAGTCATGGGTAACATCCCTACATCTTCCTCAGTAAAGACTGAAGCAAAGAATTCATTCAGTCTCTCCGCTATCGCCTTATCGCCTCTTAGTGCTCCTTTAAACCCTTTATCATCTAATGGACCAACTGACTCTCTCACAGGTTTTTTGCTACGAATGTACTTGAAAAGGTCTTTACTTCGCGTTTTTGCTTCCGCAGCAAGCTTCTTCTCAAATTCTCCATTTGCTGCCTTATTAATGCCTTGCACTTGACTTGCCAGTGCTTGTGCTGTTTCCAGGTTTTGTCGTTTGGTTCTTTTTTTCCATTTCCTGAAAGATGCTTTTTTGGCAACAACAGTCTCTCTGACCTCACCTTTAAACCATGCTGGCAGTTTTTTGGACTTCCTTCCACTTTTCTTAAAGCATGGAATACAGCTGGTCTGGCCTTCCAAGATAGTACTTTTCAACAACAGCCAAGCCTGATGTACGTCTTTAACCTTTGCAACTGCTCCTTTTAGTTTTTTCTTAACTGTTTTCCTCATTTTATCATAGTCTCCCTTTCGAAAGTTAAAAGGTAGTACTGTGGATTTCCTTACTATCCCTCCTCCACTAATTAAATCAGTGGCGATCATGCTATGATCACTATTGCCAAGTGGCCCCAACAACCTTATCTCTTGCACTAGATCTGGTGTTCCACTAAGGACTAGGTCTAATATGGCTTCCCCTCTGGTCGGTTCATGAACCAGCTGCTCCAAGAAGCAGTCATTTATTTCATCTAGGAACTTTATCTCCCTAGCATGTCCTGACGTGACACTGACCCAGTCGATACCGGGGTAGTTGAAATCACCCATTATTATTACTGCGCTGTAACTTTTGTTAGCTTCCTTGATTTCTTTGAGCATTTCATCATCCATTTGGTCATTCTGGCCAGGCGCTCGATAGTACACCCCCACTGCCATTGCCTTCCCACTTTTACATGGAATTTCAATCCATATAGATTCTACAGCAGATTTTGCTTCCTGTAAAACTTTAATCCTTTCTGACTCAATGCCCTCCCTAACATAGAGAGCAACCCCTCCACCAATTTGATCAGCTCTATCATTACGATATAGTTTGTACCCAGGTATCACAGTGTCCCACTGGTTGTCCTCCTTCCACCATGTCTCTGATATTCCAATCATATCTAACCTTTCATTTAGTGCTATATATTCTAACTCTCCCATCTTATTTTTTAGACTTCTAGCATTTGCATGCAAGCATTTTAGAGAATGTATTTTATTCATATTAATTTGGCTATTGTTAGACATGGGTAATTTGGGATCTTTAAGCTCTGTCTGCTCCATACTTGAGGGCATTTGGGCTACTTTACTCTTTTGTGGAACCTCTCTGCTTTTGGTAGTATCCTTAAGAGATACATTCTTCCGAACCATCCGCTCTTGGGCGACTGTCAGCTTTCCCCTAATATCTAGTTTAAAAGCTGCTCTATCTCCTTTTTAAAGGTTAATGCCAGCAGCCTGGTTCCATCCTGGTTAAGGTGAAGCCCATCCCTTCGGAAGAGCCCCTCCTTTCCCCAGAATGTTTCCCAGTTCCTAACAAATCCAAAACCCTCATCTCTGCACCATTGTCTCATCCACGCATTGAGACTCCGGAGCTCTGCCTGCCTTTTGAGTCCTGCGCGTGGAACAGGAAGCATTTCGGAGAATGCTACCCTGGAAGTTCTGGATTTCAACTTCCTACCTAAAAGCCTAAATTTAGCCTCCAGAACCTCCCTACCACATTTTCCTATGTCATTGGTACCAACATGTACCTAGACAGCAGACTCCTCCCCAGCACTATCTAAGACCTTATCTAGGTGGCGCGTGAGGTCCGCTACCTTCGCACCAGGCAGGCATGTTACCAGGCGATCCTCACGTCCACCAGCCACCCAGCTATCTACATGCCTAATGATCGAATCACCAACTATAATGGCTGTCCTAACCCTTCCCTCATGGGCACATGGCCCTGGAGAAACGTCCTCGGTGCGAGATGGTTTTGCATCACCTGGAGGACAGGTCCTAGTTACAGGATCACTTCCTGCCACACCAGGGTGATGCTCTCCTGTCACGTGACCTCTCTCCTCCATGGCAACAGGGATGCTGCCAGACTGAAGGTGGGACTTCAGGACTATATCCCTGTAGGTCTCGTCTATGTACCTCTCTGTCTGTCTTATGCTTTCCAAGTCTGCTACTTTAGCCTCTAGAGAACGGACTCATTCCCTGAGAGCAAAGAGCTCCTTGCACCTAGTGTACACGTATGACCTCTCACCAATTGGGAGAAAATCATACATGTGACACTCAATGCAAAAGACTGGAAAGCCCCCATCCAGCTGCTGGACTGCTGTCTGCATCTTAGTTTTAAATTTGTGTTTAGATCTAAGTTCTTTACTTACTAAGAGTTGCTATGGATATTTATACTAATAAAACTGTACCTAATACGTGTAATATACCTTGTTCACCTGACGCTTAACTAATCTCAGGTCCTTAGTGTACCTGCCTCAAATAAGCAACCGAGAAGAAGAAAATCAGCAAGATGGTACTCCTCTGAGATACGGATGTCTCTACTCCTCCTCAGGAAGCTCAAAAGGCGATGGCGACGCTCACGGTCCTCAGGCGATCAGGCAGCCTACACCTCCCACTTAAAAGTACACCGCGAAGCAGTCTCCAAGAAAATGAAAGAACATTACTCCTAACTCCTACTACGCTCCCTAAAAAAACCTCATGACCTCTTCAACATTGTAAAGACCCTTATGAAAGAACCTTCTCCCACCCAACCAAGCCTGCTACACCCTCAGGAATTCGCTGACTACCTACAGACCAAAGCTAGCCAACCCAACACTGCCACTAACTCCATACCAGGTCACAAACCACACCATCCATCGCCTCTGACCTCCTTCATGCCCCCCTCCAAAAGATGCATCGAGGACATCATCATATCCATCAATACCACCACAGCTCCCAACAACCCTTGCCCAGCATTCTAGATAAGATCACTGTGGGAAGAACTCAGCCCAATCCTAGCCAAGATCATGGAACTGTCCTTTTCAACAGGGACTTTCCCACTGACGCTAAAACGAACATCCATCCGGCCCCTCCTAAAGAACAACAAGCTGAACCCCTAGAAAGCGGAATCCTATCGACCAATCTCCAGCATTCCCCTGCTGGCCAAAATAATCGAGAGGGTTGTGCAACGTCAAATCCAGCACCACATTGAGACCACTGCTCCCCTCGACCCATGTCAACATGGCTTTGAAACACTCCTCACCACCTTACTCATAGGGATTGATAATATCAGACAAGGATACGTCTTAATCTTCATGGACATTGCCTCTGTGTTCGACTCAGTCAACCACAAACTGCTCCTTGCACGTCTTCAAGAGAAGGGAATCCATGGTTCAGCCTTGAGCCGGTGCAAGTCTTACTTATCGGACAGATGGCAACAGGTACGATCCGACTCTATAACCTCTGAGCCTTTTCAACAAAAGCAAGGTGTCCCCCAAAGCTCCTCACTCTCAGCCCTCCTTTACAACATATACATGCAACCCATCTGCTCAATCATCCGATCCTTCAACATTTCCTGCCTGGTGTATGCCGACGATGTACTGCTCTTCACACCTTTCTCGACTGACCAGCCTGACTTCTCGCCTCTAACGAAATGCTTTGACGCTGTCACTGAATGGCTCCACACGCAAAGCCTCTGAATCAATTTCAACAAGACAGATGTCCTATTCATCTCCAGAAATCAGTTCTTTATCCCTCCTGTATCGATAAAGGTGAGAGACGCGGAGCTCCCGAGCAGGCCCACCATTCGCTACTTGAGTATCACCCTAGATCAGAAGCTCGACATGAAAGCACATATAAGCAATACCGTCAAAGCAATCTATCACAAGATATGCACAATTCGGCACCTACGACCCCTCCTGGAACCCGATGATTTCCGGACAATCTTCCAAGCACTCGTACCCCCCTACTTCGACTACGCCAATGTCATCCTGCAGGGTCTCCCAAAAAGCACACTGAACCCACTACAGCTAGCAATGAACACTGCAGCCCACATCCTTCATGGAGCCTCCAGAAGAGACCACATAACGCCAATCCTGCAACACCTCCACTGGCTTCTGATCCACTGCAGGCTCACCTTCAAAGTACTACTGTTGACTTTCAAAGCCATCAAAAAACTGTCCACCTCCCTCACGGACCTTGTCCACCCCACTCCTCCGAACAGATCCAGAAGGTCATTCATTGCTAACACACTCACAATCCCCAATACAATAACAAAATGCTCCCTTGCAACTAAGAACAGAGCATTTGTTTTCTACGCACCTACACTCTGGAATGCCCTTCCAACCACTATCAGAGCAATTACTGACCTTGCGCAATTTAGAAAGGCACTAAAGCACCATCTTTTCCTCCAATACTACTTCCATACCGGTGACATGACACAACCCAGCATACCCCCCATCCATCATGTTGACACCACCACCTCACACACGTCATGTCGACTTACCATACCCAACAATACGACAGCTAGACCTGTAAATAGTTACAAGAATGTGTCATGTTGACACAAACAGATCTGTGACTTTAGTCACTCAGTTTGTATATAGTTACACCTGTTGAAACCCAAGTTGCAATACCTGCTCATTGTAAAGCTTCAATGTATGTTCAGTCTGCATTGTACGCAAAAATGTTACTTGAAAACTGCACTGATCCAAAATAGCGCGGTATAGAAAAGATTTAAATAAATAAATATAAAGGTATATGTGATGCAATTAGGTGCATATTTGTACATGACTTTAGAGTAGGCATGTTCAGAGGGAAGTTTCAGTGGAGCACAGGTGCATTTGTGATTTAGATGAGTATTTTATAAAATAAATATGCACATGCTTACTCTACGTGCTAACATTTATGCCTGCACCTTGTCACCAGCAGTGGCTAAAGAAGTGTTGGTTAGCTAGATACACTACTGGCCCTGACCTTTCTATGAAAGAAAAGTGTAGTTGCGACTGAATGGTCAGGTTTAAACAAGGATTTATTCCCCTCCCGGGGTTTTGCTGGATTTCCAAAATGATACAACTTCCAAACTCAAAAGGTAGCCATGCTTCTGGCATAAACAAATGGTAAAAGAAAAGTACAGCTTCTTGCTTAACAAAATCAAATAACAAAGCAAAACAAGTAATCAGATAAACAGCTGGGCAGTTTCCTCTGTGCACGCTTATTCTCTATAGGCAGGCTTCTCTGCTTTTAACGTAGAGAGGTCTCCTCAGTAGTTAATAGAGAGCAGTCCATCTTTTCATCATAAGACAAACATTCACCTTGATCAATACACATAGGCTCCTCAACTGCCTCGTCTTCTCTATGGCAAAGAGTTTGTAACTTCCTCCAGCCAGTGACTGGCTTCTCTTCAATACTCTCACCACGGTAAGGTAGATAATTATCTGGCACTTGGTAAAACTGCTTTGTAATCTTTCTACTGGGTTTTCCTCTTGGCAGTTTTCTGCCAGGCTTTAAATATAAATACTCAGATTCCTCATTCATGAATATATCTTCAAGCACTTCACTATCTCTTTCACAAGGATGTGAATATCTTAAAACATTCTGGCTTTCATTAGCAAAGAGTTTCTTACCAGCTGCTCTATGCTCTCCCCACTGACTGCTGTCTCTGGGAGATCCCTCCTGCGTCACTGCAGAGGGCTTTCTATAGTTAAGCTCTCGGCTGGAAAATGGCTTTCTGCTTTGCTTCCAAGCCCTGCTTGGCTTCCTATTCCAGGCCTCACAGGTAACAGGGTTAGGCTGAAAGTGTTCTGACCTTTTGTTGAAGAGTTTCAGGTTTTCTCTAACCTGCCAAGTTTCACAAGCACTCTCTGCTTCTGAGTCTTCAAAACCTCCGTCAGCATTCATACAGGAGTCAAACTCAGCCTCTCTTCCTGGATTCTCTCTCTCCTGAACTCGAGGATAATCCTGCTCTCTGGCCTGAGCTCTGCCTTGCTCTCCGGCCTGTTCTCTGGCTTGCTCTCCGGCCCGTTCCCTGGCTTGCTCTAACTCTGCTTGCCTGCCATGCTTCTTATACAGAGTTAGGGGCGTTTTTCTGCACATGTGCAAAGTGTTTCCTTCAGTGTTTGGGGAGTGTCTGTTGGCTGGGCGTGCCTTCAGGCCTCGTGCCTCAGCCTGCTCTGGTTGCCTATAGCAACTATGAAGCTTTCTCTCTCCCTTCCTGTCAGAGTCTGTGCCGAACTCTTCAGCTTTTTGTGTCTTAAAGCTATAGGGCAGATTTTCAGTGTTACAACCTGTAACTTCTGCCAGCTTACCCCTAGTATTTTATAAAGGCACCTATTTGTCTTTATAAAATAGGCTACAAAATCAGTGCTACATGCCTTTGCACATAGGCAATCAATTATAATAATTACTTCCACAAGTCTATCAGGGCCATACAAAAGGCAGATATATGTGAAATGTTGACTGTGTACATTCCATTGACACCTGTATAGTGTTACAGAAAAGATGTCTAATCTGAAACATTTTAAATTATACTCTGCCTGTCCCACTGAATGTTGGTCTCTACATCTTTCTATAAATTTTAATGCAGAATAACTATTAATCTGCAGATTTGCACTAATTCAAAATAAGAGAGCAGTGAATATGACAGGTGAAAAAGTTTAGACACACTTTCAGTCTGTACTTTGTAATATCTCCTTTGTCAGAAATAACAGTTTCCAAATATTTCCTGTAACCAACTGAGGCCCTATTACTAAAGTGTACTAAACGGTTAACATGGGAATTAGCATGAGATAATTGCTAGTATAAGCACATGCTGTTACTACTCTGGCATAATAGCTAGAATATCACACATTAATTACTGCGTTAATTGTACATCTCGTGACGGGACGGTGACTAGGTGGGTTAGACGTGGAGTGTGGGCATGGACTGTACATAGCCTTTAGTGCAGGGATATATACTCCACACTGTCAATTTTGCAGTTAGTGTAGATGCACTTAATATCACCCGTGCATGCCACTGCCCACACTAGGGCACATTTTAGTGTGGTAACTACTGGGAACACGGTCAGCATGCTCTCAAACTTTGTACTTACTGTGCATTAATACTCAAAATGCAAGGTAAGTGCAACAATTTTTGCTTTTGGAATTTCTTTCCCACTCTTTCATGCTAAATTATTCTAGCTCTGAAATATTTAGGTCTCCTGCATGTTTGAGATCTCCCCCCTATTCAATAATATTCAAGTCTGGGGACCGTAAAAGCTATTGCAAAACCTTTGGGTCCAATATACAAAGGCATTTACATAGTTTGTAGACTTGCAAACCTTGTAAATGCCTCTAAGAGGGATATTCATATCTACAGGTGCTGCCGCTACACACCCCAACTCTATATGGCTAGTATCAGGTTATTACAGGGCAGAGCGGAGGCAGCACCCATCACTAACTGACCAGTGGTGATACTGAGCTACTGCCCTATTAGCGATCCATGGGTAAAGTAGAGTACAGCAAAGACTGGTCTACCTTTACCCATGGAAACTAACCGGGCAGTGGCTCAATATTGCCGCTGACTAGTTAACTTTTGGGATCTGTGGCAAACTAGATATTCAATGTCAGTGGCTGGATATGGCCCCAGCATTGAATATCCAGGGCTAGTTTTCAGCAGAAACAGCTAGCCACATTAACAGTGCTATCGGGCCTTCATCTTCCTGTAAGTACTCCATGTCAGATTTTGAGGTAGATTTTGGATTGTTATCTTGTTTGAAATATCCAACCTCTTTTTAGCTTCAATTTATTCACTGTGAAACATTAGTTTCTATGATATGTTCATGCTTAGTTGAATCTAATCTTCCTTCCACCCTCACAATAGTTTCTGTACCACTGGTTACCACTCACCTTAAATGCTAACAGATCTACCTCCATTGTTATCAAGGGGTTCTTTTCTTCAAATGTTTCATCCATTTTTCTCCAGTAATATCCTGTTTTGTTCTGATAATGCTCCCATGAAGATTATCATTGTATAACTCATGCTGTACCTTGGTCCTAAAGACAACTATTCCACTGTCATCTAAAGCTCTGAGCATGTCATTTGCAGTGATGTGTGAGTTCTGTTTTACCGATCTGACTAGTTTTCATGCACTTATATCAGAGAGTTGTCTTGGTCCTGGAGATCTTGCCATGACTTTAACAGTTACATGTAACTTCCATCTCTTAATGTTTTTGTCAGTTGCACTGTGTAGAGATTTTTGTTAGAGTCTTCCCCTGCTTTATAAGAGTGATTTATCTTCATTTTCAAATGTTCATTCAGCTACTTAGGGGAGCCCATGATTGTTAAAAATAGACAAAACAACAATCACAAGTTGAGAGGTTAAAAGGGCAAGAGTATTTCTTCAACCACAAAATTATCTTCACCTTACTAACTGATGTTTTAAGGAGTCACTAAAGGGCCTTGGTAGTCAGCATCTTTTTAAAATTCTAGCAAACCATGGCTATAGAAACATCTGGATGTTCAGCACCAGTATCCAGATAGTGGCTGGTGCTGAATACCTGGATTCTACTCAGAAAAGACCACTGAATAAGATAGTGCTGTCTCTTTGTTGGACCCATGAATCTTCACAATACCTGCTACTGCACCGTGGGTGTTTGGACCGAAATGTGGCACATCATGTGCATGTATTCTGTTGCTACCTTTGGTCCTCAAGCACTTTCAATTCAGTTAAGTACAAGAGCACATGAAATATAATAGCTCCCTTTGTGGCTTCTCTGACATTTATATGAAGGAGGAACAGTTGAATATACTTGTCTTATTCAGGGGGTCTTTTTTGAGTAGTTATGGTTTGATCTTCCGAGTTTTTGTGGCTCTCATTTTTGGAATATCTGGAATCAGCAATGACCTGCACCACTGTTAGGATAGAGATTTTTTATTTTATTTATTTATTTATTTGAACATATTTTTATACCACCCCTTCCAGAGATCAGGAGAGGTTTACATCATAACAGGCAAACTAAAGAAATAAAGATATGGGGAGGGGTGCACCTGCTCCTGGTGGGTGCACCACTAAGCAAAGACATGGGTAGGGGTGCACCTACTCCCTAAAAGACATAGGAAGGGGTGCACCTACTCCTGCCATATTGATGGGCAGACTAGATGGACCACACTGGTCTTTATCTGCCATCATTTACTATGTTACTATGTTACATGGCACAGTATTCATGAACTTTATACAATTAACAATGTGGGTGAGGTAAACTCTCTAACTATTTACATATCGTGGTACTGAGTGGAGCCACTGCTAACTATTTACAAAGCTATGTACTGATGAATTAGGTTCATAGATGGCATTCTTATTCAGAGCAACAGTTGATATTGGTGGTTAAATTGATATTCAGCTTACTGTCTGGATAGCTAACCAAATAGTTAGAAGATCATGTTATCTAGTTAGCAGGCTGAATATTGCCCCTAACCAGAAAACTGTGAACTCTGTCCAGCTCTGCAGTTGGGAAAATAGACACGTGCTGTGAGGACAGGAAAGCCCAACTACCTTTGAAAGGTAGAAAACCCAGAAACTGAGCCGCTGTTAGTGAGGAAAGGGCTTGGATTGGGAGGACCTAGAGACCCCATCTTGTTTCAAAGGGGGAGAATCTGAATGTACATTCTTGTTTCAATAGGATGGACTGGGGTACAGAATACCCAAAGTGACCATTTGGGGGATGGGGAAGAATAATACTTGGCTGCAAAAGACAATTATAAATTAGCAGAAAGTTCTGGCATGATGTAACTGGACCTGTATCTTTTGACTTTTCTTGAGTATATCTTATCAATTGGTTTTTAATTGTAAAATTGTGTTGAAATGTTTTATTATTATGCATAATCTATTTTATTGGTGTTAAGCAATCTGCTTTGAACTATTTGGATTAGTGGAATATAAAATATGAAATTAAATTAAATTCCAATATTTCAATTTAAAATAAAACTTAATTTTACAATACAGGTTTTTAACTATTATATACTGTAGACATGCTGCAGCTCCCCATAGTCACATTTAAACCATTGTAATATTACCCAGCGTTCTTTCTTCAAACTCTTTCTAATAGTGTTCTTCAAAATCCCACACATTCTTACCCTCCTTCCTTTGTTTTATAACATTTCAATTAAAAAGAACAACACAAAATTAAAAGGATAAAAATACATGGCATTCTTTGCATACCGAATCATATATATAAAGGACAGGCTCTGTTTTCAAAGGGTTTTCTGCTATAGATGTAAAAAGATAATTCAAAATAATAGATCAGAATGGAGCCTCTTTCTGTACTATTATGTCAAAATAAAACAAATCTGTTGAACCCGCTCATGAGGTTCCGAGTGAAAGTGCAGTGTAATTGAGATGATGGTGTCTTTGTGTTCTATAAGAACAACATATCGATGGTTCAAGGGGTACAGAAAAAAAAACTAGACAATGTTACACAAAAACTGAGCTGCATTTCTGAAACTTTTTCATTTGCAATTTAACACTATTTTCTACTGTTATTTTACACATTTATTGCACAGCTGTCTTGATCATTCATTCATCACTACATACTGCCTACTAACTTCATATGAAATATACTGTTCCTATTTGCCATAGTCATGCAAGTGCACTTGATTATAAAAATGATTGATATACTTAGTGAAAATTGTCAAACTTCTTACCAGGCAATAGTTTATTTCAATAATAAAACAAAAAGGGGTGAACATGCCATACTCCAACTCATTCTTCTGATTCAACGCTTTGGTTGAATGTTAACTCACAGCATGCAAGAATTTCAGAATCACTGCAAATTGGTCTTTAGGGATGTATGTTTGCTTAGTGTACATTTGGTTTATTAGTACTCTTTACAAACTTTAGGGGCCCATCTACTAAAGGGCAGTCAAATTTTGCAGTTATAGCATGTTAATTGCCAAAGTTTTCCAGTATCTTCCCATACAGTTATTACAAAGGAAAGGTCATTGTTTACCTGACATATATTTTCATTGTGGGAGTACACATGGGTGGTATTTGGGGGGAACATGGGAGATGGGTATTGTCATGACCCTCACCTGGGCCAAAGGCTTACAGGCATAGGGCTGCCAATGTTTGTCCTTAAATAAAGAGTTACTATCCTTGTCTCCAGCAGGGAACTCTGGGACTTGTAGTTGATTCTTTTACTCAAAGACAAAGTAGTGTGAGACCGTTGGTTTTTAAGGCAAAACAAGAATTTTTATTTAGGTTCTCATAAGCACTAAGGTTCAATGCAGATATAAGGATTATTCTCCAAGTAAATAATAACAGGAAACATATGCAACTGGAACTGAAGAAACTGAAAGAACCTTTAAACATGTGCAGCTGTTTTCAGCCAAAAACATTTCAGCAAGTAAATCACAGTTTCCTTTGTTCGTCCAGCACAGCTAAATTTCTTCATTTATCATGTGCTGCTTTGGTTATCAAACTCTAGGTTAAGCAAGGGCTCTTTGCCTTAGAAGAAGTTCTTGGCATTCACATGGCTAGGTAAAACCCTGCTTCTCAAAAGCTTCTTCTGTCAACACTTTTTATCACCAACTTTCAAACTTCCTTCTTACACAAAGAACAGTCCATAGGAGACTCCTCAGTAACAGAATCCTGCCCAAAAGAGTCAATTTGCATTTCTTCCAGTGCTACGACATGCTTGTCTGTCTCTGGGTTTTCATTAACTCCTTCAAGCTTACTGTTCTGTAGGAACGTCTGAATTTCCTTCCACAGCTGCTCTCCCTGATATGGAATGTTTGTACCTTGAGAGTGGGGCTTCTTTCCCTGGATCAATTGCCTCAATGCTTCAATCATGTTCAACTCTGGTTCTCTGCCCTCGGCTGGGTTCTGGTCACTTCCAGTTGTAACCGTATTCACACACCTTCTGGCAGCTTGAATTCTCTGGGCTGGTTCACGAACACTCTGCACTGCAATCTGTTCCTCGTTGTCAGCAACTCTCCCAGCCACCCATCTGCTGGTTTCTGAATTAAGAGTAACTCTCTTACAAGGACTGCTCCTCTGTTGCTGCTTCCTTTCTTGCTGGAGTCGTTCTCCAACTCAAAGTCAAACTTCCCACTTCTCCTTTTCCTCTCCTCTGAACAGGGCTTATAAAGCTGTTTCCTAACTAACACTCCCCTATCTCTGCACAGGTGATTGTCATTACCTTCCAAGCCTGCACTTACGTTAGAGCTTGGGTATGGCTTGGCTTCAGCAACTACGTGCTTCTTTCCTTTGCCTGCAGTCTGAACACTGTGAATACCTTGCCTGTCTCTCACCTTAAAGTCATATTCACTGTTTTCTTCTGTTTCCATCGGCTCAGCACAGCTCTCATCATCATAGTATGTACTTGCAAAAAGTAAGTGTGGTCAATTGCACCAGCTCTAGGTTGGTGTAAGTGATCATGCCTTAACTAAAGGCATAACTCGTGGCGTGCCGGACCGGCTCCAGGCTTCCTCTGCCCCTCCTTTCCCTGACCCGCATGCAATAATGAAGCCTGATCCATCATTTTCCCAACTTGGTTTTATTGGTGGATCTCTAAGGCCACAGCATGCGGTTACATAATTATTGCCTTACTAATAGTCATCTTCAAACAAACATATATTTATATGTTACACTCAGCACACTTTTAACAATCAACATCACAGTTATCATAATACAAACATATCATACATATCATGTGGAGGGGTACCACCATCCCTATTGCCTGATTGGCGGGCCTGGCCCACCCCATGGCCAGTGTCCCACCCCTCCTCCCACCACTAACCGCTCAGTGTTGGTGCCAGTGTGGCCCATTTCCCTGCTCTTGGTAACCGAGGCCAGCACCCGTAGCCACTGGTACCTGACCTCCCTGTTACTGGGCCCCAGCCCCCTTTTCAGTACCCAGGATCCTCCTTTCTTTTTGTGGTACCCCACCCCTCCTCCTTCTCTTTTGGTGAGACCCCACCACCAGAAGTGCCCATGGCCCAACTCACCCCATAGTGAGTACCAAACTGATGGCCCACCGCAGGCCCTCAAGGAACAGCTCCAAACTGATATCGTTTAGATGGACTCCATCCCCCAAGAAGACCATCTCCCCCGCCCCACCTATATGCCTTGATGCTCCACCACTACCCCGCCCAACGCCCGCACAAATGACCCAACGTCTTTGTTGATCTTCCTCTTGCTCCATTCGATCCATGCTGGACAGTTCACTCCCTGCTACTTTTGTCGTGGGATGAGGTGGGACCACACAATGCCCTCTCCCATCTCGTCATGGATCCAGGCCATGCCTGCCACCTAGATAAGGTCTTAGATAGTGCTGGGGAGGAGTCTGCTGTCTTGGTACATGTCGGTACCAATGACATAGGAAAATGTGGTAGGGAGGTTCTGGAGGCAAAATTTAGGCTTTTAGGTAGGAAGTTGAAATCCAGAACTTCCATGGTAGCATTCTCTGAAATGCTTCCTGTTCCACGCGCAGGACCCAAAAGGCAGGCAGAGCTCCGGAGTCTCAATGTGTGGATGAGACAATGGTGCAGAGATGAGGGTTTTGGATTTGTTAGGAACTGGGGAACATTCTGGGGAAAGGAGGGGCTCTTCCGAAGGGATGGGCTTCACCTTAACTAGGATGGAACCAGGCTGCTGGCATTAACCTTTAAAAAGGAGATAGAGCAGCTTTTAAACTAGATATTAGGGGAAAGCCGACAGTCGCCCAAGAGCGGATGGTTCGGAAGAATGTATCCTTGAAGGATACTACCAAAAGCAGAGAGGTTCCACAAAAGAGTAAAGTAGCCCAAATGCCCTCAAGTATGGAGCAGACAGAGCTTAAAGATCCCAATTTATCCATGTCTAACAATAGCCAAATTAACATGAATAAAATACATTCTCTAAAATGCTTGTATGCAAATGCTAGAAGTCTAAAGAATAAGATGGGAGAGTTAGAATATATAGCACTAAATGAAAGGTTAGATATGATTGGAATATCAGAGACATGGTGGAAGGAGGACAACCAGTGGGACACTGTGATACCTGGGTACAAACTATATCGTAATGATAGAGCTGATCAAATTGGTGGAGGGGTTGCGCTCTATGTTAGAGAGGGCATTGACTCAGAAAGGATTAAAGTTTTGCAGGAAACAAAATCTGCTGTAGAATCTATATGGATTGAAATTCCATATAAAAGGGGTAAGGCAATGGCAGTGGGGGTGTACTAACGAGCGCCTGGCCAGAATGACCAAATGGATGATGAAATGCTCAAAGAAATCAAGGAAGCTAACAAAAGTTACAGCGCAGTAATAATAATGGGTGATTTCAATTACCCCAGTATCGACTGGGTCAGTGTCACATCAGGACATGCTAGGGAGATAAAGTTCCTAGATGAAATAAATGACTGCTTCTTGGAGCAGCTGGTTCATGAACCGACCAGAGGGGAAGCCATATTAGACCTAGTCCTTAGTGGAACACCAGATCTAGTGCAAGAGATAAGGGTGTTGGGGCCACTTGGCAATAGTGATCATAGCATGATCGCCTTTAATTTAATTAGTGGAGGAGGGATAGTAAGGAAATCGACAGTACTACCTTTTAACTTTCGAAAGGGAGGCTATGATAAAATGAGGAAAACAGTTAAGAAAAAACTAAAAGGAGCAGTTGCAAAGGTTAAAGAAGTACATCAAGCTTGGGTGTTGTTGAAAAATACTATCTTGGAAGCCCAGACCAGCTGTATTCCACGCTTTAAGAAAAGTGGAAGGAAGTCCAAAAAACTGCCAGCATGGTTTAAAGGTGAGGTCAGAGAGGCTGTTGTTGCCAAAAAAGCATCTTTCAGGAAATGGAAAAAAGAGCCAAACGACGAAACCTGGAAACAGCACAAGCACTGGCAAGTCAAATGCAAGGCATTGATAAGGCAGGCAAAGAGAGAATTTGAGAAGAAACTTGCTGCGGAAGCAAAAACGCGAAATAAAGACCTTTTCAAGTACATTCGTAGCAAAAAACCTGTGAGTCAGTTGGTCCATTAGATGATAAAGGGGTTAAAGGAGCACTAAGAGGCGACAAGGCGATAGCGGAGAGACTGAATGAATTCTTTGCTTCGGTCTTTACTGAGGAAGATGTAGGGATGTTACCCATGACTAAAGTGGTATTTAAAGGTGCGGAAGAATTGAAGGAAATATCGATACATCGGGAAGATGTCTTACAACTATTAGATAAACTGAAGAGTAGCAAATCACCTGGGCCGGATGGTATACATCCAAGGGTGTTG
This sequence comes from Ichthyophis bannanicus, assembly GCA_033557465.1. Taxonomy (NCBI): domain Eukaryota; kingdom Metazoa; phylum Chordata; class Amphibia; order Gymnophiona; family Ichthyophiidae; genus Ichthyophis; species Ichthyophis bannanicus. The sequence goes on from CM066033.1 coordinate 513,650,458, forward strand.
AAAGAACTGAAATATGAGATTGCAGACCTGCTATCAGTAATCTGTGAACTATCATTAAAATAATCTCTAATACCTGAAGATTGGAGGATCGCCAATGTAACACCAATTTTTAAAAAGGGTTCCAGGGGTGATCCGGGAAACTACAGACCGGTGAGCCTGACGTCAGTACCAGGAAAAATGGTAGAAACCATCATAAAGAATAAAATTACTCAGCATGTAGATAGTAACAACCTAATGGAAGACAGCCAACATGGCTTTAGACAAGGAAGATCTTGTCTTACTAATCTGTTATGTTTTTTTGAAGGAGTGAATAATCAGGTGGACAAAGGTGAGTCGGTTGATATTGTGTATCTGGACTTTCAGAAAGCCTTTGACAAGGTCCCTCATCAGAGACTTTTGGCAAAACTAAAGAGTCATGGGATAGGAGGCAGTGTACTATTGTGGATCAGGAACTGGTTAAAAGATAGAAAGCAGAGGGTAGGGCTAAATGGCCAATTTTCCCAATGGAGAAAGGTGAATAGTGGTGTACCCCAGGGATCTGTGCTGGGTCCGCTGCTTTTTTGACATATTCATAAATGACCTGGAAAGTGGAATAACGAGTGAGGTTATCAAATTTGCAGATGACACAAAACTATTTAAAGTTGTTAAAACCCAAGAGGACTGTGAAAAATTGCAAGAGGATCTTGATAAATTGGAAGACTGGGCATCAAAATGGCAGATGAAATTTAATGTGGACAAGTGCAAGGTTATGCACCTAGGGAAGAACAACCCAAACTATGGTTACACGATGCAAGGTTCCACATTAGGAACCACCACCCAGGAAAAAGATTTAGGCGTCATTGTGGATACCATGTTAAAACCCTCGGCCCAGTGTGCAGCGGCGGCCAAGAGAGCAAATAGAATGCTAGGTATGATAACGAAAGGAATGGAAAATAAAACAAAAGATATTATAATGCCTCTATATTGTTCCATGGTGAGACCGCACCTTGAATATTGTGTGCAATTCTGGTCGCCGTATCTTAAAAAGGATATAGCGATTTTAGAAAAGGTTCAGAGAAGAGCCACCAAAATGGTAAAGGGGATGGAAGGATACTCCTATGAAGAAAGGCTAAAAAGGTTAGGGCTCTTTAACTTGGAAAAGAGACAGCTGAGGGGAGATATGATAGAAGTCTATAAATTAATGAACGGAGTAGAACGGGTAAACGTAGATCGATTGTTTACGTTATCAGAATATAGAAAGACTAGGGGACATGCAATGAAGCTACAGGGTAAACTATTTAAGACTAATAAAAGAAAATATTTTTTCACTCAACATGTAATCAAACTCTGGAATTTGTTACCGGAGGATGTAGTAAAGGCTGTTAGTGTAGCTGGGTTTAAAAAAAGTTTGGACAAGTTCCTGGAGGAAAGGTCCATAAACCATTATTAAGAAGTGACCGAAGATATCAATGCTTGACCCAGTACAAGCATTGTGGAACTTGTGTCTCTTGGGGAAACTGCTAGGTACATATGACCTAGATTGGCCACTGTTGGAAACAGAATACTGGGCTTGATGGACCTTGGTCTGACCCAGTATGGCATATCTTATATTCTTATGTTCTTATCTTGATGATGAGCTCTATGCCTTTTGTTGACATGAGATTGTTACCTCCAAGATGCAGGACTACCCAGTCCGGCGCATCCTTTTTCCATGGGCTTGTGAGGGTGGGCCTCAATTGGTACCACTGCATTCCTCTGTGTCCCATCCAATGTATCCGGATGATGTCGAGGTGGAAACCGAGCTATCTGCTGAAGTGTTTCCCTTTCATCCGTCTCCCCGTCAAGTGCATGTACTGTAAGAGTGTCCTATGATCCATATTGACAGCGCTCTAGGACCTGGTGGGCAAGAGGGCAGCGGAATCAGCGGGTCCTTACAGCCTAATGTACAACTTATACCTTTCTGAAGCCCACCTCCCGATGGCCTGAATCTTCTCTGCATCCATGTTTATCCCATGGGCTGCGATTGCTGCTTCTATCTAGCCATCCCAAACCCTGCCTCCTCTACTGCCTTTAACCACAGGGCCCAAAACTGATACTGTGTGAGGCAGGAGCCATCAGCATGCTGCAACAGGGGACCCCCCACCACCTGCCGCACCCACATATATTCCCACATTTCTGCCACTGGGCACAGTTCCTGCATCGCCGTGGTGTTCAGTCACACTACCCTACCAGCCCCAAGCCTGTCAGCCTTCGAGTGGGCCAGGAACATTCACACCCTGTCCCCCTCCACTAATACATCACCCACCCCCATGGCTAGACCTGCCGTGTCCCTAGTGGACCGAGGCAGGATCTTGCCCATGCAAAAGGCCCCCCAGAACATCATCAGCACCGCCACCGAAACAGTTTCTTCTCAAAACCGTCTTTGGTGATTGCTGCTGCCTGTCGCATGGCCCCACTCAGCATGGTTATGGCAACTGGTCTGCAACCGTCTGGTCGATGGACATCCCTCTTAGCCCAGCCATCCAGCACCTTTTGAATGATGAACTTCTTTGTTATGCCCCTGAACCCTCCCAGTTTTAGGAAGAAGGCCACTCCAGCCAGCATTAGCCTGGCCTGCCATACCGCTGCGCCTCCGGCCTGCAGATATATTAGGAACTCGAACAGGAGGCCAGTTTCCACCCCTTGCTTCGTAAAGTTCTCCAGCCACCTCCAGCCTCTCGCATAAGCCCTCCAGGTGCCTGCTGACAAGGAAGCCATCAGTAGCTCGCTGGTGTGCCGCATCCAAGGGACCACATCTCTGGGGGCATGCAGGTTGCCTCCGGTACCGCATCTGGGGCCAGGCACCAGAAGCACTGGAGCCCTTGCCTCCTCTCCCTCTATTGTAACCGCATGATGCTACACCGTCTCCTCTACGGTTCCCCCTATTCCGGTTTGCACTCCATCTAGTGAACTCAGGAGAGCCTGCACCCTTACCGCTCCGGGACTGCGGAAATGGCTAGGACCTGGTTCACAAGGTTGCTCATACTTGGTGGGTCACCCCCTTGCCCTATTCCACCACACAGCAGGGGCAAGCTACTGGTTGTTCGCACCGTTGCCACCTGGATTGCCTCTCCTGCAGGAATTGCGGGCCGCATAGCACTACAGCATCCTGCAGGAGCCTTGACAGCAGCAGGTCTCTTTCCGCCATCCTTGCTCCTGTTCTCCTTTCCCTTCACCGTGCGTGCTGTTCCATCCGCTTTCTTCACCATCTTCAGCTGGCTCACCTTCCCCACCTCTGGTGTTCTGCCTCTTGGCCATAGTGTCTGCCCCTCGTGTGCCCTTTGCTGCATGAGTCTGCCCTCTCCACCGGTGCCTCCTCTTCCTTGTGTCTGTGCCCCAAAGTCCACTTAATGGGGTTTTTTTGTATTTATGTCCTTGCTATCAGTGCCACCATGCATTCGCACCCTGAGCTGCCACAAGATGGTGTGTTGGCACTGTTTTAGGCTGCTAGGGCTGTGCACATTGCTTTTCTGCAGTTCCACCACCAGATGGCACTCCCACACCCAGTCTTCCAAGTGCACAAGTCCTGCTCTTCTCTCCCTTCTCTCTGGCTACTCTACACAGCGCCAAGCCTTTTTTCTCCAGCTGCTGGACTGCCACCACCGATGCGACCCTGCAGGCGCTGCTTTCCCCACCGCCACTGCTGCTGACCCTCCAGGTACATTGTTCCTCGATGCTCTGCCTCTTCTTCGTAATGTATGGACTTGTAATGTGGGAACTTGAATGCCAGCTCCTGGATAGCCAGGCCCAGCAGCTTTCTTTTTTTTCTTAAAGCTACTCCTCCACTCGTACCACAATCGTTCGCTCTGTCTCGGCCACTACCACTGCTCTCTCTCTTCTCCAGCTGCTTCCGCCGATGCTCTCAGCCACCGTTGCCCCTCTCTCCCATGTTGCTGCAAACCGTGCTCACTCTTCCCCAACCACCGCCACCACTACCCTTCTCTCTTGTGCCGCTAAGATATAGGATACTAGCCTAGCTGCTCCGACCCACCGCGTGCTCTGGCGAATATTCTGGCGGATGCCAGCCGCGATGCTCTAGTGAAAAAGGGAGAGTGGCTTCTGCTCCCTCCTTTTTATTGCCAGGGCTTCTCCTTTTTATTGCCATGGTGGCCAGTTATGGGGCCTGCACCCTACAGATGCCGACCGCCATATCATCTGCAACTTACACATACTTAACTTTATAAAATAAGTGTAAACAGGTGTGTGAAAAGGCCTGTTAACAAGGCATGGCTTTATAAAACTACCTCCATGTGACATGCTAATGCAGCTTAATTAATAGGCCCCTACATGTGTGCAAAATCAATTTGACATACAACAAGCTACAAATTAATGCATGTGGAGGGTAATTTTATAACAAGTCATGTATGTGTGAAGGCCACAAACATAACTATTTTCAGCCTAGTTTTGAAACGCACATACTTACCGTATGTGCCTTTATAATATATTAGGGGTAAACCAGCAGAAATGGAGGCTAGAGTGAAACCATGAACACCTCATGACTTGTTCTTGAAAGCTCATGCCTCAATAAATTGGTTAGTCTATAAGGTGCTGCCTGCCTCTGTCATTTTTGTCCCAACAGTAACTTAATAAGTGTATCAGTGTCTGAACATCAATTACATGGGCAGTAAATATAAGACCTGCCATACTGGGTCAGACCAAAAGGTCTATCAAGCCCAGTGTCCTGTTTCCAACAGTGGCCAATCCAGCTCACAAGTACCTGGCATATCCCAAAAGTAGTCAGTTCCATGCTACTTATCCCTAATGATAAGCAGTGGTTGTCTCTTGGTCTACCTTAATAATGGATAAGTGGGGTTAGAGAATGGTTACCAGATTTTTGTATGACTTCTTTCCAGTGCCAGTGACCATGTACATTAAGAAGTACAATAAAACCATGCAAAAAGATGACTCAGAGCCAATAACAAGTCTGCCATAAGATAGCAACAATACCAGGACTTGCACAGCACCAACCCTAACCATAAAAATGACGCGCTATGAATATAAAACCAATACATCTCCTACTAGGATAACAGAACAAGAGGGACTACTATAGATCTCTACACAGAAACTACACAGTAATAATACCGCACCTCAGTCATATATGCAAACTGTGGTAAAGAGAGTCCAGCCCAGCCTGGAGAAACAAAGGGAAAAGGGACTTTTTCCTCTTTGCGGGGGATGGGTGCACCTGAACACATATACCAAACTAAAGGCAGTGAGAGAAACCACAGCTGTAGGGCTAAAGCCCCACCAAGACTCCATAGCAACCCTAGGTAAGGAAGGGAGTTACATGGGGGTGGAGTCAGAGGGGGAGGTGCCCTGCTCAGCGTTTAAGTTTGAGCAAAGCAAGCAGAGAGGAGGAGAACAAGAAAGGAGCAAGGCAAGCCACGCAAGCAAGGCAAGGAAGCCAAGGAGGCCAAGGAGAGCCAGGACAGGAACAAAGGTAGCCAGCGCTACAGCCAAGAGAGCAGCAGACAACACTCCCAGGAGAGGACCAAACGCAGTGGCAAGAGGGAGAGAGACAGAAGGTTGGTGTTGGAGAAGCCAAGGCAAGAGAGCTCAGACTCCTCTGAAGAAAGGCATGTCTTCAGGCAGAGGAAACCTCGGGTAGCTGAGAGGAATTCCTACAATGATTCCCTGACTAGCTCTGAGGCAGAGATAGCTCCAGCCAGCAGAAACTCCAGCTGTGAGACTCCCACAGTAAAACTCCAAGGTAGGAGAAAGAAACCAGAGAGAGAGAATGTTTGTCTCTCTTGCTCAGACTCTGAGGAGAGAGTTATATCTGGAAAAACCCAGAACAGAAGAAAGGGGTTTTTAAAGAAAGCTGAACAAGGAAAGCCTGCTAGGGTTCTGCCAAAGGAAGGGAAGGCAGTACAGTGGGATAGGCTGTTTAAGCTTTTAAAAGACATTAACCAAAAAGTACCTGAGCAGTTCCAAGATTCCCCAGCACCCAGCTCTGAAGAAAGCATGGAAGTGGATGATAGGGAGAGTGACCAGGGATCCACATGCTCTGAGATGGAGTGTGCTGTATGCATTGGTGCTAATTGAAAGAAACCAAAATGGTGGGGAAGAATTAAGGAAGCTGTTATCAGTTTGGCATAGCTGAAAGCAAGAAAGAAAAGGGAAAAGGAATCCTATGTTGGAGCAATAAGATTCTTTCCTACTGAAAGTGGATAGTGCAATCAAGTCTGTGCTAGATAGCTGAAACTGTTTAATTGCAAGCAGCAAAGAGAGAGAGCTGGCAGCACTGCTGATCTTGATTGTCTGTTGTATCTACATGTGCCTGTGTTAATCCTAAAGCAAGAAGCTTCTTAAAGGAAAGAGGAAAAGAAGCGATTGTAAATAATTCCACTGAGACATTGTTTTCATGTTCTTTATTTTGGAGAAGTATCCTTCTTTCCTTTTGCTAAGAGGGAAGTTTCTTTAAAGGCTGTAACCAAATTGGCTTAAACGGAACCCAATAAAATTTCTGTGTGCTTTAAACATCCACTTGGCTTTTACTTTGAGTCACAACTACACCTTTGGAACAAAGGAATAAAAGATGGACTCCCGTCCCTACTAGGCAACCGCCTAGGAGGGGCGCGAGCGCCAGAGGTGGCGTAGTTCTTTGGATTTGGCGTTTCCAGCGGTCAAGTGGTACACCAGAAGCTTATACCTCTGGGCGAGGAAGATCCAGGGAAGGACGGTGACCGGTTGATGCAACGGAAGGAAGATCCGGAGTGGCATCGGATCTGGAGTGCCGGTTTAAACTGGTAGCAAAGCGAAGACCTGCATCAGGATCAGGTAACCCGTAGGCTAGAGGGGGTTAAGGCCTGGATTCTGATGTAAGGGGGCTACCATAGTGCTCACCAGGAGGAGAGGGGGAGCATAAAAGTGCTGCACTTTGTGTTTTGTCTGTTTGTTTTGTTCACAGAAACAGTCCAGCGATGGAGACGGCTGACATCTTGGCTTGGGTGGCAGACCAATTCGCCAGGTAGAGGGAGATGGCGGCAGTGAGCCAGGAACAAGCAACGTCCATGCTCCGTGCTCAACAGCAACCCCTACTGGAGATGATGGCGAGATGGGTCAAGACGCAGGAAGAAGAAACCAAGGTGGCACAGACTGTACCAGGAGCACAGGGTATTTTTCCGGGATGGGAAGGCCCTGGTGCTGGGACTTTTTCTTGTGGCCGCCTCACCAAGGACGATAATATCGATGATTTCATCTAGACTTTTGAAAGAATAGCTTTATTGGCTAGATGGCCTAAAGAACAGTGGGCAATAAGGTTTGCTACTACCCTTACTGGGGAGGCTCTAGCAGCCTACAGAGCAATGCCTGTGACATTGGTTGCAGACTATGAGAATGTGAAGAAAGCTATAAGAGATCGGATGGGGTTAAGTCCCTCGGTCTACCATAGGCTTTTACAGTTATGTGTGATAAAGGAGGGTGAAACACCCCAAGCTTTGTATCACAGAATAGAAAGCTTGGTTTGTAAGTGGCTTACACCTGAAAGTAAAAATGTGGAATCCATTGTAGATGCTGTAATACTGGAGCAGTTTACAGAGGCACTGCCTAAGGAATTGCAGGCTTTTCTGGTATTACAGAACTGCAAAAACACCCAGGAAGCCATTGCGTTGGCTGAATGCTTTCTGGAGGCCAAGAAGTTAAGCCTCAAGAAAGAGGGTGGTTTTCTGAAGGCAGGTTCGGAAGCACTAGAAAGGAACACAAGCTTTGCTGGCCTTAGGGCAGAAAAAAGTAAACCCACAGATGAGAGGTATAGCATGCAGAGGAAGTGTTTCTCTTGTGGTGAACCAGGTCACCTTAAGAGGAATTGTAAGACCAAAAAGGCTTTTGTGATTACTCGTCCCAAAGAGGTATGGGAGGGATTCCTCCTATCTGTAGAAGTGGAAGGGATACCCATAGAAGCATTGTTAGACTCAGGGGCCAGTCAGTCCATGATTTCTAGTGGGCTTTGGAGGAAAATAGAGGCCCAGCGTCAGTCCTTGTACGAATCCTCTAGGGGACAGGTTACAATCAGATGTGTGCATGGGGCTGCCTCCACCTATCCTCTCCAGTCTGTTAAAATAAAGGGCTTAGGTAGCGGAAGGGAGGTAGCAGTAGCTGTCGTGCCTAGGCTCCCACACGATATGGTACTGGGCCGTGACTGGTCCCAGTTCAGGAAAGGGATGGCAAAAGAGCTGCAGGAGAAAATAGGCCTAGTAACCACATGCGCAGGTACCAAGCCTTCAGGAGAAGAGGTAGATTCCCAGGAGGAGTCGATACCCGGGACCCCCTTTCATGAGGACTTAATAACCCCGGCCAGGGATGCCCCCAGGAAAGGGAAAGCTGAAAAGCGACAAGAGAGGTGCACTAGAGCCAGGAATAAGGGTCAGTTAATGTCAGGGAAGGAGCTGCCCTGGGTTCCTGAGGAATTAATTGAAAAATTTCCCTCATTTCCAGATGAGCAGAAAGCAGATCCCGCTTTGGTGCGAGCATGTGAGTTCGCCTGGAAAGGATCAGAGGCTCTGCCTAGGTTTCTATGGGATAGTAACTTACTATACAGGGAAAGTGTAGATGCACGATCCGGAGATCTAAGGAAGCAGTTGGTGATACCTGCCTCTTTCAAAAATATAGTCCTGAGATTGGCCCATGATCACCCGGTAGGGGGACACAAGGTTGTACAAGGCACCCTAGATCAGGTCCTAGCTAGGTTTTATTGGCCTGGAGTCTATACGGAGACAGCGAGATTCTGTGCGTCCTGTCCGGCCTTCCAAAGGGTCTCAGGTAACCACCCGCCGGAGGTGTCTTTGATTCCCCTGCCAATCATGACCAAACCAGTGCATAGGTTGGGGGTAGATATAGTGGGGCCCTTGATAAGAACACCCCGGGGTCACCAGTATGTATTGGTCATAATGGACCATGCTACTCGCTTCCCATGGGCCGTACCGTTAAGAAATACATTTGCTCGAGTGGTAGCCTTAGAATTAATAAAATTATTTTGTGAGATAGGGTTCCCTCGGGAGGTCCTAACGGATAGGGGAACAAATTTTATGTCCCGACACCTGGCCCAGGTATGGGACGCATTCGGTATTAGGCATATCCGCACAGCAGCTTACCATCCACAAACCAATGGCCTAGTGGAGAGGTTCAACCAGACCTTAAAGAACCTGTTAAGAAGGAGTTTGGAGGGTAGGTTAAGTGAGTGGGATACAATGTTGCCTTTCGTACTCTATGCATGCAGAGAAAGGAAACAAACCTCTACAGGCACGTCACCATACGAGCTTATGTATGGGAGGACTCCGCGTGGAGTTCTAGATATCCTAAGGGAGCAATGGGTAGCACCCGTAGAAGACATACAAGGGGTTCCCAGATTCCTAACGGATCTGAAGAATCGCTTACAGAGAATAGCCACTATAGCAGAAGAGAACTTAAAAGGAAGTCAGAATAGGCAAAAGACTTATTACGACCGGCGAGCAAGGCCTCGTCTCCTAAAGGTCGGGGATAAGGTAATGGTAATGGTAGCCACAGCTAACTCTAGGTTTGAGAATACCTGGAGAGGCCCTTATAAGGTTGAAAAACAGGTCGGACCAGTATCATATGCTGTGGATACTGGACGGGGAAGGCAACAGGTCTACCATATTAATCTATTGAGGGTATGGCAGGAGCGTATAGGGAATGCTCAGCTAGCCCTAAGAGTAGCCGGTGAAAAACAACCCACATCTTGTATTACGTGCTGTGCACGGGTTGCTGCGCCAGCCCGTAATAGTTTAAGGGGGAGATATGTGGTAAAGAGAGTCCAGCCCAGCCTGGAGAAACAAAGGGAAAAGGGACTTTTTCCTCTTTGCGGGGGATGGGTGCACCTGAACACATATACCAAACTAAAGGCAGTGAGAGAAACCACAGCTGTAGGGCTAGGCTAAAGCCCCACCCAGACTCCATAGCAACCCTAGGTAAGGAAGGGAGTTACATGGGGGTGGAGTCAGAGGGGGAGGTGCCCTGCTCAGTGTTTAAATTTGAGCAAAGCAAGCAAACAGAGAGGAGGAGAACAAGAAAGGAGCAAGGCAAGCCACGCAAGCAAGGCAAGGAAGCCAAGGAGGCCAAGGAGAGCCAGGACAGGAACAAAGGTAGCCAGCGCTGCAGCCAAGAGAGCAGCAGACAACACTCCCAGGAGAGGACCAAACGCAGTGGCAAGAGGGAGAGAGACAGAAGGTTGGTGTTGGAGAAGCCAAGGCAAGAGAGCTCAGACTCCTCTGAAGAAAGGCGTGTCTTCAGGCAGAGGAAACCTCGGGTAGCTGAGAGGAATTCCTACAATGATTCCCTGACTAGCTCTGAGGCAGAGATAGCTCCAGCCAGCAGAAACTCCAGCCGTGAGACTCCCACAGTAAAACTCCAAGGTAGGAGAAAGAAACCAGAGAGAGAGAATGTTTGTATCTCTTGTTCAGACTCTGAGGAGAGAGTTTTATCTGGAATAACCCAGAACAGAAGAAAGGGGTTTTTAAAGAAAGCTGAACAAGGAAAGCCTGCTAGGGTTCTGCCAAAGGAAGGGAAGGCAGTACAGTGGGATAGGCTGTTTAAGCTTTTAAAAGACATTAACCAAAAAGTACCTGAGCAGTTCCAAGATTCCCTAGCACCCAGCTCTGAAGAAAGCATGGAAGTGGATGATAGGGAGAGTGACCAGGGATCCACATGCTCTGAGATGGAGTGTGCTGTATGCATTGGTGCTAATTGAAAGAAACCAAAATGGTGGGGAAGAATTAAGGAAGCTGTTATCAGTTTGGCATAGCTGAAAGCAAGAAAGAAAAGGGAAAAGGAATCATATGTTGGAGCAATAAGATTCTTTCCTACTGAAAGTGGATAGTGCAATCAAGTCTGTGCTGTGTTTAATTGCAAGCAGCAAAGAGAGAGAGCTGGCAGCACTGCTGATCTTGATTGTCTGTTGTATCTACATGTGCCTGTGTTAATCCTAAAGCAAGAAGCTTCTTAAAGGAAAGAGGAAAAGAAGCGATTGTAAATAATTCCACTGAGACATTGTTTTCATGTTCTTTATTTTGGAGAAGTATCCTTGTTTCCTTTTGCTAAGAGGGAAGTTTCTTTAAAGGCTGTAACCAAATTGGCTTAAACGGAACCCAATAAAATTCCTGTGCGCTTTAAACATCCACTTGGCTTTTACTTTGAGTCACAACTACACCTTTGGAACAAAGGAATACAAGATGGACTCCCGTCCCTACTAGGCAATCGCCTAGGAGGGGCGCGAGCGCCACAAAACACACAGACAAACCTCTACCAAATATAGAACAAGGGACCACAAATTAGAAATAAATATAGACAATAGCTGAACTAGGAACCCCATGAATCCAAAGTCGGCACTTACAGCAACACTGAAGAAATAATGATAGAAATATGTTTTCTTGTACTGAACAAAACAGAAATACATCAGCGATGCACATATCCCAAATCTCACATTCTAGTTAATTAATTCAAATACTTTTTTCTACTTTTATTGTTTGACCCTTTTATTTTTTTCAGTCATAGCGGCCCTAGTCTCTCTTGTGCTTTCCTTTGTCTTTTCCTACCTCTTTGATATTTGCTGTTCATTTGTCCTTTCGTTTCTCTCCTCTTCCATCCCTCCCTACACCTGTCACTGACATATTGATATTTCCCTTTCAGCTCTTTCCTCCATTTCTTTATTTTTTCCCTCCTTTTTCATACAAATTTCACCCTCCTTTTCAAGCTCTACACCTAAATCTCTGTTTGACATTTCACCTACCAATCAACTTTCCATCACCTTCTCTTACCTCTGGCCCAGTCCATATCCCCAATTCTCCCATTTTCTCTTAACCCCTTCTGTCGTTCACCCACACTTTATTACCACATTTCCATGCTTTGTACTCACCGTCCTCCTCGCACTCTTCAATGCCAACACCATATGACCTCTCCCACATCTTTCCCCTCTCTTTTCCTTTGCCCTCTCTCCCCATAGTCCAGCATCTTTCCTTCCCCTCACCCTTTTCCGCCACCCTCATACTCCAGAATCTCCCTTCCCTCATAGCCCTCATACTCCACATACCTTGGCTTAGGAGTGAAGTTCATGACTGCCATGGTATGTACAAAGGTAAAACTGTAAAACCACACAATACCTTTTAGGGACACAATTTAAAAAAATCCTTATTACAAAATTAAAAAGTCATGGGATGGGCCAAGGGGAGGAGTTAATTCAAGATGGCTGCGGTGTGTTTCTCTCTTTGACTGTCTATGCCTAAGAGGAAGGGGAAGTTGAGGGTTTTTCCCTCTGAGCCACAACTACCCAGTGTTGGTCCTATGGACCGTTTTGTTACCTCGGAGAAAAAGCAGGAGATTCGAGCCGGCTTGGCTGCGACGGCTGTCGAGGCTACGACGCAGCCGTCGGAATGTGAGATTTCTCTCTCTCCTGAAGTGAGGACTCCTCCACCACGCCCGACTACGATGGAGCCTTCCTCAGATCCTGTGACGTCGGCGTCTCCCGAGGTGGGGGTGCCGTTTGTGGAGAGGGCGCAGGCTGAGTTGATGAGCTCATTGACCCCCGATAGTCTCGGGGAGGTATCGCGTGGAAGTTTGGAGCCGTGTAGCTCGGAGGAAATTTCTCCCCCGCTGTCTGTGTCAACGCCGTTGTCTCCATTACCTACATTGATTCGTCCTCCGGTTTTCACTTTGGAGACTATATGGGAAGCTATTTCCTCGCTTTCTTCTTCAATTAATGCACAATCCGCAACCATGATGACCCATGTCCGTGAAAACGCGGCTAGCATACAGAAAAATGCTGTTAATGTTGATTTGGCGTTGTCTGCCTGTGAGCAACTTAAGGTGCAGAATTCTGCTATCAGTTCTCAGCTGGCTACAGTTTCCGACGTTTCATCGGCTCTGATGAAAGAGAATGGTTTACTATGGTATAAGTTGTAGGTACTGCAAAATGCTTCTAGGGCAGCGAACTTGCGAGTTCTGAATTTTCCATGTATGCCTGGGGTGACGGCCCTTGATATGTTCAAACGTTACCTGAAGGAAGTTTTAAAGGTTCCTGAGGATTTGATACCACCTCTCACTAAGGTATACTATTTTCCACGTTCAAGAAAGAAAGCTGAAACTGTAGAGACGTTGTCCCAAGTGAATTTAACGTTCTAGATGTGACCGGTTTCCTTGAGGACACTGGGGGAGGTGGTTCTTCTATTGTATCTTCGACTTTGTTTGTTCAATGTGCTTTAGTATCTGATAAAAATTGGCTCTTAAAAATGTTCTTTAGGAAACGATTGGAAAACTTCCTAGGGTTTAAACTTTCAATGTTTCCAGATTTGGTTAAGGAAACTCAAAAGAGGAGGAAGCAGTTCCTATTGTATAAATCTGGTGTGTCACAAATTGGGGGAACGTTTTTCCTGAGATACCCATGTAGATGTTTAGTGTTATATAAGGATTTGAAATATGTATTTACTGATCCTAATGACCTTAATGCCTTTATTAATGCTAGACTCTCTGAGGTTGCTCCATCTGAGTAACACTGGTTATCATTTGTCAGTCCTCCTGGATGTAATTCCGGGGTCCCCGCAGCCACCTGGTTTCCTTTGTTTTTTCTGATGTATTTTTCAGTCGTAGGCTTCGATTTGGCTGAATGTTTTCTTTTCTCTCTCCCCGACTTTAACGAACTGCAACAGTATATGTAATCATTTTTTTTCTTAGGTTATTATTTTTTCTTGTATTGATTGATTTTTCATATGCTGTAATCCGGTAAGGAATTTGTTTTCTTTGCTGTATAATTGAAAATTTATATAAATAAAAAATTAAAAAAAAAATCCTTATTACTTTCTTTTAATTTATAGCAGGAGAAAAAGACCTCAGTGTTGTTACCTGTCCCTCTGTCAAGCTTGGGTCAATTCCCTTTCTACAGGAGATATGGTATTCATACAAACATCACCAGACTGAAAAAACTCCTCATGTATTTTATCTTTCATATAATGGAAAGTATTGTCTATCTGTACAACAATATTTTTTCTTTTTTTTCATGATAGAAAATAAATTCTCTTTTTGTGATAAAGCTAAGACAAAACTTATGCACATTACAAAACCACAACGGAACAATTCACCACATTAAAACCACAATGGAAACCACATTCCGGGCTAGTGGCATTTTTACAACATTTTTTGGCCCTTCACCAACACACTTTATATCCCACCAACACGAGCAAGCAATGCACCGTGCTCTGTGAGACACAGAAACACACACAAATGGAATGACTGTGAAAAACACACACCAATACTCAGATCCAAGCAACCACCCATTCCTACACTTCCTCTCCAGCATGCCAACACATACATACACACACACTCACAGTGCCACGGCATGGGAAGACAAAGGAGGGAGGTTGTGGGTTAGAGGTCTGCAAGTGGGCTACAACTGGGTACGAAGAGTATTGCTGAGGGAAGTGGTATACACAGTGGAGAGAAAGGGGGTTCGCCAGACAAACTACTCAGTAGACACAGGAGACAAGCAGGGCAATCTTTGTCCAGTTCAAGTTCCTCCAGACACAATCGCAATCGCAGTCAATATGGACAGCAAAGTCCCTTACCTATTTGTGATTTATAGCTGGTTTAGAGCAGGCGTTTGGATACTGTGCCCAACACATCCCAGATGCTATGCGAAATATGTCTTAGATATGCATTCATTTGCTCTGCCCTGTGACCAGAAATGCCCCGAAAACACGCCAACCCTGGGATGTCCAGACTTGGACATGACTAAAGCAGGAACATGCAGTTCAATATTCTTCTTCTGGGTGATAACGTCTAATGTAGAAAGCAGTATCTTGTACAAATAGTTTGGTTTATTTTTCACTATTCGTATTACTACACTAGTCCACATGAAATTTCAGCTGTCATTTAGGTGCCCAGTTACCCCAAGTCTTTCTGCAATTCCTCACAAGCATCTCATGATCTATTTTCAATAATGTTGTTCAGATTTAATTACCTCAATCATTTTTTCTATTTCCAGATCATTTATAAATATGCTAACAAGTTTAAACATGTTCACTTACACCGTGACACAACAATGCATTTCCCCCATTTTCAGAGTTAGGCATGTGGGAGATATATTTGTGTGTTATGAGGAGGGTCAGGGGTACATACTCATACTCATATGAGAGAGAGAGTGTCCTTTTCAGGCTGCAGCCCCGGCTCTTCATGCTGATGGGACTGGGACTCCCGTCGGCTCTTCATCGTGTAGATTTCAGCAAAGGGGATGAGGGTAGGACAGAGCATGTGCAAACATAGACAAAAATTCTCCTGGCTTAACCCTCAACAATATATTCTATACTCACGTGAAACACGCCTAAAAAAACACTGGTCCTGGGAAGCTGCAGATAATCCAGAATGTGGCAGCAAGACTTGATGGGAGAGCAAAGAGACAAAATGGTGCTTGGCCTTTGCTGAGGAAATTGCAGTAATTCCTGGTTAAAGACCATTGCTTGATTAAGTTGATGGCCTTAACATTTAAGGATATAAGAAATAAAAAAACAGTGTTTTTGAAATATTGGATAAAAAGTTATTTACCGAGGAGAACCCTGCAACCTTCACAGAAAATGTATTTAATAATTCCTACAGTGGCGGAGATAAGGAACTCTCTGGGCAGCCAATGCATTTAGAATAGTGGGAATGCAGAACTGGAACAAACTACCTGATCAATTAAGAGAAATAACTAATTTGTAGTTATTTAGGAAAGTATTGGAAATCTTTTTATTTTCATGAGAGGGTAGGTGAGCATATAAAATATAGAATAGGTATGATAGATTGTCTTGGATTTATTTGATATTTACAGTTTACAGTATATTGCTTATCTTAATACTGCTTTTTTAAAATACGATGTGAAACCATTTTGAATGATTTTTCAAGAAGATAGTATATAAAACATTTATAAAGAGGGGAAGAAAGAAAAAAGACAGAAAATAGAGACCCATGAGGCACTGCACTATTTACTTTCCTCTGCTGAGAAAACTGATCATTTATTTCCCATGGCTTTTTTTGAGGGGGTATGCAGTGGTACAGAGTACTGGCACCTTTTTCCATTGGCTGATAAAATTGACCCATGTATTAAAGAAAGAGCCCTGCATATGAGTACCAGCACCTTTTTTGCTAGTAAAAATACACTGTTTAATCCTACTCTTTGTTTCCTATCTTTTAATCAGTTCCCAGTCCTCAACAGGGCACTAATTCCTATCCTGAGATTTTAATCTCCTGAGGAGTCTTTCATGAAGGCTTTTATCAAATACCTTCTGAAATTCCAGATGTGCTATAATAACCAGCTCACTCTTATCTACATTTTAATTTATGTCTTTAATACGCCAAACAGCCCCTCTCATAGTCCCCTATACCAACAGAGCGCACCATACCCATTTTAGATATAAAAAGAGAAAGGACCATCAGTATGGCAACTAGCGCTCTGAAACGCAGGTACATTTTTACCACTTGCTCTTGGCTACCATGGGGCCAAGATGCAAGTTAGTCCTGTGCTAAACCTCACACTACTGTCTACTGTGCTTTAGCAAACATGCCCCTATGTGTCTTTGTAAACTTGCTCTATGGAAGCTGCAGAAATCATGGTTAAAATGAAGCAGTGGAGATTTATACTATCTCAGAAGCAGAAATAAATATTCATGCATAAAGAATGTCAGAACATGCATATTTTATCAAGAATGCATGCAAATCATTCATGCTCTTCCTAAAATCTTCTTTGACCATGCCTGCACCCAAGTCATGTAAAAGCATGTGCATTCTTGTCCTCATGCATACTTTTCCATGGGGTAATTTTATAAGCAGCATTTTATGTGCATATACTTGCATATGGACACAAAAATATCTATCTAAAATTAGCCAAGATATGCACACTTGTCTGATTGTTTGGGTTCTTTTTAACTATTCAATGTCTTTAATCACTTAGTCCAGATAAACTACTGAACTTTATTAGATAGACCCCTTGATGCTATACCTATTCCAGAAAGAGAATTAACTGACATTCCATAATCACAAAAGTTACGGTTTCAAATTACTAGTGCCTACTGAACGACTGTTCAAGGTTAATATGACCAGGATCTGCATTTATTTAGAAGTCTTCAATGCATTCCAGATTTTTATTTTCAGCAAGCTACTATGATAAATACTGGAACCGCAAACCGAGCTCAGAAATAGCTTAAACACATTGTCCTGTACTTACACCAACTACCAAAATAACCCCAACTTTATTTTAAATAGAGTATTTTCCTTAGATAAAAAGCTTGCATGCTCATGTTTTTAGTTTTGCCTTAGCAAGTTACTCAGGGTATAGCATAAAAGTTTATAAAGACATAAATTACAATTTTATTTGTTAATAAATAACTAAGGTCTAGTTCAAAAAGCTTTTACAATATAGCTGCAAGGGGCTCTTATGTAACTGCATAATATTTAAGAAATTACGGGGCATGTTCACTAAAGTGTGGTAGCTGGAAATGTGGGATTTTGCATGTGAATAATACGCATCCTGGTCCTGTGGTAGCTGGAGCATGCAACAATGTAACTACCCTAAAACTCCCATGCTACCTAAGTACCGCACAAAAATTCAGGGATAGTGAATATCTGAAGAGTGGGCGTGATCAGCCATATGCAGCTAATGGTGCTTCTGAACATGAAAGACAGCGCTACTGCAGGCACAGATAATACTTGTCTCTTACCAAGCACTAAGTACACCCATCATGCAGGACATTCCAGATGCCCAGTACAAGCAGGATTCCCATAAAATAAAGAGCCCTGATCCATCCCACACATGTTCTCTTAGACAACTATAAGCAGCACTGTCCATAGACAAATCAGGACATTGACATTGACATCTCCATCCAAGAAAGAACAACATGCATACTACCACCCTCGGGAACTCCGCTCTTCTAGCAAACTGCTTCTATCTGTGCCCTTCTCTTCTACTGCTAACTCCAGACTTGCCTGGAACAAACTACCTGTGTCTGTATGCCAGGCACCTTCTCTAAGCCTCTTCAAATCCAGGCTGAAAACTCACCTCTTCGCTGCTGCTTTTGGATCTTGACCCACCTGATCTCCTTTTCATTCCCCTTGCTTTATCCCTGCTTACACCTTCTGTGTTTGTCTTGACTAGACTGTAAGCTCTGATGAGTAGGGAAAGTCTCTTACATCTCTGTGCAGTGCTGCTTATGACTTGTAACGCTATATAAATGCTCAGTAGTAGTAGTAGCTAGAGCCATCAGCATATGATTGTACCTTCTGGGATAGCAACATTAGTCTAGATCAGTGATGGCTAACCTTTTTGAGCCCGAGTGCCCAAACTGCCGCACAAAACCAAAGAATTTCCTCAAAGTGCCAGCACGTCAATTAAAGCCTCATTTGCATAAGGTGCCTCATTTGCATAAATATTTGCATAATGTTACCATACACTAACTTTTAGTAAACATGCCTCTTAATGAGTATATGGATAAAGAAAGACTAAAAGGTTTCTACATTACTATAAGCCAGTACCAACCGCCAGGCACATTAGGAACTACTACAAACGCTGCCCATTTAGAACCCATAGCAAACCCGCCGTATCCTAACAGCACTACCAGGACTCACAAAGCACCATACCCTAACTATCAAAAGGCAACACTGCAAATATTAAACAAATACATTTCAGAGAACAACAATACATGACCTACTGGGGAAAGAACAAGTGGCAATGTCAAATAGGAATTATATAAACAGAACACCTCAGCTCAGTTACACATGCAGAACAGACCATCACCAAACAAGGAATCACAATTTAGAAACAGGAAGACAATAATTAAACTGGGAACCCCAAAAGCCAAACTTGGAATATACAACAACACTGTAGAAATAAAACTATAAATTAATTTCCTCTTGTACTAAACAAAGCGCAAAAATTAATGATGCACATTTCCCAGAGCTGACATATTCCAGTTAATAAATTCAAAATAAAGAGATATTTTTCTACCTTTTGTGCATTTTTTTTCAGTTGCAATTGTTCCAGCCACTTTCTTCTGGTTTCTTCGTGTCTTCTGCTAACTCTCCATCTGCTGTCCATTTGTCCTTTCTTCTGTCTTGTTTTTTTTTTTCCATTCTCTCTCTACATCTGCTTTAACATACTAATCTTTCTCCTTTTGCTCTTTCCTCATTCCTATTTCATCTACTCAAAATTTTCCCCTCCATCCTCAATCCCCACTTACTCTCCCAATACCCGGCCAATTGTAGATTTTTTATCCCTCCCACACAAAATATTTTTCCCTTCTCCATTTTACTCTTCCTGCCCCATCCCATTCTAATCCTCCCCCAACATCAGCT
Organism: Ichthyophis bannanicus; assembly: GCA_033557465.1. Lineage (NCBI taxonomy): Eukaryota > Metazoa > Chordata > Amphibia > Gymnophiona > Ichthyophiidae > Ichthyophis > Ichthyophis bannanicus. Next base: position 513,669,799 of record CM066033.1, read on the forward strand.
CCCTTCTAGTTCCAGCCTCACCCAGCATCCATTCCCTTCTAGTCCCTGCATCAGCCCATTTCCAGTCATAGCCACCCATCAGCCCATTTCCAGTCCTAGCAACCCCCCAACCCAATACCAGTCCTAGCCCCCCATCAACCCACTTACATTCCTAACCCCACATCACCCCATTTTAAGTTTAAGCCCCCCCTATAACCCATTACCAGTCCTAACCCCCCATCAGCCCACTTCCAGTCCTAACCCCATCAACCCATTTCCAGGTCAGCCCCCCATAGCCCATTGCCAGTCCTAACCCCCCCCCAACAGCCCACAGCCCATTACCCCATTACCCCATCAGCCCACCTCCAGTCTTAACCCCCCCAGCCCATTTCCAGTCCTAGCCCCCCCATAGCCCATTACCAGACAGCCCCCATCAGCCCACAGCCCATAACCAGTCTTAACCCCCCCAAAGCCCATTACCAGTTCTAAACCCCCAGAACAGCCCATTACCAGTCCTAACCCCATAAGCCCACCTCGTCTTAACCCCCCCAGCCCCTTTCCAGTCCTAGCCCCCCCATAGCCCATTACCAGACAGCCCCCATCAGCCCACAGCCCATTACTAGTCTTAACCCCCCCAAAGCCCATTACCAGTTCTAAACCCCCCATAGCCCATTACCAGACAGCCCCCATCAGCCCACAGCCCATTACCAGTCTTAACCCCCCCCAAAGCCCATTACCAGTTCTAACCCCCCCCCAACAGCCCATTACCAGTCCTAACCCCATCAGCCCACCTCCAGTCTTAAACCCCCCAGCCCCTTTCCAGTCCTAGCCCCCCCATAGCCCATTACCAGACAGCCCCCATCAGCCCACAGCCCATTACCAGTCTTAATCCCCCCCAAAGCCCATTACCAGTTCTAACCCCCCCCCCCACAACAGCCCATTACCAGTCCTAACACCATCAGCCCACCTCCAGACTTAACCCCCCCAGCCCATTTCTAGTCCTAGCCCCCCCATAGCCCATTACCAGACAGCCCCCATCAGCCCACAGCCCATTACCAGTCTTAAACCCCCCATTGCCCTTTATCATTTCTTACCCCCCAAACATCCAACAGCCCATTAACCGTCCTAACCTCATCAGCCCACCTCCCGCCTTAATCCCCCAACCCATTTCCAGTCCCAACCCCCCCCCCCCCCGTCGGCCTAAAGTAAAATTTAATTTTAAAAAAAAACCTGCTGGCTGCCGCCGCCGCGGGGCCCCCTCTGCTGCCGCGGCAGCATGGACTGACCCGCGGGGGCCCCCTCTGCAATGTCGGTCGGTCTCTCCCTCCATGCAGGCTGTGAGAGGCGCGAAGGCAGACTGTCTCCCTCGCGTCTCTGTTAAGCCCGCAGGGGCTGATGGGAAATTTCCCATCAGCCCCTGCGGGCTTAACAGAGACGCGAGGGAGACAGTCTCCCTTCGCGTGTCTCACAGCCTGCACGGAGGGAGGGAGGCACGGAGGGAGGGATCGAGCTTGCAGAGGGGGCCCCCGCGGGTCAGTCTATGCTGCCGCGGCAGCAGAGGGGGCCCCGCGGCGGCAGCCAGCAGGTTTTTTTTTTATTTTATTTTTAAAAAAAGCCTAACTTGTTCATTTTTGTGGGCCCTTGCCAGCTGTGGGCCCTACGCCATGGCGTACATGGCGTATAGGTAAATCCGGCCCTGCTATACCACATCCTTGGGATTTTGCAGCCCAAATGCACGATCTTTGATGTTTTAGCATTAAATCTTAGCTGCCAAACCCTAGACCATTCCTCAAGCTTTTCTAGCTCCCTCCTCATAACTTTCATATCTTCTAGAGTGTCCACTATGTTGCAGATTTTGGTATTATCCACAAAAAGGAATAAATTTCTCAACAGCCCCTCCACAATCTTGCTTTTGAAAATATTGCAAAAAACTGGCTTAAATGAGCCATTAGATCTCAGCATATTTTCACAGTACTGTATGGGGGCATTTGATGGATACAACAACAGCAGCTATGGATACCACTATCAACATTTTGCCACCTGACTGGTAATGGGCTATGGGGGGCTAGGACTGGAAATGGGCTGATAGGGGAGGGTTTAGGACTGGTAATGGGCTATGGGGGGGCAAGGACTGGAAATGGGCTGATGGGTGGTTTAGGACTTGTAATGGGCTATGGGGGGCTAGGACTGGAAGTGGACTGATGGGGGGATAGGACTGGAAATGGGCTAATGGGGGAGGGGAGGAGAGTGCTGCTGGCCCTGGAAGAAAACTAGGGGCTAGGGCTACAAATGAGCTGATGTGGGAGGATGGTAGAATGGGACTGGAAGGGTGCAGATAATGGGAGGGTCTGCCAGGGGAAGGAGGGGGCATGAAGGGAGCTGACATGGGGGAAGGAGGGGGCTGGAAAGGAGCTGACACCTGGGATGTACTGAAGGGGGACTGGAAGGGAGCTGACATTTGGGGATGGGAGTGGCAGGTGGGTGGGTAATGGGGAGAAGGCTGGAAGGGAGCTGACATGCAAATGGCACTGGAAGGGGGATGGACAGAGGGTAGGGTGACTGGAAGGGAGCTGACCTGGAGGGTGGCACTGAGTGGACGTGAGCTAATATCTGGGATGGTATTTGGACTAGAAGGGGCTGGACAGTGGGGAAGGAGGGGGACTGGAAGGGAATGAACACCAGTTGTAATCGTGGGAATGCAAGGCAGTTGACACTGGAAGGTACTGGGAGGGAAGGACTGGAAAGGGGGCTGATACCGGGGAGGGTTACTGGAACTGGAAATGGGCTGATGGAAGGAAGTGAAGAAAACAAAAGAAGAGATAAGAAAAGACAGATGGACCATAGACCACAGAAAGAGAGCTAAGAGAAGACAGGAAAGCAGAAGCCTCAGATCGGGACCAGCATGATCAGAGAATAAAATGGTCAGACAACAAAGGTAGAAAAATAATTTTATTTAATTTTAGTGATTGGACTTTGTGCTATTTTTATATTTTACACAGTATTGGGGAACTGCATCCCTTATTTATCTACTGTTGCACTGCATGTGGACTCTGGCTTGTTGGGGTTTCAATTTAAATTTAGTCTACATATTATTATTTTTACTTTAGATTGTGGTTACTTATTCTGTACTTGGTGAGGGTCGATGTTGCGAGTGTGTGACTGAGTTCAGGTGTTCTGTTGACATGGAGTTTGTACATAAAGATCTATATTGTACTGTAGTAATTTGACTTGTTCAGCTTTTCAAATAGGTGTATGGATGTTCCAGGGCCCACTGTAATATTTGCAGGGATGCTTTTTTTTGGATGGGCTCCTTAGGTGAGTTTTGGAAGTTTATGCTAATATGGTATGGTATGGTAGGTTTGTTCTTTGTTGTAGGGTTTTGTATTAGTTCATAATATGCCTGGTACTGGAGACCAAACACAATTTAGGATAGCTATCCAGAGGGTCGCCATGAGTTGACTCCAACTCGACGGCACTTAACAACAAGTGGAGAATAGTGGTTGTTGTTGTTAGTGAGTTGATCAGAATCAGATTATTTTTTTTTATAATCTTTTTTTATAGATTTTAATCAGTACAACAAAACCAACCAAAAATACAGGAATACAGGACAATCAAATTAAAAAAGAAATATTTTAGAATACTACAAAGCAAATCTGATAAAGTCCACATTACTGAGACCTAGATATGAAAATATGACATAACAGAAAAATGAAAAATAGGAAAACAAGGCATGAAATACCTACATATTAGGAGGTAAAACACAATTACTCACCCCCGACCACCTCAGTTAAACCCTACCTTTCCAAAATAAATTTTTCCAAATGAGCAACATCTGAAAAAATGTATATAGCACCTTCATAATTTATGATACACTTACAGGGAAAGCGAAGAAACAACGTAGCACCCAATCTTGGAACCTCAGGCTTTAAAGCTAAAAAAAGCCTCCTCCTAAGTTGGGTGCTACGCGAAACATCCGGAAAAATGTTCACCCTATGTCCACAAAAAACTGCTGACTTAAACTTGAAAAACGCTTTAAGAATACGATGTTTACAATCTAAAGATTTCAAAGTCACAACTAATGTGGACCTCGAATTAATTAATTCTGAGGAGTCTTCTAAAAAAGCAGTCAGGTTTGAAATAGAGGGCTCAATCACATCAAACCCCCCCCTTCAACAGGGTCAACTTGTTTAGAACTTTGCGGAATATAATAAAGCTGGGAAACTTCAATAGAATCATTGATAAGCAAAACTTCTTTCAAATATTTATCTAGAAGAATTTTTGGAGCAAGAAGGGAAGTATAAGGGAAATTCAAAAATTGTAGATTACAAGAACGTAAGGAATTTTCAAGAGCTTCCGCCTTGTTATGCAGAACTAAGGAATCTTTAATCCCTACTACGTTAGCAGAATGCAACGGAAGGACCTGAGATTCTAACCTAACAAAATCTGCATCCACAAGAGAAACCTTTTCATCTAATTGTTGCAAGGAAGCAACCGTTTCATGAGAGAAATCACATAAGGAACTTAAGGTTGAAGACAACTTATCATCAATAGATTTTAAAGCTCCCCAAAGATCCTTTAAAGTTACCTCCGTATCAGGTGGCAGAGCTGGGAGTCCAGATGAACCCCCAGCCACTGCCAACTGAACCGGCTTCGGCAGAGTGACCACCACATTAGTATTAACCCTTACCGGATCAGAAGACTTCCCGGAGGAAGCAGAAGGCGATAGAGAAGCAGGACAGGGTGGAGGGGTCCTCCCTCCGGAACTAAGGGAGGCCCCCTCGGGGAGGACTGTGCTACAGGCCGCGGGATAAGATGTTTATCAAGGGGGCCAACAAAGACAACGTTATCTGCTGACCCACCCATGCCTCGCCCAGCTCTAGCTTTCCTTTTCCCCATTATAGCTATGCCAAACAAACAAAAGGAAAGGAATAATAACCACTAAAGAAAACTTCTTTCGCCGCTGTGATGCCGAAGGGGCGCCAAAGGGGCGTGTCTCGCCCCTTTGGACACGCCCCTTCGGACCACGCGCCGCAGACACGCTCCATGGTCAAGAAACACAGATAGATTTATACAAGCGGAAAGGTCCTCACTAGCTACAGGCTGTCCCCACGATGCCTGCCCGATGCTAGGGGAAAGGCAAGGCATCCCAAGCAAGGCTCCCAGCGACAGCAGTCCCAGGGCTGCTCAAAAAGGCCCCCTGCACCTCCAACACGATCACACCAAGTCCCAGAATCAGATTATTTTTTAAAATATTGAGTTCTGTGGGTGAATGTCCTGGTTCTGCTCTGCACCTACTGTGGATGCCAAAATATATGTTGAAAAAGAAAAAGCAAGAACCATAACGCAGTTTATAACAACAAAATAAAAATGAGTTATAATTTAGTTTTATAATCTGTGCTGTTAGTTCTTGCTGTCTTTTAGTTCCTTGGTGTGGAAATGGGACCGTACCTAGCCCTGTGCAAGCGGTGCAGCCGCACAGGGCGGAAAGGCTTGGGAGGCGTATTTCGGCTGTCTGCTGTTGCCCTGCCGCCGCTGGCAGGTCAATAGCAGGCAGCCGAAATGCACTCCCCAAGCCTTTTCACAGCACTTTAAGCAGGTCTGGTCCCTCCCTCCTCCGACTCGATGTCAAGGAGGGACAGATCTGCTTAAAATGCTGGTGCCATTCAGATCGGGCGCATGCCCCCCTTCTCCTCCCCATACCTCCATCCAGCGCTGCACGGAGTTATGGGGGAAGAGGGGGGCATGCGCCTGAGCTGCAAGTCTCACAGGGTGTGATTGCAGCTCAATATGGCCCTGTGTACAAACATCTTGCATTTCCTCCATATAATCTAATCGGCTTTTTGGTTTGGTTCAGTCTCTGATTGGATTTCTGAAAAAGCCCCGCCCCCTCTAAAGAGGGGGGGGGAGCGCCTTTTCATACTTCGCCTCAGGCAGCAGATTGCCTTGAGCCGCCCCTGTTCCTAATTCTATTTCTTCCAGCTCAAACAGAACCAGGCAGAATCTGATCGAGCATTGGGTCATTCCCTAATGATTGGACTGTGGGGCTACTGCTAGGTGTTACTACCATTTTGTATACCTTGCCAGTTGGGGCAGGAGCAGAGGGGTACTGATCCTGCCTGAAGAACACTACTGTAGATACCAGGGATGCCCTGGGTATGATCCTGGCGGAGGGAGGTGTGGGGTTGGGTCAGGTCTACGTTAGGCCTTTGCAGGGGTGAGTCTGTTTGGGATGGGACATACTGGGGGCCTTCACATTACAATTGGCTTTGCTTTCCAAAGAGGAGGGATATACTCAGGGGGGCATGCTTGGAAGGCAGTGTTGTGATGAGGGGGATCAAAGTTAGGGAGTTTGCATGTCATAGCCACAGCCGCTAGTTGTTTCCAAACTTTTTGACTGCCCAAGGCCTCATTCCTTGCCTCAGCAGATAGCATGTGTTGCACTGGTCGACTGTCTGCCATGCATGGTAAATGCTGAGTATGCCCCCTGCATTACTCTACAGAGTTTGAACTTACTGTACCTTAACATTTGCAATTAAGGTGCAGAATGTGCAAATACTTACTGCACTTAGGCTTCTTTGTTTGACTGAAAATAGGAACAAATTTTGGCACCTAACTTAATAGTTGAAATTTAAGGGCTCAACTTTGTTTAAATATCAGGCCTATAGAAACATTGTGTCTGCTAAAAAAAAAAAAGAGTTGCCGGGCTGATATTGAAAGTCCTTAGCTGGATGGCAATGGGCGGTCAGCCGGCTAAGGAGGCCAACCATGATATTCAGTGTCACTATCTGCTTTCATATTCTGCTGTGAAATACAAGTCTACCCGAAGATCTGCCATGTCCGCCGCTGCTCCTACTCTGCGGAACACTTTGCCTGCTTTTCTACAGACTGAACCTAGTTTGAAGAATTTTAAAAAGACATTGAAGGCTTATCTGTTTAACTCTGCTTTCGGGTTGTGCTCGGCCCCAACATGCCTTCAGATGGCATAGCCCACTCTGCTACCTCAGCTGCTTTTATTTGTCACACTTAATGTTCTCTTCTATTGTCTTCTTTCCTGTCATTATTTTGGGCGTTCCTTTTTTTATGTGTTATTAAATGTTATTGTAAACTGCATAGGTTGCTGCAGATATGTGGTATATTAGTTAAAGAGAAACATAAACATAGTGCCTCTAAATATCCCCATAGACCACAAGGGCACTATCCAGTTAGTGCAAGGGCAGCCCGTGGGCAGAGCGGGGCAGTACTGGCACTAACCTGGTAGGCGCGATTTTCAGTAGCCCTTGTCTGAACAACTTAAGCTGCATGAAAAGCATGCCTAAGGTGTCATCCAGGCAAGCACTGGCCGAAAATCACACTAACCAGGAAAGTGCCAGTACTTATCCAGGTAGCACTGCTCGGCCTGAATACTTAGTGGCAGCCACTATCACAACAGCACTGCTGAATATCCTGCCAATATTTAAATGCCACGGCTAGCCCCCATGGTGTTTGAAGATAGGCAGCTAACTTTAGGCCCATAAGTTAGGCTCCTAAATTTAGGCTCTATTTTCTGTCAAACTCAGAGGTCTAAGAGGTTAATACTGAAAACACTTATGTTCCTAGTTTTGAGAGTTATATTGCTACATTTGCCTCTTCAAAAAGAATACTATAGCTGAGTTCCTAAATTTGTACTAAAAATGGAAGGATTTGAGGAGAGGAAAAGAATTAGTAGCTAAACACTGCTTTTCAGCACTAAGAGCCCGATACTAGTTGGGCGGCGCTATGTGCCTTGTCAGTGCATAGCCAGCCCGCTGTACATCTAACCCGGATTTTCAATACCAGGGGACATATGCGGCCCCAGCATTGAAAATCTGGTTATCATCGCACAACCCAGAAGCTACAGGAGCTAGCCGGGTAGCACCGATTTTCGATGCTACATGATTAGCTCCATCACCTTAAAGATAGGCGAGGGTTTTCCCTGTTAATTGGCTAATCCTGTTAACTGACTAAACCTTGGCAATCCCAATATTCAGCGACATTCTCTGGATAGTGCTGGTGAATATCCCCAAAGACTGTAGGAAAGTTGCCTAGTTAAAACTGGGGCATTCTGTGGGCACAATGGGAATGATCATGGCAGCTATCTGTTCAGTAATGACATACAGCTGCTAACCAGATAGATAAATTGTTTAAAGTTAGGACAGGTCAATGACTGTTCTAACTTTAAGTGGTTTAACCATCCATTTAGGAGCTGAATATCACCGTTGACCGAATAGCTGCTGTGATCACCGATACAATGGATATTTGGTGCCAGACACCGTGTAGGCGGTAAAACAGAACATACGATTTTTACTTTCAGTAGCAGCAGTGAGCAACTTTAGAAGCGCTGAGTATCGACCTCATAACTTTAAAACTCCTAAATTAAGACACATTTTAGCTGAAAACCTTTGCTCCTAAGTTTGGCTGAAAATAGGGCCAAAATTTAGGAAACTAAACTTAGACGCTCAGCTTTTTTTGAATATTGAACCATACGTTTTCAGCTGGGAATCCATCTTTAGGAGCTTAAAAGTTATGAAACTGATATTCAGAACCCTTATCTAGTCGGCCAGTGGAAGGTTGGCCAGTTAAAGGTGCTGACCATGATATTCAGCAGCACTGTCTGGATAGGGTCACTGAATATCTCCACAGATCAGCCTGGCACTATCTAGCTAGTGCAGGAGTGCTCCATGGGCAGAGCGAGAGCAGTGTCGGGGTCAGCGCCGAGACTTATGGAGTTAGTGGAATGGCACTTATCTGGGCAATTTAAGCTGCCTGACAGGTGGTCCTAAGTTGCAATCCAGACAACAGCCAACTAAAATCCCGCTAACCAGATGTACAGAAACTCATCAGGATAGCGTCGCTCAGCCCAGATATTCAGTGGCAACTCCTATCTAGACACTGTTGAATATCCCACTGATATTTAAGCGCCACAGCTAACCACCGTAGTGTGAATATTTTGAAAAACTGGGCTCGATAGGCCCGATTCCGTCCTGGACGTACAGGGGGCGTCATGATTCTGATTCCCGGTGACCCCACGGGATAAGAGTCGCAAACAGTCCTCTACGTGCAGGCTGGGACTACAATTCAGCCCAGCCTGCATGTAAAGGACATGCCTGACTAACTCAGTCAGGGCTTACAATGGAGCTGCGGTGCCATGGTGCCCGGTTGCCATGGCACCGTGGCTCCATTGTAAAGCCACGATCCCGGTTGCCGGCTCCTTCAAAGCATTCCCCACATTCCCAATCCCTGATCCGGCCACCTATGGCCAGGGTTGGGCTGCAGGGAATGTCCTCGGCCCTCCTGCCCCGTCTGCACCCCCAGACCCACCGATCCATGACATCTGGGGAAGTTATTCCACCTCGGAGGTGGAATAACTTTCCTGTACAAATCGCTAGCCCCAGACATACAGAGCCAGCATTAGAATTGTCCCTGTATGTCCAGGGCTGGCGACCACCTAACTCTGCCCCCGATTGGCCCCCTCCCTGCCCCCATCTAACTTCCCCGTACAACCGGGGCTTCCATCCCCACTATTCGAGGGACAGAATAGCCCCCTATGGGCCCGATTCCATCCCGGATGTAGATCCCCTCTGTATGTCCGGTCTGAACTGGACTTACAGAGGGGATCACGATTCCAATCTCACAGGGCATGTCTAGCCCCACAGGATCAGAATCACGAACAGTCCTGCAAACGCAGGCCAGGACTGTGATTCATTCCGGCCTGCACGTGCAGGACTGTCCTCGGCTAACTCAGTCAAGGCTCATCAATGGAGCCGTGGCGCCATGGCGTCATGTTGCCATGGCACCATGGCTCCATTGAAGAGCTGTGATGCTGGCCTCCAGAAATTAAAGCTAATTCCCCACAGCCTGACTCCCAATCTAGTCTCCTACAGCCAGGGTCGGGCTGCAGGGAATGTCTTCCGGCCCCCCTGCCCCATCTGCACCCTGGCATTTCAAAAATGACATGTCCAGGAAAGTTATTCCATCTCAGAGGTGGAATAACTTCCCCGCACATGTCGCCGGCCCTGGATGTACAGGATCGGCATTAGAATTTGCCTTGTTCATCCAGGGCTGGTGACCGTCCAGACTCCGTCCCCAAGCCGCCCCTTCCCCACCTCTGTCTAACTTCCCCGCACAACAGGCAGGGAAGTTAGTCACAGCCAGGTGATGGCACGAATAGCGGGGATGGACATCCCGTTGGGCCATCCATCCCTGCTATTCATGGCATATAATAACCTCCTATGTGTATAAATTTAGGTCTGCCATTCATTTGCTTTGATTTAAGAGTATAATTTAATAGCTTAGTATTGATAATCGATCCTAAACATCTAACATTTTTCCCTGTCCTAAATACTGTTGCCATCCACTTATTATGCTCCTATATTTAATAGTTTAACAAAATTTTGAATATAAAGTTAGGAACTCAGCCTTAATACATTTTCAAAGAGGCCAATTTAGGAGCATTACTCTCAAATTTAGAAGCATGGATCTTTGGAATACTGAGTCCTTAAAACATGATGGCAGAAAAGTACTTATGCATCCTGGAACAAGAGCTAATTGCATCCTCTTTAACCCACAGGGAATGAATAAACTAAGGACCTGTAGAAAACAAACATTTTCAGTTCTTTCTTGGTTCATTTGGCCTTTATTCTTGATTTCCAGATCTTTTTCTGGTTCATTTCACATTCATTTAATAAACATGTTTAATGTGTTTTGCATTAACGGTTAGTGCACGTTAGTGTAGTGTGGGCCAGTGCAATAAAAGTCTTGCGCTAACCACAGTGCAGGTTGGGAAGTGATCAGGCAAGTCAGGGGCAGAGTGTGGGTGATGACACAATTAGGTTAGGAATCATGATGTGAGTTGCTGCTATTAATGAGGGGTGGTGGTAAGTGCACTTGCATTAGCTGTGCCTGTCGGTTAGTGTGGTAAAGTGCCTCTCCCCATGGTAACGGTAGAGAACATGCCAGGCACACCTCCAAAAGTTAATATGGGTCTATGTCATCTCCTGCACTTTGTTTTGGAGCTTTATACCCCTTTATGCACATGTTAATTCAAATATCAAAATGAATATGCACTATTTAATAATACTCACTTCTTGGCTGTTGAAATCACTGAGTGGCCAGAATTTATGCGTTGGCTTTCAGATGCACCAAAATGGAGGAAATATTATAGAGAATTGCAAAATTCAGCCACTGTCCATATAGCGTAGTTACTCACCTGTAACAGGTGTTCTCCAGGAGCAGCAGGAATCAGTCCTCACTTATGGGTGACGTCGGCGCCGACGGAGCCCTCGCGGAGCAATTTTCCCCAGCTTTCAAAGAAAGCCTTTGGGAATTGCAGCGCGCATGCGCGGTCGTCTTCCCGCCTGAAGGTGCCATCTTAGCCAGTCAGATGACATAGCTAAAAAAGACAGCATAAAAATTTGCAAAAAGAACATAAGCAGACGATTGCAACTCCAAGGGGAGGAGGGAGGGTAGTGAGGACTGATTCCTGCTGCTCCTGGAGAACACCTGTTACAGGTGAGTAACTACGCTTTCTCCAGGACCAAGCAGGAAGTCAGTCCTCACTTATGGGACTCCCAAGCTCAAGGCTACCGGAGACCCTAAGCACAAAAATGAGCTCCCTCTAGCTCAGCAGCACAGAAGGAAAGAATCTTCGCTGAATTATCACCCACCGGTAGCCCACATCCGGGATGGAGGGTAGGAGTTGCTCAGACCTCAAAGAGATTACGGAGGACTGCCTGTCCGAAAGCACTGTCCCTACGGGACTCCCTCTCGAGACAGTAATGGACCGCAAAAGTCTGGCTCGAAGACCAAGTAGCGGCCCGGCAGATGTCTGCCAGCGGAACAGAGCGGAGGTAAGCCACTGACGTGGCCTTTGCCCGAACACAATGAGCCGTGACTCGACTTTCTAAGGAGAGTCCGGCTGCCCCATAAGCCCAAGAGATACAGTCCGCAACCCAGATGGACAGAGTACGCTTGGAGACCGGGAGCCCCAATTTATTGGGGTCAAAAGACACAAAAAGCTGAGCAGCTTTACGGTGCTCCCGCGTACGGTCAAGGTAGAAGTTCAAAGCCCTTCTACAGTCCAGGGTATGGAGGACCGTTTCAGCTCGGCTGGAGTGTGGTCTGGGAAAGAAGGTTGGAAGTACCACCTCCTGATTGATGTGAAAAGGGGAGACCACTTTTGGAAGAAATTTTGGGTGAGTCCGTAGGACTACCCTATTTTTGTAGAACCGAGTGTAAGGGGGATCAGACACGAGGGCCTGCAATTCACTTACGCGTCTAGCGGAAGTGAGGGCTATCAAGAACAGCGTTTTCCAAGACAGAAAACGGAGGGAACAGGTAGCCATAGGTTCAAAAGGCGGACAGGTGATCCGCTGCAAAACCACATTCAGGTCCCAGTCAGGTGCTGGCGGGCGCAGAGGTGGTTTAAGTAGAAGGAGACCTCGGAAGAAACCTCGCTACGAGAGGGTCGTTGGAGAGAGGTCTGCCGTCCACCGGCACATGATGTGCTGAAAGAGCACTGAGGTGAACTTTGACGGAGTTGGACTTAAGTCCAAGATTAGAGAGGTGTAGCAAGTACTGTAAGATCACCGACACCGGGCAGGAGAAGGGATCCTGAGACTGTTGGGAACACCAGATTGCAAAGCGACGCCATTTAAGGGCGTAGCATTTGCGGGTAGAAGGCCGTCGCGAAGCCAAGACGACCTCCTCCACCTCCGCCGGCAAGAGAAGAGGAGCAAGGACTACCCTCTCAGCAGCCAGGCCATGAGGTTGAGAGACCTGAGGTTGGGGTGCAGTAGGGACCCCTGATCCTGAGTGAGGAGATCCGGTTGTACCCCCAGAGGGAAGGGATCCTCCACCGCCAGTTGCAGCAGGAGCGGAAACCACGGCTGCCTGGGCCAGCGAGGGGCCACCAGGATCATGAAGGCTTTGTCTCGGAGAACCTTGAAAAGAGTCCGAGAGACTAACGGGATGGGCGGGAAAAGCGTACAGAAGGCTCCCCGACCATGAGATCAGAAAGGCGTCCGCCGCAACCCGAAGGGGGTGTGGCTGACGGGAGCAGAAGCGAGGAAGCTGCCGGTTGTGAGGACTGGCAAAGAGATCCACCGTGGGGAGACCCCACCTGAGGAAGAGCTTCTGAACGATCAAGGGATCCAGACGCCACTCGTGCGGCTGGAGGACCCTGCTGAGTTTGTCTGCCAGGCAATTTTCCTGGCCCGGGAGATAGACTGCCTTGAGGAGAATGCCGTGACTGACGGCCCAAGAGCAGAGTTTCTGTGCCTCCCGGCAGAGGAGGAAGGAGCCCGTGCCCCCCTGCTTGTTCACGTAGAACATGGCAACTTGATTGTCCGTCTGGACAAGGACGGACTGTTGGGAGGTCAGGTGGGAGAAGGTTTTGAGAGCTAGGCGGATCGCCCTGAGCTCCAGGAAGTTGATCTGCTGAGCAGACTCCCACTTGGTCCAGAGGCCCTGAGTACGTGCCTCTTGGCAATGTGCTCCCCAGCCCCGGAGGGATGCATCGGTGGTCAGCACCCGGGTCGGCTGAGGTGACTGGAAAGGCATTCCTAATATCAGGTTCGGCTGCCGGAGCCACCACCGGATAGACGAGACCAGCGGCTCGGAGACGCGCACTAGGTCTGCTAGGCCGCCTGTGGCTTGTCGCCACTGCCGGCGGAGACACCATTGAGCAGGCCGCATATTCAGGCGGGCATTTGGGGTCACATGGACGGTGGAAGCCATATGGCCGAGCAGTCTCAGGAAGCGCCTGGCGGAGACCAGGGGCTGGCTGCGAAAGCGGCCGGCTAGGTCCATGAGCCGCTGAGCCCTGTCGAGCGGTAGGTACGCTCGCGCCTGAAGAGTGCGCAGTCTTGCGCCGATGAACTCGAGATCCTGTGAGGGGAGCAAAGTGGACTTTGCGAAGTTTATGACAAAGCCCAAGTGCTGCAGCAGAGTCACCGTGCGGGACGTGGCGTTGGTGACCTCCTGAGCGGACGCTGCTCTGATGAGCCAGTCGTCGAGGTACGGAAAAACATAGAGGCCGTGAAGCCGGAGATGGGCCGCCACGACCGCGAGACATTTTGTGAAGACTCGCGGTGCGGAGGACAGGCCGAAGGGCAGTACTCTGTACTGGTAATGATTTCCTGCCACCACTAACCTTAGGTAATGGCGGTGGCTGGGGTGGATGAGGATGTGCGTGTAGGCATCCTTTAGATCCAAGGAGCATAGCCAATCTCCCTGCTGGAGGTAGGGCAGAAGGATTCCAAGGGTAAGCATTTTGAACCTCTCCCGCACAAGGAACTTGTTGAGGTTGCGCAAGTCCAGGATGGGTCTGAGGCCTCCTGTTCTCTTTGGTATCAGAAAATACCTTGAATAGAAGCCTTGACCTCTCAGGTGGTGTGGCACCGGTTCCACCGCCTGATCCTGCAGAAGACCTGCTAACTCCTGAAGGAGCAACTCCCTGTGCAGAGGGGGGCGCGGAGGCTCTCCCGGAAAATAGGAGGGAGGAATCTGATGGAAGTGGAGGAGGTAGCCCTCTCGCACGACCTGAAGCACCCAGGCATCTGTGGTGATGCTGGACCACCTGTGGGCGAAGTGAACCAGCCGGCCTCCGTGCTGGAGGGGACCAGCGGGGGGGGAGAGGCTATGCTGAGCGAGTCAAAAACCCCCACCCTGCTGAGCAGGGACTGGTGGTGCAGGCTTGGGGGCTTGCTGCCTACGGGACCCGTTACCCCGTCCCTTGGCCTGCTGGCCCTGTTGGGGAGCTGCAGGGGCCTGATAATGGGGGTATTGTTTGTAGGCAGCTGCCTTCCTCGGGTAAAAGGACTTTTTTCCCGAGCCCTTCTTTTTCTGGGAAGGGGCAGAGGTCTTCCTAGAAAGCCTGGTCCTGGTGAGAGTCTCAGTCTCAATTTGTGCAGCCTTTTCCGCCATGGGCTTGCCAAAGAGGTTTTCGCCTCGGCAGGGGACATCGACCAACTTGTCCTGTACCCAGGGTTCAAGGTCGGACGACTGAAGCCAAGCCTGTCGGCGGGCACCGATGCCGGCTGCGGCTACTCGAGCCGAGGCTTCGAAGCCATCATAGGCTGCTCGGGACATGAACTTCGAGCATTCCCGAATACCCGTGGACAAGGCCAGGAACCTCCGCAAAGGCTCCTCGGAGAGACCAGCGGAGAATCCGGCTAGCTCTTTAGCCAGATCCCTGAGATACATGCCCATGTATAGCTGGTAAGTCTGGACACGACAGGCGAGCATAGAGCCCTGGAAGCACTTCTTGCCAAGGCCATCCAGGTTACGGGCCTCCCTCCCAGGAGGCACCGAGGAGTGCATCTTCTGGCTCTTAAGACGATGCATGGCCGATTCCACTACCATGGAATGGTGTGGCAACTGCGCCTTTTGAAAGCCAGGGCTCTTGCGGACTCGATAGATAGAATCGACCCGCTTGCTCAGGACCGGCGAGGAGGCCGGACTCTCCCACATGCGGAAGAGTAGTCGTTCCAGCATAGGAGGAACCGGCACAGTAAAGTGTTCCCTCGCGGGAGAGTCATACTGGAGGGCGTCGAGCTCCTCGGCTCGAGGCTCCTCCTCGGGATCCGCAGGGAAGGCCAAAGCCTTGGCCATATCCCTAACGAAGTCCGAGAACCGGGCATCCTCCGGGGGGGACTGCTTCCGAGGCTCGGACTCCGGAGAGTCCGATGGGACACACCGAGTCCGGAAAGAATCAGGTGACTCTTCCTCCTCAGACTCCCAGACCGACTCCGACGTGGACGCGGTGGGGTCGGCCCGGGCAGGGAGCGGCGCCAGCCGCCCCGACGCCGAGGGAGTCGGCGTCGGCGACCTCGGTCCCGAACGGGAGGCCGAGGGCGACCTCGACCGAGGATCGACTCGAGTTCTCATCGACTCGAGGATCGGCTCGGTCTCCGGGGTCGACTTGGACGTCGACGTCCCGGCGGTCGGGGCAGCGACGCCAGCGAAGCCAGCGAGCAGTGCCCGCTGCTGGTCCATGAAGGCAGACAGTCTGCTCTCCAAGGCCGTCAACCTGAGTCCGAGCTCAGGTGACCCAGCAGCCCCCGACTCGGGCCCCGACGGCGTCGGGCCCGACGTCGGCTGTCGCGGAGGCGAGTCCAGAAGGACTACAGAACTTACCCGGGCAGGCATCTCCGACTCCAGGCGAGGTCGCTTCGGGAGGTGTTCCTTCTCCAAGGACCCGGGGCGGCTGTCGGGGCTATGCGACCTGGCCCTCGCGGAGCCAGGAGCGTCCACCGACGCCGCCCTCGCGGGTTTTTCCTTCCGACGATGGTCCCCGGAGGGAGAACCCCGGTCGGAGGAGCTCCGGCGACGGTCCGAGCTGGAGCCCTTTGACACGGAGGCCTCCGACGAGGTCCGGGTACGGCTGGGGTCAGCGAAGATTCTTTCGCGCTGATGCCGCCGACTTCTCAACGCCTTCGAGGACAGTTTGCTGCAGGGCCCACAGATCAATTCCTCATGATCCGGGCCCAAGCAGCGGAGGCAAAGGTCGTGTGAGTCGGTTAGTGACATATTTCGGTCACACCGACCACACCGCTTAAAGCCACTGGCAGCCATCGGGGGAAAAAGGGCCCCTGCGAGGTCAAAGGACCGGGCTGCCAGGGAAAACGAAAACGAAAGCTGACTAAGTCAGAAAACCGAAAAAACGTTAGAGGACTCGAGACCGGCGTCGCGAGTCCGGGCGAGAAAACGATCGGCGTCGAACCGAAAGAAAAAAGTATAAAATAAGAGGAAAATCAACTTTTTCCGCGGGGGACAAGACGGGGACGTCTGCAGGGCTCCGCGGAAAAAAGAAGAATACTGGCTAAGATGGCACCTTCGGGCGGGAAGACGACCGCGCATGCGCGCTGCAATTCCCAAAGGCTTTCTTTGAAAGCTGGGGAAAATTGCTCCGCGAGGGCTCCGTCGGCGCCGACGTCACCCATAAGTGAGGACTGACTTCCTGCTTGGTCCTGGAGAAAACTTAAAATTCTGTGCCCTGAAGGCATGCACTTTGCCCATAGGTGTAAGCAAGGATGCAATCTGAGCAGAGTATGTGCTCGTGAACTGGTATAAGTGATCGTGCTCACATTCAAAGTGCATTCTCTGCCACATATACTAGTAGTTTACAAAAACAAATAAGCGCCTTCTTGTTTTTATAAAAAAAAGCAACTACACAGGTGACTATATAGGCGCCTTGTTATAATTATCCTGATCAAGGCTAATTTTATAAGCTAAATGGGCTGGAAGATGTCTGTTTTGCATCTGTTTTATACAGACAGACAAAGAGGTGTCTATTTGTCTTTTTAAAATACTAGCATAAATCCTGCAGAGATCGTATCTGCATTGCAGGCTCAGACATTATGCCTGGTTGAGAGCAGGTTACATGTCTGTGCATTGATTATTGAAGTACATACATAAATTGAGGTATTATGTAATCTAGTCATGTACTTTGACTCCGTCCAGATCATGCCCTGGCAATGTCTACGGTAAAAACATTCATGCACATGCCATCAATTTTATAAGAAACGTTTTACACATATATATTGTCACATACATACAAAAATGACTTTAGATAATTATCCCCATAAAGTTAATTTTATTTATTTGTATTTATTTAGCCCATGCCTTTCCAGTAGTAGTTGAAGGCGAGTTATATTCAGGTATAGTTAGTATTTCCCTTTCCCAAGTTATATGCCTATATTCAGAAGCAGACTTATACATTTATCATTGCTGAATATATTCATAACTTTATACAGATAATTTATCCCAAAAGTTTGCAAACAGCCTGACACTGAAAACGGACATCCTTATGACTTTAAATTGAAAAACTATTTTAAGTCAACATTTCAGATTTTTACTGGTCATTTATTACAATTGATCTCACACTACCAATTGTGTTTCTAAAGAACAAACATAGAAAGGACTTTCATGATTACTTCACTCAAACTAAATGACATATGTCTTCTGCATAAAATCAGTGATTTCACTGAACATACCGTAAATATGTTGCACATATCAAATACTAGTGAAAGACATTACAGTATATTTTACATTCTTTCAGAAACAGTCTCAATATAGATCCAGAAAAAAGTGAGGATAAAAACTAAAAAGTATAGCAAAAAACAAGAAAGGACTGTGGTTAAAGCTATGTTCACTCTAAAGGGCATGTTTACTAAGCTGGGTTAGCAGTGAGCACGAGCTGTTTGTAACTAGGTCCCATGTTATTCCAATAGGACCTAGTTACAAATAGCCCATATTAACTGCTTGCCCAGCTTAGTAAAGATTTTCCAAAAATATTCCAACCCAAAATTTCAAATAAATGAACAGAAAATTTAGTAAAGAAAATAATCCTGAAACCTTAGGGACATATTTACTAAAAGCAAGGTAACAGAGAGCATGGGGTTTAGCGTGGGGCTAATGTGCATATGGCCATGCATTAGCAGAGAACATGCAGCCAAAAGACAACCATGCTTATAATGCCCCACTACCCAAGCAGCACATGAATAGGTGGGGTTAAGGTGGGGAATGAGTGGCAACTGTGTGTTCAGCTGGGGCGCCCATGTTAGTCACGTGCAAGCAGCACAATGATGCTGCTAGCGTTGGTGCAACTACTGTCTGCCTCATACCAGGCAGTAGTTGCACCTGACTTGCTAGCGCACGTCATGAATGCACAGTTTATATGCAAGGGTAAAGAAATATGAAGGGCAGAAACAGGGCAAACACACGAAAAAAGAGCAAGTAAGTGATGTTTGCAGACTAGCTAGGCACCTGCCTAGACCCCAGTTTGGAGGGGCTGCATGGTGCAGCTACCATGGTGAAGACAACAACAGCCTCACAACCACAAAACCAGGGTCTGCAAGACAGGAATGAGCCTGCTAGGACAGTGGGCAAACATTCACAGAAACATCCACAGCTGTCTTGACAGATTACTGTTCACATCTGCAAATGCACTGGATTGATGTCAGAAGGCTGCTACCGCTATGTGCTGTGGGGGTGTCAGGAAATGGGGCCTATGCTCTGTGTATCAGCCAGTACAGGCGACATAGACAGGGTTGAAGCAAACAGAGTACAGAACGGGCAGGGTTTGTTGCTGGATTTAATACTCATCAATGGAAATATTATGTTGAATGTCCAGATGGGTGCCCATTTGAGTAGCAGTGATCATCACATAGGGGCTTGTTTACAAAGCCGCGGTAGTGGTTCGCGATCGCGATCGCAGCCGCGGCCCCATTGAAATCAATGGGGCCGCGGCTCCGATTACGATCGCAAACCGCTACCGCGGCTTTGTAAACAAGCCCCATAGTGTGGTTTGAGGTAAAAGCCAAGGCAGAGTCCAGTCACAGCAAACTCAAAATCCTAAACTTCAAAAACGCTGACTTCAATAAAATGGGAAAGTACCTGAAAGAGAAGTTGGCAGGGTAGGAGGAGATAAGGGAAGTGGAATTCCAGTGGCCTATGCTAAAAGAGGCAATAAAAGGGGCAACAGATATATATGTAAGAAAAGTAAATAAATACAAGAGGAAAAGGAAATCTATATAGTTCCTCAAAGAAGTGGTTCCACAAATAAAGGCAAAAAACACAGCTTTCACAAAATTCAGAAGAACTCAAAAAGAAGAGCACAGAAAGCAGGATAAAGCTAAAAGAGACAAAGAGAAATAAGGACAGCAAAAGCAAAGACAAAAGAAAAAATGGCTAAAGATGTGAAGCGTGGAGACAAAACGTTTTTCAGGTAAATTCGGGAGAAGTGGAAGATCAGAGGTGGAATTGCAAGCCTCAAAAGCACTGAGGACGGATTTGCGGAAAGTGACATTGAAAAAGTGAAAATTCCAAACAAATACTTATGTTCTGTATTCACGAAAGAAAATCCTGGAGAAGGACCACCTATGAGTGACAACTATACAAATGGGAATGGAGTAGATACCACACCATTCACAGAAAATGATGTGTTTGAACAGCCTGAAAAACTGAAAGTGGACGAGGCCATGGGACCGGATGGGATACATCCCAGGATACTGAAAGTGCTCAGAGAGGTTCTTGCAGGGCCTTTAAAATATCTTTTTAATAGATCCTTGAAGACAGGAGAGGTTCCGTAAGACTGGAGAAGGACTGATGTGGCACCTCTTCACAAAAGTGGTAATGGGGAAGAGGTGACAAACTATAGGCCGGAAAGCCTTACGTCTGGGTTGGGAAAAGTAATGGAGGTGCTCTTGAAAGAAAGAATAGTGGGATTTCTGAAAACCAATGGATTGCATGATAGGCAACACGGTTTTGCCAGAGGAAGATCATACCAAACAAATTTGAATGAGTTCTTTGACTGGGTGACCAAGGGACTGTGAGGGATGCAATATACCTAGTTTTCAGCAAAGCCTTTGATACCGCTCCTCATAAGAGGCTTATCAATGAACTGAGCAACCTGGGGATAGGTCTCAAGATGGTGAACTGGATCAGAAATTGGTTGGCTGACAGAATACAGAAGGTAGTGATAAATGGAACTCGCTTGGAAGAAAAGAAGGCGTGCAGTGGCGTGCCTCAGGGATCGGTCCTGGGACCAATACTGTTCAATGTCTTTGTGATGGATATTGCGGAAGGACTGAATGAAAAAGTCTGCCTTTTTGCAGATGACACAAAAATTTTTGAACAGAGTGGAAACCTGAGGAACTAGACAACATGAGGAAAGATCTAAAAACACTGGAAGAATGGTTTAATGCTTAGCAGTTACGATTGCTGCAAAGAAGTGTAAACAAACCAGGAAAGGGGCCTCAGAGTGCTAGTGCCTGAAGATCTCAAGGTGGCAAAACAATGCGACAAGATGGTAACCAAAGCCAGAAGGATGCTGGGCTGCCTACAGAGAGGAATAACCAGAAGAAAGTATTAATGCCCTTGTACAAGTCGTTGGTGAGGCCTCACTGAGTTTTGTGTTCAGTTTTGGAGACCATATCACACAAAGGACATAAAATGACTTGAAATGGTTCAGGAGAAGGTGACCAAAATGATTCGGAGCCTGCGCCAAAAGATGTATGAGAAGAGACTTGAAGATCTAAATATGTATACTCTAGAGGAGTGGAGGGACAGGGAGATATGATACAGACTTTTAAATACTTAAATGGTATCAATCAACAAACAAACCTTTTTCAAAGAAGGGAAAACTGTAAAACTAGAGGGCATACAATGAAATTGTAAGGTGGTAAACTTAAAAGCAACATCAGGAAATACTTTTTCACTGAAAAGGTGGTGGATGCATAGAATGCCCTCCCGATGGAGGTGGTGGGGGCAAATACAGTGACGGAATTCAAAATGGCATGGGACAGACACAGTGGATCCCTTTATAGCAGGAGGATGAAATCCAAGCAAACTTAAATGACTTTTAATAGAGGGGAGGGAGGGTGACCTGAATGGTGCTGTAGTTACAACCACTCTAGCCATCTTATTGGGCAAACTAGATGGACCATACTGGTCTTTATCTGCTGACATTTACTATGGGGGTCTATTTTTCCCCCCTTTCCCGTCCCCGACGAAGCCTCCCTGTATGAACAAGGAGTTTAGACGGGGAGGCTAGATAGGGGCGGGAAAGGGGCAGTGAGGAGGCGACGTTAGGGAGGGCAGTGGGCGGTCCGTGGCCCTGGATGTACAGGGTCAATTCTGATGTCAGCCCTGAACGTCTGGGGCCGGCAGACTAGACAGAGGACTTATTCAACCCTGGAGGTGGAATATGTCCCCATAGATGTCGGGGGACAGCAGGCCCAGGGAGCAGCAAAGGTAGGAGGGGGTGCAGGAGATTCTCCACAGCACGACCCTATCCTTGAGAGGCCAGATCGGGGGTCAGGCTGCAGGGAAAGAACAAAGTAATTGGCAGCCGGGGATCGCGGCTCCTGGATAGAGCCATGGTGCCATGGCAACCGGATGCCATGGTGCCGTACTCCATTAATGAGCCTGACTGAGTTAGCTGGGCAGCAGCCTGTACATGCAGGCTGACCGGGATCAGAATTGCATCTACCACTGTGCGTCCGGTTCTGACCGGACACACAGTGGCCCTGGAAGTAGACATTGGACTAGGCCTCCACGTTAGTATGTAACATACTAGCTGCATGATGAGGTGGCATAAAAAAGGTGCTGTGTGACCCCCCACTTCCCCTTCAAGGAGGTACATGTAGCAGTGCATATGTGGACTGGGGGGTTAGGGTGCTTCCATGAGCCATGTTCCTGTGGGCAGCTGGCCCTTCACCCTGACCCAGGGAGGATGGGCCGATGCCTACTAGCTCTGAGCAGCTACTTAATACTTCTAGCACTGAACATGTTCTTCCTGTGTTGGAGCTCACTGATCAGTATCCCCTCCCTGGTCCCCATCCTCAGGGGTTTAAGGTGCTTCCAGAAACTGGGGGAGCTTTTTGTAGGTTTCCAATGTCCTGAGGGCCTCTGCTTCCCTGACAACTGGGGTGCTTAGTCTGGTCCCTGTACTGTGTTCCCTGCAGCCTACGTGAACAGGCACCCTGGACGCCTCAGAATGGACACTCATATACTTGATCCACATGATGGACACTGTGGACACCTTACCTGATCCCATATAATGCCTCCTGTACAGTCAGGTGCCACGTTTGCACCCTGTCTCCTATTGTTAGGGGCACAGCACAGACTTGCTGCTTCTGTTTGCTTTCCTGATTTGCATGCCCCACTCTCTTATACTTAGCTCCATTACCCCGAGCTGTGCAGTCAGTTATACCTATTTCCAGTCATCCCTCTCTATTCTGCACTGGCATGCTACTACTGCCCTGGAAGTGAGGGCTGGTGCATATTTCTTACTGTCCGCAGTGGTTCTATAGCCCACTGCCACCTTAATAATGCACTTGTGGTTTACAATTGCAGGATACGCCTTGCCAGCATGTTCACTGTGTACATGCACTATGATTGTGCATTCAGAACTACCGTGGTACTGATGCACTTAGTATGGCATCAAGTCCCTACTGCAGCTGCACCCCCTGCATCTAACATGGCCGCTAGGCAGTGCTATGGTAAAAATGTGCATTATTTGCATGTTAGCCCTGTGCTACTCACGGCATTTTAGTAAACATGCTCCTTACAGTCTGATGAATGTAATAGATTTTACGTTGTTGAAGATCTAAGTAAACAGCAAGAGATAAGCAACATGCAGGAATAAAATGAGAATATCCTTGACAAGTTACAAAGTTATCAACTAAGTCAAAATATTCAAGGAACTAACCAGTCAAAAAAAAAAATCACCATTGCTTTACATGGGAAATGAAGCTTCAGAATGTTAATCTCTTCTCCATTCTAACAGTGCCCCTTCACCATTCTAGAATTCTGGCCCAAAGCAACATGGGCAGACAAACCGAGAAATATTACTGAAGCAGCAGGTGAAGATTGTCAAAGCCATTTCCCCAACAATTTTAAGTCACTCACTGCACTATATACATTAAGGGCCAGCAGCCCCCCCCCCCCCAACCTGCTGCTGCCACGGCACTCCTCAGCTGCTACCAATTCCGTCTCAGGAGGGGGAGACGGGCAGTGGCAGTATTTCCAAAAGCAGTGGATTTTTTCCCCCCACAAACAGAATTGGCGGCAACTAGGGAGTGGTGTGGCGTGGCCAGCCACCCTAGTTGTCTGCCTAGCTCATGGGCCAGCCCTGTATACATTCCTACATCCCCTTCATATGCACACTACCCCTACATTCCCTCTCCCTTTGCCCACAGAAATAAGAAAAAGAACTGAAGAGGTGTGTGATGTAAGATGCAGAAAGAAGCCATCTCATTCAATAGTTCTCAATTAACATTCATACACACATTCTCCCTCTACAACCATTCACACCATTATAATGACGTTTACCTATATATACAGTACATAGGCATATCTTCAAATACTCCTAACCACAGCCTACCCTAAACATAAAATTCTGCCACACCTAACCACCATGCAGTCTACAAATTCAAACTCCTACCCATTTAAACACACAAACTCACATCTCCATCTCCATCACATATACCCATATCTCCAAAATACTCAGTGTACATCCCTTACACTAGTGATTCCCAACCCAATCCTCGGGTACCCCCAGGCCAGTCAGGTATTCAGGATAGCCACAATGAATATTGTCAGCATACACCAGCAGGACATCATGCCTAGCATAGGTGTCAGGGCTGTTCCCAGACCTTGGATTTCAAGCAGCTTTGTTACTCTGAAGATATCAGTATTTCCAAAAGCAGTGGATTTTTTACCTGTTAGCCTGTTATCCATGTTTATTTACCCTGTTTATTGTAAGTGCATTGAAATACCCTCTTTGCACAAACGTTTCCTGTAAACCGCGCTGATAATAAATAGTGCGGTATAGAAAAGCAATTAAATAAAATAAAATAAAAATAAATAAATCAGTCTCCAAACTTAACGAGGGTAGTTTACAAGATGAGATTGGTCTGCAGTCCCTCCTTGCTAAATCAAGAATAGCAGACCTCAAAGGGAGGTGCTAGAGAAAATTCACTATAAAGGACAGAAATACTTCCTCTTTCTCTCTCTCTTCCTATTTTCATCGGACACACCTTGCCAT
Organism: Ichthyophis bannanicus; assembly: GCA_033557465.1. Lineage (NCBI taxonomy): Eukaryota > Metazoa > Chordata > Amphibia > Gymnophiona > Ichthyophiidae > Ichthyophis > Ichthyophis bannanicus. Next base: position 513,694,346 of record CM066033.1, read on the forward strand.
GAGGCTCTGACACCCACTTCTCTCCCCTCCCCCTTGTTCTCTCTTTCTCTCCCTATTCTTCTTACTATGAGGCTCTGACCCACATTTTCTTACCTCTTTCTAAACTGAAGCAGCTTTCTAACAACCTCCTACCTCTGTTCTGTAACTTTGTAATAAGCCTATTTCTATATAAAACCCTTTTTCCAAGCCACACCTGTTTGGTTATCTTATTTGTGCTGCTTATCCTACTGTTTCTGTGAAATGAACCCAGGACCAAACGGAGAGTAGACCAGAAGATTACATATTCAGAAGATTACATTTTATGGGGGCTCGAACGGGATCGGTCGCGTTACCGCACTGGACGCCTCGCGGCGCCCGTCTCCGCCACTCCGGGTTCGGGGATCTGAACCCGACTCCCTTTCGATCAAGGGATGACTTTCTTTTTTTTTTAAATTCTTTATTTTCGTTTTATAACAACAAAGGAAAGGAAGACATACAGCTAAAAGACAGATACATAAAGTGTAATACATACACCAAAGTAAACCCCTGCCACCCCCCTCCCCCCTGCTTCTTCTCTAGAAAACTAATCATTCCCGAAGCGGGCGTGTACTTACATTATTGTGTTACAAAACCTAACGGTGATCTGAAACATGATGAGTGCACTTTATACAGGCATGTTGGAACAATGAGCAGATTGTACATAATCATTGAGCATCTGCCATTTAGACAAGCGAGAGTGAGTTTGGGTATGGGGAATAGCTCTCCGAGATATCTGCTCATATTTGCTATATAAGCAGACAAGGTTCCACCATTCATTGACAGTAAGTCGAGAGCTATCCTTCCAATTCCTCGTGATTAAACATATGGCTATACCCAGCATGAAATCAAGGAGAAAGCGACCCTTCTTAGGAAGAGAGGGGACCTCCGCCACAGAGCGGAGTCCCACGATCTTCCAAGAGAGAGGCTCGTGAAGGTGTAAGATAAATTGAATACAACCCCAAACCCGCCTCCAATAAACCTGTAGTTGAGGACATTCATAAATAACATGAGCGAGGGTTCCCACAGCAGTATGGCAAGACCAACACTGGTCCCTAGCAGTTGTGTTCCATTTGGCTATTTTTTCTGGAGTATAAAAGCATCTGTGTGCAAAAAAGAAGAGAGTTTGGGTAACAGAGGCTGACCGGGAAACCCGCACTACTTTGCTCCAGAAAACGCTCCATTGCACAGGGGTTAAAGTGGTTTGCAGTTCGCGCTCCCAGGCTTGTTGGGCTCTAAAAGTGGCAGTGTCTGTACCCTGACATAATATTTTATAAAAGTTAGAGGCTACCCCATGTGTACTACTAATAGAGTGAACTATCTCTAATAGCCCGTCCTCAGTAGGGGCAGAGGGCGGCATGATTTGAGCACTTTTGAGGCAGTGTTGAAGCTGCATCAATTGAAAGTAGTGTTTTGCTGGTAACGCAAATTCCTTTTGTAAATCAGAAAAGGTTTTCCAACGAGCTGCAGAGAAAAGCTGTTGGGGTGTCCAGATCCCCCTAGAGTACCAGGGTTTCCATGCTATCGTTCTATTTAGGACTTGAATTCTGGGGTTATTCCATAGCGGGAGTCCGTCCTGAGGACATACGTTCGGACCCAGTGATAGAATGAGAGTGTTAAAGGCTGCAAGAGTATCGACAATCATTGGTGTATGGCGGGTGTCTACTTGATAGGACATACCGGGGAGGTGGGTCAACGGAATTGGGCTACTAAGCTCCTCTTCTATATCAAGCCAAACTGGTCTGCTGTCTGTTGAGGCATCTAGCCATCGGGCACCTTGCTTAAGTAGGAAGGCTTGATGATATCTGAGAAAATCAGGAAATCTGGTACCCCCTAGTTCCTTTGCAGACTGTAGTTTTTGTTTAGCTATCCTTGGTGGCTTGCCCTGCCAGAGATAACGGACGAGAAGGCCCTCAATATCTTTGTAAGTATGTAGCGGGAGTAAGCATGGCAGCATTTCTAAAATGTAGTTCACTTTGGGGACTATCATCATTTTCACAGTTTCTAGGCGGCCCCACCATGTAAGAGATAAGGGAGACCAACGATTTGTGAGCTCACGGACTTTGGAGACTACCTCTTTGGCATTGAAACTGATAGTGTCTTCTAAAGGAGAACAGTAATGGACCCCAAGATACTTCACCATGCGGGATTGCCAAAGGAAGGGAAAGGCCTGCATGTCAGCCTCATGTACCCAGCGGTTCAGTGGGAATGCTACAGATTTGGTCCAGTTAATTTTATAGCCAGATAATTGCGAGTATCCGTCAATCAGATCCAAGACAGCTGGAACCGAATCAAGGGATACGAAAAGCATAAGGTCATCTGCATATGCAGAGAGTTTAATCTCTCTGTGACTGAAGGGGACACCTCGAATACGTGCGGACTGTCTAATAAGGAGGGCGAGGGGTTCAAGAGCTAGATCAAAGAGCATTGGTGATAGGGGGCAACCTTGACGCGTGCCTCTTTGGAGATTAAATGGCTGAGACTTGATGGCATTTACACAAATACTGACGACGGGTTGAGTATACATGACTTGGAGATATCGGAGGAAGCCCTCCCCAAAGCCATACCATCGGAGAACTGCAAATAAGAAGGGCCATTCTAGGCGATCAAAGGCTTTTTCAGCATCTAGGGAAAGACCCACCCATGGATGATCTAGATTGGCAGCACTGGATAGCACATGGCACAAGGTCCGAGCATTGTCAGCGGTGGATCGGCCGGGTATAAAACCGCATTGGTCGGGGTGGATTAGGGTGGCCATCCTGTCAGATAGCCGGGTGGCCAAGATCGTTGCGAAGATCTTATAATCGGCATTAAGTAGGGAGATTGGACGGTAGTTGGCGGTTAGCAGCGGGTCTCTGCCTTCTTTCTCAAATACTACTGAGTGGCTCAAAGAACAAAATCTACTTATCAACTTTACTAAAACAGATATTTTATTTATCACTAAAAATCAAACATATATACCCCCAAACACGATTACACTAGATACTCATGAAATTAATATAAAAAAAGAAGTAAAATATTTAGGTGTGATACTTGACAATAATCTAAATATGGATTCACATATAAAATATTTAACTAAAAATATACATTACAAACTCAAAACACTAAAACAACTAAGACCTTTGATTCTTCTACAAGATTTTATTAACATAATTCATGCTATTATACCCCAATTTCGATTTGCAAATACAATACTTAATGGTATTTCGAAACAAAATATTAAAAAGATACAAATAACTCAGAACTTAGCTGCTAGAACGATTATGAATATAAGCCCACTTGAACATATTACACCAATTTTAGCTGAACTTCATTGGCTACCAATTTACTCCCGAATCAAATATAAAATTCTTGTCACTACATTTAAACTTATAAATAAACTTGCACCATCTGCACTAAATACACTGATTAACATTGACATTGATAAACGATCTCAAAGGAGCAGAAACATAAATACTTTAACAATACCAAAAGATTTTACAAAAGCCAGAAAACAAACCAATAAGAGAGCTTTCTCACACTCTGCTCCAATACTCTGGAACAATTTACCTGACAACATTCGCCTACTGTCTGACATAAAAGAATTTAAAAAAAAATTAAAAACTCACTTATTTACATTACACTATAATACACTCCCAAAACAGAATTCTCAAAGGGATACAGGCTAACATTTATTTTTAATATTATATACCCTATTTTCAAAAATAAACGACACTAATACACTAATTTAACCATACTACACACTCATTTACATGATGATTAATAATTTAACTAGCAATGTATATATGTTCTAATATGTTATACTTGTAATGTTACAATTTTCCTTGTAATTTATAATTATCTGTTCTATGTAAAATGTCCTGGTATATCTCATACCAATTAACCTACTGTTACATGTAAACCGCACTTGAAACATGGGAAAGAGCGGTATATAAATAACTGTTAAATAAATAAATAAATAAATAAATTAGCTGCAGAAAAGGATCCCAAAGAGGATGTATCTACCGCAAGGGCAGTAAAATAGAGTTTTAAGTAGGGAACTAAATCTGCACTGAACGTTCTGTAGAATTCGGTCGGGAGACCATCAGGCCCTGCGGCACGGCCCGAGGCTGTTCGTTTTAGGGCAGATTGGATCTCTGAAGTAGAGAAGGGTTCATCCATCGCATCCCTATCATCTTCAGAGAGGGTCGGCCGCTGAATGCCAGAGAGCAATCGCTCGAATGTCTCTGATGAGAACTCACATTCAGATTGATATAGGCGGGTATAGAAATCCCGAAAGAGTTCTACGATGTCGGAGTCTGTGGTCAATATGCCCCCTCCCTGTGGGGCTCGAAGGGCCGCTACGCGTTTGGCTTCTTTTTGACCTTTCAAGGCGTTGGCTAAGAGTCGACCGGCTCGGTTATTTTCATGATAATATGTCCCTCGTTGAAGCTCAATACTCTTAGAAGCTGCAGTTGAGAGGATTGCATTATATTGAAAACGGAGACGCTGTAATCGAATTAATACACATGGATCAGTACGTGAAGTTAGAACTCGTTCGCCTGCTTTGATTTGTTGGTCTAGTATGAGTAGCTGCTGTTTGCGTTGTTTCCGCAGGCGGATTTGATAGCTAGTGATCGTTGCTCGAATGGCCGCTTTGAAGCCCTCCCACCAAGCCCAATTCGCAGTATCCTGGGGTAGATTAAAATGGAAGTAATCCTGTATGGCTGCTCGAATTTCTAACTGGAATTCTGGCTGAGTTAACAGGGCTCTATCAAAGAACCAGGCCCCCGAATTCCCTTGGGGTGCAGTAGTGTGTAATTGAAAGGAAATAGCCAGCATGATCTGAAATATGTTGGGAGTGAATCTTTGCAGTGTCCACCTGAGGAACTAACAGTTTTGATATTAGAAAGAAATCTATGCGAGACTGGGATTTGTGAGGGGAAGAGAAGAAGGTGAAGTCAAGCTCATTGGGGTGTAGTAACCTCCATAGATCAACTAAAGCAAGATCTTTGATCAAAGAGGTAAGCGTGGTCTGACTCTGGGGGGACCACTTGTCCTAGGCGGCTGTTTGTCAATCAGGGGATCAAGGACTAAATTGAAATCCCCCCCAATTATCAATGAAGTATTAGCAGAGGCCTGCGCAACCTGAGCAATGGTAGCAAAAAAAGGCAGGGTCATCCACATTAGGAGCGTAAAGGCATATACATGTAACTTCAAGGCTACCTATCTTGAGGTGAACTCTGGACCATCTACCTTCTGTATCTGAGCTAGTCGCAATAATAGTAGCATGCAAAGATTTCCTAACCAGTATGGCAACCCCACATTTCTTAGAAACGGCTGGGGAATAGGCGGCCACCATGTAAGGTTTAATATTGAGTTAAGAGTTTCCTTCGAATTTAAATGCGTTTCTTGGAGAAAAATCAGATCCGCAGCTTCCTGACTTAGGTAGCTTAGGATTTTCTTCCGTTTTATCGGATTATTGATTCCTTTTACGTTCAATGAGAAAATCTTACATGGTGCCATCAATCGGTAATAGACATTTTAGGTAAGGGCGCTTGAAAAACATACAACATAATCAGAATCTGTGCAACAATGACATAATCACCGAGTATGCTGGCTAATACACCCCATATTGAAAAGTATGTACCAAGTATCTTAGAGAAGAAGCAAAACCCCCAATGAATATGGCGACCATATGTCTGCGGGAGGAGGCCCTAGAGAGGAAATAGAGACATGAAAAAAAGAAATGAAACACCAGAGTCCATAATTAACACTGTCTCTGATACTCATCGAGGCTACTGTGGGTAGATGGAGTCGGGTCGCAGATATCATCAAAAGTAAGGCAACAAACCGCCCTCGCCAGACTCTTTGCTGGGCTGCGGCAGATCCAATATGGCAGGTACAGCGGATATGAGAATACTTGCAGGAATATTCTGGAAGTCAGCGCATCAAGTCGGCTTCTTTGGAATCCAAAAACTCCGCTAGTAGATCAGGGTCCTCAAATGTTCTTGTCTGATTGTGAAGCGTGACTCGGAGCTTGGCCGGGTACATCAGGCCATAGCGTGCTTGTAGTTGTTGAAGCCTCGGCCGGAATTCCAGAAAGCGCTTTCGGCGGTCAACCGTGGGTTTAGCCAAGTCAGGGTAGAAGGAGATCTTGTGGCTCTCAAACTCCATATGGCCCTTTGCCCGAGAGGCACTGAGAATTTGCTCCACGTGTTGATATCTCAAAAGTCGAAAAATAATAGGCCGCGGGGTCTTCCTGTTGAGCGTTATGCTTGTGGGTACACGATGAGCGCGATCGATCTCCAAATCTTTGGTAAAGGTGATTTGGAGCAGGGAAGGGAGGATTTTGCATAAAAACTCTTTCATGTCTCCCGATTCCGCTCCCTCCGGTATGCCCACTAGTCGTATGTTGTTGCGGCGCGCTCTATTATTGCCATCTTCCACTTCTTTCTGCAAGGCCCGTACCTGACGTTCAACTTTGTCGAGTTTGGACAACCGGGCCGCATGGGAGTCCAATATGCTCTCCATTTTGTCCTGACGCGAAGAGAGCCCCTCTAGCTTGCCCTGCAGTACACCAAGATCTTCCCGCAGCGCTCGGAGTGCTTCACCGTTTGACTGCACGAGGTCCTTGACCCCTCTAATCTCTGCGAGGATTTCCTGCTGCATTTCGGGGCCCTCGCGCAAAGCCAGCCCCTTCTGCGGGGACGGGGGTTCAGTTTTGGAGCGTTTGCCGTGAGAAGCCGCTGGAGATCCAAATTCCAGGCGCGTGGGTTTGGTCCCCGCCATCTCACCAATGTGCCCCGGCAAGATCAGAGTAGAAGTTCCAAGTATGTACGGTGTTAATTCAGGATTCTAAGTAGGCCTCTCGGGAGCCTCAGCGTTATGCGACCATCCCGCTGGACATCAGGCTCCGCCCCCCGATCAAGGGATGACTTTCAATAGATCGCAGCAAGGTAGCTGCTCTGCTACGTACGAAACCCAGGTATAATTTTAAGGTGTGGTCTTTATGCCAGTACTCTTTACTGAACACCCATAAAATTTATGCCATTCCAACTATAAATCTAAGTCTCACTTCTTTATAAAAGTGAGCATTCCTCCTTCCAAGGTTGCATATTTGAGATAGTCCAACTACAGCCTTTCTGCAGTCTCAAATATGGAAGCCTTTGATTTTAAAGAACTGAAACAAATAGTACTGACATACTGTAAGAAGAAAGGTGGTCCCTTTGAAGGTGAATTCCCTGAGTCATCATGGTATAATATTCAAAGACAAATGTTAAACCATTATCAAGAATTCAAAAAGAAAACAATTAAAAGAAAATGTCTTTTTATCCAAGGCATGTGCAGGGGGCTCATTAGCATGAAACAGGACAATACTGAACTGACTTCTCATTGTACCCAATTGACCAAAGACCTTGAGGAGGCACAAATTTGCATTTCTATGCAAAGGGCTCAGGTGATACAAGCCTCAAATTCTTTGATAACTGTTAGTGAGCAATTAGAAGCACTTAAACTTGAATTGAGGCACGTTAAGGATCAATTGGCCTCTGAAAGACAAAATAAATATACGCCCTGGCCAACACCCATTTCTCCCAGACGAGCCCCTATAAAATGTAATCTTCTGAATATGTAATCTTCTGGTCTACTCTCCGTTTGGTCCTGGGTTCATTTCACAGAGACAGTAGGGTAAGCAGCACAAATAAGATAACCAAACAGGTGTGGCTTGGAAAAAGGGCTTTATATAGAAATTGGCTTATTACAAAGTTACAGAACAGAGGTAGGAGGTTGTTAGAAAGCTGCTTTAGTTTACTTCAATGACTCTGTCTGTGTGTGTGTGTGTGTGTGTGTGTGTGTGTGTGTGAGAGAGAGAGAGAGAGAGGTAAAAAAAATGTGGGTCAGAGCCTCATAGTAAGAAGAATAGGGAGAGAAAGAGAGAACAAGGGGGAGGGGAGAGAAGTGGGTGTCAGAGCCTCATGGCAAGGTGTGTCCGATGAAAATAGGAAGAGAGAGAGAAAGAGGAAGTATTTCTGTCCTTTATAGTGAATTTTCTCTAGCACCTCCCTTTGAGGTCTGCTATTCTTGATTTAGCAAGGAGGGGCTGCAGACCAATCTCATCTTGTAAACTACCCTCATTAAGTTTGGAGACTGATATCACCAGAGTAACAAAGCTGCTTGAAATCCATGGTCTGGGAACAGCCCTGACACCTATGCTAGGCATGATGTCCTGCTGGTGTATGCTGACAAATATGCACAAGATAGATCTGCATAAATGGAAACAGTGCATGCTGATCTATCTCGTGCATTTTCATTGTGGAAACCCTGAAAACCTGACTGGCCTGGGAGTACCCAAGGACTGGATTTGGAACCACTGCCTTACTACCACCCCACATGAATACAACCCCTACAAATACGAGGGTTATTTTTAAAGTAAGGTCCGATTGGCTGTAGCTTTGTAAATTTTTTCCCCTGTAGTGCTGGCACCCGGCATGCCTTGTGCAAAAGCAGATGCCATTTGCAGTCGTAGCGTCACTTTGTACAGTTTATACTGAGAGGTTAAAATGTTTAAGACAATTGAAATACAGTCTGTGATTCGTTTTTTGATAGCAAGGACCGTGTCATCAGCTGACATTCATCGCCAGATATGTGAGGTGTATGGTCCCAATGCGATGAGTGACAGCAAAGTGCGTAAATGGATGAGATTGTTCAAGGATGGGCAGGACAAGCTGTGCTCAAGATGGGTTCCCAGACTGTTTTCCGAGGAACACAAAAAAGGAGAATGGCTAGTGCTTTGACATTTTTGATCCGATACAATGAGGAAGGAGATGAACCACAGGGGATGAGACATGGATTTCTCACATGACTCCAGAATCAAAGCGGCAGTCAATGGAATGGAGACACATGTCATCTCCAGTCAAAGTGAAAGCCAAACAGACAATCTCAATACGCAAGATTATGGCAACTGTGTTCCTCGGAAAGCAGCCTGGGAACCCATCACGAGCACAGTTTTCTGAACTGCAATTTTTCAGAAACGATTTTGTATAGCACTGACCTTGAAACTTGTGGAAATTTCAGTGACAAAGTGGAAATCGTGAATCGCCGTTCTTCATGAATTTTTGTGTCAACTGTGCGCACCAAATCTTCTGTGATTACTGAAGGTTGACCCTATTGCGGTTCATCATGGACATTGTCCCACCCGTCCTTGAACAATCTCACCCATTTACGCACTTTGCTGTCACTCATCGCATTGGGACCATACACCTCACATATCTGGCGATGAATGTCAGCTGATGACACGGTCCTTGCTTTCAAAAACCGAATCACAGACCGTATTTCACAGTCGGAGGGCCCGCTCAATTGTGTTAAACATTTTAACGTCTCAGTATAAACCGTACAAAGTGACGCTATGACTGCAAATGGCATCTGCTTTTGCACAAGGCATGCCAGGAGCCGGCACGCATGCTTGTTACAGCCAATCAGACTTTACTTTAAAAATAACCCTCGTATATCCCCCTAGCCACACTTCATGGCAACACATACAAATACACACAAACACTCGCACAGTCATACCCACATTAACCACACATCCCACAACCACCCTTGTACATACAACCCCTCTACAAGCAAACCCCCGACACTGGTCACATACCTATCACCCACACAATCCCCCACCTATCAAAACACACATATAGATCCATTCCCATACACCCATACATCCTCATAACTGCTCTCCTATTCACAGACTCATCCATACCTCAATATGCCTACAAGCTGCTCATATCTCCATACCCTCTATTCAATTAAACATACTCACACTGGAACCATCCTGCATACACACTGCCCTAAAACATATCTGTGTTGAAAAGTATTCCCTGTGCTAAGTCTCTGTATACCTTCCCTACTTGTACAATTTAAATTATATCAATATAAGTAAAATCAGATTCAAGTGCTAACAACAGTATAGCTAAAGAAAAATGCATTTTTTAGAGTAGATAAGGTATTATTGACTTGAAATTTATAATAAATTTACCCATCAAACATTTGTTAAGATCACATAAATGCAATTGCTAAGATATAATAGTGTTGTTCATTTTGCTCATGTTTTTATTTTATCATTCAGAAAATTAAACATCCTTAGCACATCCTTAACACAAAAAAATTGCTGAGCTCTTAAATTTAGGATCCTCAGTTAGATGCCAAAATGTGTGCCCTATTTTCATGCAAACATAGGATCCTAAGTTTTCTGTTGAAAATTCACCTAAATTTAAGCTGCTTAAAAGTTTGGGTCATAAATTTAGGCCTGCCATTCATTTGCCTAGATTTTTGAACCTAATTTTAGAAACTAGTGCTGAAATTTTCTCCACCCTAAATCCATTCCTGTTTGCTACCTGCATTTTAATCTTTTAAAATGTAGGTGTTAATGACATCTTGAGCATAAATTTAGCACTTCAACCCAAGTAAATTTTCAAAGATGCCAATTTAAAAGTTGAATATTGACCTCTGTGTTTTTATAGATAGGTCAGGCTGCTCATTTTCATTTATCGCTTCCTCTGATCCTTTGAAGTCTTTTTACTAAATCATGTTAGGCTTCTGCAGCTAACACAACAAAAAAAGTGCAGAGTGGAACGTTAGTTGTAAAAGCCATGCATTATCTGTTAGGGGCATACACAGCATTTCCCCAGTGAATAACACACCGAAAATGTAGAGATCGCAGTCAGACAGCAGCCTGGAGGCAGCTAACACCATCCATTGAGGTGCCTTTAGTAGCACCCATACAGTCTGCAAATCTGCCATTTATTATGCTCTGTTGAGGCCCATGCATTGTAGACACACCCACTCTCTGCCTTAATCCTGCCCACTCATGCAGTTTAAACGCTTTCTGCAGATAACGCATGCAAATTGCAGACAGTGTAGAATTGCTGCATTATCTGTTTATATGGGACACAAAGGGGCATGATTTATTAAGCTGCGCTATCCGTTTACATGGGAAGATAGCGCAGTTTAATAAAACATGCCCCTTTGTGTTCATTTTCAAATGTGTAGCTTCTGGTAATTAATAGGCAGATGATGATAATGTTTCTTCGGTATTCTCTTAATTTCTTTCTCCATTGTTTTCTCTTTTTACTAATTCCACTTCATATAAATTTCATGCACATTTCTCTTCCATTTACCTGGGTCTTCTATAGTTAAATTCTTCGTTAACCATTGAACAATATCTGAACCTAGAGAAAAGAAAAGCATATTCTTAATTCATTACTTTTGAAGTTTAATTTACTCTATATACTATCATGATTAATTATAATAGAGGTATTTTTTATACTGCTTGAGTGTCATCAAGAATATCTCCACAGAGTACTTCAGCACTATCTGGATAGCGAAGTGGTTCAAGGGTGGAGCCAGTCACTATCTACAGTAGATGACTTCTGCCATTATCTGGATAGCAGCAATTTCCAGCTGCTCTTCGGATAGGCTATCCAGACAGAAAGCTTAGGGTGGCAAAAATGCAGGCCTAAGCTACCTGGATAGCCTATCTGGTTAGCAGTTTAAATCTGAGACTACCACTAGGGAAGTCCGGGTGCCATTTTGAACCTGGCACTGGTGCTGGCAGGAATAAGTGGGGATCATTCCTGCTGGCCAACTTTAGACCACCAGGAACATCTAAAGCTAGGCCCGTGGCCTTCTGGTATTGGGATGAGGTCTTCAGGATCTGGGGAGGCATAAAGGGTTAGGTCATAGGTCTGCCGTCAGAACCAGTGAGGAATTTATGCCCACCTCTTGTCTGTCTTGAGCGTACAGTAACCACAACCTTTTTCTGGCTTTGCTGAAGGAGTACTAAAAAAAAAATACGTCAAGGGAAGTGGGGTGCTGTGCATGTGCTGGAATGCCATCTGGGGCGTAAACATCAATAACACTAGTGTTTATGAAAATAAATATTATTTTGAACAGAACTTCTGCACAGAATAATCTTGCCGTTTACTGTATGCACCAGATAGTATTCTAGCGCATGCGCACATTGCCAAATATTTGCTTTGTGCACAAGATGCATGTGCTGCTAATGCGGACCTGTGTGCACGTGTCTGACTTGCTCTTCTTGTTTAGCAGAGACTTTGCACACAACTTATTTGCATGTTGCTTTCTCAGAGCTTGAGAGAACAAAACTTCAGTGTTAGTCTTGCGTTAGGAAACCCTGCACTGAGCTTTAGTGCAGGGCTCTAATGTAGAGTTTTCACATTGGCTTTTATGTTTATACCCAAGGCAATGGAGGGTTAAGTGACTTGCTCAAAGTCACACTGGTAAGCAGTTGGATTTGGACCTGGCTTCCCTAGTTCTGTGGCCATTGCTCTAACCATTAGGCTACTCCTCCACTACTTAAACAGATACTACTGCCGAATACTGTATAAGTATTAATTTAAGCATGAGGCCTGGCGCTTAACTTTAAACGGTAGTCACTCCTACTGAATATTCATCCACAGAATTTATGCAACCCTGCCAGCTGAAGTCCATTGCCCTAGCCCCCATCCCCATCCTCCTTCATCTTGGCCCCACTCCCCTTCCCACCCTCATCTTCTCTAAGAGTTGAGCTCATACCTAGGAAGACAATGAGAATGTTTTTGGGGAAATGACAATGCCACCGTTGTATTTATTCCATTTCAAATTGTCATAAAAACTGGGGTCCATTTCAGCATTTTCATTAAAAAAACGTATATTAGGTACACAAAACTTTACTACTGCAACCCTAAAGGTGAGGTGGGGAGGAGTCATCATCCTTGTCCACTGAAGACCAGTGAATTGGTTCATGCCCCCTTATTATATGTATTTTTCTTTAGTGTAGCACCTAATTTCAAGGGTGCAGCTGGCCACAGAGATTTTTGTTTGTTGGTACATATGTGTATGCTCCCTCTTTCCCTTTTTCCCTCTTCCTTCCCTTCCCTCCTATTATTTGAATCGGGTTGCTAATACAAACTTTGGTAGAATCCTTTGTAACTAATCATTGCATAATTGTTTCTCCTTTCAAAATTGCAAAGAAAAATTAATTGTGTTTTATAACTGTCCTCATACAACAGGAGTTTTGTTCTTCATTTTTATTTTCACAAAAAACTTCTCATAATGTTTGCTGCTATTAATTCAATTCCATTTTACCCATTCTAACTTCCATTTTATTGCTTTATCATATGTTTCAATAGCCTGAAATATTTAATAAAAAAACAAAATCATGTCATCAAACTTATTTTCAGATAATTAAATTGATAACTTGCTTTTTGAAATGTGTGGTTGCAGCAACTTGTGAACTACCAGACAAGTACGAGTGGGTGCCCACATACAGTCATATGTGGACAACCCTGTAGAGAATATTGCTGTACCAGTACCAGTAAGTTGATCATGACTCTCTCAATTCCATTATCTGTTTTCCTCACTCTGGGAATCATATCAGTATAAATTTAGGACTTACTTATGTGTCCTCGTGATATATATAATTCATAGGCCATGTATATGCTAATCATTCAGTTTACTCATTGTAATCTGTTTCATTTATTTCCTCAACATGTCTGCTAATTGGGTTTTTTTTTTATAATTTCTTATGTTCCTGTATGCACTATAACCTTTTTACATATTCTTTTATATAATTTTTGTAAATGGTTGTTCTTATATACATTTAATTTTTATTCACTCTTATTTTTCTAATTTATTGTTATTTATGAAGATATACATATACATAATAACATAGTAACATAGTAGTTGACGGCAGATAAAGACCAGCATGGTCCATCCAGTCTGCCCAGCAAGATGGCAAGAGTAGGTGCACCTGTAGCTCCGCACAGGCCACCCCTCCCCATATCCTTGTTCAGGGGTAAATCCACCACTCCATGTAGGACACCCCTATTTGTTGAGACGTTATATGGTTCAGAAGTTAGATGGTACCGTTTATTTTGTTTTTATCCTATTTCTGTAAAGGGATCCTCTGTGTTTGTCCCATGCGTTTTTGAGTTCCGTCACCGTGTTTGCCCCTACCACTTCCATCGGGAGGGCATTCCAAGCATCCACCACCCTTTCAGTGAAAAAATATTTCCTGACATTGCCTTTCAATTTACCCCCTTGCAGTTTCATGTTATGCCCTCTAGTTTTACAGGTTCCCTGTCTTTGGAAGAGGTTTGTTTGTTCATCATTTCTCTTTAAGTATTTAAAGGTCTGAATCATATTCTCCCCTGTCCCTCCTTTCCTCCAACGTGTACATATTTAGGTCTTCAAGTCTCTTCTCATAAGGCTTCTGACGCAGGCTCCAAATCATTTTGGTTGCCTTCCTCTGAACAGTCTCCAGTCTTTTTACATCCTTTGCAAGATATGGTCTCCAAAACTGAACATAGTATTCCAAGTGAGGCCTCACCAGTGACCTATACAGTGGCATAAGTACCTCTTCTTTTCTGCTGGTAATCCCTCTTTGTATGCAACCCAACATCCTCCTGGCTTTTGTCACCGCCTTGTCGCACTGTTTTGCCACCTTGAGATCAGCAGAGATAATCACACCAAGGTCTTTCTCCTGAACTGTGCATACCAACCTTTCGCCCCCTATCGCGTACATTTCTCTTGAATTTCTGCTACCCAAGTGCATGACACTGCACTTTTTTGCATTAAATCGTAGTTGCCAAGCATTAGACCAGTCTTCCAGCTTTTGTAGATCTTTCTTCATGTTAACCACTCCCTTGGGGGAGTCCACTCTGTTGCAAATTTTTGTGTCGTCTGCAAAAAGACAGACTTTTCCATTCAGTCCTTCAGCAATATCACTCACAAATACATTGAACAGTGCCGGGCCCAGGACCGAACCCTGGGGCACCCCGCTAATCACCTTCCTCTCATCCGAGTGAGCTCCATGTACAATCACCTTCTGTCGTCTGTCAGTCAACCAATTTCTAATCCAGTTTACCATCTTGGGACCCATCCCCAAGCTACTGAGTTTGTTGACAAGCCTCCTATGAGGAACAGTATCAAAGGCTTTGCTGAAATCCAGGTAGATGACATCCATCGCATGCCCCTGATCTAGTTCCCTGGTCACGCAGTTAAAGAACTCGATCAGATTTGTTTGGCAAGATCGTCCTTCGGTAAAACCATGTTGCCTCGGGTCTTGCAACCTGTTGGTTTTCAGAAAGTTCACTATTCGCTCTTTCAGGAGTGCCTCCATTACTTTTCCCGCCACCGAGGTAAGGCTCACGGGCCTGTAGTTTGACACTTCTTCCCTGTCACCACTTTTGTGTAGAGGTACGACATCAGCCATTCTCCAGTCCTGAGGAACCTCTCCTGTTTCCAAGGATCTGTTGAAGAGATCCTTTAACGGTCCTGCAAGAACCTCTCTGAGCTCTTTCAGAATCCTGGGATGTATCCCATCCGGTCCCATGGCTTTGTCCACTTTCAGTTTAGCAAGTTGTTCTAACACCTCTTCTTCTGTGAATGGTGTGGTATCTACTTCATTCCCATTTTTATATTTGGGAGTCACAGCTGGTCCATCCCCAGGATCTTCTTTAGTAAACACAGAGCAGAAGTAACTGTTTAGCAATTTCGCTTTTTCAGTGTCACTTTCCACGAGTCCTTTCCCAGCACTTCTGAGTCCTGCAATTCCAACTCTGATCTTTTTCCTTTCCTGAATATACCTGAAGAAATTTTTGTTGCCACCCTTAAGATCTTTAGCCATCTTTTCCTCTGCCTTTGATTTTGCTATCCTTATTACTCTTTTAGACTCTTTGAGTTGGATCCTGCATTCATTTCTGTGTTCTTCTGTCTGCAAGCTTTTGAATTTTGCAAAAGTTGTGGTTTTTGCCTTTATATGAGCAGCTACCTCTTTGGAAAACCAAATAGGTTTCCTTCTCCTCTTGCTTTTATTTACTTTTCTTACATATTTATCTGTTGCCCCTTTTATTGCCTCCTTTAGTTTAGCCCATTGTAATTCCACTTCCTTTATCTCTTCCCACCCCGTCATCTCCTCCTTTACGTACTCTGCCATTTTATTGAAGTCAGTGTATTTGAAGTTTAGGACTCTGAGCTTGCTATGATTGGCCTGTACCATGGCTTTTATTTCAAACCACACCGTGTGATGGTCGCTGTTGCTCACAGGGGCACTCACGCAGACATTCGACACACTATCACCGTTGGTGAGCACTACATCCAGCGTTGAGCTTTCCCTGGTTGGTTCCATCACCATTTGTCTAAATAATGCATCTTGGAGAGCATCCACAATTTTTTTGCTTCTTTCCAGATGTGCAGGAGTAATCCAATCCACATCAGGTAGATTAATGTCACCCAATATGATTGCTTCCCCCATTGATGCTATCTTGTGTGATGCAGCGGACCCTCTTGAAGGGAGAGAAAAAGTTTTAAAACCAGAAAAAGGCAGGCATAACCTGCAATATTGGGAGGATCCATCTAGGGGGAGCAGGAGAGTCGAGAGAGAGACCGAGAAACCACGCCCCTCTGGGCGGGACGCAAGCCCAGCCAGCTTCTTTTTGAACAGAGGCAGGTCTGACTTAGAAAAGAAGGACCCAGGCCGAAGCAAATGCAAGGACCAAAGCAGAAGCCAAAGCAGAAGCAGCAGCCAGAGCCAGAGTATAGAAGGCAAAGAGGAAGGCCAAAGCACTGGCAAGAGCAGAAAGAAGCAGAGTCCTGAGCAGGAAGCAAAGCAGGAATTTCAACAAGAGTTGGAGTGGAATAAGGAACAGAGAAAAAGCCAAGAGAGGTACTGGGACCGCAAGGGAGTACCTGGCAGAGGTTCACCACAGCAGCCGTGGAATAAAAAGGTTCGTCCATTTTCAGAGGTGGGAAATGTTTGTTTGGAGAAAAGAAAATATCCTTACCACTATGGTCTGAAGGCTAAGGAAAGACCACAGGAGAGCCTGAGCACTGCTGCGCTGAAGACAAACCAAGGTAGGCCTCAAGCCTTATTAGAGAGAAGGAAGAGAAGCCTCAAAGGTAAACTCTTATTACTGATAATTGCCTTCAGAAGCCTAAAGTAGGGGTAAGACAGTGGGAAGAGGATTACTGTTACCCTAAACATTCTGGTGAGCAAAAGTATGAAAGAAGCTTGTCTAAGAAGAGAAGTTTGAGTGGGAAATCTTTTTATGAACCTGCTTTTGAACCTCTAATCAGAGAGGGACCGTTGTACTGCAAAACTCCTAGAGACCGTCGCCCAAAACTAAATGCTAGGCATTGGGACATAGTGCAACAAGTATATAAGAAACCAGACTATAATTACCTGGAGGCTACAGATTCAGAGGCTTCTGAGGTTGAATCCATGCAAGTGGAATCAGTGGGAGAAGAATCCGATAATGCAATGGATTGTACATATTGTGCCTCAGGGAGTGTTGAATCTATCCCCAGTTTATCAGATACCTAAGTGAAGGAAGTTTATTGTTTTGCACAATGTTCTGTGAAGATAACAGCCTTTACTTTATTGCTTGCTTTTATTTTTTTTCTCTATCCTGAAGTAAGGACATTTCAGTTGTTACCATAGCCAATCCTTATGAACCGTTTTGTGCAAGAAAGGGAAATAAAGCCTTTAACTTTCCCTCCACTCTGTGCATTTGTTCTTTGAGTGTTGGTTACAAGGAAGCCACAAGGAATAACCACCCTTGACCCTTGCAGCATAGGCCAACCTCAAACCTCACCTTTCTTGTGTCCGGGCCCCCACCAGGATCTACTATCTCCATATAGGGTGCCCCGCGACACTTGGCAATATCTATAATCAATTCATTGTCTCTCTCTTCAATTTGAGTCGGAGGTCTATAGACTACAGCAATATGGATGACGGTGCCATCTCCTCTCTCCAACGCAATCCAGAGCGCTTCTTCTTTTCCCCATGTCCTCTGCATTTCAGTAGCTTTAATATTGTTTTTGACATACAAGGCTACTCCTCCTCCTTTTCCATTTTCTCGGTCCCTTCTGAATAGATTATAGCCAGCTATGGCTATATCCCAATCATGTGATTTATTAAACCATGTTTCTGTAATGGCCACAATGTCCAAGTCCGTTTCCACCATTAGGGCTTCCAGGTCTGGAATTTTGTTGGCTAAGCTTCGAGCATTTGTGCTCATTGCTTTCCAGCACTTTCCTGGCTTGTGTGTATTTTGCATTGATTTTGTTCTGCCCACTTCCTCCCACATGTTTTTGATGTGTGGTTTAAAAGTGTGGCCGTTTCTGATGTTGTTCTGCTTTTGTTGGGGTGGCAGGCAGATGTTGACCTTCCACATCCGTCACCCCCTTTTCCTAGTTTAAATGCATGTCCACATACTGCCTGAATTTTTCACTTAGGATTCCTTTCCCTGCGGAAGAGAGATGTAGTCCATCAGCACAGTATAGTCTCTTGTTGGTCCATCTGTTGTCCCAGTTGCCAATAAATCCGAATCCTTCTTCTCTGCACCAGGTCTGGAGCCATGTATTAAAGCTGTTAATGCGATGCAGTCTTTTTGTCCCCTTACCAAGAACAGGTAGAACCTCTGAGAATGCAACAGTGTTAACAACGTGCTTGAGTTTTCCCCCAGAGATTGGAAGTCCTTTGGGGCTGTAGAGGCACTGTTCCTAGCCAGGTCGTTTGTGCCTAGGTGGATAATAACATCAAGTTTGGAGTGTTCACTTTTTGCACTAAGTAATTCAACAACTTGGTTTGTATTCCTGCTGGCTGAAGAGCCTGGTAGGCACATGACTATCTTCTCTCCTTTGAACTGTGTTCCCAAATTGGTGCCTCTGATGATGGAATCTCCAAGTAGTAGTAGTTTCTGTTTGGTGAGGTTTTCTTCATATTTAGTGCTTTAGCAGGGGATTGGGCATTGTCTGACTCATTTAAAGGCCCTTCAGTTTCTTTGAATTGGGCATCCTCATTAGCCAAGGCAGAGAAGGCATTGTGCAGGGATATCTCTTGATGTATAGGATGTCTTTGTGTTACAGGTCGCAATCTACCAGAACCCACTGTGATCCATTTGTTCCTGGGGCGTTTGATTCTTTGTGGGAGCGGTGGTGGACTTTGTTCAGTTTGTATCCTAGAAGAGGTGCGCTTCATTGCAGCCAGTTCCTCCCTCAGTAGAGATACTTCTATATGCATGGCAGCTAGGTCTTTCCTTAGTAGAGTCAGTTCTTCATGCATGGCAGCTGACTTTAGACATATAGGACAAGCTCTTAGTCTCCAAATGATTCGTCTTTGAATGAAAGTACCGCAGTTATTGCACTGAATACACGACATGTTTATTCAGTCCCAGAAGAGGAAGAAGAAGAAGAAAAGATGAATACGATGTGGCTTTTAACCCAAGTTTGGAATGATAGATGGCACGTCTGTGACCACTATATAGGCAATGTAGCCCCTGGGGTGGGTGGGGCGAGGGGTAGGGTGGGCGGGAACCTAAGTGTCACTGGCTAGTAGGCTGTTCCTGAACTGTTGGCACACACAATGGAGTAGGTAAGGGAACCCACCACTAAGGACAATTAGAAAGAAAGAAAAATATGTGGAGACAGACTCACAGTTATTTGGAGACAAAGACTCAGTTATGCAGCAAACACAGCAAAAATCACCTTTTGGGAGAGCTCTGAAAAGCACTCCTCCTCTTAAGGAACAGAAGGCAATGTAAGCAAACCCACGTGCAGCTCAGGAAATATAAAACCATACATATCAAATAAAAAATACTGTATATCTTAATGATTTTTGATTTATATGTTTTGTAATTGTACCAGACTTACCACAATGAAGGCACATGCCGAAACACAGCCATGTTGGGTAAAGTTGGTCATCTTTAACACAATAAGTTTGATGCTTAAATCCATTTGTGGGTTATGTTTTTGACTAATCATCTCGCTCCGTCTTTGACCCTCCAAGTTCTGAGAGTGCTTTGTCATTTGGATGCCTAAGAACTTTAGGCCAATATCTATCCTATGTCACTTCCATAAACTTTAAAAGCACCTCTATATTAACTCACCCCCTCCCTCCCCTTTACATCTGTTGGAATAGCATTTAATTCCAGAACAAAATGAATTCGGACCAGATAAGTCCTGTATTGCCAAATATGAAGCCTCATCTACCATCGATTCACGAGAGCGGTTATAATAGCTGCAGCATTGTTAAGCCTCCCATCAATGTATGACACAGTCAGTCACTAAAACTTGTTTACTAAAGTCTACAATATGTTGCTCAACTATCACCTAATGCGGCTCATTAATCTCTTCTTGAGAATAAACATTTTTATGTGGAACTGTATGAGAAATGAACCATTGGAGCTAAATAAATTGTCTCATTCAGGACAATATGCTATCAACAATGCCTTTCAACATATATACAAATAAATAGCATTTAAAAGAAGCTCATAAAAGTCAATGATTTATGCATCACATTACAGGAAAATGAATTTGCTTTTATTAGAAGCAGACGTGCACTGAGCAACTGCTCAGTGTATTACAGTAAGATGCAGCTTTGCACAAATCCAGCCAAAGCACATGAAAGAACCTGCCATCTCTTGCAATCAAGAACACAAACATGAAGTAAACATCATGTGACATTAAATCCTACTGGCTAATCACCCAAATCCTGCCTGCCTGGGGAAAGAGGAGAATGTGAGAAAGGCATTGGACTTAACTTTTCCTTTAAAGCATGTTAAGAATACAGGTTGAGCCTAGTGGTTAGAGCAACTGCTTAACCCTCAAGAGCTCTGGGTTTGATTCCTACTGGCAC
Organism: Ichthyophis bannanicus; assembly: GCA_033557465.1. Lineage (NCBI taxonomy): Eukaryota > Metazoa > Chordata > Amphibia > Gymnophiona > Ichthyophiidae > Ichthyophis > Ichthyophis bannanicus. The sequence goes on from CM066033.1 coordinate 513,715,032, forward strand.
TTCTTGTGACCCTAGGCAAGTCACTATACTCTCCATTGCCTGGGAAGAAACGGCCTAGCAATTTACTTCTACTCATGCTTTTAGGGTTGCCAACTTTTTCACGGAGAAAAACCCGACACCTGTGGCTCGCCATGCTCCACCCATTCTCCGCCCCTAGTCCCACCCCTGCCCCGCCCCCCAGCCCCACCCACAAAAATTACCGAGGATACGTGTAGGCTAACTTCCTTGGTCAGATAATAATTAAACTGAGAACCCCAAAATCCAAACATGAAATGTACAACACTGGAGAAATAAAACTATAAAGTAATTTCCTCTTGCACTAAACAAAAACGCAAAGATGTTAGCAATACACACTTCCCAGACCAGACATATTCCAGTTAATAAATTCAAAATAAAAAGTATTTTTCTACCTTCTGTTTGGGCGTTTTATTTTTCAGTTGCAATTGCTCCAGTCACTTTCTTCTGGTTTCTTTGTGTCTTCTGGAGATCTATCCATTTGTCCTTTCTTCTCTTTTAGATGTTTTCCATTCTCTCTCTATTTCTGCTTTAACATACTGATTGTTTCCCTTTTGCTCTTTCCCCCAATTCTTTCCTTATTCCTTTATCATCCATTTAAATTTCACCCTTCCATTCTCAAGCCCCTCTTACTCTCCCAATACCCGGCCCATCATAGACTTTTCTTCCACACAAAATATTTTTTCCCCTCTCCATTCTCATTCCCCATCCATTTTAGTCCTCCCCCAAAATCAGTTCCCTTATAGTTCTAGACCCACCCAGCATCCACTCCCTTCTAGTCCCATTCTCCCATGCCCCACATCAGCCCATTTCCAGTCCTATTCCAGCTCTTCATCAGCCCATTTCCAGTGCTAGCCCTCACATCACAGGCCATTTCCAGTCCTAGCCCCCCCATCACAGCCCATTTCCAGTCCAAGTCCCCCATCACAGCCTATTTCCAGTCCTAGGACCCCCCACCATCAAAGCCCATTTGCAGTCCGAGTCCCCCCACACCATCACAGCCCATTTGCAGTCCTAGCCTCCCTAATCACAGCCTATTTCCAGTCCAAGTTCACCCCCCATAGCTCTTTTCCAGTCCAGGTCCCCTCCACCCCCATCACAACCCATTTCCAGTCCATGTCCCCCCCCCAGCCCTTTTCCGGTCCAGGCCCCCCCCCATCACAACCCATTTCCAGTCCAAGTCCCCCCCCATAGCCCTTTTCCAGTCCACGTTCCCCATCACAGCCTATTTCCAGTCCTAGGCCCCCCACCATGACAGCCCATTTGCAGTCCGAGTCCCCCCCCACCATCACAGCCCATTTGAAGTCCTAGCCCCCCTAATCACAGCCTATTTCCAGTCCAAGTTCACCCCCCCCATAGCCCTTTTCCAGTCCAGGTCCCTCCACCCCATCACAACCCATTTCCAGTCCAAGTCCCCCCCCCCCCCCCATAGCCCTTTTCCGGTCCAGGTCCCCCCCCCCATCACAACCCATTTCCAGTCCAAGTCCCCCCCCCCCATAGCCCTTTTCAGTCCAGGTCCCCCCCCCATCACAGCTCATTTGTAGTCCTAGCCCCCCCATCACAGCCCATGCAGTCCTTGGCCTCCCCCCCCCCGCCCCTGACCAGCACCGCGGCTGTCTGAGGGACTTCAGAGGGAGCTGGGGAAGCCTGTGCGAGGCCCCGGCTCCCTCTATACAGCCGCCAGCGTGAAGAGCCTTTTCCTTCACGCCGGCGGTTGTTTCTGTGAAGCCGCGAATGCTGGGAAAGGTTAAAAGGTATTGCCTTTAACCTTTCCCAGCAATCGCGGCTTCACAGAAACAGCCACCAGCGTGAAGGAAAAGGCTCTTCACACTGGCGGCTGTACAGAGGGAGCCGGGGCCTCGCGCAGGCTTCCCCGGCTCCCTCTGAAGCCCTCCGGTGTGTGGGCCAGCCCTGGGTGTTTTTTTTTTTTTACTTCGGCTCAGAAGAAAAGCCGATCTTTTGCTCTGGCCGCTCCCGATCTTGCGGCCAGAGCAAAAAACCGGCTTTTCAAGGGCCGGTTTTGCATCTGCACCGGCAGCCGGCCTCGCCATGGAAAAACTGGCCAGGCCGGCTGAAAACCAGCCAGTTGGCAACCCTACATGCTTTGCCAAGAAAACCCTGGGGCTGCTGGGTTGCCAGGAGAGCACAGTTACTTACCTGTAACAGGTGATCTCTGGGAACAGCAGGAATAAGTCTTCACATATGGGTACGTCGGTACCGACGGAGCCTGCGCGGGAACGCTCCCCAGCTTCCCAAAAAGGAAAGCTTTTGGGAGCATCCCACAGCGCCTGCGCGCTGCCTTCCCGCCTTTCCTAACCATCTCTCCTCAGTTCGAGTTTAAAGCTGAGACAATAGAGAGAGAGAGGAAAGGAAAGATAGAAAAAGAGATACAACTCCTAGGGGAGGTGGGAGGGTTGTGAAGACTTATTCCTGCTGCTCCCAGAGATCACCTGTTACAGGTAAGTAACTGTGCTATCTCCAGGAACAAGCAGGAATGAGTCTTCACATATGGGGACTCCCTAGCTGAGATGCCTGGGAGATCCCCAAGGATATGAGACCCTGGGAAGGGGTCTACTTCCTCCTATGGATCTCAGGCATCCATCCAGGGGAGGAGGGGAGGAGTTGTTTAAGAATGGAACAGGTGTTTGAGGACAGCCTGACCAAACAAGGCATCCCGGCGGGAGTCCTTGTCCAAGCAATAATGGGCTGTGAAGGTATGAACCGAGGCCCAGGTGGCTGCTCGACAGATCTGGTCGATGGACACAGAATTTAGATGAGCCATAGAGGCGGCTATGGCCCTCACATTATGAGCTGTGACATGGCTCTCCAGAGAAAGGTTCTTACTCTGGTAGGCGAAAGAAATACACTGAGCAATCCAATTGGACAGTGTTCTCTTAGAGACTGGAAGTTCCAAATGAGAAGGATCAAAAGCAACAAAAAGCTGGGAAGACTTTCTATGTTGCTGTGTCCTTTGTAAGTAAAAAGCAAGAGCTCTTTTACAATCCAGAGTATGAAGATTCTTCTCTGCATTGGATGCATGAGTAGCTGGTAAAAAGACAGGTAAATATACCTCTTGATTAAGATGAAAAGGTGAGACCACTTTAGGCATAAAGTGTGGATTTGTCCTAAGGACTACCTTATCATGATGGAACCTTGTATAAGGTGGATTAGCCACTAATGCCTGCAGTTCACTGATGCGGCGAGCTGAAGTGACTGCAATGAGGAAAATAACCTTCCAGGAAAGAAACTTCAAGGAGGTACTGGCTAAGGGTTCAAAAGGTGGCTTCATAAGCTGACCAAGAACCACATTTAAGTCCCATGCCACCGGAGGAGGCCTAATGGGAGGTTTAGTTAAAGTTAGGCCTCTCATGAATCTTGCAATGAGAGGATGAGAGGAAATAGGTTGTCCATTGATGGGCTTAAGGGATGCTGCAATAGCACTCAAATGGACTCGTACTGAATTCGTTTTCAGGCCTGCATTGGAAAGATGCAGGAGATAGTCTAACAGAGAATTTAAAGGTAGTGCTAGAGGGTCAAGACCCTTTTCAGCACACCAAATGGAAAATCTCTTCCATTTAAAAGCATAAGAACGCCTGGTGGAAGGTTTTCTGGAAGCATGGAGGATATCCTTCACTTGTTGAGAAAGATTCCAGTCTTGAAGGTCTAGGCCTTCAGTAACCAAGCTCTGAGGTGTAGGGACTTGAGGTTTGGGTGCCACAAAGTCCCTACCTCCTGGGACAGAAGGTCTGGAGCAGCTCCCAAGTCCAGGGAGGGGGCTTGGGAGAGATGTAGAAGTAGAGAGTACCACACTTGGCGTGGCCAGCGTGGAACTATGAGGATCATAGATCCTTGATCCCTCTGGAGTTTGAACAGAGTCTTGGGAATCAAGGGAATGGGTGGAAATGCATACAGGAAGCCCTGACCCCAATGACGGAGGAAGGCATCCTTGGCCTGAACTCCCTGACACGGAATTCTGGAACAGAACCAGGGAAGTTTGGCATTCCACGGACTTGCAAAGAGGTCTATGTCCGGGGTTCCCCATTCTTGGAAGATTCTGAGTACCTGATCCATGTGCAGGGACCATTCGTGTGGAAGCAGAACTCGACTGAGTCTGTCTGCCCAAGAGTTTTGGACTCCTGGGAGGTATACTGCCAGGAGATGGATTTGATGCTCTCTGGCGAAGGCCCACAATCTTAAAGCTTCGTTGCAAAGCGACAGAGAGCCAGTTCCTCCTTGTTTGTTTATGTAAAACATGGCTACTTGATTGTCCGTATGAATGAGGACTGTCTTGTAGCTGAGGAGGGTATGAAAGACCTTGAGAGCTAGAAAAACTGCTCGAAGCTCCAAGTGGTTGATATGAAGAGAGGTCTCCTGTGGGGACCAAGTGCCTTGAGTGGAGAGGTCCTGTAGATGGGCTCCCCAACCTGTTTGGGAGGCATCTGTTGTGAGGGTTGCTTGGGGCAACAACCGTTGGAAGGGGGACCCCAGCAACAAATTTTGAGTGGACATCCACCATTGGAGAGACCAAAAGAGACGTTTGGTGGTTGCTATTTGGTCTGAGAGAGCTCCTGAAGCTTGAGTCCACTGGGTGGACAAAGTCCATTGAGCTGCTCTCATGTGTAGGCGAGCATAGGGTACCACATGCACTGTGGAAGCCATGTGGCCTAGCAGTTGTAGCATCTCCCGGGCAGTTAAGTGGCTCTTTGACTGAATCTGGGAGGCTAACTGCACTAGACGTTGGCAACGGGCCTGAGGAAGGTAGGCCCTTGCAGTAGTGGTATCCAACCAGGCCCCTATGACTTCTAGGGACTGAGTAGGGGTGAGCTAAGACTTTGGGAGGTTTACCACAAGTCCCAGATACTGCAGAATGCGTTTTGTGCGGTCCAGGGAGATCTGGGCCTCTGACTGAGATGGAGCTCGAATGAGCCAGTCGTCCAGGTATGGGAAAACAAATATTCACAGAGTGCGTAGAAATGCAGCAACTCTTGCCATGCATTTGGTGAACACTCTTGGAGCAGAGCCAGACCGAAAGGAAGGACTCTGTATTGGTAATGTTTTCCCTGGAAAAGAAACCGTAGGAATCTTCTGTGAGAGGGATGGATGAGGACATGTGTGTACGCATCCTTGAGATCTAGAGAACAAAGCCAATCCTGACTTTGAAGGTATGGAAGGAGAGTGCCCAGAGAAAGCATCTTGAACTTCTCCTTGCATAGAAATGTGTTCAATTCTCTGAGATTTAAGATGGGCCTGTATCCCCCTGTCTTCTTTGGAATGAGAAAATAGGGGGAGTAGAACCCTGACCCTTGATGAAGAAGAGGAACTTCTTCTATTGCCCCTTGGGCAAGAAGGGTAGCTACCTCTTGACCCAGAAGGTCGAGAAGAGATGTGGGAGAATTGAAGTGTCTCACCATGGTGTGGGGAGGAAGGTCTGAGAAATGAAGCTTGTAGCCCTCTCTTATGATGGAGAGGGTCCACTGCTCTGATGTTATTTGCTCCCATCTGGGAGCAAAATGAGCCAACCTTCCTGGAATGGTGAGAGGCTCTGGCTGCTTTAGAGCCAGAAAGGCTAAGTTCTCTATCATCAAGTCAAAAACCCTGAGGAGGTTGGGCCTGCTGAGTTGCAGCAGCCCCTGTAGGCTTAGGCCTGGCCTGTTTAGGTTGCTGACGCTTAGTGGTAAAAGCGACCTGTAGAAGATTGTTGGCCAGAAGTAGAAGGAAATCTGCCCTTTTTAAAGAAAGACTTTTTAAAAGGCTTTTTCTTGGCAGGAATGGAGGTTGACTTTGAAAGTCTATCCAGAGCAGAGTTTCTGCATCCATTTGAGTGGCTTTTATTTGCCATTCTTTGCCAAATAGGTTTTCACCTGTACAGGGAAGATTTCCTAAGCCATCTTGAACCCAGGGTTCTAAATCAGAAGCCTGGAGCCAAGCAATTCTGCGAGCAGCTATGGCAATGCCTGAAGCTCTGCTGGCACCTTCAAAGGAGTCAAAGGCTGCCCTGTTGGAAAACATTGAAATGTCTTGAGTATGCTTAAGCCAAATGAGGAATTCCTCCCTTTTATCCTCTGGAAGAAAAGGGAGGAAAGTGTGCAACGTTTCTGCAACTTCTTTTAGAAACATACCCATGTAAAGACTATATGAGTTGATTCTGGCAATAAGCATACTGGCTTGGAAGATTTTCCTACCAAAAGCATCCAAAGTCCTGCATTCTCTTCCTGGAGGAGCAGAAGAGTGTCTCTTTAAACTCTTTATCCTTTTCATAGTTGACTGCACCACAATGGAATGGTGAGGAAGCTGAGTTTATGAAATCCAGGACAGGGAGGAACACGATACATAGTGTCCAATCTGCGAGAATGAGGAGAGAGAGTGAGAGGAGTCTCCCATAGATCAATCATGTGTTCATAAAGAATCTCATGAATTGGTAAGGTGACTGCCTCTTTAGGAGCCTTAGAATAGCCTAAAATATCCAATTTTTTGCTCTAGGCTCTGATTCAGAGGTTACTGAAATAGAAAGTCCTTTAGCTACTACTTCTCTTATGAAGTCTTGAAAGGACAAGTCCTCTGGAGGAGACATTCTTCTTTTTGGAGAAGAAGGCTCTTCAGGAAGGGCTATGGATACTTCAGGAGACTCGTCTGATGTATCAGAATCATCAGAGGAATCAAAGTATCGCCTGTCAGGGTGCTCTTCCAACGCTCGATACGCGTATCGAGCAGTATCGACATCGGGTGTCCCCGGTACCGGATCGGTACCGATAAGCAGCCCTGGACAAGGAACCGCAGTAGCCGGTATCCTGGTCAATGTCGATGTAGTCGGTACCAGTATCGGCGCTGGTGCTGGTACCGGAGCCGATACCGACAACGGAGTTTGTTTCGGTACCAGCGGCGTTGCAGCTTGAATGAAGGCTGTAATAGCCCGCTGCATGGACAGAACATTCTGATCCATTGACGCCATGAATGCCTGGAAATCGGTACCGGGAGATTGTGCCGGTACCCCAGAGCATTCTAACAGGTGATCGGTCGAGGCCGTGCCATCGATGTCAACCTGTAACCCCATAGGAGGAGCTTTGGAAGCCGGAGCTTCCCGCCGGGGTTGTTTTGCTGGTGCAGGATCCTCGAGGGCAAGCCCGGAAGCATCTCGATGCTTAGAGGGAGATCTACTAGACCTGCTAGATTTATGTTTGGTTACCTGAGATCCATCAGGAGAAGAAGACCTGGAAGATGTCGATGCTACCGACACTGCATCAGCAGGAAACAGCACATGGAGCTTAGCTGCTCGGTTCTGTAAACCCCGTTTAGACATTAGAGAGCAGGAGGGACAATCCGGAATGGAGTGTTCAGGACCCAAACATTTAAGGCACCATTCATGGGTATCTGTAACAGAAATAGTACCGCTACACTTAGTGCATTTCTTGAACCCGGAGGCTGGTTTTTCCATGAGGAAAATTTTCTTGTAGGCCCTGAGGCCCAAGAGGAAAAACACACTAAGTGAAGAAAATGTAGATTTTTTTTTTTTTTGAAAGAAAGAAAGAGAAAAAGACCGGCGGTACCGGTCCGGAGTCGGGGAAGGCAGACACGCGACCAAAGAAATAGAATAAAATAAAGAACTTCTTCAGCGGTGACAGGGCTCGACCTGCTGGCTCCGCGGCAAAGAAGAACTGAGGAGAGATGGTTAGGAAAGGCGGGAAGGCAGCGCGCAGGCGCTGTGGGATGCTCCCAAAAGCTTTCCTTTTTGGGAAGCTGGGGAGCGTTCCCGCGCAGGCTCCGTCGGTACCGATGTACCCATATGGGAAGACTCAATTCCTGCTTGTTCCTGGAGATTCAGCATTAACTTGACGGCACTTATATAAAAAAATGCCTTCTCGTGTGTGGATCTGACTATATGGAATTCCATTCCACTTGATTTAAAAATGCTGGAGGATGTGTTCTCCTGTAAAGCTGGCTTTTTGAGAATACCTTTTGAAAAATGTTTTCTTTTATTTCATGATGTTTAGAATCTGTTTTATCATTTTTATGAGATTTTTTTTATAAACTCTTCGGGATGCAGTATAATCCTATTAAATAAATAAAACGTTCCCAGAAACCTGGATGTCCCTGCCTGATCTCAGAAACATCCTGGATGTCCAGCATCTTTAAGTTCAGACCTGCTTCAGGCATGAACAGGCATCTGAAAAGTTATTGCTTTGGCTGAAAAACATTCAAAGGGTGTAGAGGAGAAAGCACTCCATCATCCCCAGTGCTCAGCACAATTTCAAGAATAGCAGCAGTGGGATTTGAAGCCTGTCTTCCCTGTTCTTAGCCCACTACACTAACCATTAGGTTATTACTAGACATCCAGGTTCTAAAGTATTATTCTGAGGATGTCTATGTAGATGCCCCCACAGACGTCCATATCAGGCACATCCACGTTTGTGAAATCATGTTTGCAGCTGACCGTATCTACTTGGTTTTTTTTCATCAGGCATTTTGGCTTAGAAGTCCCAGATTGCATTTGAACCCAGTCCAAAATGTGGTAAACAGAAAGCACAGTTACTTACCTGTAACAGGTGATCTCTGGGAACAGCAGGAATAAGTCTTCACATATGGGTATCGTTGGTACCGACGGAGCCTGCGCGGGAACGCTCCCCGGCGTCCAATCAGAACGCTTTTGGGAGCATCCCACCATGCCTGCGTGCTGCCTTCCCTCCTTTCCCAACTGCCTCTCCTCAGTTGAGTTTTAAAGCTGAGACAAAGGGAGAGAGAGAGAGAAGGGAAAGATAGATAGAGAGAACAACTCCTAGGGGAGGTGGGTGGATTGTGAAGACTTATTCCTGCTGTTCCCAGAGATCACCTGTTACAGGTAAGTAACTGTGCTATCTCCAGGAACAAGCAGGAATGAGTCTTCACATATGGGGACTCCCAAGCTAAGATGCCTGAAGGAGGCCCCAGCATGTTGCAATCTAAAGATGGGCCATGCTTATCCCTAAAACCCTCAGGCATCCGGGGGATGGAGGGTAGGAGTTGAACTAGAAAAGAAAAAGAGATGCTGTGAACAGCTTAAGTAAACAAGGTATCCAAGGGGGCCCTTGTGTGAATGATAATATTAGAAAAAAAGTTGAGTCCTAATTATCTAATGTGGATCTCACTCAGAAATATTGCAAAATATTTGTTGAAGGTAATAAGGGTCTGTGGTTTAGAGCCAGATCATTATCCTCAGAGAAATTCCCCCAATGTGAAGTAGAGGGAAAAAAATAATTTTGCAATACAGAAAGAGATGAGAAGTCCTCATGGCTAGAACTAACCCTAGAAGAAATACTGGGGGAGTTCAATGAGGTTGGACTTTTGAGAATAGGTAAAGTTTCTGTAAAGCCCAAAAAATTGAACCTCTTGTCCTTGGAGCAGAATAAGGTCCTAGGAAGAGTGGAGATAATCTGACTGGTTTGGATGAAAAGGTAAAAATACCCTTTGCAGAAAAAAGGGGATAGGTCTTTAAGACTCCCTTTATTCCAATGAAAGAGAAGATATTTATATTAGGCGTTGAACCTCCAATTTTTTGAAGATCATTAAAGTCCTTGTAAGTGATGTCACTTATGATGAAGACTTTACATGTAGAGCTTCAGGTATGACGTAACCTAAAAGGTAACGGTAAAGAAGGTATTTGGTTAAAAAAAACATAGAAATTGATTGTCTACTGAGTTTATGTTATGCTGGTGCAGCATTAATATGGACAGTAGACAAATCTTTCAAGTCAGATGATGCATAGAAATTGACGCTACAACAAGAAGGATTAAGACCTACTTGAGAATGCTGATGGAGAATCTTTGTCTGGTTAAATATGGAATAACTATAGAAAAGTTTCATGGAAACTGGTAATATGTTCTTCACTTACAGGGATAGGATTAGACTTCTTGAAAAGATCTATCCCCTAAATAACCAGGTCTCGAGACGTAAGTGAATGAGTGCAGGGGAGCTCCTTAAGACAGCAAGTCTGGATCCTTCTACAATTTCAATTAGTAGCTGGAGAAAAAGATGCAATATAAGGGGATACCATGTTTGACCCTTTATGAGGGCAATATGAGTATCATGCGTTCTCCTGTGTAACATAAGCTTCCATGAAGTATAGGAAATTAGAAGGAGAGTAGAGAAAAAGGACCAACTGCAGTGAAAAAAATGCATCCCTGTTGAGGAAGTTCCAGTGAGATGTGGAACAACCAGGGAATTGTGCAATGTTTTACACTTTCACGTGGTTTAAACCCTGGTTACCTTTCCTTAAAAGGCAGGGCCTACAATTTCTGCGCACCAAGGTACTGGAACAGCCTCCCTCACGGCATCTGATCAATCCAGGACTTATTTCAGTTTATTTATTTTCTCTTATATACTGTGCTATTCTGCATCAGTGCAGTTTACATTGAACAAACTGAAATTACATTGAACAGGGCATTATAACTTGGAGATAACTATTTTACAGAGAACATGGGCTATGGAGGGTTAAGTGGCTTGCCCAAGACCACAAGGAGCACCTGTGGGACTAGAAACCCCAGTCCTTCCAGCCCAAGGTTGCTGTCCTCTAGTGGGATTTGAACCCCTGACCTTCCAGCCTGAAGTACTTTGCCCCAACCACTAGGCCACTCCTCCACTCCAGTTCAGAAAGGCCTTAAAACTTCACCTCTTTCTCCAGTTTTACCCAGAAGCCAATGTGGACGCTGCACCATCCTCACAAGCCTCTCAGAACCCCCTTGACTGAAGTCAAAAGAGTTGCCAATTATGTCTTAAATTGTAAATAGGTACCCTGTTATCCAAGTTGCATTACCTGTTCAACTGTAAACACAAAGTACCATCGGAAATGTGTATTTTATTGTTCATTGTAAACCGCACTGATGCTGAATAGCGCGGTATAAAAGAGACTCTAATAAATAAATAAATAAATAATAAATATGGTAAAAGTAGGAAAAAACCAGTCATGTAGGAACCATGACTGGTAGAGACTACCAGCTGAAGGCCTTATTGAGTATCTGGCCAGCTACCTATAGGAGTAGCTCTGAAGCTCTCTGGCAAAGGCCCACAGTTGCAGAGCTTTGTTGTAGAATTGCAGAGAGGATGTTGTAGGCTGCTTAGATCTGGCTATTGAACTGCCAGTGTGCAACTGTATCTATTCTGTTGGAACCAAAAGAATTGAATGTGGCTAAGAATAGTCAACAGGCCTGATGCCTGCAACAATAAATAGTCCAAATGAGTTCTGGATCTCTTTTGGACTTATCTGTCATTAAGGCAGCATAAAAGTTAGGTCCCATGAGTTGGAGAGGACCGACAGACATAATTTGGAGTACTAATACCCAATTTCTGTGCGAACAGCTGCCTTAAAAAGATATGTGAGAAGGAGATGAACTGCAAAAAAGGGGGAAAAACTCTGTATGAAAACTAGTTACTGGAGTAGGTTCTGAAGAAAAAACTATGGCTTAGAGGATAAGCCCTCCAGTTGATTAATAGTACTCTTAGAGACTAAATGTCTGGACTAAGAGGGATAGAAATTAATACAGAGTTGAAAAGACCTACAATTTAGTAAGTCTTTGAAAGGATAGGGTGCCCTTGCAGTTAAAAGTATGAGATATCCTCGTACAGGAAAACTGACAAGGTGAAAGTTATAGTTCACCCTATTGTTAGTTCTCTTTTTTGTTTTAAAAAGAGAAACCTGTTATCTCTGGGGTATGATAGTCCCTAATAGCTTTTAGCTAGAAGGATAGATTCTCTTGTAGCAAGAGATCTATACCCAGAGCCGAGGATTGAATCAGTGTATGACGGATATCTTAGCATGAATGAGATGACCTTTAGATGCTTCTGTTGAAAAGAAGGAGGTTCAAGTTCTAAACCTCACACAGAAAAAGTGAATACAATATCAGAAACCCTGCAATTGCTGGGTTTGCTGAGCCTGTTGAGGTTTTGACTTTCTTAGTCTGGTGTGGTGTTGCCCATCTTTGGAAACATCTGTAGAATGGGTAGAAGATGGATAAAACTTTTTCCCCTTGGGGGAATAAAGCTTTTTATGAGATTTTTTATTAGCTGGGATAGAGGAGAGTTTGGACAATCCTCTGAAAGAAAGAGCAGCAGTGCTCAACTGATTAGCTTGAAATAAAGCCTCCTTGTTGAAGAGATATTCACCAGTACAAGGAGTATTTCCCAGCCTTTCCTGAACCCATCTATCCAAGTCAGAAACTTGGAGCCAGGCTAAGCGTCGTGCTCCTATGGCTATAGCAGAAGTTCTGCTATAAACAAAACAGTCCAGGGAAGCACAATTAAGAAACTTAGAGATATTTTGAGCATGATTGACTAATAAGGAATAGTCTGCTCTTTTATGCTCTGGAAGAAAAGAGTTCAAAAACTTTAAGTTCTTTGTGACTTCTTCAAGAGATAATCCCATATAGAAAATATATGAGGTAATTTTTGCTGAAAGCATGGATGCCTGGAAGCATCGACGTCCAAAGGCATCTAAAGTCCTAGACTCACGACCTGGCGGATAAGAAGAGTGCTTCTTTGCACTCTTAATACGCCTCATTGCTGATTCTACAACAATAGAATGATGAGGAAGTTGAGTCTTCTGAAAACCTGGAGAAGGTGGCACCTTGTACATAGTGTCAAGTGTCTTGGAATGTGGGGATACCGTTAAAGGAGTTTTCTCACATTTTTAACAGTAGGTCTAGTAAGATCTGATGCACTGGAAGCATGATCACCTCATTTGGAATCCAGGGAAAATGCAGTGTCTCTGAATTCCCCGGTAAGGATTCTTTACCAGGTATAGAAATGCCAAGTAACTTTGTCATATCAAGCAGAAAAGCTTGAAAAGAAACCTCCCCCAAAGAGGACTCTTTATAATGAGGGGTAAAGGCTAGACTTGTGGAAAAATCAGCCTTGGTACCGATGGATTCATCCCAGTCATTGGGATCAGAAGACTGAAAAGGATGAAGCATCGGATTTTCTTTAAAGCGATGTCTTTGGTACCGCCCGAGGTCGGTACCGAGACGAGTCAGTACCGAATCTTCCATGCTAGAGATAGATTCCAGGCTCGGCATCAAGGGAAGCGATTCTGTCAAAGTAAGCATGGACGGTACCGGTACCGAAAGCGATACCGATACTCGAGGAACAGTCTGCAGCAACTCTAACAGTACCGAAGTAGCCGAGAGTGCTAGACTATGTTCATCGGTGAGGAGTGTTTTGTCCATCACCATAGCCGATGCCGGGGTGTCGGTACCGCCCGAAGCGGCCACAACCACCGAGCATGGCCCGGGTATGTTCATCAAGGTAAGAACCTCGGGAACAACCCGGAGCCCTGTTGATGCTTTGGAGCCCAAAGACTCCTGCAGGGCTTTGTTGCCAAGATGTCCTCAAAGGCAAGGCCGAAACCATCTCGATACTGGAAAGGAGATCTACCACTCGAGGACTGGCTAGTCTTTACAGACTGTTGTTTGGTTACCTGATCCTGTGAAGAAGAAGATATTTCAGCTGGTAACATGAAAGGGGATGTGAACCGGGTATCGAGTTCTGCTCGATTCTGAAGACTTCTTCTGTTTGAGCTCCAGTAGGAGAGACAGTCCAGAGGACAATGGTCAGGACCTAAACATTTTAGACATCAAGTATGAGTGTCTGAAAAAATATCTGTACCGCCACACTTTGAGCATTTCTTAAGGATAGTGGCTGGCTTTTCCATAACGGAAGGGTAGAGGCCTAGTGGCCTAGAAACCGTCAGGCACTAAACAGGAAAAAATTTCTAAGGAAAGAAGAAATTCTTCAGGAAAAAGAAGAAAAGTACCGGCGGTACCAGTAGTGTTGAGGGAAGGCAGACGCGACCACAAAAAAGTTAAAAAATAAAAAGAAGAATTTTCTGCGGTGACAGGAATACGTCCTGCCGGCTCCGCGGAAAATGGAAAACTGAGGAGAGGCAGTTGGGAAAGGCGGGAAGGCAGCACGCAGGTGTGGTGGGATGCTCCCAAAAGCATTCTTTTTATTTTTTTATTATTTTTTTTTTAAATTTTATTTTTAAACCATTTGTAAACAATACATCAACCAACAAAAACAACAAAACATTACACCAAACAAAACCAAAAACATGTATCCCAACCCGCCCCCCTCTTCCCCCACCCACCCCACCCCTCCCCCTCCGGTCCCCCTGGGAACCCCATGCATTAACCCTTACAGTTACAGTTGTCTTCATTTATACCGCTATGGCATTGCAAAACATTTAGCTTGCGCAACATAATCATCTAGCAACTGCCACTTACTTCCCCCCAGTGGGGTGGCGGCAGAGTTACTCTTCTTCTGCTGCCGCCGCTGTCCCCCCTGGGCGGCCTTCAGCTCCTGCGCTTTTTCAAAGCCAGAATAAGTACACACCAGACCCCACCACAGATATACATCTAGCTTGGAGGAGTCTTTCCAGTTGGTGATGATCACCTTCAGCGCCACAGCCATCAAAAAATTAAACAGAAAGTGCTGGTCTCTAGAAAGCTGTAGGCTGCTTGCGCAGGAGCGATAAATAACAATATCCCATCCCAGCGGGGCAAGAAACCCCAATATGCGGTTGATCTTGCTCCATACTGCTTGCCAGAAACTCTGAACATAGCGACAATCATATAACATGTGCCGCAGGGTGCCTAAAGCCGACTGACAGGACCAACACTTAGTGGAAACCGAGGAGTCCCATTTTGACACCTTAACAGGCGTAAGGTATGCCCTGTGGAGCAAAAAGTAAAGGGACTGTGAAAGGGAAGCAGCTTTCGAAACCCTGCTAACTGTGCCCCAGAGAATACTCCATAGTCGGGGTGGGATCTCATAACCTACCTCGAGCTCCCAACTACGCCCGACGTCATTCCCCTCCCCCAAAATCGCATCTCTCAAAATAACATAAATATGAGACATGCGCCGGTCTGTATCTATAATCTCGTCTACTACCCTCTTAAGCCCCCAGCTGTCGACTATGGCAGTCCCTTCCCGTACAACCCCTCTTAGACAATGAAGCAGCTGCAGCCACTGAAAGTAACAGCCTCTAGGGATACCAAACTCCTTTTGGAAGGTCTCAAAGCCTTTCCACCCACTGCCCAACCGCACCTGGCCGATAGTCCAAATTCCAGCATCCTGCCACCTTTTCCAAACAAAGGGATGATTCCCTATTTTCAGTATGGGGTTGGACCAAATAGGATGGTGGACTGAAAGGCGCTGTTCGCACCCCGTGGCATTTTCCAGAAACTTAAAGGCTATCTGAGTGGCACGCATAACCTCAAGGCCATCATCCTGTTCACCAACCTGCATACCCAGCAGCAAATCCATAGGGGCAGGGGACATAAGCTTCTTTTCCAGCTGGGCCCAGACCGGCTTCTCCTCGGGCGGGCCAGAATCCATCCACTGTAGACCCTGTTTTAGTAAAAGCGCCTGATGGTACCACTCGAAATCAGGAAATTGTACTCCGCCCCTCTCCTTGCTGGCTTTTAACTTACGGACCGCTATCCGGGGGGGTTTACCTTGCCAGAGGAAAGTCGTCAACAGACGCTCCACCCCCTTGAATAAGGACTTCGGAAAACATATGGGAAGCATCTCCAGGATATAATTAATCTTAGGGACCAAAACCATCTTGATGGAATTTAGCCTACCCCACCAGGAGAGGTGCAGGGGGGACCATTGAAGTGTAAACTTCTGCACCAGTTCCTTAATAGCTTGCACATTGCACTGCACTGTCTCCACAAGTGACGGGCAATATTGTACCCCGAGATATTTGACCTGAGAGGCTTCCCATTTGAACGGGAATTGAGCCACTTGGGAGGGAAAAGTCATCCTATTCATCAGAAAGGCCGTGGATTTCATCCAATTAATTTTATAGCCGGATAGGATGGCATAGGCAGCTATAATTTCCAACACTCTCCCAATTGCCGGAGGTTGTAGGAACAACAACAGGTCATCTGCATAGGCCGATAACTTCACCTGCTGCCCCGCTACTTCCAGCCCCTTGATCTCCTCATCTTGTCTCACCAGGATTGCCAGCGGCTCTAAAGCAATGTTAAAGAATAGGGGGGATAGTGGGCACCCTTGCCTAGTACCTCTCTGGAGACCGAAAGGGGAGGATAACGTTCCATTCACCAAAATTCTAGCAGAGGGGGACGCATACAGGAGTTGGATCATTTGTCGGAACCGCTCCCCAAAGCCAAAACCACGCTAAGGCCTGATTCAAAAACCCCCACTCCAACCGATCAAAGGCCTTCTCCGCATCTACGGAAAGCCCTACTATAGGCTCCCTCAAGAACTCCACAGCAGAGAACAGGTTCAACAAAAGCCGCCCATTGTCCGCGGTGGAACGCCCGGGATGAAGCCACATGGTCCGGGTGTATGAGCGAAGGCACCACCTGGGCTATTCTATGCGCTAAAACTGCAGAGAATAATTTATAATCTGCATTTAATAAGGATATCGGCCGATAATTCTCCACTTTTTGGGGATCTCTCCCTGGCTTTTCTAAGAGAACAATGACCGCTTCACTGAAAGACCCCACCCAGGTGACTGTTCCAGGAGAGCCTGGAAATACAACAGGAAATAGGGCAGAAGATCGTCTGCAAAAGTTTGATAAAACTCAACCGGGATTGCATCCGGCCCCGCTGCTTTACCACATTTCATACCTTGCAATCTATCCCTAAGCTCCTCCAGAGTCAGGGGGTCATCTAATAAGCTCACCTGAGCAGCCGAGAGTTTTGGATGCGGTACCTGACCATACAACTCGTGGAAAGCCTTCGGATCTACCTGCGCTTCCGAAGTATACAGACAACTATAAAATTCACGGAACACTTCGGCCATATCTCCCTCTGCCGTCAGCAATCCACGCGACTCATGGAGAATAGCAGCCACTTTTGACCTGGAAACTCTAGGGTTGAGCGTGCGCGCCAACATACGCCCTGCTTTGTTACCCTCCCCATACCAACTACTACGCGCCTGATAAACCGCCGACCGCACTTCAGTGTTCAAACTCATATTATATTGATAGTGAAGCTTTTTCAGCCTCAATAATATACACGGATCTGTTCTAGAAACCAACAGGCGTTCCCCAGCTTGGATTTGAGCAGAAAGCTCCTGCAGTTTCCTCTTCCGCTCCCTAGCCACTTTGATTTTATAGCTGGTTGTTTCCGTTCTGATTACCACTTTGAAGGCTTCCCAACAAGCCCAGGCTGGGGTATCTGCAAGTAAATTTACCTCGAAATACCTCGTAATGGCTACCCTAATTACTGCGCAGTATTCTGGGTCTTTGAGTAAATCTCTGGGAAAAAAACAGGTTGAGTTACCCTTACCCTTCCCCTCCACCTGCACCTCCAATGTAATGAAAGCATGGTCCGAAATATGCATTTCCCCTATGTGAGCATGAGCAACAGAGTAAATAAGAGCTTGCGACACTAAGAAATAATCTATACGCGAGTGAGAAGCATGCGGAATAGAGTAGAAAGTATATTCCCTATCTAGCGGATGAAATAACCTCCACACATCCACCAACCCTGCATCTCGCATAAGAGACAGGAGAACCGTGTCCGCCCTACTACGATGTCGAGATCGGTACGGGGACCTGTCTATCAGCGGGTCAAGCACTAGGCTGAAATCCCCCCCAATGATCCAAGGGTACTCCTCCCAATCTCGCACCACCTCAGAAAGTTTCTGGAAGAATGCCACGTCATCTATATTTGGACCATACACATTCATCATTGCCAATTTGGTACCCCCAAGATGCACCAGTATCCTAACCCACCTTCCCTCTGTATCAGCCTGTTCCTGAATCACGTGTAAGTCGAGCTGTTTGTGTGCAAGAATAGCAACCCCATTTTTCTTCCCACATGCAGCGGAATGCCCGACTAGAAGATATTTCCCCAGGCCGAGCTTCTTTGTTTCAGGGGACGACAAATGCGTCTCCTGCAGCAGGACAATGTCTGCTGCCTGCTTTTCACAAAAAAGAAGGATCTTCTTTCTTTTGATAGGATGCTGGACACCTTTGACGTTCAGAGATAACAATTTAATTGGCCTCATGAAGCAAGATCAACCTCCCAATCCAGAAGACACCTCTCAGCGTGATACCCGAAAACCCCTTTTCACAGGACCTACCTATTGTTCCCAGGACGACCCCCCCATGGCTTCCCTCCCCCACCCCCCCCCCACTGAGAAAATCTCCGGGTGAGCACCCACAACGAGATACCCCATCCACCTGCTCCATCCCAATTTTTAGCCCTAGCATTAACATTAACAAACATCCTACCACTCTAACAACAATCGATTATTACATTAACACCACCAAAAACATCCATTTGCCACTTTCCCTTGCCCCCCCGCCTCCCCCCCCGAATGCCACCCACAATCCCTGCCCGCCTCTATTACATACCCTAGCCCAGCCTGCACAAGGCACTTAGAGCAGGCCAACACAGTAAATACAAAGGGTCCTTATCTATGAGCAGAGGGGACCAGATTTAGCCACGAGGCAGTGGAAGTCCGCGAACTTCTCTACTAACAGGAGTCCAGTCAGCAAGCTCCCTGCAACCCTCGTCCCGGCCGCTTCTGGCAGGGCACCAACACCTTGCAGATACTGCCACTCTGTAAGTTGAGTCTCACTGCATGAAAGCCGCCTCCTTTTCCTCCAAAGAGGCTTGCAGGGCCGTTGGGTCGTCAAAAGACCTGGTTTGATTATGCAAAGTTATCCGCATTCGTGCGGGGTAAAACAAACCGTAACGGGCTTGTAGCTTCTGCAGCCTCGGTATGAACGCCAGGAGTTGCTTCCTCCTATAAACTGTGGCTTTGCTGAAGTCAGGATATAGCGCAACAGTGTGGCCCTCATATTTTATAGGTGCCCGTGCCTTCGCCGCCGCCATTATCGCTGCCACCTGTGAATACCGCAGTACCCTTAAAATCATCGGGCGCGGCACCCGCACCTGTGGGCTTATGCTCGTGGGGATCCTATGGGCCCGGTCGATTTCAAAGGCCTGCGAGAATTCCAGCCGCAGCATTTTAGGTAGTACTCTCTCCAAGAATTCCACAGCATTGTTCCCTTCAACTCCCTCCGGGAGCCCTACAATTCTAATGTTGTTCCTCCGGGCCCGGTTACCCTGATCCTCCAGTTGCTGTTCCAGCGCTTCTACCCGCTTGCTGAGCTTCTCCACTTGCTTAATCCATGCTTTGTGCGACGCCACGTGGCCTTCCACCACCGAGATCCGTCCTTCCATTGAGATTAGCTGCTCCTTCAGCTCCTTTAATTCCAGGATCTCAGCTTATACCTCCGCCAACGTTTCCCCATTCACGGCCACCATCGTACGCACCGCTTTTATCTCTGCCAGCACCTCAGGCATCCCCGCCACAGGTCCCTGTGCTTGCGAGGCCTTCTGAGGCGAGGGCGGCTCTGCCTTCTGCCTCTTATCCCCTGCATTCAACGTCGCCCCGAAATCCAGGTGGGCGGGCTTACCGGCTGCCATCTCCCCCCGCTCATGAGGGGGCCCGGGGAGGAAGGGGAGCAAGGATCAATCAGTTAGGGCCCAGGATTCAGCAGGATTTAGCGGCGAGCTGCGATTATGCGGCCATCTCTGCTCGAGCCAGGCTCCACCCCGCTCCCAAAAGCATTCTGATTGGACGCTGGGGAGCATTCCCACGCAGGCTGCGTCGGTACCGACGATACCCATATGTGAAGACTTATTCCTGCTTGTTCCTGGAGATAGACAGTTACTTTTATTAAATTATAACAGGGGATATAAGCCAAGAGGACACGACACAGGCTGTGTTTCGATTATGCCTTCATCAGGGGTATGCTTGGCATACTACAATCATAAAAAAAGAAATATAATAGTTAATAACAATATATATATATAAATATTACATAATAATAAGAAAAGACACCATACAAATAAAAAACTGAACAAAATGTATAAATAAAGATAAAAGTATAAAAGTAACTGTCTTTCTGTTTACCACGTTTTGGACTGGGTTCTTCTTATCTACATGGAATCGTGCTTGTGTGTTGGACCACCAGATTGCATTTGGACATCCTTTCTAAAATCCCCCCTCCTTATGAACAAACAAGGCTATTTTAGAGCCATTATTTAAAAATACATAGATAGGTGCAAAGTTTAAGGATACTTTTCTCCACAGACTAAAAATGTGCATGTGCTTCCCCTTTATAAATTGTCTATTTAAAAGTACCCACAAAGATTTGCTCAGACTCTTTCTTTGAGTACTTTCCTTTCAATCAACACATTTAGGGGCTATTTACTAAAATGGGGTAAGTTTTTGCATTTGCTATGTGTTAACTGAAAAATGTAATGTGTGTAAGTGCAAAGTCATTATACCATAATGATCAAATGGACCAGCAGCCATTTCAACCTGTTCCTTATGATTAGGAACCATTGGTGATGAAAGAAGTCAAAGCCACATTGAAAGCACCGGGTATTGAAGGAAAAAAGTGGACTGTTGTAGTGGCTGATATGGAAGGGCAGACTAGATAGGCCATGTGGTCTTTTTCTGCCATCATGCTTCTATATTTCTATGATATTTTCTTGAGACAGATTAAAACCCAAGACCTAACAGAACTGAAACATCAAGCTCTTATATCATTGAAGCCACAAAGCTTAAAAGGCATGTTAATCAATACACGCTCAGCTAAGAATAAAATCCCAATCATAACAGCCTATGACAAAGAATATGACTTAGACATTATGGCCGGATGTCCCTTGAATAGTGGAGTTGGATGTATGGCTTGGACGTCCAACTGTGCTCAGCCCCGAAGCTGATTCTGTCACCAGCGCTCCCCACACCTACACAGTGTTTCTGCAGGGAGCACTGGACAGGGGTAGGAGGAGGCAGTGATAGGGCAGAGTGGGGGAGGGGCCTCCAGTTGGGATGTACAGAGGCAATTCTGGTCATACCTCTGTACGTTGGACGCCCAGCTTATTCCACCCCTAAAGTGGAATAAGTCTTGGGTGCCCCCCACATCATAATACACACCCCCCTGCATGACGATCCTCTCGCCATGCTGTGCCCCTGCAGCCATGATCCACCCCATAGCAGCCACCAGTGACAGCCAGACAGTGGGATGCAGGGGCAGATGCATGCCATGGCATTCTGAACTATCCTGTGGATGGCTCATTGCCATGGTGCCTGGATGCCACTGCTCCCTCACACAAGCAGTGTCGTCAGGACGAGCAGTTCCCTTACATTGATCTGCTCGGCATACGGGGAGTGCCCGGATGTCTATGTCTCCGATTCTGCCATCATGGGTACATAATAAATGCATTTCATTTTGCCTTGCCAACAGATCACCCAAATCAGATGACACTGAACTGTCTAATATACTTGAAATAACATGCTCAAACCCCACACAAACAAACAGCTTATACTATTAGGTGACTTTAATCTCTCCGCATTACCCCTAAAACAAGCAAAAAACATTCATAGAAGCTATGGGATCATTAGACTACAGGCAAATCGTCAACAGTACTATTCACAAGGGAGGAAACACACTAGATCAAATCTTAAGGCAACACAGTTACTAAATCCTAATATAAATACAGTGGCTCAAATCGTACAAGTACCTTGGTCTGATCACTATACAATCTCATTCCAGCTTCCATACAACTATCCACTTTACCACAATAATTCCAATATGAACATGGAACGCCGATTCAGACACTTTGACAGTCTTTCCTCGATGAAATCACTCCCGTGCTAGACATGGAAATCAAACAAACAATCTTGATGACTTCATCAAGAACTGGAACAAAATCATAAATGATAGATCCACAGCAGCACAGGCAAGACTCCCTATAACACTATTTGGTACAGTCCAGAATTAAGATGCCTGAAAAAGGAGCTCAGAAAACCAGAATGTAGGTGGTGTCACTCACAAAATAGCCAAGATAGAAATAGCTGCTTGCATAAATTGAATGTTTAATCGGCACAAAGTCAATGAACACAAAAGAGAATATCATACAAAGCTCATCATGGGTTCCATAAATAAACCTAGGGAATTTCTTGATATTGTAAAATCCCTACTGAAACAAAATGATAACAGCAGGATGTACAACACCCATCACCACAAGAGCTAGCTAACTTCTTCCAAGCCAAGGTTGACAGCTCCCACCAAAATCTAGCTGTACCACAATATGACAAAGCAACCAATAGTTCTCTGCAGAAATTCATTCCCCCTTTGAAAATTATCCTATGGAAAGGATACATATACATATATTTACAACTAGTCTTTGGAATGCAAAAATGTCCTGGTTTATTTTACGCACACGCATATGTATTTTAAAAATTATGGGCCCAATATTTAAAGTGATTAATGTGCTGACTGGGCTTAAATTTCTACATATGATGGAATAATATGCATATTTTCACCCACACAGATGGAGAACAATTTTCAATTGGTAAAGTTCTGCAGGAAATACACTTAAGGATACTGTATGTCTACTAAAGGGCATTGAAATGCAGCTACCACAGGCAATTTTCTGCAATAGCTGCATGCTGTGCATTAGTGGCAATAGTGGACGGGGTGTAGGCAGAGAGTGGGTGCACCTTTACCAAGCGGTTACCATGGGCATCGACAGTGCATGGTAGCCACATGTTTTTCAGACATCACAGTTGCAGCTAACTCCACCTTTATGGGTGGTGTTAGCTGCATCAGTGATGGTGTCTCACCATGATCTCTATAATTCCATCTGCTGGGACAATTTTGGGCATACCCTCAACAGATAACGCGTAACTTCTGCAGATACCACAGTGCTTCTTCTACTAACATCTGGCGTTAGCTGCAAAAGCCTTTACTTTGTAGAGCCACCTTTTGTTGCAATTACAGCTGCAAGTCTCTTGGGGTGTTTCTCTATTAGCTTAGCACATCTAGCCACTGGGATTTTCACCAATTCCTCAAGGCAAAACTGCTCTTACTCCTTCAAGTTAGATAGGTTGCATTGGTGTACAGCAATCTTCAAGTCATGCCATAGATACTCAATTGGATTGGTGTCTGGGCTTTGACTAGGCCATTCTAAGACATGTAAATGTTTCCCTTTAAACCAGTATATGTTTAGGGTCATTGTCCTGCTGGAAGATGAACCTTTGTCCCAGTCTCAAATCTCTGGCAGACTGAAACAGGTTTTCCTCATGAATTGCCCTGTATCTAGTGCTATCAATTCTGACCAGTTTTCCTGTCCCTGCCGATAAAAAATGTCCCCACAGCATGATGCTGCCACCACCATGTTTCACTGTGGGAATGGTGTTCTTGGGGTGATGGGAAAAGTTGGCTTTGCACCACACATGGCGTTTCCCATGATGGCCAAAAAGATCACTTTCTTCCATGTGTTTGGGGGGCTCTGCCACATGCTGTTGTGCAAACTCCAAACGTGTTTTCTTATTTCTTTCTTTAGGCAATGCCTTTTTTTCTGTCCACTCTTCCATAAAGCCGCTCTGTGAAGTGTACAGCTTAAAGTAGTCCTATGGACAGATACTCCCATCTCTGCTGTGGATCTTTGCAGCTCCTTCAGTGTTATTCTTGGTGTCTTTGTGGCATCTCTGATTAATGCCCTCCTTGCCCGGTCTATAAGTTTTGGTGGGTGACATATTCTTTCCAGTTTGTTACAATGGACTTTTTGACACACCATGGCATATTCAGAATTTGGGATATTTTTTTATAACCCAAACCTGACCTATACTTCTCAAACTTTGTCTCTGACCTGTTTGGAGTGCTCCTTGGTCTTCATGTTGCTTGCTTAGTGGTGCTGCAGTGTCAGGGACCTTTCAGAACAAGTATATTTATACAGGCATCATGTGACAGATCATGTTTATTTATTTATTTATTTATTTTATTGTTTTTCTATACCGCACTATTTATCATCAGCGCGGTTCACAGGCAACAAGAATTGTGCAATGTAGAACAGTCTAACATTGAACTTACAATGAACAGGGAAATTAAAACATGTGACATTGACTGCACACAGGTGAACCCTAATCAATTTATTATGTGCCTTCTGAGGTTAATTGGTTGGACCAGATCTTATTTAGGGGTTTCTTAGCAAAAGGGATGAATATATATGCACTCACAACTTTTCAGTTTTTACTTATATGTAAAAGGTATTTTATTGTCATTTCACTTCACCAATTTGGACTATATTGATAGGTCCATTACCTAACAGCCAAATGAACCTACGTTTTTATTCCAGGTTGTACGTAATGTGGAAAAATAGGACAAAAACCGAGGGGATGAATGCTTTCACAAGGTACTGTAGATCTGAGATTGGCCATAGTTGCTAACTTTGCCTGAGGCTGATGAATGGAGATGTAGCCTGGCAGGTGCTCCCCAACCTGGCCATAGCTAAAGCTAATACAGTCTATGAGCCAATGAGAAAGGGGTTTGTTTGGAAACTGTGGGATCTGGATTGCTAGGATTAAAGAGTTGGAGTGGAGGAGTAGCTTAATGGTTAAGAACACTGGCTTGGGAACCCAGAGACCAGCGTTCAAGTCCCACTAGCACTTCTTGTGGCCTTGGGCAAGTCACTTAACCCTCCATTGCCTCAGAAAAATCCAAGTTATCACTATCCCTGTTTAATGTACATTACCAAGTTTAAGCTTCAATGTAAACCACTTTGATTGTAGTGATTAAGCAGTATATAAAACCTGTCAAATAAACATCCTGGTTGGTTTTTAAAAAACATAGCAAGGCTCTTTTGCAATCCAACATGTGCAGAGCAGCTTCTGCAATGTGGGAATGAGGCTTGTAAAAGAGGACTGGAAGAATGATGATCTGGTTATGGTGGAACTCTGAAACAAACTTAGGTAGGAATCTGGAGTGTATTCATAGTATCAGCCTGATAGGGAAGAATTGGGCATGGGCGTAGTTTGGGAGGGGGGGGGGCGAGGGTGGCATTGCTCCGCAAACGAGCTGGTTCTCAAATGATTCGGCAACAGCCTATTCTCCCACCTGCGCTGCTACTGCTGCCTTTTATGTGCCTGCAGTGGCACCGGTAGCACAGAACCGGACTGGCCTCCGATTAAAAAAAGAAATAAATAAAAATGTAAGGGTAAGCACCTCCTTGCTGAAAGGCTGGTCTGGTACCACCCCCTCTGACATGAACATGCATCAGCGAGGGGTGGGACCAGACCAGCCTTCCTAGTAAAGAAGTGCTTACACCGTGGGGTTTCTTTTTCAAATCGGAGGCCAGTCCACCACTGCTACTACCACTGCTGTAGGCACAGAAAATGCGGCAGTAGCTGAAGAGGTGCTGGTGGAAGGGCAGGAGGCAGGAGGGTGTGTGGAAGGCTGGAAGAGAAACGCTGGGCAAATGTTGCACATGAGAGGGGCAGAGGGAAGATGTTAAATAGGAAGTGTGGAGGGGATGACACAGGACAGATTCTGGACACAAAGGGGCGTGAAGCCAAATATTGGACACACAGTGTGAGGAGGCGGGACACATGCAGGACACATGTAAGGGGTAGTGGACAGATGCTGGAATAGCCTGGAGGGGTAGAGACAGACACAAGGTGCAGAATATAAGGGGATAGACAGCAGAAGGTGGATATGGAGTGGGGGTATATGCTGGACATATGGTAGAGGGTTTAGAGGGATAGAGAGCAGATGCTGGACATGAGGTAGGGGCCATAAAGGGAAGGAAGGCAGATGCTGAATACAGAGTCAGGGTCATAGGGTGATAAATGGGGTGGGGAAAGAGGGGGATGTTGGACATGGGGTGGGGTGAAATGGGGAAATGCTGGAGACACAGTGAGGGAGAGAGAGGGACTGCTGGACGTGGGAGGGATTAAAAAGAATGTGTGTCTTTGGGTCAATGCTGACTCCTGGTGACCCTGCAGCTCCTGGGTTTTCTTGGGAATAGATTGTCAGACTTTTCTTCTGAGGCAATGGAGAGTTAAGTGACTTGTCTAAGGTGTGACACGAAAGATCTGCCCTGTGCCTTAAAAACACAGAAATCTGCTGTGTATAGCTCAGATTCTGACAGGCAGGTAGATCAGAAGCTTCCTAGTTACCATAGGCAACCAAAACAAGCTGAGACACCAGGTCTGCAGTCACGCCTAGTTAGCAAACACTCCCCAGTTGATCAGGAAAACAGTTTTCACATGGGCAAGAAAACGCCCCTAAAGCTGTATAAAAAATGTCCAAAGCAGACAGAGTTAGACCAAGAGCAAGACCGAGATCAAGACAGAGACCAGGAAGCTGCAGGAGCTTGGCAAGTTGGAGGAAACTTGCAGGTCTCAGACGGAGGCTCAGAGTACTCTTATACTGACTCTGAACTGCCTGAACCTTGGAGCAGAAAGCCACGGAGGAATTATCAAAAGGAAACAAAGTTACCTTCACCAAGAGAGGTTAGTTACAGGAAACACTCACCTCTGAAGCAGTGTGATTTTCCCAGGCACCAAGCTCAGTGGAAGGAACGTGAGGCAGTTGGTAACAAGCCATATGTTTTTGAGAAGCAGAGCTGCTTAAAATACTTACAACCCTGTGAGAGGGAAAGTAATCCTGTTGAGGATATCTGTATGCTTGATGAGGATGAATGTATGCTCCTAAAACCCTGCAGGAGACTTCCAAAAGAAAAGTCTTCCATTACCAGAACAGGACAGTGCTATGAGCTGCCGTCAAGTACAAGAGGCAGGAGGTTTAAAAGTTACAAGGAAAAAGCTTGTTTAGACAGAGCTGTTTCTCCGTCCTGCTTTTACAAGCTGTGTGATAAGTATCTGCCTTATTGTGAAGAGGGCTGTCCTGAGAGCTCAGAGAGAGAGACTGAATTGAGGAAGTTTCAGACTTTCTGTCCTAGAGAAAATACTGTGTTTGATGAACCGATGATTACAGAACCAAGTAGTTTAACTCCATGTGTTGAAGAAATGGATTGCTCTTTATTGATGGCTGATATCAGTTCTTCTCTGCGTTAGCTAAAGACAAGAGTGCCTTGTAGAGAGCTGTAAAGCATAGAAGAGACTGCCAGCATATCAGCTGATTCTGTTTAATGTAATTCATGATTTTTGGTTAAAGCAAGAAGCTGTATTTTGTTTTCTTCTTCAGTTTGCCAGAGCAAGGCATGGATGTATTTTAAGTTCTTGTGTTTTGTACTACTTTTGAAAATCCAACCCCGGGAGGGGAATAAAAATCCTTGTTGAAAACCTGACTACTCGGACTCGCAACTACTACTTTTCATAAAGATAGGTCAGGCCCAGCAGTGTGACTGGCTGCCTATGCCACAGTTCAGCCACTGCTGGTGACAAAGGTCACAAAGAGTGCTAGTGGGAATTGAACCATGGTCTCTTGGTTACCAAGGCAGTGCTCTAACCATTAGGCTACTAGAAAGAGAAAAAGGGGAGAAGCATGAGATTGGGAAGAGAGGGAGAAACAAGACAGGGCAGGAGAGAAGGGGATAGATGCTGAACACAGGGAGGGTGGAAGAGAATGAATGGGCATATTTTACCTTTCAACACTAGTTCAATACAACTGAAGGCCATTTTACGCAAGCATTGGCAAGTTTTGAGTTTACACCCTTGCTTTCGCAAACATCTTTGTGTGGCATATACCCAAGGCAAACATCTTCTCAATTTACCTGGAGGGTGATAAATTGGATCCCACCTTCCTTTAGGGGAGGGGAGAAACAAGCTTTGCTACAACTGCGGGAACAGCAATGGATTTTCCAGTTAAATGCAGTAGTCCTGTTTGGGCTGAACTTAGAATTAGATGGTACAGCTTAATGTAATTTGATTGGCTACCCGGGGTGGTGATTACATGGTTGTTCTCTGCCCCCCCCCCCCCCCGCAAGCCAGCAGTAAGCAAATAGTCCTTTATGAAGTCAGACACCATACATTTAAGTAGTTCTTCCGAGCTTTTGTTCTCTATTGATGATGGAGTGGCCATTTGGGAAACTATAGCCTGAAGCAGGGTTTGTGAAATTTATAACCTGAAACATAGTACTGTGTCGCTGACTTACCCCAGTGTCTTGGCTCCGTTATGCTGTGAACTAGCACTCAGATAAGTACATTTTGTTGAGTATGGCTGACTTGCTTTGTTTTTGCTGCAAATATGATTAAAAGGACCAGACTCACGGTAGTGGTTAACATAGTCATTGTCCGACAAAAAATATTTTTCTCTTGAACGCATCTGTGCATAAATGGAGGCATCTGTTTGGGACTGGCTAATAGAATTCTGGATAAACTTTTTGGGGGCGGAAAAAATGCCACCAAAACAGCCACCTCACTCCGCCTTCAAAGTTTAAAAAAAAAAAAGGGTGGACAAGCTGCTGCTGCTGCTTCTCGGCAGCAGCAGAAACAATCCCCTTCCAGCCCCCCACCTTTCCCCCTCATGTGAGCTCCCTTCCTGCCCCATATCCCCCCCCATGTGTCAGCTCCTTTCCTGCCCCGCCTTCCCCTGGCAGCCACAGCTGCAATAGCGCTAGTAATTTAAAATAAAAGCAAAACCAGTGCAGAGCCTTCCGGCCTCTACTATACAGCTCCTGCTGCTGCTGCATCCCACCCTCAAAAGGAAGTTATGTTAGAGGGAGCAGGACAGCAGCAGCAGGGGTTGTATAGCAGAGTCTGGAAGGCTCCTCACCGGTTTTGCTTTTATTTTAAATTACTAGTGCTATTGCAGCCATGGCTGCCAGGGGAAGGAGGGGGCAGGAAAAAGCTGACACGGGGGGGGGGATGTGGGGGCAGGAAGGGAGATGACATGGGGGAAGGAGGGGGCTGGAAGGAAGCTGATACCTGAGGATGGTACTGGAGTGAGACTGGAAGGGTAGACACTAGGGAAGGGAGGAGGATGGAAAAGAGCTGACACCTGGGGATGGTACTGGAGGGAGCTGACACTTGGGAATGGGACTGGTAGGTGGCTGGGTAATGTGGAGGAGGCTGGGAGGGAGGGGGCACTGTGGCTGAAAGGGAAGGGGTACTGGGACTGGAAGGGAGCTGACACATTGGGATGGCACTGGAAGGGGAATGGACAGAGGGTAGGGTGACTGGAAGGGAGCTGACACGGCAGGGGGAGTGCCACTGGGAGGGAAATGAGCTGATACCTATGATGGTATTTGGACTAGAAGAGGCTGGACAGTGGCAAAGGAGGGGGACTGGAAGGGAAGGGACACCAGTGGCAGTCCTGGGAATGCAAGGGTGTTGACACTGGAATATACTGGGAGGGGAGGACTGGAAAGGGGGCTGATACTGGGGAGGGTTACTGGGACTGGAAATAGACTGATGGAAAGAAATGAAGGAAATAAAAGAAGAGACAAGAAATGGCAGATGGACCATGGACCATAGAAAGAGAGCTAAGAGAAGACAGGAAAGCAGAAACTTGAGATCAGGACCAGCATGATCAGAGATTAAAAAGGTCAGACAACAAAGGTAGTAAAAATAATATTATTTTCAATTTAGTGATTGGATTTTGCACTATCTTTATATTTTACACAGTATGGGGAACTACATCTCTTATTTATCTGATGTTGCACTGCATGCACAGTATGACTTCTTGGGGGTTCAATTTAATTTTTGTCTACATATTTTTATTTTTAGTTTAGGTTGTAGTCATTTACTCTGTACTTGGTGAGAGTTTGTGTTCTGAGTGTGTGATTGAGGCCAGGTGTTCTGCTAACATGGAATTTGTACATAGGGATCTATACTGTAGTGTAATAATTTGGCTTGTTCAGCTTTTCAAATAGGTGAATGGATGTTCTAGGGCCCACTGCAGTATTTATAGTGCTGCTTTTTCTGGGTAAGGCCCTTGTATGAGTTTTGGAAGTCTATGCTGGCATGGTATGGTAGATTTGGCCATATAGATCTTAGGTGACTTTTGAAGGGTTTTATATTAGTTCCTAATATGCCTGGTACTGGAGAATGCTTATTAGTGAGATGACCAGAATCAGATTTTTTTAAAATAGATTGAATTCTGTGGGTGAAATGTCCTACTTCTGCTCTGCACCCATTGTCATAGGAGATGATTCTGTGGATGCAGAATATATATTCAAAAAGAAAAAGTGAGAACCGTAACACTTCACAACAGAATAAAATGAGTTATAATTTGGTCTTATAAAATGTGGTTCTCACTTTTTCTTTTAGTTCCTTGATGTGCGAGCATCTCGCATTTCCTTTGTATTTTGCGGAATATATATTTACATTAACACCTTGCTGGTCCATTGCACAGTTTCAGGAGTTATTTAAGGGTTGCCAAGCCCTTCTTGGTGTTTATGTTGGAATGGGCGGTGTTGTGTTGGGTCACAAAGTCTCTCATGTTTTTCAGAGAGTGAGGGGCTACTGAGCCTCTCTTTGTTTTTCAGAGGGTGGGAAGTGCTATGTTGGGGTGCCAAGTCGCTCTTGTTTTTGTGGAAGTGGGAGATGCTGCATGGATGCTTTTGAGCCCCTCTTTGTTTGGCATATTTAGCAGCATGTTTCCTAGGCTCTGCACTGGTAACATATTAACATAAGAAATGCCATACTGGGTCAGAGTAAGGTCCATCAAGCCCCGTATCCTGTTTCCAACAGAGGCCAATCCAGGTCACAAGTATCTGGAAGGTTCCCAAAAAGACACACGGGTTACACAATGCTTGTCCCAGGGCAAGCAGTGGATTTCCCATGTCCTCTTTAATATAATTTATGGACCTTTTCTCCAGGAACTTGTCCAAGCCTTTTTTTAAACCCAGCTACACTAACAGCTTTTATTGCATCCTCTGGTAACTAATTCCAGAGTTTGATTATGCAGGGCTGTAGGCTAACTGCAAGGAGGCAGTTACATCCCCTGAAGTTACCACATTTCAGCGTGGAAAAACAGCTGTCGATGCAACTAAAACCACCCACTGAGGTGACATTAATTGCACTCACACTACTTGCGCCATTATGTTAGTTTCTGCCGACAATGCAGATGCCTGTGTGTGAGAGCTCTTTCTCACACCTCACTCTGAAGTAAAGTATAATTTTGGGAAAGAAATCCTGTAAACCTAACAGTAATGGGTAAAAGCATTTTTTTACTACATATGCCTGTTTTTAGTTTGCAAGGATATATTCCCTACTTGGTGAAGATCTGTCTCTGTTCTACATATCTGACTGAGGCTGCATGTTCTGTTAGCGTGGCGTTCTATGGAGGGAGCTGTAGTAATCTGGCTTGTTTTGGTTTTCTGAATAGGAATTTGGATGTTCTTGGGCCCACTGCAATATTTATGGTGCTGTCCTTTTCTGGGTACACTCCATGTTGTGTGAGTTTTGGAAGTTAGTATGTTATGGCATAGTAGATTTGCTCTATGGGTCTTTTACTCTGGGTTCTTGGTGAGGTCAACTGTAGGGTGTTGGTTGGGGGGTACTTGAATATATATTGTCTTTAAGATTTGCAG
Organism: Ichthyophis bannanicus; assembly: GCA_033557465.1. NCBI lineage: Eukaryota > Metazoa > Chordata > Amphibia > Gymnophiona > Ichthyophiidae > Ichthyophis > Ichthyophis bannanicus. The sequence continues at coordinate 513,746,352 of CM066033.1, forward strand.
TTTTGTAGTCTTTATGCTGCCAGACTGAAATTTAAAATATTTTGTCAGTTCAGATTCAAGGAAATTTCAAATTTTAAGGGAACGTTTTAGTTTAATTTTTTTTAGTAGCCTGATAGCTTCACCGCTGCTGAGTTCCAGACTTTTCCAGTTCTAGCATAATCTAATCCAGCATTAGAATTCATGGCTACCAGGATTAGTTTCTCATTTTATATCTTCCCTCCTCATCATTAATCTGGTTCTAGCAAAACAAATCTGATGTGCAGATACTTATAATGCTTTGATGGGGAGAGGGGCTGTGTAAGTGGCTTTTCATTAATCAAATTTAATGTTTTATTATTATGTATGTTTTATTGTAACATCTGTTTTACTAAATTGCATGTGTATGTTTAGAAGCCACCTAGGATTTTAGATGGGTGGCATATACTTTTTAAAATAAAGTATACTAAATTTATGCAAATGATGCTGCATCACCCTCATGCCATCCCTGGGGGAAAGTAGACAGGAGGGTGAACTGGGAGAAAGAGGAAAGCAGAAACCTTACATTGGGACCTACATGATCAGAGAATAAAATGGCCAGACAAAGTTAGAAGATAATTTTATTTCCAATTTAATGATCTTTATATTTTATACAGTACATGGAAATGCATCTCTTTCTATTTCTCTGGTATTGCAGTGTATACAGAATTTGGTTTCTTGGGGTTGCAGTTTAATTTTTATCTATGTATGTTTATTTTTTTATTTTTTATTATTATTATATTTAGGTTATGGTCACTTATTCTGTACTTGGTGAAGTTCTGTGTTTTGAGTGTGTGACCAAGACCAGGTGTCCTGTTAACATGGAGTTTGTACGTAGGGATCTGTACTGTAGTAATCTGAATTGTTCGGCTTTTCAAATAGGTGTTGGATGTTCCAGGGCCCACTGTACTATTTACAATGATGCTTTTTTTGGATAGGCTCCTTATGTGAGTTTTGGAAGCTGGTGCTGGTATGGTATGGTAGATTGCTCTATAGATACTCAGTGACTTTGTTGTAGGGCTTTGTATTAGTTCACAACATGTCTGGTACTGGAGCATGTTTGTTGTTGTTAGTGAGATGATCAGAATCAGATTTTTTTTAAGATATTGAATTCTGTTGGTGAATGTCCTGGTTCTGCTCTGCACTCACTGCTGAGGAAGGGAGTTCTGTGGATGCAAAACATATGTTCAAAAAGAAAAAGCAAGAACCATAATGCAGTTTATAATGACAAAATAAAAATGAGTTGTAATTTAGTTTTATAAACTGTGCTCTGGTTCTCGCTCTTTCTTTTCATTCCTTGGTGTGCAAACATCTTGCATTTCCTCCATATAATCTAATTGGCTTTTTCATTTGGTTCAGTCCCTGAGTGGAGCTTGAGAACCCCCCCCCCCTACTACCATGGGGGGGCATCTCATCCCTTGCCTCAGGCAGCAGATTGCCTTGAGCTGCCCCTAAGGGAAAGGTAACAATACCTGATACCTGAATGTACCTCGCCTTGAGCTATTACTGGAAAGGTGTGAGCTACTGTAAATATAAATAAATAAAATGTAGAGGGTAGCACAAACAGAGATATTGGGATGGGCAATGCCTCCCATGGAGTGGAAGTGAGTATGTGCATCAATCTCCTTATCTAGCCCTATTCAAATCCAGGCGAAAACCCCACCTCTTTGAAGTTGCTTTTGGATCCTGATGCTCCTCACTCTCTTGTCCACTTCTTAGGTGTATCTTACCATACTTTAATCCCCAGTTTTGCAATGTCTTTTCATGTTGATTAAATTGTAAGCACTGATGAGCAGGGACTGCGTCTTACATCTATATGTACAGCCTTGCATAGAACTTGTAGCGCAAATGATTAGTAGTAGTAGTAGGAAGTGCAGAGCTGCTAGTCAAGGAGTTCTCTTCTGTCGGCTGTGCAGAAAGTTTACATACTATAGAGCCATGGTTCTTAATGAGAGAGATAGTATATGTTTTTTTTTTTTACTTTTTCACTGAAGAGGTTGTCCCCTAACCATGGTGCAAGTGAAGTGGTCATGCAAGTCCTCTCAAAACTCTGACGTTCAAATCACACTATTTGTTGGGCCCAACTGTGATGGACGCTGCTGTGGAGGCTATATGAGGTGGTATTTGCATTCCTTACGCTTGTTCAAGAAGGGGGGGGGTGGGAGCAATTTTGAAGCAAGTTCATTGGATAACAATCTAGTAGCCTCAAGAAATTGTTCATGGAGGGTATGGTGGCACTACGGCGTTTGGAGCTGAGATGTGATGCATAAACTGACAATGGAGCTGTTAGATTTTCTAAGATTCTGGGGACTTTGCCCAGTGGGGTGTCAGAGCAGAATTTTGGCATCTTGGCTTTCTTGAGGTTGCCTCCACAAAAGAGTAATGGGGAAGCTGCAGCAAGGTATGCCCCAATGGCTACCTGCACATTAAACTTCATGTCTGATCTTTTGGACACTGCCAGGGCTGTGAGAAGCATCTGCTAGATCTGCAGCTGGAAGTCCAAAATACGTATCTGATGGACTGGAAGGACTAATGATTTTCAAGGCATGTTGACTGACTGTAGGATAGCATTAAAATCATATATGTTTTTGGGGAGTCACCAGGGAAGTGAGGGAATGAGCTTTGAAAAACCTTTACAGGATTTTTGGATACTATAGGACGTTTCTTCTGTTTGCAGTTATTGTGGCATTACACCCATTTCTGCAGTCTCTGGGTCCTCGGCCTCACTGCAATCCATTTCTTCCAGTTCTAGATCCCTTGAGAATGCAGAGAATATTCATCTGGGGGAGGAAGGTGATAATCACCAGACTTGGAAGCTGGACAGTAAGGGTCTGAAAAGTGCTGCATAACTGGCAAGATGGAAAAGACAGGTACAGTAGAGGAGGACTGGAGCACAGCTAAAGTTTCTTTGAGAAAGTTCTGCATAAGCTGCAATAGCACTGAGGTGTTTCCCTTGGCTTTTTCTTGTGCTCTAAAGCAGCAGGCTGGGCTGATGCAGCATTAAGGGGGAGGGGGGGCAGGTAGGTGAGCGGTCAGGATTCCAGTGGAGTCAGAGCCATACTTGTGAAGGGGCCGAGGGTCAGAAGTGGGCTATTTTACCATCTGGGTTATGTTGTTCGTCTCCAACACTGCTCCATTCCGATGGTGAGGACCAATGTTTAAGAAGAGCCTGGAAGGTCTGCAGCTCAACTGCCACAACTGCGATTCCCATAGATTCCAATAGGAAGAGGGCAGTTGGTCCATATAGATGCCCTCTGACACCACTGGTGCTTGGTGGTAGCCTGCTGGGCTGTTGTATCAGCTATTGTGCTGCTTTCTGGCATTTGCTTTTTTTGTTTTTTGAGAGTGGATCTATGCATCTGGCTGGTCTGTGGCATAGAAAATACAGAGGGAGCTGGAACCATTTCCAGCCTGGGAAATGCCAGTCATACTCAGGAGGGTCTTTGGGTCTCTCCTAAGCTTTTAGGAGAACAGAAGATCTGAAATGGGGTGACGATAGATGACGCCACCCAGACCTGTGGCTTTATTACCCTAGCTTGCCCATGGAGAAAATGTTTTATAAAATTTCCCCTTACTGCCAACATCAAAGACTTCCTCAATTTAGTGAGTTCTATACTGACCTAGGCCAGAGTCCTGTGGTTTTGGCTCTGAGTGAAAAAAGATTGACTAGTGTGTCACAGATCAGGGTTTTTTTTTTTCTGCCCTACAACTTGCAGTTTAAGGAGTATTAAGAAGAACCTATCCAATAGTTTTCATCTTCTCTTCAGTGGTACATACCAATTTAAGATTTACATAATATTCATTCGGAACTGAAGGCTGCACAGGGAGATAGTGATTGTGGCCCACTTTATCTCCATCTAAGTAGATGGAGAAGATATGATTGCTGTGGCCTCACCTATCAGCAGGGTGGTAATGTTTTATGGACAGTCAACCTCCTAGGGCTTTGTGCTTCCCACGAGATAAAGAAAAAACATTAAATTCCTAAAATATTTACACTACTGTTAAAAGAGCAGGATAATGACAACTGCACCAAGAGCCTTCATTTTCAGTTATCTGGAAATTTCATTTTCAAATAATTTCATTTATTATATTTATAGACTGCAAAAACAAAAATAGATCGATGCAGTTTATAGTGACACATACACAATCATATACACAGTCAAACAAAACAATATATAATGCAAAAATATAAAAATCAACTGTTATGGTACTGGAGCGGGAGCGGGGGCGGAGTGGAGTGCTTCTGGGGTTCAGGGGTGGGGGATTTGGAGCTACTGGTCCACCATAGTGTCGGGGTTTGGGGAGGGGGGGAACAGTTATCAAGTGGTCTGTCTTGGTCAGCTGAGGTGGTGTCAAAGTTCACCTCAGATGATCTTTTTGCTTTCCACTGCATCTTTACGACTGCCCAAAGCTGGCATAAAGATCCAGCAGTAAAGAAAAAAAAACTGCACTAAGTTTTTCGCGCAGTTTTTCACATCAGGAGCAATTAAAAATTCCTTCTTTTGCATTCTTTCGCACAGTTTTTTGCTTACAATTTTCCCATGCTAGCTTACTTTCTGCATCAGGGAGCAAGACTAGCATGGGAAATCTCCAGCAAAATTCTACACTAGAGAATAGCGCAGTTTGCTGCATCGAGCCCTCTGTGTACTGCATGCTTAAAGTATTTTCTTTGCACTGAATCTTAGCTGCCAAGTACTGGACCATACCTTAAGATTTCTTTGAATCTTTCTTTTATTTTGATTTTGCCTCAGGAAAAAATTGCAAAAGGGATTTGGAGACATCTTTTTTCTTTGAAAGTTTCTTAGAAGATTCTGTCATAATCAGCAGAATGCTACTAGAACCAGATAATGAAAATCACTTCAATTTAAAAGCAATACTCTGGAGAAACACTACATTTTACGCTTTGCATTTTTGCCCAGGAACTGACAATCCTAATATAAGTTACTTGTGGTTTGATATTTAAATCAATAATTCCTACACTAGTCCTCAGGCATACCCCAACCTGTCTAGTTTTCAAGACAGTTACTCTATCAAACAATTATCAATCACAAAACCAAAGGGACTGATGTAGCAGTAATTTGAAGAATGTTCATTTAAAAATAAGTAAACAAGTGACAATTATATTTGATAGTATAAGTCAGTAAATTCTAAACACCCAAAAATTACACTTATGTAAATACTATCATATCCAAAATTTCACAAAAAATTATTTATGAGAGCAATTGATTAAATGGACAAAATACGTGTTATGCACTTATCTCCCAGGAGACTTTCTTCACAAAAGAAATAAGCTGCTTCCTCTTGCTGACATTTATGCTACTAGTAGCATGATGATATGGCTTGCCACAGTTGGCTCTCTGAGGATGCCTCCTGGTTTGATTGGTTCTCAAGGACTTCATCTTCTCTGATTGGCCCCTGCATCTCTTTATACCAAGATACTCTCTTCTAACTTGCCCTTGGGTAGGTCTCACATACCAGTTCCTGAATGCCTGACTTTGCCTGCTGGTCTGTGGAATCTGACCTCTGGGAATAGATCTGTTCTGCTTGCTGTAACCTTTGCCTGCTTCTGGACCGTTTTTCTGCCCGCTACTCTGGTTTTGTTCCTTTGCAAAGGACTGCTCTTCAGATTCTGTCCATGTTCTTGCATGCAGACTCTTCTCCTGTCTCCTCCGACTCTCTGGCTACCAGTGTCAACTCTACCTTGGCAGGGAACACCTCAGGCACGTGCTTTAAGTACGGCAGCCTTTGAGTACGGGAGGGCTCAATCCAAAGAGAAAGGGGACTGTTATAGGTAAACACACATGACCTAGGCCCAGGGTCTTTGGTCATCCCGATGAGCTTGACTCAGATGTCACAATAGGTTAGAAATTGGTGTGTTTGTGCCCCTTTATAAAGTCACACTCTTCAGGCGTAATTTTATAACACAGTGTCTATAAATTCCCCATATTGTGCCTGTTTTGTGCGATTGGCTGATTAACAGCAGCTATGGATTTCACTCTATCTATAACAGTCTGCCCAAAGACTGAACATGGTTTAGGACAACAGGGTCACCATGAGTTGACATCAATTTGATGGCAATTAACAACAAAAACAATAACAGAATGGCTTGGAGGGAGTGCATTTTGGGGTGGGGCAGTGTGCAGTTTGGTGGGACAATTGCAGTGTGGTAGTTGTTGGGAGTGGGGTAGTTTGCAGAGGGTAGAACAGTTATGTGGGTGTAGGTTTTGGGGATGAGGTAATTTGTGGAGGTAGAGCAGTTTGGGGGATACAGTTTTTGAGGATGAGGCAATTGGTATGCTGGTAAGGCAGTTGAAGGGTATTTTTTTGTTGTGGCAGCATTTGATGGGTTGGTATGACAATTGCAAAGGATTATTTTTGGGGGTGCATAGTGTACAGAATGCTGGGGCAGTTTGGGGAGTTGGGAGAGAAGAGAACAGGGAGATGGAGATTGAAAGGAATAATTCTCTAACTGCTATATTTTGCTATATGTATGCTTCTAGGCTACAGAAGCTGGGAATCCTTCTCCCACAGAAACACATTGGGCTATTTTATTTTGGGGGGGGGGGGCTTTTTCTTTAGAAACCTCATCTGATTTTGGTCCATTTTGGAAATCAATGTGTCTTTTTGCCAGTTTTATCTTCAAGCCAAGTTCCATCCCATTCTGTTAAATTTTCAGTTATTTTGCCCCTAGACAGCCATTCTCAACTCATTTTATATAATAGAGCAGTTTCACTCAGATGCTACAAATGCATGCAAGCGATCTTTAGATATACAAATGCCATGGGAGGATAAGGCCATAACTGAGAGGCTAAATAAATTCTTTGCTTCAGTCTTTACTAAAGAAGATGTGAGGCAGCTACCTTTGGCAGAAAGGGTATTTAACGGTGAGAGTCAGAAGACCTGAATGAAATCTCAGTGAACCTGGAAGATATAGCAGAACAAATTGATAAACTAAAGAGCAGCAATCACCTAGATCGGATGGTATACACCCAAGAGTGCTAAGAGCTCTTAAAAATGAAATCACTGTTAGTGATTTTTAACCTATCAATAAAATAGTCTATGCAACCAGAAGATTGGAGGGTAGCCAATGTAATGTCTGTTTTTAAAAAAGGCTCCAGAACAGTGAGCCTATTGCTGGTGCCAGGCAAAAAGATGGAAACCATTATTAAGAACAAAATTATAGGACAAACATGGTTTAACGGGCAAAGTCAACATATATTTAGCTTAACCAATCTAATCCACTTCTTTGAAGGCATGAATAAATGTGGATAAAGGTGAGCCAGTTGCTACAGAATATTTAGACTTTCAAAAAGTGTTTGATGACGTCCACATCAGAGACTCCTGAGGCATAGGAAGCAATGTCCCATTGACTGGAAACTGGTTGAAAGATAAAAAACAGAGAATAGGGACAAATGGTCAATTTTCTCAGTGGAGGAAGGTAAATATTAGAGTACCCAGAGAACTGTATTGGGACCGGTGCTTTTTAACACATTTATTTAATAATCTGGAATCGAAAACAACAAGTGAATTGATTAAATTTGCAGACAACCCCAAATTATCAGTTGTTAAAAAATGAAAATTGTTAGAATCTGAAGGAGGAACTTGTGCAACTGGGAGACAGGGAATCCAAATGGCAGATGAAATTTAATGTGGCTATGTGCAAAGTGATGCATGCAGGGAAGAATAACTCAACTATAGATAGACAAGTTCCACATTAGGAGTTGCCACCCAAGAAAAAGATCTAGGTGTGATCATTGACAATATATCGACTTCTTCTGTTGAATGGCCAGAGACAGCTAAAAAAGCAAACAATGTTAGGAATCATTGGGAAAGTAATAGAAAATAAAACAAAGGATATTATAATGCCTCTCTATTGCTCTATGGTGTGGCTGCACCTTGAGTACTATGTGCAATTCTAGTCCTCGCATCTCAAAAAAGAAACGGTGGCATTAGTAAAGGTACAGAGAAGGGTAAACAAATGTAGAGATCATGGAACAATTCTCCTATGAGGAAAGGCTAAAGAGGTTAGGGCTCTTCATTCTCGAGAAGACATACCTAAAGGAGATATGATAAAGGTCTATAAAATCTTGAGAGGAGTGGTATGGGTAGATGTGAAATGATTTTTTTACTCTTTCAAAAAATACAAGGACCAGGGAAACACACGATAAAGCTAAAAAGTAATATATTTAAAACAGGTGAAAATATATTTTCCTCTCAAAGTATAATTAGTCTTTGGAATTCATTGCCAATGGATGTGGTAAAAGCGGGTAATGTTGCTAGGTTTAAAAAAGGTTTTGACAAATTCCTGGACAACAGGTCCATAAACAGTCATTAATATAGTCCAAGAGAATACCGCTGCTTATCCCTGGAGATAAGTAGCATAGAACTGGCTACTTTTGGGATCTGTCAGATATTAGTGACCTGGATTAGCCACTGTTAGAAACAGGATACTGGGCTTGATGGACTTTTGGCCTGACCCAGTATGGTAGTTCTTATGTTCTTTTGTTAACAACTTTTCACATGCAAGGACTACCAAATACAAGTGTAATCATTTTTTGTAGAATTACCTATACAAGAGGAGCCAAATAAGGAGCTGAGTTCTAAACCTTAACAGGTCGATATCTTAACACCATGGTAAGCACTCATTTAAAGCACTAGACGTGGCATTTAAATACACCATGCATACCTAATACTGCTCTCTGGATAAATGGCAATGCTGAATATAAGTAGACATTGCTCACTGCAGTCACTATTCATATAATGGTGATATTCAGCAACTATCTGTATAGCTAGGTGGTTTAAACTAGTATAGCAGCTCTTCTCTCCTAATGTAAAACACTTAGCTACATAGGTAATGGCTGAATATAACTGCTAGTTGTGAATGTAGACAGAACAGGGTGTTTGCGGTTTGGAGAACCTGAACAATTGGAGGTGAAAGTTCTCCCTAATATTGCTAGTAGTGTTATACCTTGGAGTGAAGAGGTGAAATCCTAGCATGTTATTTTGGAGAGGAAAGGTATAGGTATGAGGCAGGTTAGAAATGTTTTAAAAGCTGTTATTCGAAAGTTTATTTATTTATGTATGTTATTTATTTATCCCACCATATTCCCTAAGGCATTCAAGGTGGCTCACAGTTAAAAACCCCAAAGCAAATTTAACACTAACTCTAAAAGCCCGTTATCTCTTCCCATCATACTACTTAAGTTACGTACATCTTATTAAGCCTTATTTAGATCAGAGGGCATTAGGGATGGTGGTTCATGCATTTGTACATGGTATGCAGGACTACTGTAACGTTTATGTTTATGTTTATTTGTATTTGATTGACCTCTCTTCATAGTAGCAGCAGAGTGGTTTACCAAGTTAAACTCAATTAAAAAGAAAGGCAGAAAAGAATGCCATTTGTAAAACACTCATACCCAAGGGGGAAGGGAAGGGAGAAGAATGGGGAAAGAGTAAGGAGGGAAAATATGGTAAAACTGAATAAATAGTTATGTAGGCAGTAGATCATGTGCTATGTTAAACAGGTGGGTTTTCAGAAGAGTTTTGAACTTGGGATATGAGGGTTCAAGACAGAGGGAGGGAGGAAGTGCATTCCAGGAAGCAGGGGCAAGAAAGTAAAAGGCTGAAGAGTGAGTAGATTCAAGCCATGCCTGGGTAATGGAGGGAAAGTGTAGGCGGTTTGCATGACTATTATGGAGAACATGGAAAAATACAATCATTGAATGCGGAGGTATCCCTGATAGACAGGTATCTAAAAGGATTAAGATCATCAAGGATATTGAGAAAGATCCATGCATGCTGCATTAGCAGAAGAAGACCTGAAAGTTATATGTTCCAATGATAAATTGAAAGTAGCAGCAGAAGCGCAAAAAATGCACCAATATGAAGAAAATAGAAAAGAAAGATATCAAAATTAATTATTTAGAGATAACCCAAAAGAATTCTACAGGGAATTGGGAAAGAGCATTAATGTGGTAAAAGTACCACCAACTAAAACTGAAACAGAAACCTTCTGGATAAACCTATATGAGGACCCTGTAGAGCACAATCTTGCATAGCCTTTAAGGGATGTTTTTAATAGATCCTTGGAGAGAGGAGAAGTTCCACAGGACTGGAGAAGGGCTGATGTGGTACCTCTCCACAAAAGTGGTAATAGGGAAGAAGTGTCAAACTATAGGCCAGTAAGCCTTACCTTGGTGGCGGGAAAAGTAATGGAGGTGCTCCTGAAAGAGCTAATAGTGGACTTCCTCCAAACCAACAGGTTGCATGATCCGAGGCAACATGGTTTTATCAAAGGACGACCTTGTCAAACAAATCTGATTGAATTTTTTGATTGGGTGACCAAAGAACTAGATCAAGGGCATGTGATGGATGTGATCTACCTAGATTTCAGCAAAGCCTTTGATACTGTTCCATATTGGAGGCTTATCAATAAACTCAATAGCCTGGGGATGGGTCCACATATGGTAAACTGGATCAGAAATTGGTTGACAAAAAACAACAGAAGGTGATGATAAACAGAACTCACTCAGATGAAAGGAAGGTGATTAGCAGTATGCTCCAGGGTTTGGTCCTGGATCCGGTACTGTTCAATATATTCGTGAGTGATATTGCCGAAGGGCTGAATGGAAAAGTCTGTCTTTTTGCAGATGACACCAAAATTTGCAACAGAGTGGACTCCCCAGAGGGAGTGGAAAACATGAGGAAAGATCTACAAAAACTGGAAGAATGGTCTAATCCTTGGCAGTTAAGATTTAATGTGAAAGTGCAGTGTCATGCACAAGGGAAGCAGAAATCCAAGGGAATTGTATGTGATAGGGGGCGTGAGATTGGTGTGCACGGACCAGGAGAAAGACCTCAGAGTGATTGTTTCTGACGATCTCAAGTTGGTGAAAACAGGTGTGACAAGGCAGTGGCAAAATCCAGAAGGATACTGGGTTGCATTTAGAGAGGAATTACCAGCAGAAAGGAAGAGGTAATAATGCCACCGCACAAGTTGTTGGTGAGGCCTCACTTGGAATATTGTGTTCAGTTTTGGAGACCGTATCTCGCAAAGGATATAAAAAGGCTGGAAGTGGTTCAGAGGAAGGCGACCAAAATAATTTGGAGCCTGCGTCAGAAGACGTATGAGAAGAAACTTGAAGCCCTAAATATGTACTCTCTAGAGGAGAGGAGGGACAGGGGAGATATGATTCAGACCTTTAAATACTAAGAGTATTAATGGACAGACAAACCTCTTCCAAAGACAAAGAAGATGTAAAACTAGAGGGCATAATATGAAGCTGCAAGAACGTAAACTGAAAGGCAATGTCAGGAAATGCTTTTTCACTTAAAGGGTGGTGGATGCTTTGAATGCCCTCCCGATGGAAGTGGTGGGGGCAAACACAGTGACAGAATCCAAAATGGCGTGGGACAGACACAGTGGATCCCTTTATAGCAACAGGATAAAATCAAAATAAGCATAACTATCTCTTATATCTGAACAAATAGGGGTGACCTACATGGAGCAGTGTGTATACCCCTAAACAAAGGCATGGGGTAGGGTGACCTGCATGGAGTGGCAGGTGCACCTACTCTTGCCGCCTTGCCGGGCAGACTAGATGGACCATACTGGTCTTTATCTACCGTCATATACTGTTACTATGTTATTATGTTACTATGTTAGAAGCAGAATGGTTACCCTCCATACAGGAGCATTTAGATAAAGCAAACAACAAACCTATGGAATGGCCTACAGTAACAATGAAAGAGATGGAAAGCAGGTTAAAACGAGCCCCAATCTGGAAGTGCTCTGTCCCAGATGGAGTACCCAACGTTTTGCTCAGATCACTCTACCAAGACCTGGCAAACTGCAAAAAATCAATTGTTCAAGCAGCTAGACTTAACAGCAATAATGACTTACTACAGGAAGAATATTTCTCCTTCCAAAGGGGGACCCGAGTTATATAGTCAGTCATTACAGACCAATAACTTGTCTACCTACAGCTTATAAGCTGCTCACTGCAACAGATTCAGACAGCATATATGGTCATATCAAGTCTAATAACATCATGGCAATAGAGCAAAAGGGCAATAAGAGGGAAGCATATGGAACTAAGGAACAGTTAATGTTGAATAAGCCCATCATGGCCAGCGCTAAGAAAAGCAGAAATCTCAGTACAGCATGGAATGATTATAAGAAGGCTTTTAAGAGTGTCCCACACTCTTGGATTATAAATTGCCTTGCAATGTATAAAATAAATCCTGGTTTGATAGAATACATTAAGTTCACCATAACAATGTGGTAGACCACACTCTTTTTGAGATATGAAGATGGTCAGTACATCATTCCTAATAATAAGATCCAGTGAGGAATATTTCAGGGAGATTCCCTGTCATCCCTTCTGTTTTGTATGGTGCTTAATCCAATGAGTACTCTCATCAATTCTTTGGGATACAGATTGAGCCTGAATCCTAAAGAAGGTAACAACCCAGAAACACCATCTCACCTATAATTTGTAGATTTGAAGCTCTATAGTTCCAGCAACCAACAATTAGCAGAGCAATTCCATGTGGTGAAAAGCTTTTCTGATGACATCAGGATGACTTTTGGCCTTGACAAAAGCGCTAAGGCAACTTTTTTAGAGGAAAATTGAGCAAAATGGAAAACATCTCCCTGGCTGAGGGCTGTGACATCAAGGATCTTGAACAGGAAGGCATACATAAGTATCTTGTAGTAGAGGAAGGAACAACACTCAAGCAAAAATTACTGAGAGAAAAGATCAGTAAAGAATACTACAAGAAATTAAAATTATTTTTGGAAAGTGCTTTAATATCACAGACTAAGATATAAGTCATCAATCAGCTGGGAATTCCTGTACTGTCATACAGCTTTGGGATTGTGAACTGAAAGATCTTGAAAAATTGGATGTGCGAACAAGAAAACTCCTCTGTGCACATGAAGTAATTTATAAGAATCAGTGTATGCCAAGACTGTACATCCCTAGAGCTGAAGGAGGCCTAGGTCTCAGAGATTGATTACACATACAGAGCTACTATCATAGGCCTCCAGGTCTACCTAACTGCATCACTGGATCCAAATCACAAAAATGGCTGAAATATGAAAGTAAACGTCCAGAATATGTCTCCATCATTAAACTTGGACAAGCATTCCGATGATTAGAAGTTATGAGTGAGAATCCAAGCTTACACAGGGAAGGAAGTAACAGAATTTGCAAAACAAGAGAAAAAAACTCTTCAAAGAATTAGATCAGGGAAAATAATTGGTGAATGCACAAATATAGGGAGAATTACAGAATGTTACTCCAGGAATCCTTTGTTTATCAAGAATAGACACATGAATGGTTAAGGAGAGGCGAATTGGAACCGAAGGATGAGAGGTTGATAGTTGCAGCCCAGGACAGTGGATGATGGAGCGAGCATTGAAAAAACTAGCAACACAGACATATGTTGATTCTGTAAGAAAGATCTGGAAATGGTGACTCACCTCAGAGCCAGCTGTGAAGTTCTGATGGTAGAAAATTTATATTCAGAAAGACAATAAAGTAGCGCGCCTCATCCATTTGAAACTCTGTAAGCATTATAATATCACTGTGCCCAAGAAACACTGGGATCATGACCCTAAGAGAATTACAGAGAATGAAGAGGTTATGATCACCTGGGATATTTCTATTCCGAACAATAAAAAGCTGGATGCGAGGAAGCTGGATATAGCAGTTAAGGAGAAAAACACCATAAAGGCATTGATAATAGAGATATTTGTTCGAAGGAACTACTCTCTGCATCGTGTGGAGAGGCAGAAGATCCTGAAATACCAAGAAATACAGTCAGAGACCAAGAAATTGTGGCAGAAAGATACAGAAATATTTCCCAACATGTTGAGTGCCACAGGCTTTATAAAGAATTTTCAAGCACATGTTGACAAACTATCCATACATGTTACATCTTATGAACTCCAGCAGGAGGCTCTCTGGCACGAGGCAAGTACTATGCTGAGCATTAGCAGTAAATTTAAGAGAATGAGATCATACTGCACATACCCTGGCTTAGAAGTGAGATTCATGACTGTCATGGTATGCGCAGAACTAACCCATTTGGAGAAACTGCCCTGAGATTACAAGTGTGAGCAGGAGTGTAGTTAGAAAAGGTGGCAAAAGGAAGGGACAGACTGCGCAAATCTGGCAGAGAGCAAGAAAAGAGCAATGGATTATCAAGGAGAGATGAGTGTGGAATGACAGTGAGGAGTCTAATGTGACAGCTAATTTATGGACATTATCCACAAGGGGGATTGCTAAACCAAGACTGGGGAAGAACCGCCAAGTGTGAATCAGACTGCAAGAGGCTTCCTAGGGTTAAAATGTAAAAAACTGTTGAATACCCAGGTGGAAATAGAAGAGAGACATGCATTGAGAGGAAAGAGGTCAGGGGATGCTTGGTTGGTGTAGTGCAGTAAAAGAATATCATCTGTATAATAGTGAGCAGAAATGCTATGTTATTGAACCAGTAAATTAACAGAATCAGAAAAAAATAATATTAAACAGGAGAGGGGCCAGAATGGAGCCTTGGGGAACACCACAGAGCAGAGGCCAAGGGGAAGAATAAGAAACACCACTAGAGACAGAGAAAGATCTCTGTGAAAGAAAAGACCGAAACCAACTAAGAACTGTAACCTGAAGTCTAAAATCATGGAGTCATGAGAGCAGGGTGACATGATCAACAAGATCGAAGGCTAAAGAGAGATCAAAAGAAACCACCACGAAGATATCAGCATGATTGTGGGCTCCATGCAATTCACTGAGTAAAGAAAGAAGAATAGTGTCAGTGCTATGCCCAGGATGAAGGCAGATTGATGTGGGTGAAGAGCCTGAGTGGAGTCCAGAAATGTATTTATTTATTTGACGAGTTTTGTATTCTGCCTTTTCCTTCAATCAAAGCGGTACAGAACATGACAAGGATATACAGAGGAAGGACAACATACACCACTTCATCATTAGATTAAGCAGTAAGCACTGAAAATATACAACAAAGGGAAACAGTACACACATCGGATAACATTTAACATTTAACCTAAAACAGGCAAGTTAAACCATTCATAAATCAGCCGTTTCTCCAATCACGCTCGGTCCAACGCCTAAGGGCCACACCAAAGGGCCCTCTTGTGTGGCCCTCAGGCACGGGCCCGCAAGGTGCGGGCGCGCCTCCGGAGCGGTGGTTTTGAAGCCATTAGGCAAGGAAGCTGATTGGCAGTTGGCTGAGGTGAGGGGTAGCTCCCGCCCACAGTCCCCGATCATGGCTGCTGCCTCTGCTGATCTCTCCGTTCCACTGAACCTCTCCGGAGCGGCGGTTTTGAAGCCGTTAGGCAGGGAAGCTGATTGGCAGTTGGCTGAGGTGAGGGGAAATGAAGAAAACTTATATGTTGGCATACCAAAGAAATATCTGCATAAGCTGCAAGTATTGCAAAATATGGCCGTTTGCCCATTATTGGGGATTAGTTAGTAGAAGCATGCATTGCCTTTGTTGAGGCAGTTGCACTGGCTCCCAGTTTGGGAGCAATATATTTTTAAGTTAATGGTTACTGCTTTTATATTTTTACAGGATTCATTCCCATGGTATTTGAAGGGAATATCGCAGTGGTATACTCCTGCTCGGTCATTAGGGTCATTGGAGTGGAGGAGTAGCCTAGTGGTTGGGGCAAGGTACTTCAGGCCGGAAGGTCGGGGGTTCAAATCCCACTAGAGGACAGCAACCTTGAGCCGGAAGGACTGGGGTTTCTAGTCCCACAGGTGCTCCTTGTAGTCTTGGGCAAGCCACTTAACCCTCCATAGCCCATGTTCCCTGTAAAATAGTTATCTCCAAGTTATAATACCCTGTTCAATGTAATTTCAGTTTGTTCAATGTAAACTGCACTGATGCAGAATAGCACAGTATATAAGAGAATATAAATAAATAAATAAAATAAATAAATTGCAGAGGCAATTGTTAGTTGTTCCAGGGTTGGATGAGATACTATATGCAGGGTTGGGTGGCATGCCCATGCTTTAGAATTGTAGCCCCAAAGGTATGGAATGGGTTTGCTGCAGGAAATGCGGACCATATCCAGGCTGTTTGGTTTTTGGAAAGTGCTGAAGATGTTTTTCTTTCCTGAGCGGGTAGGATATGAGTGAGAGTGTGAGGGATGACGAAGATGGTGGGATAGATGGAGTAGTAGGGTGAAAAGGGAAGGGTAGAGAACCTATGAGGGCTATGTTTTATGTTTGTACACCATTTTGAATGAGATTTATAAAAGCGGCAAAAACCTTTATAATTAAATAAATTTCTAGGCAAAACACCATCATTCTGCCCCAGTACTATGAGGGTAATTTTATACAGAAAACCTTTTTTGCGCATAAAACACTGTTTTACAACAAAAAGGGTCTCTCATAAAATTAGGTCATGCCTAAAAGTCCACGTGGTGCAAGCCAGCATGTACTTATAGAATAGGCATGCTCATGGGAGGAGCTTGGGCAGAGTTGTGATTTCTGAACGTATTTTATAAAATACGCAAGTACATACATAAACTGCACACTAACATTTACACCAGCTCTCAAGAAGACATAATGTTTGTGCATTCAATATAGATGCAATTTCTGCCAGATTTGTTCTAATATTTTATAAAGACACATAGGCATCTGTGT
This sequence comes from Ichthyophis bannanicus, assembly GCA_033557465.1. Lineage (NCBI taxonomy): Eukaryota > Metazoa > Chordata > Amphibia > Gymnophiona > Ichthyophiidae > Ichthyophis > Ichthyophis bannanicus. The sequence goes on from CM066033.1 coordinate 513,763,043, forward strand.
ATCTGTATCAAATAGGTTAAAACTAGGTGCCTTCCTATCAGGTTAGCCTAGACACCTTGTTATGAAATTACCTGCTTTATGAATAGTGTAGGAATGTGCTTTCATTTCAAATGAAAGTGGTGATCTCAGCAAAACAGGAAATTTCCCATCAATAGTGTACCCTATTATGCAATAGCTTGCACTATTGAGAAATAGCGCTCACTCTTTCCCATGAGTGTACCCTACTGAGCAATAGTGTGCACTATTACACAATAGGGTATACTATTGATGGAAAATGATAAAAGATGAAAAAAAAAGGAAAAATAAAATCAATAAATGTTATTGGCCTGCATACTCCTAGTTAGAGGCAATTATTAGTGACAGCATCTGTATGGTGCCGCTCAAAATTCATGGATAAGGGACATATACATTGAGCACTATTCATCTCAAACACCTTCTTCCAGCAACACAAGCGACGACTGTACACATGGACTTCACCCAATGGATTGTATAAAAATCAAATTGACTACATCTGTGGAAGTCAACGATGGAAAAGCTCTGTAACATCAACAAAGACAAAACCTGGAGCTGACTGTGGTACAGATCATCAACTACTAGTATGCAAACTCAAGCTAAAGTTGAAAAAGAGCAAACCACTCATGAATGCACCAAAATATGACCTTGAGAATATACCACTGGAATTTAAAGACTGCCTGCAAAATCGATTTGCTGCTTTAGATACAAATGACAGAGCTCCGGAAGAGTTATGGAATGACATCAAGAAGGTTGTGCTGGAAGAAAGCGAGAAGTCTCTACAAAAGGTTAAAAAGAAAAAACGGCCAAATTGGATGACGGAAGAAACTCTGAAAATTGCCCAGAAACGCAGAGAAGCTAAAGCCAAAGGAGAAAGAAAGACAATCGCAGAACTCAACAGAGATTTCCAACGTGCAGTAAGACAGGACAAGGAAAAGTACTACAATGACACTTGCAAGGAAATAGAAGCAGAAACTATTAGAGGAAGAACAAGATTGGCTTTCCTAAAGCTGCGAGAGTTAAAGAAAAAGATCCAGCCTCGAATTGGAATGTTACAAGATGCTCAAGGTTCTATGTTGAATGATGCTGAGAAGATCAAGAAAAGGTGGAAGGAATATACAGAGTTTTTATATGATAAAGATCAAGTGGACCAACAGCCGTTTCAACCTATACCTTATGATCAGGAACCATTGGTGATGAAAGAAGAAGTTGAAGCAGCATTGAAAGCCTTATCAAAGAACAAAGCACCAGGCATTGATAGCATTCCCATAGAAGTATTGCAGCAATCTGATGCAGCTGTTACCGTACTTACAAGGCTCTGCCAAGAAATATGGAAGACAACATCATGGCCAACTGACTGGAAAAGATCTGTGTTTATACCAATACTAAAGAAAGGTGATCCAACTGACTGTGGAAATTATCGCACAATCGCTCTGATCCCACATGCCAGCAAGATTCTACTGAAGATTATTCAAAAGAGACTACAGCCATACCTAGAACAAGAACTACCTGAAGTGCAAGCAGGGTTCAGGAAAGGGCGAGGAACGAGAGACGTCATTGCGGATGTGAGATGGATCCTTGAAAAGACTAAAGAATACCAAAAGGATATCTATTTGTGCTTTATCGACTATAGCAAGGCTTTTGACTGTGTAAACCATGAGAAACTCTGGGCCACATTAAGAAGCATGGGTATACCAGAACACCTGATCGTTCTCTTGCGTAATCTGTACATTGATCAAGAAGCAACAGTTCGAACGGAACAAGGAGAAACAGAATGGTTTAAAATAAGCAAAGGTGTAAGACAAGGCTGCATACTTTCCCCCTACCTGTTTAATTTATATGCAGAACAAATCATCAGAGAAGCAGGACTGTATGAAGACAACAGAGGTGTGAAGATTGGTGGAAGACTCATCAACAACCTTCGCTATGCTGATGATACCACATTACTGGCTGAAAGCGAAGATGATCTGAAACATTTGCTTCTCACAATCAAAGAACATAGTCTCAAAATGGGCCTGCACCTTAATGTAAAGAAGACAAAGATCATGACAACTGGCATAATCAACAGGTTCATCGTTGAAGGAGAAGAAATTGAAATTGTGAACAACTTTAACCTACTTGGATCAACTATCAATAAAGAAGCAACAAGCAGTCAAGAAATCAGACGACGCATTGCTCTTGGCAGAATGGCTATGAAAGACCTAGATAAGATTCTCAAGAGCAGAGATGTCTCTCCATACAAAGATTCGACTTGTTCAAGCCATGGTATTTTCAATAACATCATATGGATGTGAAAGCTGGACAGTGAAAAAGACAGACAGGAAGAAAATTGATGCCTTTGAATTATGGTGCTGGCGGCGAATACTGTGTATACCATGGACTGCCCGAAGAACAAACCAGTCGGTACTAGAGGAGATCAAACCTAAGCTTTCTTTAGAAGCTCAGATGACAAGACTTCGACTTTCATACTTCGGACACATCATGCGAAGAGAGAGATCATTAGAGAAAGACATCATGCTTGGCAAGATAGAAGGTCAACGCAAAAGAGGAAGGCCAGCAATGAGATGGATCGCTACAATAACAGCAGCTACGGGTACCAGTCTGTCATCAATGAGCCGCCTGACTGAAGACCGAACACAATTTAGGATAGCTATCCAGAGGGTCGCCATGAGTCGACTCCGACTCGACGGCACTTAACAACAACAACATTGAGCAGCTGCCACATATAGGCTAATTTTATAACAAGGAAGCTACGCTAAGTTACTTGGCAGGCACTTATTTGACTTCTGTATTATAAAGGCAAGTAGGCGGCATATCAAGTGCCTAAACTACGGGTAAAGCGTACTTGTCTTTACAAAATACCAGCACAAATCCAGGCTATATTTCAGGCATAGACATTACAATTGCTGAAGAGCAGGTCTATATGGCTGAACCAACATTACTGAAGTACACATTAAAATTAAAGAATTTGGGTTCAGGGGAGTGGCTTTCTCAAGATGGCAGTTGTGAGTGCTGACGATGCCTAAACGAAAGGGCAAGTTTAAGGTTACTCCCGCGGCGCCCTTGCCCAATTCAGAGCGACCTATGGATCGGTTCGTGCAGCTTTCGAAGGCCCAGGTACAGGGGATTCGAGCAGGCTTGGAGGCGCCGGCAATGGAAGAATCGGCGTCCTCCGCTCTTGATATCTCGCTCTCCCCCAATGGACGTGTTCCTCCAGCCCCCCAGCAGCACGGTGGCTCAGTTAGTGATTGACGCGGCTGAATCGCCCGAAGCGGTGGGAGCAGCTGCGTTGGAGCGGGTTTCACTACACGAGTCTGTCGGCGTGCTTTCTGAAGGGTTTCGGACTGCTGAGGCGGCGAATTTACCATCTACTGGCGGGGTCCTTGCTCAGGTTGGTGTTTCTTCGAGGGATGATTTCCTGATCTCCAGGCCTTTATTACCTCCTCGCCCTGAATCTGTGACTTTGGACAGTATTTGGGACGCTATCATCCATTTATCAACTGTTGTGGGTCAACAGCTGTCCTTATTCTCTAGTAAGGTAACCTCTATTGAGGAAACTATTACTACGGTTAAATCTGATATTCAAGGAATTAATTTGAAGCAGTCTGTGGTGGAACGGAAGGTTGAAGAGATATCTGATCTTACGGTATCTTTGATTAAAGACAATACTGCATTAAGAAATAAAATGGAGTCGTTGGAGAATGCGATCAGATCTACAAATTTACGTCTGTTGAACTTCCCCATTATTGTTGGGGTAGCTCCTTTAGAGCTATTTAAGAAGTATTTGCAGGAGATTCTTTTGGTGCCTGTTAATTTGATGCCACCTGTGTCAAAGATATATTATCTCCCTTCAGGAAAAAAGGCTGGGAAAGTGGTAGTTGGTTTACAGGAGTTGGATTCTCTAAACGTCTCCGATTTGCTCCAGTCCCCTGAGGAGGAAGATATAGCCGTTTCAACTCTACTGGTTACTTTAGCTTTGACATCTGACAGAGAATGGCTGTTGAAGATTTTCTAAAAAAAGAACGGCCCTGTTTTATGGGAAGAAAATTTTTCTGTTCCCGGATGTGTCCAAGGAGACGCAGAAGCGAAGAAGAACATTTCTTTTGTTGAGGCCTGGGGTGATTAGTTTGGGTGCTACTTTTATGTTAAGGTTCCCCTGTAAATGTTTAATTGTTTATAAGTCGCAGAGATATATTTTATTTTTTCCTGAGGAGTTATCCATTTTTATTTCTGCACAATTGCCTAATGTTTCCCTCCCTGAGTAAGTTATGTACACCCATTGTGAAGTTAGGGGCCTATGAACACTCCGTCTTTCTTGTTTTTCCTTAGTTAGTTTCCTGGGGTTTCCCCTAAGTCTTAAGTTGCTGTTAGCTTTACTCCCCTCTCCTTAGTGGGCTAATGTATAATACTTGCATAGCATTTATCCTTTATTGTTTATTGATGTATATTTCCTTGCAAGTTTTATTGTGTTTCTATGTTCAAGTTTTCCTTGACCTATTGTATACTTATAAATATAAAATAAAAATAAAAAAAATAAAAGAATTTCATGATCTCCACACATACAGTAATCTATCACTCTCTCTGCACATCACTAGACTGCCTCTCATCTCCTACCATTTTACACATGTTTAATGCCACATACAACTAAAATAACTTTTATAAAATTATCCCCTAAACATATAAGTCCCATTGAATATCCAGCTCTAAATGATTTAAATATTCAGTTTTGTCTTTATGCAGATGATATTGTATTTTTCAGTCTGCTTGATATTAGGGTGGTTTCATTTCTCTTTTGTGTATGAGCTTTTTGATGAATTTTAATAACATGATAGTCCATTGGAATATTGGATATACACCAAGCATCTGCAACTTGGTGGTGAATTTATTCATGCAGTTTCTGAATGCAGATAGTTCATTATGATAGTTCATTAAGGTCTATCTATAGACCCTACTATGTGTGCTGTGTAATACCCCTTTTCTTGCTATCTATGCCCCATATATTCTGTCTTGATTTTGTGACAAATCCCAAAATTAGAATCGAACCGCTTCTGATCGCTGGAAGTAGCGGTATATAAGTGTCTACTAAATAAAATAAATAAATAAATAAATAAATAGTTAGGATTTATTCTTGATGCACATTTATCAATATGTCCTGTGGTGTGCAAGAGGCCAACAAGAAGCCTGCAAGCCTTTGGAGAGGTTTCTCTGTCCCAGAAAAGCACACTGATAGGCAGGTGAAGCACTTAGATAGGTTTCCTGATGGGATTAAAGCCACTCTCGTTTCAGGAGTGGGGGCAGGGCAGTCAGCATTGGGCCTGTACTTGTGAAGGCAGGCTGATTTGCTAGATAAATATGTGCCAACTGGTGGAAAGAAGGCAGCCCCAGGAAGAGGAGCTGAGCTACAAGCTACTGGAACCCTGCCAGCTGCTTAAAGGCAGGAAGCTCCGGCACTTAGCCTGGAGATGTGGTAAAGCCGCAGGTAAGGGTACGTTTTTAATTCCACCAGGTTTGGATGTGATGGTAGAAGTCTCACTGCATCAGGACAGTGCATGAAATTCTACTGGGTTAAAGCCTCACAAGGAGGTGGGGGGGGGAGGGAGGGGGATGCTGGCTGTGAGCTAGAGATGATAGTTATTATTCAGGGTAGTGGGTTGGAAACATGTTGGAACAGAAGTGACAGAGTAGAAACCCACTGTGTTTAGGCATAATAGTAGTTGGGAGTTTTACAGATTCAGGACAGTAGATGGAATTCTACTGGATTAGTGAGACACTGGTTTAAGGTCCTACTGGAAGAGTGGGGGGGGGGTGTAAATATGGCATTTAGCCAGGGCAGTAGGTTAATATAGCAACAGAGTAAATGACGGCAGATAAAGACCAGTATGGTCAATCTAGTCTGCCCACTAAGATAGCAAGAGTAGGTGCACCTGCCCCTCCGTGCAGGTCACCCCTCCCCATATCTTTTTTTAGGGGTGAACCCACCGCTCCGTGTTGGACACCCCTGTTTGTTCAGAAATTAGATAGTTAAATTTATTTTGATTTTATCCTGTTGCTGTAAAGGGATCCACTGTGTCTGTCCCATGCCATTTTGAATTCTGTCACTGTATTAGCCCCCACCACTTCCATCAGGAGGGCATTCCAAGCATCCACCACCCTTTCAGTGAAAAAGTATTTCCTGACATTGCCTTTCAATTTACCCCCTTGCAGCTTTATGTTATGCCCTCTAGTTTTACAACTTCCCCATCTTTGGAAGAGGTTTGTTTGTTCATTATTTCTCTTTTAATATTTAAAGGTCTGAATCATATCTCCCCTGTCCCTCCTCTCCTCCAGAGTGTACTGTGATGCAGCGGACCCTCCTTTGGAGAGAAAAACAGTGCTGGATTCTGAAAGAAAAAGAAGTTGCCTGCAATATCCAGAGGATCCACCTAGAGGGAGTGGGAGAGTCAGGACAGAGACCACAGAACCACGCCTCTGTGGGCAGGACTTATGTTCCAAAAGCTCACATTTAAGGGGAGGCAAGCAAGAGTCAGGAGGAAGCTCATACGCTGGGAGCTTACCTGCAAAAAGCTCAGCTGCTAGAATCTCATCTGCCTGGAGATCCACTACTGGGGAAGCAGTGGAAGGATTACCTTCCTCAGCTGGGAGAGAACAAGCGGGAGCCTGTTCCAGAGAGAGATTGAGGACATGCTATGAAGGTACCAGAGCAAGATTGGGATCTAGTCCAAAAGCAAACCTGAGTAAAAAGACAGGCTGGGAGAGGAGAACCAGTCCTGTAAGCCAAAGGCTAGGCCGAGAAAGCCAAAGCCAAACCAGACCGGGCCCTGAAACCCACAGGAGGGCAGGCCTCAAAGGCCTGAGGAGGAAAGACTGGGAGAGCCGAAGGAGAATACCTGAGAGCACTGATACGGAAGGCAGCAGCCAAGGTAGGCCTCCTGTCTCGCCCCAGAGAACCAAAAGAAAATCCAGAGGTAAAGCTTTTAATCTTTGCTACTGTTTTCCTAAAGCCAAGTTAAGAGAAGAACCTTGGGAGGGAGAGTCTCCTTACCTAAAGCACAAACCAAAGCCAATACGCACAAGGTCTCAAGTATTCAAAAGGGATTCATCATTTATTGTGCTATTCAACAATGTTATAGGAATTTTACTTCATGTATATAGCATATTTCAGGTTATAGGAATTTTACTTCATGTATATAGCATATTTCATGTAAATAGTTCTTGTATATAGTTCAACCCCTGTTATACAAGTTTATATTCCTGTTCTATGTAAAACCAAACAGAATGTGTGTATTTGGTCACTTTGTTATACTGTAAACCGCGCTGATGCCGAATAGTGCGGTATATAAGCAACTGTAATAAATAAATAAATAAATAAATAAAGTTAAAAGACAGTTTGAGCAAGGACATAACTTTTAGAGGAAAGCATTATAAAGAAAATGTTTTTAAACCTCTAGAGGAAGAGATGCCATCATGGTATTCCACCACACAGAACCGTAGGCCCAAACAAACTGCTAAGTCCTGGGAAGCAGTGAGCCAAACCCACATAAAGGACACCTATCTTGACTCTTCAGAACAGTCAGAAGAGGCCATGCAGGTGGAATCCGTACATGAAGATCTTGATAGCCCTATGGAATGTGCATATTGTGCCGTGAGTGATATAGAGTCACTCCAGAGCCCTTTGGAGTGAATGAAGCAATATTGTTTTGGTAGCTTTTATGCTGTGAAGTTAACAGTTTCTGGTTGTTTTTCTTGTGCTTACAAAAAGCTGCTGTAAGGACTTGTTTTGCTACGTCTACCAATGTGTTTATCCTATGTTCTGAACCCTTAGTGCAAAAAGGGAAAATAAAGCCTTTTTCTTTTTTCCCTCCACTTTTGTGCAAGACTGTATTCTCTTTGGGAGTTGGCAACGAGGCCGGCACAAGGCACTGGCCCTTGACCCTCGCACCTGGCCAATCCCAATCACAAACATCTTAGTGGCCCCGGGCCCAGCCCTTCGGTGGAAAAACTACGCCGCCAGCAGGGGGGGCTGGCGCCGCGGCAGGGTGACAGTACATATTTATGTATTCAAGTCTTTTCTCATAAGGCTTCTGACGCAGGCTCCAAATCATTTTGGCCGCCTACCTCTGAACAATTTCCAGTCTTTTTATATCCTTTGCAAGATATGGTCTCCAAAACTGAACATGGTATTCCAAGTGAGGCCTCACCAGTGACTTATACATTGGCATTAGTACCTCTTCCTTTCTGCTGGTAATTCCTCTTTGTATGCAACCCAACATCCTCCTGGCTTTTGCCACTGCCTTGTCACACTGTTTTTCCACCTTGAGATCCTCAGAAATAATCACACCAAGGTCCTTCTCCTGGTCCATGCACACCAATCTCTCACCCCCTATCACGTACATTTCCTCTGAATTTCTGCTACCCAAGTGCATGATACTGCACTTCTTCGCATTAAATCTTAACTGCCAAGCATTAGACCATTCTTCCAGCTTTTGTAGATCTTTCCTCATGTTATCCACTCCCTCAGGGGAGTCCACTCTGTTGCAAATTTTCATGTCATCTTCAAAAGGACAGACTTTTCCATGCAGTCCTTCAGCAATATCACTCACAAATACATTGAACAGTGCCAGACCCAGGACTGAACCCTGGGACACTCCGCTAATCACCCTCCTTTCATCCAAGTGAGCTCCATTTACCATCACCTTCTGTCATCTGTCAGTCAATCAATTTCTGATCCAGTTCACCACCTTGGGACCCATCCCCAAACTACTGAGTTTATTGATAAGCCTCCTATGAGGAACAGCATCAAAGGCTTTGCTGAAATCCAGGTAGATGACATCCATCGCATGCCCCTGATCTAGTTCTCTGGTCACCCAAAGAACTCAATCAGATTTGTTTGGCAAGATTGTCCTTTGGTAAAACCATGTTGCCTCAGATCATGCCTCCTGTTGGTTTTGAGAAAGTTCACTATTCGCTCTTTCAGAAGTGCCTCCATTACTTTTCTCGCCACCGCAGTAAGGCTCACAGGTCTGTAGTTTGTCACATCTTCCCTGTCACCACTTTTGTGAAGAGGTACCACATCCACCCTTCTCTCCAGTCTTGAGGAACTTCTCCTGTTTCCAAGGATCTGTTGAAAACATTCTTTAATGGCCCTGCAGGAACCTGTCTGAGCTCTTTCAGTATCCTGGGATGCATCCCATCCGGTCCCATGGCCTTGTCCACTTTTAAAGACCTGTTGAGTTAAAAGTCTCACCAGGAATGTTTGAGGGAATCTGGCTGTTAGCAAGGGCTGGCAGTTATGAGTCAAGATAGTGAATTAGAAACCTGTTGTGGTAAAAGTTACAGTGGAGTAGAAACTTGATGAGTTTAGACATAATAGTGGGTTCATGCTTCACTGGGGTCAAGGGGTAGTGCATCATAAAATTCACTAGCTTTAGTTGGTGAATTGCTCTGCTACTCTTAGGGGGTGAGAATATAGTTCTCTCCCAAAGTCTTGCTAGGTACCTTGACGTGGTAACCCCCTTATACAAAATCTATACTAAATTCCAGCATGACAACACTACAATTGAAGTATAGTAGGAATGAAAAAGAAAAATACATACTGGCTGCACATCACCCAGTATAGAAAAATGCCCACCAGTAGCTTATGTACTAAGGCTAACAATGGTCATTGCAATAGTGCAAGCACTGCAGATATAGAAAACATCCCTGCCACAGATAAAAGCCATGGTGAGCATGTTCGTGGACCCATTGTGGAAGGAGATAAACCACAGAAATTATTGAAAAAGTTAAGAGGATTAACTATGGTTAAGTGGACTTCTGCAGATAAGGAGGAGATAAGGTACTGCTATTTTTATGCTACAAACCCTATATATAAATCAAGAGGGTATACAAAAGAATCCGCAAAAAACTGGAAGAAAGAGGAAAATTGCCTCAAGAAAAACTGCAAAAAGCAACAAATGCATCTTTAAGATCTTTAATTTCACAGATCAAAGCAAAGAAGTACAGTATGTGAATGATAACATTTTCAAGCAACTAAGGGAGGAGAAGGAGACCTGGGTGACAGCCCAGAAGAAAGGAATACACAGAAACAGAAAAAGCAGTTGATGGGGAAATGGAGCTTGGAGATTTGAAACTCCAGGAGAGTGAGATAACTACAGGACAGGTCAACCAATTAATTCAAAAGGAGGAAGAAAAGGAGGAGAAAGACCCAGAGGTGGAGGAATTCAAGATCGAACTCCTAGTCCACATGGAGAAAGATGACTATGCTGGGTTTCAGGCAAGGGAAAGATACCCAAGCTGAATTTTACATCTAGGGTTAGGAGTATGAATATAAAGATGAACAACGCCATATCCAGTATAAAGGAACCATATATTGATATCACTGAAATAAATCTAATACAATATTCTGCAGCTAAAATTATTACTGCAAGAATACTACCAGCTAAAGTACAAGGCCAGAAGAAAAAGAAAACGGTAACAGTTCTTCCTTGGAAAAAGCATATTGAGGGCAAAATACAGTCATTGCATGCAGAGGTATCCCTGATAGACGGGTATCTCAAAAGGTTAAGATCATCAAAGATATTAAGGAAGATCCAAGGCATCATAAAGCATGCTGCATTAACAGAAGAAGACCTGAAATGTATATGTTCCAACAATAAATTGAAAGTAACAGTAGAAGTGCAAAAACTGTGAAGATATGAAGAAAAACAAAAAGAAAGATATCAAAATTAACTATTTACAGAGAACCCAAAACAATTATACAGGGAATTGGAAAAGAGCATTAGTATGGTAAAAAAACACCACTAACCAAACCTGACAAAGAAACCAACTTGAAAAATCTATACGAAGACGCTGTAGAGCACAATCGAGAAACAGAATGGTTACCTTGAATACAGGAGCATTTAGAAAAAAAAAACATCAAACCTATGGAATGGCCTGTAGTAACAACAAAAGAGCTGGAAAGCAGGTTAAAACAAGCCCTAATCAGGAAGAGCCCTGACCCAGATGAAGTAAGCAACTTTTGTCTCAAAGAGTTAACATCACGCCAGAAAGACCTGGTGAATTGCAAAAATCAATTGTTCAAACAGCCAGACTTAGCACTACAATGGCTTACTGCAGGAAGAACATTTCTCCTTCCAAAGGGGGACCCAAGTAAGATTCCCAAAATTTATAGACCAATATATAATTTTCCTACAATCTAGAAACTGTTCACTGCAATTGCAGACAGAATATATGATCATATTGAGTCCAATAACATCATGGCAACAGAGCAAAAGGGCAACAAGAGCATATGGAACCAAAGTCCAGTTAATGTTCAATAAATCCATCATGCCCAGTGCTAAGAAAAGTAGAAATCTCAGTATAGGATTGATTATAAGAAAGCTTTTTACAGAATCCCACACTCTTGTATAATAAATTGCCTTGAAATGTATAAAATAAATCCTGGTTTGATAGAGTACGTTGAGTTCACCATGACAATCTGGCAAAACACACTCTTTTTGAAAAATGAAGATGGTCAGTACATCATTTCTAACATAAAGATCCAGTGAAAAATATTTCAGGGGGATTCCCTGTCACCCCTTCTAGTTTGCGTACTCTCATCAAAACTTTGTGATATGGATTTAGCCTGAATCCTAAGGAAGGTAACAACTTAGAAACAACATTCCATTTATTATTTGTAGATGATCTGAAGATCTACAGTTCCAGCGACCAACAGTAGATCAACTACATGTGGTGAAAAGCTTTTCTGATGACATCAGGATGACCTTTGACCTTGACAAATAAGAACATAAGATATGCCATACTGAGTCAGACCAAGGTCCATCAAGTCCAGTATCCTGTTTCCAATAGTGGCCAATCTAGGTCACAAGTACCTAGCAGTTTCCCCAAAAGATACAGGTTCCACAATGCTTGTATTGGGGCAAGCAGTGGATATCCCGGGTTCCCATTAATAATGGTTTATGGACCTTTCCTCCAGGAACTTGTCCAAACCTTTTTTAACCCATGAGAGGAATAATTTTCATCCGCTAGGTGACGCTAGTGATGAATTGCAGCACAGAGTACCAGTGGGGTCATTTTTTACTCCAGTTGCTTACGTCCGATTTGGATCGTGATACAATTTGCAGTTTTGTGAATTTTTTTGATCTGACAAAGGTATTTATCATTAATTATGTAACATTTATTTTTTGTACTCTTATTTTATGAAAATTACACATTTTCTGTAACACTGGTCAACAAATATTTACAAAAGTCATGTTACTGAAATCAAAATAGTCATTTCTTACGTAATGGTGAAAGTCCCCAGGAGGAGATGGAGGTGGAGGAAAATCCTGTTGAAATAAATGACACTGCACTTGTGCACAAGATTTCCAAGCCAGATAGAAAAAAAACACAGCTCTCTGCTGAGCTCTGCAGAGAGCCCCAGCTCAGAGGGAGAGACAGGCTTCCTCACTGATTGGTCACACCTGGGGAAGGAAAAGGGAGTGCCGGGAAGCAAATGCTTTTTAAATCCACAAACAGAGCAGAGAGTTAGCACAAGAAGAGGCAAGGAAACAGGCAAGGGAAGGAGCAAAGGAAGTGGAGAGGAAGGAAAAGAGCAAGCAAGACAGGAACCTTATGAAGAAGGTGAAGAAGAGAGAGAGCCTTGGAGAGGACGTTACAGCAAAGCAGAACCTTGGAGCAAGAGAGCTAGCAAGGGAAGCCATTGGAGAGACGGCAATTGGACATACAGCAACAAGGGCTATAGCAGCTGTAGAGGAAAGAAGGAAGAAAAGCCTCTTCAGAGCAGGTACCTAACTGGCACTGGAAATAGACATAAGGAAGCTGAATTCCAGAACCTGGAGGATAGCAGGGAAAAAGGGTTCAGCAGTTGTCTAAGAAACCCTGCCAAAGGTAAAGCTACCATTTCTAATGCTGAATCATTGTTAGAGAAGCCATTTGCCTTTGCTACTGTCCAGAAGGCTCACCCAACACCTTTAACTGATAATAGGTGGGGGGAGAGTCTTACCTATGGGGAAAGTTATAATACTGACAAAAGCAAGACAGCCGAGCCTTCAGAGTTAGAAGCTATAAGCAAGCTGTTGTCAGAAGGAAAGGTTTTCTCTCCTAATGCTAATGTGCCTGTACACGCTGAATTGCTCCTGAACCAGTTCAAGGAATTTCTGGAGGAAAGAAAGTCAGGGAGAACTGTTAAACCTGATAGAGACGCCAGTAATTCTAATACTGTTGAAAGAATGCAAATAGACTCTTGTTTGCCAGCTTTAGAAAGTGAATCTTCTCCCACGGATTGCTCTTTATGTTTAAAGGAAGAAGGCATTGTTGAACAGCACTGAAACTGTATGAAATAATATAGAAAGTACTTGCCATACTGCTGAAGAATTGGAAAGGCTTGTTTTATGTTTAATAAGCTTAATTGTCTTCTGAGGATAAGAAGCCGTGCTGTGAAAAAGAAAATCAGCTGTTGCAGTTTAATTGTTTTCTGTTGAATAACCACACGGGGCAGTGTCCAGTGGAAAGTTTGTGGGACTGAGAAACAGCTGAGCAGTGCTGAGATATTTCTGTTACGTTTTCTTCTGTTCCTGAAATACCTATATGTTGGAGATGCATCCTTTATGCTTGTTTGTGTTTGAGCTTTGATGTGCTGGAAATTCCCCACAATAAATATTCTTGCAGCCTTGAAACACTCATGTCATAACTACAATTTTGTCCTCAAGGAAATAAGCAAAACTACAAGTCCCAGAATCCCTGGCGACAATAGGAATAGTTTACTCAAAAGAGGACATTCAAAGGCCACTTCCAGCTGGTAAGCTCTCGGGCCCCAGCGGAAGCATCGCACTTATCAATTGTTATATGCTGAAAACAAATATGACAGTGAAATTGCAAAGTTGGCTCTAGTGTTTTTGTAATCTACAAGAATTAATGTTTACATCATGAATGCATGTCATAGTAAATATAATAGGCCTTCGGTTAATACCTGTAAAAAACCAAGTCATAGACTACTTTTTAGATTTTTTCGCCTGTCTCTTGTACTGCTGTTCGGGAGTTTCTCTGGGGAGTGTCCAGCAGTAGTCAGCCAGCATTGTAGTGGACCATTTTCCCTGGTATCTTTGCTCCATCATTGCGATATCCTGGTGAAAACGTTTGCCCTGTTCATCACTAACCATACCACAGTTGTCAGGAAAGAAATTGAAATGGGAATCAAGGAAATGGATCTTTACAGACATATTGCAGCCAAGTTTCTGATACTGCATCAGCATGTCTTCTACTAGTTCCTTGTAGTTTTCTGCCCTAACATTCCCGAGAAAGTTTGCTGACACTAGGCGAAAAGCATTCCATGCTCGTTTCGCATCAACCTGCAGCAAGTTGTTGAACCGGTCATCTTTGAAGAGCTCTCGAATCTGAGGATCCACAAAAACTCCCTCTTTAATCTTTGCTTCGCTGAGTCGAGGGAACTTTTCATGCAGGTATTGGAAAGCTGGCGAAGTGCGGTCCATGGCTTTCATGAAGTTTTTCATCAAACCTAGTTTGATGTGAAGGGGTGGTAGCAGGATTTTGTGAGCCTCAGCCAGAGCTGGGTGCTGGATATTCTTCTCTCCAACTGATACATTTTGTCTCCGATTCCATTCCTTCCGCAAGTAGTGCAATCTCTTGATCGGCTATCCCACTCACATAAGAAACACATGTATTTTATATATCCCTGCTGCAGTCCCATTAAAAGGTCAACTACCTTCAAGTCACCACAGAGGTGCCAGCTGTATGTTTATGTTTATGTTTATTTATTTGATATACCGGCCTACTTTATCAATCAGAGCTGTTTACAATTCACAAACAATTAGAAACAGGCACAGGGCCAGAAAGGAGAAAAGGAAGTTACAATTGTTGATAGCATAGAACAAGAGAAAGGATACAGGACTATACGTAGGAGACAGGATCAGACAAGAGGGGAGGGAAGGTCATAGGCCAAGGAAAAGAGGTGGGTTTTTAGGTCTCGCTTGAAGGTGGCGTAATGGGGTTCTAACCGGAGGGAGGTGGGGAGTGAATTCCAGAGTGTGGGGCTGATGAAAAAGAAAGCAGAGGAGCAGGTGGATTGAAGGTGAGTGAGTGAGGGAGTGGGGAAGGGAGATTAAGGCGGTTAAGGTGGAAGGAGCGGGGAGTGGGTCTGGGGGTGTGGAATGTAATAAGGTCTGCCAGGTATTGTGGAGTACTAGTGTGAAGAGCCCTGTGAACTAGAGAAAGTAACTAAGTGCGAAGTCAGTAGATGCTTTAAGTTATTGTATGTCTCTTTCATGTGGACGGCATGCACTACTGGAATAGATGGAAGACAGTTTCCATTGTTCAAAAGCACAGCCTTCAGACTCAGTTTCGAAAAGTCTATCATAATCTCCAGTCTTGTGGGTCATGAGTGATTTTTAAGGCATTCATGAGGCTTTCAATATCGGAACAGAATACCAGATTACTTTCCTTTCCGACTGCTTATAGTACACTGCTGATGTCAGATGGCTTCAGCACCGTCTGGCAGTAGTATTGCATTGCATCAGAAGATGATGCAATCAACTCTGGATGATGTGTGCATGCTGGTATTATGGAATATGATGCAATATTACATCATTCAAGGCTTATTTGGGATGTTGTTGATGTCCTACTGGATAAATTTACACGGTGAAACGTCAAAAATGAACTACATGCAATATCTTCAAAACGAGAGCCAATAATTTTTTTTTTATGTTATATTCGTGTTCAGCTCACCACGATACTACAGATTAGGGCCTTTTAAAGTCAGTAACGATTTCAATGTTGACCAGTGTAATTGATATCATACGTTCTCTCATTATTTCCGATGAAATCTAAAGGCTTTCAGTTCGTTCATCACGATTATTGTACACCTATAGTAAAACTGCTTTGGGTTTTATTCAACTTTATCTTTGTTTATTTATTTTAGGTTATTGTTTATGATGTCAAAACGAAAGTATTCAGCTGCCCAAGTAAGAGAAATATTGCAACGAGATGCTGACAGTGACGGCTCTGAGTCGTCTGATGATGCAGCATATTCAGCAAGTGAAGAGGCGTATCAGCCAAGTTCGGGCGATAAATCTGATGATGACAGTCATGATTCAGATGGCAACAGCAGTTGGTCGCCAAGTGAATGTGAGACTGATGTTGAGCCGGTAACATCGCCTGCAGCAAAGAGTCAAGTTACAGGTCGAGGCTGTGCTGGACGGGGAAGACAGCAGGAATCCTCGGTGTCAGTATCATTTGTGAGGAATCTTAGTTGTGGTCATAGAGGAGCTAAGAGGTCATCAACTATAAGCACAAATGTTGTCATGAAGCCTATGTATCTAAGGATGCCACTTCATGGAAAAGGAAACCTATAAAGCAAGCTGCTGGAAGATATGCCAGAGCTAATGTCATGCTCATACAATAAGGTCCTCCAAGGTATGCTGTACGAAATGTTGATGGCCCTCTCGCAGCATTCCACTTGTTCATGAGGAAGAACTTATTGAATGAAATCATGATGTGGACGAGCAAATGAGGAAGACACATTTATGATGACACCTGGAAAGATTTGACAGACGGAGAATTTCAATGTTTTCTTGGACTTCTGATCCTCTCAGGCATGTACAAGTCACAAAATGAATCCATAGTTTAGTTGTGAAACCTTGAAGATGGTCGTTCTGTTTTTGGCAAAAATATGGCCCGTAACCATTTTCAGCAAATTTCTTGTGCTCTCAGATTTGATGATGCAAGCAACAGATGTGAACAACGAGGCGTGGATAAGCTTGCTCCAATCACACACGTTTTTGATACCTGGGAAGCAACTCTAAGTGACGCCTTTGTTCCTGGTGAAAATGTTACCGTGGATGAGCAACTGCTTACATTTCGTGGCCGTGTTCCGTTCAGACAATATATTCCCAGCAAACCTGGGAAATATGGCATAAAGCTATGGATGTTGTGTGACAGTGCAACGTCATATGTTCTGTGTCTTCAAGTATATACAGGAAGGGAACTCGGACAAAACAGAACAGAATCAGGGTGAAAGGGTTGTGCTGCAACTCACTGAAGGATTGACGCGATCTGGCAGAAATGTTACTGTTGACGATTTCTTCTGCAGTTTATCCCTGTCACGGAAATTGCTAGAAAAACAAATTACACTTTTGGGGACAATTCGAAAGAACAGAAAAGAATTACCCCCAGAATTTGTAACAGCAAAGGACCGAGAGGTATTCACTTCACTGTTTGCCTTTCGCGATGAAGCCACTCTGGTTTCCTATTGCCTGAAGAAAGGAAAAGTGGTTGTTCTTCTGAGCAGTTTGCATGATCAAGAAGAAGTAGATAACACACGTACAGACAAAAAAAACACACATGATCTTGTACTATAATTCTAGTAAAGGTGGAGTAGATATGGCAGATCAAATGTTGCGCACGTATACCACAAAACGAATGACAAGATGCTGGCCAGTGACAATCTTCTACAAAATGTTGGACATCAGTGCTTTGAACGCCTTCATTGTTTGGGTGTCACTAAATCCAGAATGGCAGTCCAAGTCAAAGCACAGATGTCGTCTATTCCTCTTGGAATTAGGAAAGCAGCTGCTTCAGAGTAATTGCAGCGAAACTTCTTCCAACATTGAAGAAGCCACTGATGCTGTTTGCAATGTTGGGATCCCAAAGAAAAGGGCAAGGTGTCACTGCTGTTCCAGAGAAAAAGACAAGAAAAGCAACATAGTTTGCACCTCCTGCAAGCGCAATGTTTGCAAAGAACATTCAGAAATTATCTGTGTCTCATGCAAATGACTGTAGTACTTTACTGTGTTCATCAAGTGCATGCAAAAACTGTTTTCATAGCAACTCTTCTTCACGTAATTTTATGATAAAGCATTACATTTCAAAACATTTCACCTTCATATAATAAATTATTAATTCAGAATAATATTTTGTCTGCTTAGTTTAAAATTTTCATGGTTAACAATTAAAATTTGTCATGGGGTCATTTATGACCCCAACGGTATCCAGTGTGTGCAAAACATCTCGGTAATTCCAGGGTTAAACCCGGCTACAGTAACAGCTTTTACTACATCCTCCAGTAACGAATTCCAGAGTTTGATTACTATAGCCTCATTGCATGTCCTCTAGTCTTTCTATATTTGATGGCGTAAACAATCGATCTACCTTTATCTGTTCCACTCCATTCATTAATTTATAGACCTCTATCATCTCCCCTCAGCCATCTCTTTTCCAGGTTGAAGAGCCGTAACCTTTTAGCTGCTCTTCATAGGGGTATCCTTCCATTACCATTTTGGTGGCTCTTCTATGTACCTTTTCTAATAACGCTAAATCCTTTTTAAGATACGGCTACCAGAATTGCAACACAATATTCAAGGTGCGGTCGCACCATGAAATGATATAGAGGCATTATAATATCCTTGTTTTATTCTCCAATCCTATCCTTATGATTCCTAACATTCTATTGCTTTCTTGGCTGCCACTGCACACTGGGCGGAGTGACCTACACAGAGCAGTGGGTATACCTCTAAACAAAGGCATAGGGAGGGGTGACCTGTGCGGAGTGTCAGGTGCACCTACTCTTGCCGCCTTGCTGGGCAGACTAGATGGACCATACTGGTCTTTATCTGCCGTCATATACTATGTTATTATGACTCTTAAATCTTTTTCCTGGGTGGTGGTTCCTAACCTTGCATTGTGTAACCATAGTTTGGGTTGTTCTTTCATAGTAACATAGTAACATATTAACATAATAAATGATGGCAGATAAAGACCAGTATGGTCCATCTAGTCTGCCCAGTAAGATGGCAGGAGTAGGTGCAACTGCCACTCTGTGCAGGTCACCCCTCCCCATGTCTTTGTTTAGGGGTGCACCTGCCACTCTGTGCAGGCCACCCCTCCCCATGTCTTTGTTTAGGGGTGAACCCACCGTTCCGTGTAGGACACCCCTATTTTTTGAGAAATTAGATGGTTCAGTTTATTTTGATTTTATCCTGTTGCTGTAAAGGGACCCACTGTGTCTGTCCTATGCCACTTTGAACTCCGTCACTGTATTTGCCCCACCAGAGTCCATTGGGAGGGCATTCCAAGCATCCACCATCCTTTCAGCGAAAAAGTATATCCTGTGTCACTCGGTTGCCGGTGACACAAAGATTATACGCCACTAGGTAGCGCTGTTAAAGAACAAAGAGTCCAAGTGTAGGGTAATAAAGGCTTTTATTCCCCGTTTAAAGCAAGGTTCAACTAAGAGATATTTTAGATAACAGAAACAGTCCTTTGTTTTTAAAAGGTACCAATATTCACTGGCTAGATAACTGTTACTTCACAGTTTAAAGCAGGTTTTCTTCAAAGTAATATTCAGTATAATAAACATCAAATTATATTTCATTTATTCTTCTGTGGAGAATACACACTTTGGAGCATAGGCAGTGCAACCATCACATTCCATTTCCTCAGGCAAAGGTGAGGGAATAGTGCTGGGGAGAATCCACTTCCATCAAATCCTCTCCCCTATACTGATTTAAAGGGCTTCCACTGTCCCTGTCTATTTCAGCATGGTAATCTACTACTTGGAGTTTGGCTTCACATAACCAGGGACTCTTAAGGCTGGCGGTAGTTTAGTGAACCAGTCTTGACTCTTGTTTCTCCTAGGAGGAATACTTCTTTAGCATAACTTTTAGCAGTACAATCATTACAGTTAATCTTCAATGCCTCATACCTTGGCTCACTGAGTAAAAACTTCCGTTGCTTATAAAACTGCTTTTCCCTCTGAATAGGTGAAACTGGGCAATGATTCCTCTAGAGATAAGCTTCTGTCAGAACCTCCCTCTCTGGTTCTTAGCTTTCTTCTCTCTAGGTTACAACAGGCAGAGTATAGGAAATAGGCGTGGCAGAGCCTCTCACCTTGGAGCAACTTCCACCAAACTCCCCTTGCACAACCAGGTCCAGTTGGGCTTTCTGGCTTCCCACCTTGTGAGGTCTGTTTCTCCTCCAGCTTCCAGCTTGGCTTTTTCCACAGCAATCAGGCTTATGTCCTTGATAGCCTCCAGGCTTCTCTGCCGTTTCTCCTTCTAGTCCAGCTCCAGTTCCTTCTTCCTCTTTCTCCTCCTTCCTCAGCTCCTGCTGTGTCCACTGCTTCCTCTGCTTATGCCACTGCTTATGCCACTGCTGTCCAGAAGCATTCTGCTCTGGATTATAAAGTGAACCGTTACTGCGACTTCCTGGTTCCCTTTCAGCTGCAGGTGATCAGTGAGATTGGTTCATTAAGACCAGTATGTCTGTTCCTGCTCCCTCTAGCTGTGCCTGGAGGTAACTGCACATCTAGTTCTTCTAAAACAGGATTTCTTTTCTTAAAACCAACTTTATTAGTGCCCGCATCATGACACCTGACATTGCCTTTCAATTTACCACCTTGCAGCTTCATGTTATGCCCTCTAGTTTTACAGCTTCCCCGTCTTTGGAAGAGGTTTGTTTGTTCATTATTTCTCTTTAAGTATGAATCATATCTCCCCTATCCCTCCTCTCCTACAAAGTGTACATATTTAGGTCTTCAAGTCTCTTCTCATAAGGCTTCTGATGCAGGTGCATAACTTTGCACTTGTCCACATTAAATTTCATCTGCCATTTGGATGCCTAGTCTTTCAATTTATCAAGGTTCTCTTGCAATTTTTCTCAATCCTCATGGGTTTTAATAACTTTGAATAATTTTGTGTCATCTGCAAATTTAATTACCTCACTCATTATTCCCATTTCCAGGTCATTACAAATGTGTTTAAAAGCAGTGGACCCAGCACAGATCCCTGGTGTACTCCACTATTCACCTTTCTCCAATGGAAGAATTGGTCATTTAGCCCTACCCTCTGCTTTCTATCTTTTAACCTGTTCCTGATCCACAATAGTACACTGCCTCCTATCTCATGACTTTTTAATTTTGTCAAAAGTCTCTCATGAGGGACCTTGTCAAAGGCTTTCAGAAAATCCAGATATACTATATCAACCAACTCACCTTTGTCTGCCTGTTTATTCACACCTTAAAAAAAAACATAACAGATTAGTAAGACAAGACCTTCCTTAGAAGATTTTGATGAGATAGAACGAGTCACTTGGTTGGCATCTTTAGACGTCACAGCTCTTTATACATCAATTCCTCAGGATGAGGCACTTCAAGTTCTAGCAGAAGTTTGGGGTAATCGACCAAGTCCTCAACTGGTTCCAACAGATTTTTTGGTTCTACTGGCTGAGCTAGCGTTTAAGAAAAACTATTTTGTGTACAAGCAGGAATATTTCCAGCAGATTTCGGGCACAGCCATGGGAGCCACTTTTGCACCATCTTTGGCTAATCTTTATATGCACTCTTTTGAAAAGAGTTGGGTGTATCCTTCGCAGTTTGCACCGTATATCTTAAAATGGTATCGTTATATTAATGATATTTTTCTACTTTGGGGAGGTTCGAAAGCTCTTTTGAATGAGTTTTTTGTTTATTTGAGTGGGTGTAATTTGAATATTCAGTTTGAGATCAATATCCAGGAGCTTACACTCCATTTTTTGGATGTTAAAGTTACAAAAGGCATGAACATTTTTTTGACTACTATTTATACCAAACCGACCGACAGGAATACTTTGTTGCATGTTTCGAGCTTCCATCCGATACATTTAAAGAGCAGTTTACCTTACTCACAGCTGTTACGATGCCACCGCATCTGCTCCACAAATCAGAAGTTTGAATTACAGGCCAGAGTTATGACTGACAAATTTCAAGAGCGGGGCTATCCGGCTCCGGTGTTAAAGAAGGCATATAAAAGGGCTAAATTCAATCACCGTGAGTGGCTTCTACGATCTGGATCAGCTGCTGTAGATGTTAATTTGTTTGAGCCCATTCACCTCTGTCACCTGTGTTATTCCATTTTCAAGTTTATCTAGCCGTATTGTAGCTGCTATACGTAAGAGATGGGGCTTATTGATAACACATCCGAAACTTGCTGGGAGTTCACTCCATGTGGCATATCAGAGGGGGAGAAATCTGAGTGACCGCCTGTGTTCGGCGGTCCCTCGCCGGCCTTTTCAAAAAGAAACCTTTCAACATGCACAATGTGGACATTGTTCTTTTTGTAACCTTATGTCCAGTACGGTTTGTACGGCCTTTTCATCCAAAACATGTAGATTATATCAGAACACTGATTGCAATACCACTTTTGTAGTGCATGCTCTCTGGTGCCCATGCTTGAAGTTATATGTAGGAAAAACTACACATCCTTTATGGACGCGCTTAGCGGAGCATAAGTATAGTATTTCTAAGGAAAAAATTGAAACCCTATTAGTACAACACTGTCTAAGATTTAGTCATAAATTTGAAGATTTTCAATGTACAGTTTTGGAAGTAGTACCTCCAAATATTCACAGAGGTGATAGGGGGCTCCTGCTATTACAGAAGGAGCAGAAATGGATCTATGCATTGGATACTTTGGACCCTCATGGGTTAAATAACAAAATTGACTGGACCCTTTTTATGTAGGATTGATTGAGATTGTGTGCAGCTCCTTCTTGCCTTTTCTTCTTTTATTAATTTTTTATGAATGTAGGTGTTAGTGTTGTGTTGTGTAATAAAGTTGTTGAAAGTGTGAGGTCAGAGTGGCAGCTGACGAGCTGATTGGTGGTAAGGTGGTTTAAATTCTGTGACATCAGACACTGTGGTAGTGTATTTGTTGGAGGCATCGTGTATGTCTGGATAAAGTCTTCAGCGTGTGGTGGATCAGTGGATCGAATGTAGTCGTGTTCCTTGATGAAGCCTGAAGGCGAAACAAAACCTTTTGTTGGACAATGACTATTGGATGATGACTATTGTGTTGGTGTAATAGTAGGCTGCTGTTAGCTGCTTGGATGTGTCTGACTACCTACAGATAAGTGCTGGATTGCTTTCTTTGAATGTTATGCGACGTTGCCTGTCCTTGAGAGTATAACTTTGTTTTTTACAGGGAATCGAAAATTGAGGTATTTGAAAAATTGCGTTTTGATGCTTAGAAGTTGCATCTGCATGTGTTCTTGGAGTGTGGAAATCAGTCCATCTGTGCTGATGAAGAAGATAACATCACATGCATGTTCAGCTGTGTAGAAGCGGTTCAGGCACTATTGAAAAGTAAAACGAAGTAAAGCAGACACTTCTCTTCCATAGCGGTTATCGTGTTGTACTGTGGTGTATTGTTTTTATGTGTTTATATGTGGTATGAATCTCATAAAGTATCCTTTTGGATTGAGAATAGTTGTAGTTAATTGAATCGTATTTGTTAATACAATATAAAGGGAGGTATAAAGCTATGGGACCCATGATGTGAGGGTCTGCCATTTCCCTATGGTGATGAATTTCGCCAAATGTAAGGGTGAGCAAAACCTGAGGTCCTTTTGAGCTATACTGAGTGATTGTGAGTAGGTTATGTGTGAATGTGATTGACGTTATAAATTGAAGTGATTTGGGCGATTATTAAGGGGTTTACTTGGCTTAAAACCATGTAAATGCCTTTCGGGCCCACTATGTCTGAAAAGCACTGGGATCATAACCCTAAAATAATTACAGAGAATGAAGAGGTTATGATCATTTGGGATACTCCCATTCTGATTGATAAAAAGCTGGATGCGAGAAAGCCAGATTTAGTGGTAAAGGAGAAAAACACCAAAATGGCATAGATTATAGAGGTGTCAGTTCCAAGCGACTACTCTGTGAATCGTGTTGAGAGGAAGAAAGTATTTAAGTACTAAGAAATACAGTCGGAGTCCTTGAAAATATGACAGAAAGATACTGCGTTATTTCCCATCATGTTGGGTGCCACAGATCCAATTAAGACAAATTTCCAAACACACCTTGATAAATACATGTAACATCTTAGGCACTCCAGAGGGAGGCTCTCTTTGGCAGTAACATTAGCAGTAAATTTATGAGACTGAGATCATACTCCACATACCCTGGCTTAGAAGTGAGGCTCATCACTGTCATGGTATGTGCAAAACTGGCCCATTTGGAGAAACTGCCTTGAAGAGTGTGGGGATAAATCTGGCATTGAGCCAGGGCAGTAGGTTAGAGACCTGTTGAGTTAAAAGCCTTGCCAGGAATATGTGAGGAAATATAGCTGTGAACAAGGGCTGGCAGTTATGAGCCAAGATAGTGAGTTGGAAACCTGTTGTGGTAGAGGTTACAGTGGAGTAGAAACTTGATGGGTTTAGACATTATAGTGGGTTCAAGTTTCACTGTGTGAAGGGTATAGTGGAGAGACCTGCTGGGTTAAAAGACTCGCTGAGAGAGTGTGAGGGAAGCTGGCTGTTAGCAAAGGCTGGCAGTTATGAACCAGGGCAGTAGGTTGGAAAACCTGTTATGTATGTTGGAAACCTACTAAGATAGGGGACAATGGTTGGAGTCCTACAGGAAGTCTACAGGCCGTGTGTGGAAGATGTAGGCAGTTAGCCAGGAGACAAAGAATGAATGTTTCAGCTGCACTGTAAATGCAATGTGTGCTTTCAAGTTGGTGTTGACTCCTGGTGACCCAGCAGCTGCTGGGTTTTCTTGGCAGTGTGACCAGATGTAGATGCCAGGCCTTTCTTCCAAGGCAATAGAGGGTTAAGTGACTTGCCCAAGGCTAAAAAGATTGCTAGTGAAAATATGTTTTCACTTAACGTGTAATCAAACTCTGGAATTCATTACCGGAGAATATAGTGAAGGCAGCTAGTGAAGCTCAGATTTAAAAAGGTTTGGACAAGATCCTAGAGGAAAAGTCCATAAAATATTATTAAAAAGGTCCCGCGAAATCCACAGCTTGCCCCAGGACAAGCATTGTGACCCCGTATGCGTTTTTGGGAATCTGCCAGGTATTTGTATCCTGGATTGACCACTGTTGGAAACAGGATACTGGGCTTGATGGTGATTCGATCATTAGGCATGTAGATAGCTGGGTGGCTGGTGGACGTGAGGATCGCCTGGTAACATGCCTGCCTGGTGCGAAGGTAGCGGACCTCACGCGCCACCTAGATAAGGTCTTAGATAGTGCTGGGGGGAGTCTGCTGTCTTGGTACATGTCGGTACCAATGACATAGGAAAATGTGGTAGGGAGGTTCTGGAGGCAAAATTTAGGCTTTTAGGTAGGAAGTTGAAATCCAGAACTTCCAGGGTAGCATTCTCCGAAATGCTTCCTGTTCCGCGCGCAGGACCCAAAAGGCAGGCAGAGCTCCAGAGTCTCAATGCGTGGATGAGACAATGGTGCAGAGATGAGGGTTTTGCATTTGTTAGGAACTGGGGAACATTCTGGGGAAAGGAGGGGCTCTTCCGAAGGGATGGGCTTCACCTTAACCGAGATGGAACCAGGCTGCTGGCATTAACCTTTAAAAAGGAGATAGAGCAGCTTTTAAACTAGATATTAGGGGAAAGCCGACAGTCGCCCAAGAGCAGATGGTTCGGAAGAATGTATCCTTGAAGGATACTACCAAAAGCAGAGAGGTTCCACAAAAGAGTAAAGTAGCCCAAATGCCCTCAAGTATGGAGCAGACAGAGCTTAAAGATCCCAATTTACCCATGTCTAACAATAGCCAAATTAACATGAACAAAATACATTCTCTAAAATGCTTGTATGCAAATGCTAAACAATAAGATGGGAGAGTTAGAATATATAGCACTAAATGAAATGTTAGATATGATTGGAATATCAGAGACATGGTGGAAGGAGGACAACCAGTGGGACACTGTGATACCTGGGTACAAACTATATCGTAATGATAGAGCTGATCAAATTGGTGGAGGGGTTGCGCTCTATGTTAGAGAGGGCATTGACTCAGAAAGGATTAAAGTTTTGCAGGAAACAAAATCTGCTGTAGAATCTGTATGGATTGAAATTCCATATAAAAGGGGGAAGGCAATGGCAGTGGGGGTGTACTATCGAGCGCCTGGCCAGAATGACCAAATGGATGATGAAATGCTCAAAGAAATCAAGGAAGCTAACAAACGTTACAGTGCAGTAATAATAATGGGTGATTTCAATTACCCTGGTATCGACTGGGTCAGTGTCACGTCAGGACATGCTAGGGAGATAAAGTTCCTGGATGAAATAAATGACTGCTTCTTGGAGCAGCTGGTTCATGAACCGACCAGAGGGGAAGCCATATTAGACCTAGTCCTTAGTGGAACACCAGATCTAGTGCAAGAGATAAGGGTGTTGGGGCCACTTGGAAATAGTGATCATAGCATGATCGCCTTTGATTTAATTAGTGGAGGAGGGATAGTAAGGAAATCCACAGTACTACCTTTTAACTTTCGAAAGGGAGACTATGATAAAATGAGGAAAACAGTTAAGAAAAAACTAAAAGGAGCAGTTGCAAAGGTTAAAGACGTACATCAAGCTTGGGTGTTGTTGAAAAATACTATCTTGGAAGCCCAGACCAGCTGTATTCCACGCTTTAAGAAAAGTGGAAGGAAGTCCAAAAAACTGCCAGCATAGTTTAAAGGTGAGGTCAGAGAGGCTGTTTTGCCAAAAAAGCAACTTTCAGGAAATGGAAAAAAGAGCCAAACGACGAAACCTGGAAACAGCACAAGCACTGGCAAGTCAAATGCAAGGCATTGATAAAGCAGGCAAAGAGAGAATTTGAGAAGAAGCTTGCTGCGGAAGCAAAAATGCGAAATAAAGACCTTTTCAAGTACATCCGTAGCAAAAAACCTGTGAGAGAGTGAGTTGGTCCATTAGATGATAAAGGGGTTAAAGGAGCACTAAGAGGCGACAAGGCGATAGCGGAGAGACTGAATGAATTCTTTGCTTCGGTCTTTACTGAGGAATGTTACCCATGACGGAAGTGGTATTTAAAGGTGTGGAAGAATTGAAGGAAATATCGATACATCGGGAAGATGTCTTACAACTATTAGATAAACTGAAGAGTAGCAAATCACCTGGGCCGGATGGTATATGTCCAAGGGTGTTGAAAGAACTGAAATATGAGATTGCAGACCTGCTATCAGTAATCTGTGAACTATCATTAAAATCATCTCTAATACCTGAAGATTGGAGGATCGCCAATGTAACACCAATTTTTAAAAAGGGTTCCAGGGGTGATCCAGGAAACTACAGACCGGTGAGTCTGACGTCAGTACCGGGAAAAATGGTAGAAACCATCATAAAGAATAAAATTACTCAGCATGTAGATAGTCACAACCTAATGGGAGACGGCCAACATGGCTTTAGACAAGGAAGATCTTGTCTTACTAATCTGTTATGTTTTTTTGAAGGAGTGAATAAACAGGTGGACAAAGGTGAGTCGGTTGATATTGTGTATCTGGACTTTCAGAAAGCCTTTGACAAGGTCCCTCATCAGAGACTTTTGGCAAAACTAAAGAGTCATGGGATAGGAGGCAGTGTACTATTGTGGATCAGGAACTGGTTAAAGATAGAAAGCAGAGGGTAGGGCTAAATGGCCAATTTTCCCAATGGAGAAAGGTGAATAGTGGTGTACCCCAGGGATCTGTGCTGGGTCCGCTGCTTTTTGACATATTCATAAATGACCTGGAAAGTGGAATAACGAGTGAGGTTATCAAATTTGCAGATGACACAAAACTATTTAAAGTTGTTAAAACCGAAGAGGATTGTGAAAAATTGCAAGAGGATCTTGATAAATTGGAAGACTGGGCATCAAAATGGCAGATGAAATTTAATGTGGACAAGTGCAAGGTTATGCACCTAGGGAAGAACAACCCAAACTATGGTTACACGATGCAAGGTTCCACATTAGTAACCACCACCCAGGAAAAAGATTTAGGCGTCATTGTGGATACCATGTTAAAACCCTCGGCCCAGTGTGCAGCGGCGGCCAAGAGAGCAAATAGAATGCTAGGTATGATAAGGAAAGGAATGGAAAATAAAACAAAAGATATTATAATGCCTCTATATCGTTCCATGGTGAGACCGCACCTTGAATACTGTGTGCAATTCTGGTCACCGTATCTTAAAAAGGATATAGCGATTTTAGAAAAGGTTCAGAGAAGAGCCACCAAAATGGTAAAGGGGATGGAAGGATACTCCTATGAAGAAAGGCTAAAAAGGTTAGGGCTCTTTAAACTGGAAAAGAGACGGCTGAGGGGAGATATGATAGAAGTCTATAAATTAATGAACGGAATGGAACGGGTAAATGTAGATCGATTGTTTACGTTATCAGAATATAGAAAGACTAGGGGACATGCAATGAAGCTACAGGGTAAACTATTTAAGACCAATAAAAGAAAATATTTTTTCACTCAACGTGTAATCAAACTCTGGAATTTGTTACCGGAGGATGTAGTAAAGGCTGTTAGTGTAGCTGGGTTTAAAAAAGGTTTGGACAAGTTCCTGGAGGAAAGGTCCATAAACCATTATTAAGAAGTGACCGAAGATATCAATGCTTGACCCAGTACAAGCATTGTGGAACTTGTGTCTCTTGGGGAAACTGCTAGGTACATATGACCTAGTTTGGCCACTGTTGGAAACAGAATACTGGGCTTGATGGACCTAGGTCTGACCCAGTATGGCATATCTTATGTTCTTATATGTGACTTCAAAATAAATAACTTGCATTCAAATGGAGTGGAGTGGAGGAGTAGCCTAGTGGTTGGGGCAAGGTACTTCAGGCCAGAAGGTCAGGGGCTCAAATCCCACTAGAGGACAGCAACTTTGGGCCAGAAGGACTGGGGTTTCTAGTCCCACAGGTGCTCCTTGTGGTCTTGGGCAAGCCACTTAATCCTCCATAGCCCATGTTCCCTGTAAAATAGTTATCTCCAAGTTATAATACCCTGTTCAATATAATTTCAGTTTGTTCAATGTAAACCACACTGATGCAGAATAGCACGGTATATAAGAGAATATAAATAAATGATATTAAACATAAAACTAAACTAGTTGGCACTGTTGTGTATCCTGTGTGCTGTGCATTTTTTACTGCTGTGCATCCTTCACAACTCTGCAAAGCTGCATCCTTGATTCATGCTGCATTGGCCAGTGTAGCTGTATTACAGGTGCTACTTCATCCAGCAGTCTGCGTGTCATGTTATTATCTGGGGACAGAAGCAGCGGCCCTGTAATTGCTAGAATCTCACAGCAGGATACATGTGAGCTGACGTGCACAAGCACATCCTGTCAGTTTCCGACAGACAGACTCCACTTTTCAGAGCCAAAGTGCATTATACAGAGAGATTCTTTTATAAGAATCTATATTAGCTTTCCTCAGAATTATAATTTCCTAGAACATCAAATCAATAATAGTTGTTGGTCTGTCTGTTATTTTTAATTTCAGGTATCTATGACATTTTCTTCAATGACTTGAAAAATTCCATTGTAAGAAACGCTGATAATAAAATCCCCAAATAGTTCTCTCACTTGTTCTGAGAGAACGTAATTGTAAACACTTTATCACTATCAAATTTCTATTTCCTCCAATATACTGCAAAAAAGCACAGTTACTTACCTGTAACAGGTGATCTCTGGGAACAGCAGGAATAAGTCTTCACATATGGGTACGTCGGTACCGACGGAGCCTGCGTGGGAACGCTCCCCAGCGTCCAATCAGAAAGCTTTTGGGAACATTCCTCAGCGCCTGCGTGCTGCCTTCCCGCCTTTCCAACTGTCTCTCCTCAGTTGAGTTTTATAGCTGAGACAAAGAGAGAGAAAGAGGAAAGGAAGATAGATAGATAGATACAACTCCTAGGGGAGGTGGGTGGGTTGTGAAGACTTATTCCTGCTGTTCCCAGAGATCACCTGTTACAAGTAAGTAACTGTGCTATCTCCAGGAACAAGCAGGAATGAGTCTTCACATATGGGGACTCCCAAGCTAAGATGCCTGGAGCCCTGCATGGTGGGGATTGGAACATGCTACACCTCATATGGCCAGGCATCCTGAGGATGGAGGGTAGGAGTTGAAAAGAAAGGAGCTGTAGGAAAAACAGCTAACCTAAAATAGGACTACAGGTAAGGAGTCCTTGTATGTATGATAATTATCATGAAAAATATTGAAAGGAACAATCACAATATGGACCTCACCTACTGGATTGCAGGAAGTAGAGAGGCTGATGGAGTCTACTGGGGATCCCGTAGAGGAATCTTCAAGGTGACCTCACTGAAGTGAAGGTGAAGGTCCAAATCTGGAAGTGACAGGTGACCCAGGCGTCAACTGGGGTAGTACAAAAACGGTAGGTTTTTAGGAAAGCTTTATGGAAAAAGCTGGGAACTCTTTTGGCTACAGAGTTACTCACTGTTAGGAGCAAAAGAGGAAGACTGACCGATTTGGACAACTAGCCCAGTCCTAGAGGGAAGAAGGGTTATGGGAAAAAAGCCCGTATTCCCAAGGACAGATGTCTGAAGTGTTGAACTTCAGATCTACTGAAGATCCACCCTGTCTTTCCTAACTGGTGAGAGGAAGGAAAGATATTGGAGCATGGAGCTTCAGGGATACCTAAACCTAGGGTTAAGGTAGGAGCTGTCAGTACCACAGCAGTGGTTATGTGCATAATACCCAAGACATACTGTGGGACAGTATGAACATATGCAAGCCCACTGTCTGGAAATTATAGGAAGGTAAAACCTTTATAAGCATAGACAGTTAGAGAGATAAGTATGTAAATACATATCTACCTATAAGGAAGCATCTCGACAGATACATATATATATATATATATATATATGTGTGTGTATATATATATATATATATATGGGTATATATATACGTCTATAGTGAGATCTGGAGGGGCATAACATATGCACACGCAGCTGACAGACATATGTATCTATAGAGAAGTATATAGAGATATATACATACATGAATATATATGTCTAAAGATAAATGTCTGCAAGTAAGCAGATAGAGATATGCCCATAAGAACATTCACATGGAAGATGTGAAGAGGAAAGATTCATCTAATAACAAGAAGGTGGAACCTACTTGAGAAGATATAGAGAATCTGTTCCCCCTGGTTAAGATGGAGCAGGAATACTATCCAGTGAAATAACCAGGATGGTTGCGTGGAAAAAACAGAGGATAATATCAGTCTGTAAACAGCAAGTCCTGAGTCCGGTAGAACTCTAACATGGTGAATGGACAGAAAACGCAGAGGATGAGATACCGGGTTGACCCACTTGAGGGACAAGGGGGGGGGGTATCATGCGTTGTTTAAGTAAATATGTGCTGTCCATGAAGGATTAGGATACGATGAGGACAAGCTGCCAGGAAAAAGAGCATATTTCCTGTAGAAACTGGGTAACTCTTTAGACTGTCACATAGAGAAGGCTTATGTCCTTTATTAAAAGGAAATAGAAGGGTGTAAAGAACCCCTACAGTCATGAGGAATGACTGAGGAAGCCTTTTTCAACCATATAGGATAGTAAGTAGAGAAAAAATCACCATGCTCTCTAGCAAGGGCCCATAGTGGAAAGCTTCTCAGTAGGATTGCAGAGAGCACTATGCAGGAGAACCTGGAAATAAAAGTGGCTGTTGGAGAAAACCAGCTGTCACTTCAGTTATGCTGCCAACTCCAGGGATTTGGAGATGACAGAAAAGAAGCGATAAGGATTATCCAAGATAGATGGGCACTTTCTTGGAGCACTACTAAGGCCAGAGAAAAAGTAGTGGAAGACAAGACTGGAACTCGTAGAAAAGTACCAGTAGTCTAATCACTGGAACTCCTGCATGGGCAGCTGCTGAATAGAACAGCAGAGATAATCCTTCTGTTTGTAACAGAGAGAACAGACAGAACAAGAGGAGAAAATCCTGATCATGTCTGATGAGCTGCCCAATGAAAGCAGGGAGGTTACTCCAGAGAAAACTCTACACTAAAAAGGACAGGAAGACTAGAAAGGCTAAGAAAGCCTTCCAGTGGTATGGTAGCACTCTTACAGGGGAGGCCCTGAAAAAGAGGGTAAAGAAAAATAGGAGCTGAAAGGAGACTTGCCATATGGTAAGTCTGCAGAAGGAAAAAATTCATGGTGGTACAGGAGAAAACTATCATGAGATAGTTGGCAAACCTCTGTTCATGGTAGAAAGAGGAGGAAAACCCTGTGACCCATAGACATGAATCTCCTGACAGCTCAGCCTACGTAAGAGCAAGTGGATGTCCTGGAAAACAGGAATCCATGTGTAGAGTTTTAAATGAAAAAACAGTGAAAAAAACTTCTGCTGAGAAGAAGTGAACTGTAGGTTATAAAAAGATTAATCAGAACCCTATTGAGGGTTAATTTTCCTGGCTTGAGTTTGGATTCTTCAGATCAGAGCGAGGTTTCCCTTGTTTGGGAACATCTGTATGATGGGCAGGAGAAGAATAAAACCTTCTTTTTTTAGGGAAAGAAGGTTTGGTAGGGCATTTCCTACCTACTGGGGAAGGAGAAGGCTTAGGATAGCCCTCAGAAACAGGGAAGTCAGTGGAGCAATGAGCAACCTGACGTAAAGACTCCCTATTGAAGAGGTTTTCTCCAGTACAAGGAGTATTACCCAGTCTTTGTTGTGCCCATCTGTTCAAGTCTGAAGCTTGGAGCCAGGCTCTACGTCATGCTCCTATGGCTATAGCAGAGGTTCTGCTAACAGACTCAAAAGAGTCTAGGGAAGCACGAGAAAGAAACCAAGAGATATTTTGGCTATGACTAAGAAGTAAGGAATAGTCTGCAGCCTTTAGCTCTGATAGAAAAGGAGTCAAAAGAGATAATTTCCTTGTGACCTCCTGAAGGGATAGACTCATATAAAAAATATAAGAGAGAATCCTTGTCGCCAGCATAGATGTTTGGAAGGTTTGACGTCCAAAGGCATCCAGTGTTCTAGATTCACGACCTAGCGGATAAGAAGAATGCTTCTTCTTGCTTTTTACCTTCCTCATTGCTGATTCCACTAAAATGGAATGATGGGGAAGTTGAGTCTTTTGAAACCCTGGAGAGGGGGGCACCTGATACAGAAGATCAGTTGCTGTAGAAGGTGAGGAAACCCTTAAAGGTGTTTCCCATATTCTCAGAAGAAGATCCTGCAAAGAATGATGTAAAGGAAGCATTATATTTTCCTTTTCCGCAGAAGAGCCTTGTGTAGGATCATAGCCAGGGATAGGAATAGCAAGGAATGTCGCCATGTCAAGGAGAAATTTCTGAAAAGAAGGATCTCCAATGGGAACCATCCCTGGACAGGCTAAAGTTGAAGAACTAGCCTGGGCACTGGAGGATGTACTGGTCCGGTGCAGAAAAGGAGCTCTAATGGATGGATACTGGTACTGGCGGTTATGA
Organism: Ichthyophis bannanicus; assembly: GCA_033557465.1. Taxonomy (NCBI): domain Eukaryota; kingdom Metazoa; phylum Chordata; class Amphibia; order Gymnophiona; family Ichthyophiidae; genus Ichthyophis; species Ichthyophis bannanicus. The sequence continues at coordinate 513,796,285 of CM066033.1, forward strand.
CTTGAGACAGTCAGTACTGCATCGTCCATGCCAGGTATCGACTCCAAACTAGGTACAGAAAGGAGCGATCCTGGTGAAAAAGACATGGAAGTAGCTGGTTCAGATGTTACTGCAGGAACCGGCATCGATACCAGTACCGGTAGCTGTGCCGGAATCGGAGGCGATACCGACATCGAAGCAGTCATCGGAGGCTGCTCAAGCGGTACCGAGGCAACCAAAAACCCTTGGTGAGAATCCTCTGTACCGCGCATCTTGAATCGGTAAGCATCGGTTCCGAGACGCGTCGGTACCCAGTCTTCCAGACTAGATATCGATTCCAGACTCGGCATCGAAGGAAGCGAGCCTATCGATGCATGTCTAGAGGGTACCGACGTCAGTAGTCGTATCGGCGATGCTGCCGATACTGGAAAGTCAATCTGGGACGTATCAATCGGTCCCGAAGGTACCGAGAACGCCAGATGACGATCCCTGGTGAAGAGTGGATCACTCAACACCAGTGCCGATGCCGGGGTATCGGTACCGCTCGAAGCGGATGCCACCACCGAGCATGGCTCAGGTATGTTCTGTGAGGGGTGAGCCCCAGGAACAACCTGAAACCCCTGAAAGGCTTTGGAGACCGAAGACTCCTGCCGGGGTTTTGAAGCCAATAAGGTCTTGAGGGCAAGGCCGGAGCCGTCATCATGCTTGGCATGAGACCTACCACTCAAGAATTGGCTAGTCTTAACAGACTGTTTGTGGGTTACCTGATCCTGTAGAGAAGAAATGGTTGGTGCCCTGACACTGGAAGGGAACTCGGTATCGAGGGAAACTCGAAATGGAAAATCTCCTCTCATAAAATTGTAGCCTAATGGCTCCGGAGGAAAAGGGTCAGGACCCAAACAGGTTAGACACCAGTTATTGGAGTCTAAAAAGAAAACTGTATTTCCATAGTTAAGGCACTTCTTAGGAGAAGAAGGCTCCATGATGGAGAGGCCTTACAGGCCCAAAAATTTAAGACAGAAACTGAGGGAAAAAAGTCCCTGAGTTTGAGAAAAAGAAAAGAAAAAACCCACCAGCGGTACCGGTGGAGGCGGGGAAACAGCCGCGACCACAAGAAAAAAAGAATTAAAGAAAATATTTTCTGCGGTGACAGGAGGACGTCCTGCCGGCTCCGCAGAAAAACGAAAACTGAGGAGAGACAGTTGGAAAGGCGGGAAGGCAGCACGCAGGCGCTGAGGGATGCTCCCAAAAGCTTTCTGATTGGACGCTGGGGAGCGTTCCCGCGCAGGCTCCGTCGGTACCGACGTACCCATATGTGAAGACTCATTCCTGCTTGTTCCTGGAGATTATGATTTTCACTTATTTTCTACAGGGACCTTGGAGAGTTATTTCATGATGCTCTTTTGTTTTCTTTTACTGAGATAGAATGATACATGCTATATATTTTCTCGTTTCTTGCAGTGTTTGGTTGACCAAACCAAACTGCTTTCATAACAAGCTAAAACTAGCCGCTAATTGTAGCGGCTTACTAGAGATTTTTCAGGAACTTCTTACTTCATACTTTGGACACATCATGCGAAGAGAGAGATCATTAGAGAAAGACATCATGCTTGGCAAGATAGAAGGCCAACGCAAAAGAGGAAGGCCAGCAATGAGATGGATCGATACAATAACAGCAGCTACGGGTACCAGTCTGTCAACAATGAGCCGCCTGACTCAAGACCGAACACAATTTAGGATAGCTATCCAGAGGGTCGCCATGAGTCGACTCTGACTCGACGGCACTTAACAACAACAACTTACAGGGAAAGACAAGCATGCAGAAAAATAGGCCCCGGGCATCATTGTTTCTGATGACCTTAAAGTGGTATACAGTAAACAGGATGGAGTTGGTGCAGAGGGTAGCTACCAAAAATCATGTGGGGACAGACTTGAAGATCTCAATACTTCAGAGCAGTGGTTCCCAAACCAGTCCTTGGGTACTCCCAGGCCAGTTAGGTTTTCAGGCTATCCACAATGAATATACATGAGATAGATCCCTTCACCACAGCAGAACATAAGGGAGCATGCTACCAGGCAGTCTTTCTCACCATTGGCAGCCTATCCAGGGTCGGGGGAGGAAGCGGGAGCTGCAAGTCTCTCCCGCTGCCCCCACTGAGGCCAATCGGATCTCCACCACAGCAGAACAAAAGGGTGCACACTATCAGGCAATCTTACTCACCACTGGCAGCCTATCCAGGGTCGGGGGAGGAAGCGGGAGCTGCAAGTCCCTCCTGCTGCCCCCACCAAGGCCAATCGGGTCTCCACCGCAGCAGAACATAAGGCAGCACGCTACCAGGTGTGCCCACGCCTGGCGGGCCCATGCCTGAGGACCTTGCCAAAGGGTCCTTTAGTGTGGCATTTAGGAGTGGACCAAGGCTCAAAACGCCAATTCTAGCAACAACAACAAAAAATCAGCTGAACCGTATTGCAACTAAAGAACACTGGACCATCCAGACAATAAGAGGACATTAACTGAAAAGAATAATAACAAGAGGACATTAGCTAACTCTCCATGTTGGCACCTCTCCTCTCTAACAACCATGCCTATGAGTAATGTATTTACATGCAATTGAAATACTCAAGTAATAAGAACATCTGTGTCAGACCTTTTCATAGACCGATTGTCCAGTCCTGTTTTAGCCATATAGCCAGCTATTCTGTCCAGTCCTGTCTTAGCCATATAGCCAGCTATTCTCAGCATTTAGCATGTGAACTATATTCTTACAATAAGTCCATCTGTGTTAGGCCTTCTCATAGGCTAATTGTCTAGTTCTTGTCATAGTCATATAGCTAACTTATCTCAGCATATGTTTTGTAATCTTTGCTCTATAAAACAATCTTAATCTAAGTAAGATCTAAAAAGCAAGGTACTCTATCTACCACTCATTGAGTATCCACACACCTTGATAGATCAGCATCTACCAGTCCACCCCAGTTCTCGCCATAACCCCTAGTCATCAAACCGACCATGACAAACAAACTCTCACTATGGCTATATTGATCATGTGCATCACGCTATGCATCTTAACTCAAAGCCATGCCCTCTATCAATCACAGCAATACTTCATACCAATAATCTATAACCCTACCCGACATATAACCACCCACATAGTTTACAGAACCACATATGGACACAAATACAACCCAAACAGACTAATCACCATTCAACCAAACACTAACACTATTTTTCTAGACATATACACACCAAACCAGAAGATGCTGTCTTGCTACCTCATGAATGCTTGCTCTGTGAAAAACAAAATACCCTTAATCCATGACATAATAACCGATAACAACCCCAACTTTGTCTGTATTACCGAAACATGGCTTGCTGAATCAGACACTTGAAATTCCAGGATATAATATATACTATCCCCCCAGAACAACAAAGTGAGGTGGAGGCGTCCTGATCATCACAAAGGATGAGCTGAATGCATCTCTCCTCCCCTCAAATAGTGTAGAACAGGCATGTCCAACTTCAGAAAGGTCGTGATCTACTTTTTCTGGCCAAAAGTGACAGTGATCTTCCACCATGAAAATTAATTTTCAAATTAGTTTCAAATTAAATTTTAACCCAATAAATTTGGAGGATTCCCCCCCCCCCCGCCATTTTTAATGAACCTGGTACCCATAGCTGCTGTTATTGTATCGATCCATCTCATTGCTGGCCTTCCTCTTTTGCATTGACCTTCTATCTTGCCAAGCATGATGTCTTTCTCTAATGATCTCTATATTCGCATGATGTGTCCAAAATATGAAAGTCGAAGTCTTGTCATCTGAGCTTCTAAAGGAAGCTTAGGTTTGATCTCCTCTAGTACCGACTGGTTTGTTCTTCGGGCAGTCCATGGTATACACAGTATTTGCCATCAGCACCATAATTCAAAGGCATCAATTTTCTTCCTGTCTATCTTTTTCACTGTCCAGCTTTCACATCCATATGATGTTATTGAAAATACCATGGCTTGAACAAGTCAAATCTTTATATGGAGAGAGACATCTCTGCTCTTGAGAATCTTATCTAGGTCTTTTATAGCCATTCTGCCAAGAGCAATGCATCATCTGATTTCTTGACTGCTTGTTGCTTCTTTATTGATAGTTGATCCAAGTAGGTTAAAGTTGTTCATGATTTCAATTTCTTCTCCTTCAACGATGAACCTGTTGATTATGCCACTGGTCATGATCTTTGTCTTTTTAACATTAAGGTACAGGCCCATTTTGAGACTATGTTCTTTGATTGTGAGAAGCAAATGTTTCAGATCATCTTCACTTTCAGCCAGTAATGTGGTATCATCAGCATAGCAAAGGTTTTTGATGAGTCTTCCACCAATCTTCACACCTCTGTTGTCTTCATACAATCCTGCTTCTCTGATGATTTGTTCTGCATATAAATTCAACAGGTATGGGGAAAGTATGCAGCCTTGTCTTACACCTTTACTTATTTTAAACCATTCTTTTTCTCCTTGTTCCGTTCGAACTGTTGCTTCTTGATCAATGTACAGATTGTGCAAGAGTAAGATCAGGTGTTCTGGTATACCCATGCTTCTTAATGTGGCCCAGAGTTTCTCATGGTTTACACAATCAAATGCCTTGCTATTGTCGATAAAGCACAAATAGATATCCTTTTGGTATTCTTTAGTCTTTTCAAGGATCCATCTCACATCCACAATGATGTCTCTCGTTCCTCGCCCTTTCCTGAACCCTGCTTGCACTTCAGGTAGTTCTTATTCCAGGTATGGTTGTAGTCTCTTTTGAATAATCTTAAGTAGAATCTTGCTGGCATGTGGGATCAGAGCGATTGTGCGATAATTTCCAAAGTCAGTTGGCTCACCTTTCTTTAGTATTGGTATAAGCACAGATCTTTTCCAGTCAGTTGGCCATGATGTTGTCTTCCATATTTCTTGGCAGAGCCTTGTAAGTACGGTAACAGCTGCATCAGATTGCTGTAATACTTCTATGGGAATGCTATCAATGCCTGGTGCTTTGTTCTTTCGTAAGGCTTTCAATGCTGCTTTAACTTCTTCTTTCATCACCAATGGTTCCCGATCATAAGGTACAGGTTGAAACGGCTGTTGGTCCACTTGATCTTTATCATATAAAAACTCTGTATATTCCTTCCATCTTTTCTTGATCTTCTCAGCATCATTCAACATAGAACTTTGAGCATCTTGTAACATTCCAATTCGAGACTGGAACTTTTTCTTTAACTCTCGTAGTTTTAGGAAAGCTGATCTTGTTCTTCCTCTAATAGTTTCTGCTTCTATTCCTTGCAAGCGTCATTGTAGTACTTTTCCTTGTCCTGTCTTGCTGCACGTTGGAAATCTCTGATTTCTCTGATTGTCTTTCTTTCTCCTCTGGCTTTAGCTTCTCTGTGTTTCTGTGCAATTTTCAGAGTTTCTTCCGTCATCCATTTTGGCCGTTTTTTCTTTTTCACCTTTTGTAGAGACTTCTTGCTTTCTTCCAACCCAACCTTCTTGATGTCATTCCATAACTCTTCTGGAGCTCTGTCATTTGTATCTAAAGCAGCAAATCGATTTTGCAGGCAGTGTTTAAATTCCAGTGGTATATTCTCAAGGTCATATTCATGAGTGGTTTGCTCTTTTTCAACTTTAGCTTGAGTTTGCATACTAGTAGTTGATGATCTGTACCACAGTCAGCTCCAGGTTTTGTCTTTGTTGATGTTATAGAGCTTTTCCATCGTTGACTTCCACAAATGTAGTCAATTTGATTTTTATACAATCCATTGGGCGAAGTCCATGTGTACAGTCGCCGCTTGTGTTGCTGGAAGAAGGTGTTTGAGATGAATAGATCGTTGGTCTTGCAGAATTCTATCAGTCTTTCTCCAGCTTCATTTCTGTTGCCAAGTCCATATTTTCCAACTACTTTGCCTTCTTCTTTGTTGCCAATGTTTGCGTTCCAGTCACCCATGACTATCAGGATATCCTGTTTGCATGTTCTGTCAATTTCAGCTTGTACTTGTTCACAGAACTCTTCAATTTCATTCTCTTCTGCAGCTGTTGTTGGGGCATATACTTGAATTATAGTTGTGTTGATAGGCATTCCTCGTAGACGAATAGATATTAAGTGTTCGCTGACTGCATTGTATTTCATTACAGTTCTTGCAAGTTTCTTCTTTATTAAATGCAACACCATTTCTTCTTTGTCTTTCATTTCCAGCATAGTAGACCATGTGATCATCTGATGCAAAGTGCCCGATGCCAGTCCATTTCAGTTCGCTGACACCCAACAGATCAAGTCAGCTGGATAAAGGCCACTAAAACAGAGCTTTCACCATACAAGTTTCCAGTCAATAACTCCTCCTTGGAACAAGGTCATATGCCTCCCTCACTGAAATATGTCATCATCCGCCCCATCCTAAAAAACAACTCTATAGATAAAAACAACCCCACAGCATACCGACCAATCTCAAGTCTCCCCTTCATGGTCCAAATAGTCCAAATTCAGCTCCAGGACCATATTGATGCTCATGCACCGCTGGATGAACACCAATATGGTTTCTGATCATATCATGGCATTGAAACCCTGTTAATTGCTTAACTCGACAAACTAATACGTGGCACTGACAACACCAAACAAGCATTCATCCTCATATTTTTAGACATCATCGCAGCATTTGACAGCATCAACCATGCCTTAATGCTAACCAGACTACAGCAGATAGGAGTAAAAGGTACAGTACTCTGATGGTTCCAATCATACCTTTCAGACAGAACCCAACAGGTCAGAACTGGACAATACACATCTAAACAATATAATCAAGAAGAAGGCCTACCACAAGGATCAAAAATATCTTTATTCAAAAAATAAACAGGAATTACAATCAAGTCCACATCAAGGGGAAGCACAACAGAGATATATATCAAGGAAAACCTTACACCCAAAGAAAAATAAGATATAACTGGACCTGAGAAATATACATTTAGCCCTATTTACTTAGACAGGAAAAAGAAATATTTATCCATGTTCTTTAGAAGACAGAAACACTTCCAACTGGTCAACTTCCATGAATACATATATAGTCTGCTCAAAAATCAAAATACATTTGCATGGATATTTTAGGAAAAAAGAAGCACCTATTGCTAAGACCCGGGACTTTAATAGAAGAAAAGTTTTTCTATGCCTCCGAGTAAGTCTACACACATCTGGAAAGATCTAGATTGGTTTACCACAAAAAAACCTGCTTTTTCTTAGAAAAGTACAACCTCAAAATCATATTTTTATCCATTAAAGATACAAAGGAAACAATCAGAGTAGCATGTTGATTAATCTTATCAATAGAAGATTCCAAAAATGCAGAAATATCCAAAGCCTGAAATAAAGGAGGATTTACATCATCCTGTACAATAGGTGAAGAAGCATCTGAGGTGGACAATAAATGAACATAATATATAGAGGAAAATTTTATAGAATTAACATCCTCAATTAATAGAATCTCCTTGAAATACTTATATACTAATATAGATGGCAATAAGTAATGTGTACGTGGAAAATTCAAAAAAACGCTAATTTTTCACACGTAAACTACTTTCCAGGGACTCTATTTGGTGGTGAGTCGTAACACTATCTTTAATGAAAGAGGAAACTACAGTCTGCACCGCAGATACTTGACCCTCCACTTTATTCATACAAGAATTACATTTGATATTAGACTCCTCATGAGCACCCAACTTCTGAACCAAATCTTTAGAAAATTGTGAGACCTGGGAAAGAGATGAACACAGAGATAACTCAATACGTGCAACAACTTCCCAGACATCACGCAAAGAAACTTCGACAGGAGGAACAGCAGTAGAAGTAGGGGCAGAGAAGTCCAAAACCGAAGGAAGAGAAGACAGTTTATATATATATCCATTTCAGGCAACAATGAAGGAAGTTCTGGCCCATCCAACGAGGGTTCTCCCAACGTGTTTCCTTCCATGGAAGGACAAAGCCTCTCTAGCAACATTCCCTGACTGGATAGGGCAGACCCCAGCACATTAGAGGACAAGTCTGAAACAGTACTCACGGACCTCGAAGATCCATCCCGCTTCAACTGTTCCACTTGGGCAGCCTAAAGATGACAATCCATAGGCCCCACGATTTTAGGGGCCTTAGCACCCACAGCTGGAAACACTTTCTTTCTTTGTTTACCCATATAGGCCCCGAATACCTCTCACACCTCCTCAGGCCTCCGAAGAGGGTCCAAAGGGGCGTGCCATGCCCCTTTGGTCACACCCCTTCGGGCACGCGACCACGGGTACACGCCCATGGGTCGCGTTCCGCGGTGGGCTGTAGAATATATGATGGCCTGGGGGGGCGGATCTGCAGGGCTCCTCCTCTGCAGCTGTTCTCAGGGTCCGGCACCTCCGGTAACACTCCCTGGCGTCTCCTCTGCAGACTGTTGACTTTATAACGGCCCGGGGGGGGGATCTGCAGGGCTCCTCCTCTGCAGCTATTCTCAGGCTCTGGCACCTCCGGTAACGCTCCCCGGCATCTCCTCTGCAGGCCGTTGAATTTATAACGGCCCGGGGGGGGGGGCAGATCTGCAGAGCTCCTCCTCCGCAGCTGTTCTCAGGCTCCGGCACCTCCGGTAACTCTCCCCGGCATCTCCTCTGCAGGCTGTTGAATTTATAATGGCCCAGGGGGGGCGGATATGCAGGGGTCCTCCTCCGCAGCTGTTCTCAGGCTCCAGTACCTCCGGTAACGCTCCCCCTCTGCCCTCCTTTTTAATACATACCTCCAGCCCATATGCATCATCTTCAAAAAATTCAAAGTAGTTTATCACATATACACGGACAATGTAATGTTATTATCTCCCATTCAACTTCTCCAACCCTATCCCACATCAAATTATGGATTGCTTCAAAAAATAGCAAATTGGCTCACTTCTCATAACCTCCTAATTAACGTCAGTAAAACTGAAGCACTTTACATTACCAAACATCAGGGTTTCGCCCCCCCCCCCACTCCAAATATCACAATTAATGACACTGACATATTAGTAAAGAATGTTAGGGGTTACCCTTGACCAGACACTCAGCATGTCCACCCACATAAAATTCAACCAAAAAAATCTACAGTACTTTAAACTCTCAGCGCTAGCCAGGCCCCTGGACCTCATTTTGCTGCACCTGGAGGGCATGTCGGCTGACATCAGAGCCCTGACCAAGGAGGTGTGCCGCCTCAACAAGGCACTCATGTCCCCACCGGGGCCTCTGACTGGTAAGGGAGAGGAGCCAGTAGCCTGCCAGGGACTTGATGGCATAGCTCCCAGCACCCCACATATGGTTTAGGTTTAGGTTTAGGTTTATTAAAAACTTGTTATACCGCTCAATACCATAGGCGTCTGAGCGGTTTACAATATATAAAAAACAAGCAAGTTGGTTAAAACAAGCATTGGCTGTGGAAAAAGAAAAGGAACGCCATCAAATTAAAGAAAAGTAGGGGAAAAGGAAAGAGGAGATAAGAACAGAAGTGAACTAAAAATAATAATACAAGTGCACAGACAGGGAAGGAGGGGGAGGGAAAGACATACAAATTCTGTGAAAAGGTGAGGTGGTGGGAAGGGGGAGGGAGTGGGCTAGGGGAGGGGGGTCGAACGCAAGGTGGAAGAGATGGGTTTTGAGTTGGGATTTGAAAATTTGGTATGAGCTTTCTGCACGGAGGGGAGGGGGGAGTGAATTCCAGAGGCTGGGGACCAGGAAATAGAAAGCAGAGGAGCGGGTTTGTTCTAGATGAGCATGTGAAGGGGAGGGGAGGACCATGCGATTCATATGCATGGAACGGAGGAGTCGGTGGGGGATATGACATTGTATCTGGTTTGCTAGATAGAGGGGAGTGCCAGTGTAGATTGTTCGATGTGCAAGAATTAGAAGTTTAAACCGAATGCGGAAAGAAATAGGTAACCAGTGATGTCGATAGAGAAGGGGTGTAACATGATCAAACCGAGAGGCATGGGACAACAGACGGATGGCAGCGTTTTGAACGCGTTGGAGACGAGACAGTTGGGACTTGGGTAAACCAGCAAAGGAGACATTACAATAATCAAGACGGGACAACACAAGGGTAAGCAGAAGGGTGGTCAGAGCAGGAGTAGAAAGGAAGGGACGAACTGCTCTAAGCTGACGAAGAGAAAAGAAGGAACGTTGAACAACTGAGGAAATGTGATCTTTGAAGGTAAGGGCAGAGTCAAGGACAACACCTAAGTATTGGAGTGAAGAAACCAGGGGGATAGACTGGGAGGAGAGAGAGGGGGCACAGGTGGGAGAAGGACTGCCAAAGGTGAACCAGATTGCGAAGGATTTTGCCGGGTTTACTTGTAGAAAGTTGGAGGAGAACCAAGACATCACAGCAGTGAGACGGTGGTTGATAGGGGAGATATCAGGGGAAAGAGGATCTGTGTGGTGGAGAAGAATAATGTCGTCTGCATAATAATATGCGGAGATGCTAAACTGTTGGACCAGAAGGGCTAGGGGGGCTAGGAAAATATTGAAGAGAAGTGGGGCGAGAACAGACCCTTGGGGAACACCACAGGACAGGGGGGTGGGGGCAGAAGAAGAAGATGCAGAGACAACAGAGAAAGAGCGACAGGATAGAAACGAATGAAACCACCGGAGAACCACACCCGAAAGACCAGCTTCTTGAAGACGGAAGAGGAGAGTGTGATGATCCACCAAGTCGAAAGCCGCAGATAGATCGAGAGAAACAGCCAGAGTGACGAGACCGCGGTCGTGAGCGATGTGAAGATCGTTGAGAAGAGAAAGAAGAACAGATTCGGTGCTGTGGCCAGGGCGGAAACCTGATTGACGGGGATGGAGAGTGAGGGCAAGCTCAAGGTGAGAAGCAAGCTGGAAGAAAACCAATTTCTCAAGAAGTTTTGATAGGAAGGGTAGGTTTGAGACTGGGCGCCAGTTGGAAAGAGTGGACGGGTCAGAGGAGTGAGATTTCAAAATGGGACGGACTAATGCATGTTTCCAAGTGGAGGGAAAAGAACCGGTGGAGAGACTGGAGTTTAGGAGGGAGAGAATGTAGGGGGATAGAGCTAAGGAAGGTTCCAGAAGCCATTTGGAGGGGATAGGGTCAGCTGGGCAAGTGGTTTTGCGAATATTAGAAAAGGTCTTTTCCAGGGTATCAAGTGTAATAGGGTCAAATGAAGACCAGGAATGTGATAGTGCTGGAGATGAGGATGGAGAAGAGAAGGAAAGAAGAAGAGGGGGCTCAGCAGGGGGAGAAAGAGGCGGTGGACATTGGGGAAAAGCTTGGCGAAGGGCACTAACCTTGGAGACAAAAAAGGAGGCAAGGGCAGAGGGGTCTGGGAGAACAGAGGTTACATTGGGAGAGGGGGAAGACGCAGAGTGTGAAGCTGTGAGGGAACGGAGGACAGAGTATAGTTGGTGAGATGAGTTTGAGGAGGAAGAAATGAGATCAGTATAGTAATCACGCTTAGCCGTGTGAAGAAGGGTGCGATAGCAGCGATGACAAGTATGAAAGTCAGCAGAGGTGGTAGGAGAAGGATACTTTCGCCAGAGGCGTTCAGCACGGCGGAGGTGCTTACGGTGCAGAATTAGACCGTGGTGGAACCAGGGGTAATGTGGGAGGCGGCGACGAGAGTGATGGGGACGAAGAGGAGCGGCAGAATCTAAGGCAGAGGAAAGTGACGAATGCAATTTATGAACCTGAACGTCGAGGGGAAGAGCATCGAAGTCTGCTGGGAGCGTGATGGCTGGGGGAGGGAAGATGGTGAAAGGTATCGGCAGTGATTCGACGAGAAAGCATAGGAGAGGGGTTGGAATCAGAATTATAAGAAGAAGCAATAGGTGGGACAGGAACATCAAAAAAGAGACATACGTGATCGGTCCAGGGAAGAGTAGAAAAGGAAAGGGACAAAGGTAAGAAGGGGAAGGAACCTGGAGCAATAAGAAGGTCGAGAGTGTGACCAGCAATGTGAGTGGGAAAGGAAACAAATTGACGGAGAGAGTGATCAGATAGGAAAGTAAGAAAAGAAAGGTCTCTTGGTGATGAAGGAGCGTCCACATGAATATTGAAATCACCTAGGATTAAGAGACGGGGATAGCGGAGGGAAACTTCTGAAATAGTGGTTAGTAAAGAATCCCAGTAGGAAGAAGAGAGAGAAGGAGGGGCATAGATAAGAAGGAAGTAGTATGGGGTGGAGGAAGAATCCAACCGTACAAGGAGGGACTCAGGATAGGAAGGAGAGACTGGGGAGGAAAGTTCAGATAGTGAAACAGAGGAGCGGTGAAGAATAGCGATTCCACCGCCGCTTCTGCTTCTACGTGAGGTAGACAGGAAAGAATAGCCAGGTGGAAGGCACCAGTTGAGGAAGGGCTCCTCGCCCTCCCTCAGCCAGGTTTCAGTTAGAAAAAAGATGTCCAGACTACGTAATACAATAAGGTCTTGAATCAGGGATGATTTGGTCCGGGTTGAGCGACAGTTCAGGAGAGCTAAGTGCAAGAATGAAGGGGAGAATGCAGGAGGAAGGGAGGAATGTGAAGGGGAGGTGGGACAGTGGGTTAGATTGAGGGGCTGCCGGGCAAGATGGCCGGGAAGGATAGGAGGGGACGCAACAGGGCGCCAGCCCCAGTGCACCGGTATAACAGACATGTTAAAGGGAAAACAGAGCAATAGCAAGAAAACCAGAGCTGCAGAAAGTGATATGACAACAGAGACTGCTTTTGACGGCAGATATGAGGAACGAAGGGTAGTGGAGTGAGGAAGTGAGGACAAGGAAGAGTGCAGGTGTAAAGGCGCGGATGGAGACCCCATGGCTGTCATGGGAGTCACCCTGCCTGCATGTTAGGGCAAACATGCACATTCGCAGATGCCCTAGCACGTGCCTGTTGCACAGCATTCAAGCAATTTGTTAATGTTTAAATAAAGTTCAGTTTACTGCATCTGCTGGTTTCCATGTCACTACTCACGGGACCACAGGGGGCACTGTGACATGCACTGTGCTGTGCCGTGGGTTGGACAGGCCAAGGTGCACTGTACCCAATGGCAGCAACTGGCTATGAAAGCAGCAGGAGCAGGGAGCAGGGCCAATGGACAGGGTCATAGGGTGGTCCTGGTGGGTGTTGTGATATAGCAAGTCCTTCTGGCCCGGTAGAAAGGCTTAAAAACCAGGTAGAAAGTGCAGGGCTGCAAGATAAACAAAGGCACATGGCTACCAGTTGTCAGGGAAACCAGGCACGAGAGAAGGAAACACGCCCCTGCTATCAGTTTAGCAAAGAGTCACGGGGAAAGTTTGAACACCTGCTAGGGGGTGGAGCCAGGCCCTACCCAGGAAGGCTGTCTCATAAGGAGGCCCCAGCAGGCAGAGAAGGAGAGGAGAGAGAGGAAAGCAGACTTCCAGTCAGAAGTTGGAAGGAGTTTTTCAGCTGAAGGGAGGTCAGAGGCTCCGGCTGAGAGCTATCGAAGGAGCAGACCAGACCAGCTGAAGCATACACGGGATTACAAGCAGCCAGGAAGGCACTTGGAAACTGCCTCACACAGGTTCAGCAGGGAACCAACCGGTATTTTTAAACCTCAGAGGAAGGCCTCCACAGCCAGGTCCCCAGGTAAGCCCAAGGGCTGGGATTACAGGAATCCATGTGAATTTAACAGCCTGGAAGGTTGGGGCTACGGTACTGGCTTTAGGCAATACTTAAACCCTGAATGTATTGAAAGGCTCAGGGTTGGAGAAAAGGGCGCGGCCCTAGAAAGAACTGGTCAAACTAATCCTAGCTCAGAGGTGGAACTAATGGACACAGAACCACCTTGTATGAATTATCCCACAGAGGAAATGGATTGCACGATTACTTTATCTGAACAGATAATATCTTTATGTTAGAAATATATGGTGAAGCAAATACAAGCTGGCTGTGAGGGAAACAGAGCTGTATGAAACCATGTGCTGAATTGCAACTTGCTGGAAAGAAAATGTTTATTTCACGCTGAAGGAAGCTATTCTTATTTTGTCCTTTTTGCTGCCAGAAAAGCAGATATTTTGTGTTACCTTTTTATCCTTGTGAAGTCCAACCCCGGGAGGGGAAATAAATCCCTTTTGCTTGCAAACATTCTGAGTCACACTACTCTTCATTTGAACTGGTGGTAAACTACATTTCCCTACGAGCACTGCTCCAGGAAGTAGCAGAACATTGGTTTAAAGAAGGAACTTAAACTCCTTAACCCCTACCTACGGGTACTGGAAAGGGGAGGGATCACAGTGTACAGGGTGGTGCTGCTGTGCCCACCAAGCCCGGGTAGATGATGTGCACTCAGGTACCCCTGGTTGTTTCTGCATCTGTGCAGCCCTTGCATACCCATCTGTATATCCCCTGTGCATCTACGATGCTCCAGCCCCCTCCCAACCCCACCTCACCCCACTACCCATCCAGCCACAACCCACCTATCCTTGTGCACACCAGTGCCCCCCAGCCATCATCCCCCATAACTACTGTGTCTTCCCAGCCCTTGCACCCTGTCCTTGCCCTCCCAGCCATCTTCCCCAAATCCCCCATCCTACCCTAGCCTAGGTCAGCAGGGTCAGTGTGTCTCACACAAAGTGTGCCTGGCAGGTCGCAACACCCCTCTTGTATCCCGGTCCATGGGGTGCCTGTGGTGTTATGCTGTTATCATCATGGTCCTCAGGGGGTGCCGCGACATCAGTGATCTCTGAGTGTGCATCGCAGATGATCTGCATGTTCATCGAAAAGTAGTCCTTCCAGTTACTCCAACCTCCAACCACCTGTGCTGGCATGGTGATTGGAGGTCCATATGCATGCAGTCTATGGCCCCAAGGATGGATGGGAACCCTGCCACCTCATGAAACTGCACCATGACCTGTTGCCGCTGCTGTGCTGTTTGCTGTAGGGAGATGTAGTGTGTTCCCAAAAGCATCCAGGAACTGGGTGATGCAGCATCAGACTGCTGCCTGTCTCAGGCCTGTTGCTGTTACCATCACTGCTTGGAAGGAACCTGTCCCCAGGAAGCCTAGGGCTGTGAGCACCTTCACATGGACAGGCACAGCTTCCTGTCTGTGTGTGAGAGACACCAGGTGTGGCTGCAGCTCCTGGCACAGGTCAAGGATGGCTGTGCAGTCAAACCTGTAGCAAGTCACACACAGTTCATCGGTCAGGTCCATGTACTGGCTCCTCAGACTGGCACTGGCATATGGGTGCCTGCATGTTGCCCTCCACTTTTGAATGTGTGTAGATGTTATTAAATTACTGATGCTTGCTCCTTTGGATATTATCATGGTAAATCATACTTTATTCCAGAGGTTTATGATCTGTGTGTACACACCAGCTGCCATGCTCCTTCCCCTCTGCTGACACAGGCATACGCCATGCCTATATATGGACAAATGGATCACACTTATGCAGATGCCCACACCCATCTACAGACATGCATATAGCCACCTCAACTTGCTCTTGGCCATTGACTAGACAACACTGTGCAGTATACATGCTGTGGTGGGACATATGGGAGCATGCTGTGCTACATGTTGCCTCCAGTCACATAGGCCCTGTATGGGGATTGAACACTGGTAACTGGATTGGTGGGCTGTTTTTGGAGCCACTGTGCTACAGCACTACTCAATTGATAGTAGCTCTGCACAATGGGTTTTTGTCTGCAGCACTGCTTGCTCACTGCACTGGGGGCACCACTCCACATAGTCCTCAGATCTGCTCCTGTGTGGGGGAGGCATGGGGTCCGGGGGTGTGTTCAATAGCATGCCCTGCCTCATTCTGCTATCTGCCATCCACTCTCTGTTTGACCCATCCCCCTGCACTCATCTGCCTGACGTGGTGTGGGTTTGTGCAGGGCACTTTGTCCACCACTGTCATGCACAGGGGCACCACCATCTGGGGCACTGGGGCACAGGCATCGCCACACATAGCTACACATTTCCAGCTTTACTCTTTGGCACCTACCTCATCTGTTGCAGCTCACTTGGGGGATCCTCCAAATGTGTGTCCGCTGTGGTCAGGGAACAGGTACCACTGTTGGAGCACAGATGCGGGCATAAACAGGTTCACTTTGTATGTGTCCGTGTGTCTGTATGTACACAGGCATAATGTATTCTAGTTATTTAGACATCTCTGTGCCTGCAAGTCTACATGCTATAAAATGTGTACACTGTGAGCGGACATGCTCCAGTGGTTTATGGGTGTTTCTATGGGCTCTGTGGTTTGTCTGTGCCATGGCTCCAAAGATGTCCTCTTGTAAACCCAACTTCACAGATGAGGAGCTGACACTCCTCATTGAGGAGATCCTGATTGATTTTGAGATCCTCATGGGTACTGAGGAAACCAAGATAGGTGCTTATGGGCGGCTGGCCATCTGCAGGAAGCTGAACGCCATCTTCCACAACAACCAGGATATAGAGGATGTACAGAGGAAGCAGCAGTAGGTATGGAGGGACACGTGCAAGAAGGTGCACTGTGTGAGGCCAGATAGGCAGGGGGAGCATCTGACCGACCTGGAACAATGGGTCCTGGCTACAGTGGATCCCACAGCCATGGATGGCATCGGGCAACTGGATACCTCACAGTCCTTACTGGACCAGGGTGAGTGCCTGCTATATGTCATCCATTTCCACACATGGGTTCTGTCCCAGACCTGTGTCTCTGGTTCAGGCACTACTGCCACCCACCATTGCACTATGCACATTTTACCTCCTGTGTGTACTTGGGGCACACTACAGGCATGCTACAAGGATACATTGGCTTCTGCTGCCTCATTGGGGGGCTCTGGGGTTGTAGGACTGCACTGTTGTGTGTGGCTGGGTTCCTGTTCCACACTGCTGCATGCCACACTGGGACACCAGATTCCACTTTACGCTGTTCTCCACCTCTGTGGGGTAATGTCTTTAGGGTTCGGTATTATGCTGCTTCTCATGTGTGTTTATGTTTATTAGCTTTATAAAATTAGCTAATTATTAGCTAATAAATTTCAAGAAAACCGAAGTCCTCATAGCAACAAGAAACAAGCGATTTGCTCCCCCACCAACCCTCATAGTAAGAGACGCAAAACTTCCAATCAAGACCACCATAAGATATCTCGGCGTGATACTTGATCAACAACTTAATCTTAAGGAGCATATAAAAAGCACCGTAAAGACAATTTACTACAAGATAAAAACACTGCGCCACCTGAGACCCATGCTGGAGACCAAAGATTTCCGTACAACTTTCCAAGCAATAGTCACTCCTCATTTCGATTATGTGAATATCGTTCTGCATGGTCTCCCCAAGAATACACTAAGCCCACTTCAACTGGCGATGAACGCAGCAGCCCACATCTTGTCCGGAGCTTGAAAGAGAGATCAGATAACACCGATCCTAATGGATTTACACTGGCTCCCGATAAGTTGCAGAATATTATATAAAACTCTCCTCATCACTTTCAAGGCCATTAATAAAATATCCCCTACATTGATCTCAAATCTCCTCACCCATGCACCAAACAATAGATCCAGGAGACTAGTAGCCGAAAACACACTAGTTACTCCTAGTAATTCCACAAAATGGACGCAATTAACTACTAACAGAGCTTTTGTGTCTTTTGCTCCCAAATGCTGGAACAAACTCCCCCCCCTCACCCCCCCCCAGCATCAGATCCATCAAGGACATCATACAATTTAGAAAGGCCATTAAGCACTATCTATTCACTTTGCACTTCAACCTACCTTACCTACCTTAGCATTGCATTCCGCCTGACCACCTTAATTGCCTCTCACATAGCTATAACCCAGAACAGATGTAATTGAACTGCGGAAAGTGCTGCTTCTCTGTAAATATCAGGCCACTATGTTACCTGTTTAAATGTATATAGTGTTCCCCGGTTCATACCCAGTTTATATTCCCTGTTATCTGTAAACCTATGTCAGTTTTATCCTGTCTAGGTAATATCTTGTTTAATGTGAACCGCTCTGATGATGAATAGTGCGGTATATAAAAACAGTTAAATAAATAAAATAAATAAATAAAATATATACCGCTAAACGAACAGACATCAAAGCGGTTCACATAATTCAAAATAGAAACCATTAATTGGGGAATAGGAAAAGAAGTTATAATAATTGATAGGAAAGCAAACCAGGCGGACTCATGCGACGAGACGTTAGGGAAGAGAAGGGGAAGAGGAGGGAGAAGAGGGTAAGGTCACACAGAAGGAGTCGGGAGTTCAAGGCAAGGGCAAAGAGGTGTGTTTTGAGACTGCTTCTGAAAGTGGTGTGTTCCTGCTCTAGTCTGATGGAGGAGGGTAAGGAGTTCCATAGGGCAGGACCGATGAAGAAGAAAGCAGAGGAATGGGTGGATTGGAGGCGAGCACAAGCAGGTGAGGGGAGACGTAGGCGGTTGAGATGGAGAGATCACAGTGAGCGGGCTGGGGTGTGAAAGTGGACGAGGTCAGCCAGGTATTGAGGAGAGTGAGTGTAAAGGACACAGTGTGAGGATTTTGAAATGGATGCGAAATTTGATAGGAAGCCAGTGAAGATGAATGAGTAGAGGTGTAATATGATCACGTGAGGAGGAGTGAAAAATGAGTTGAGCAGCGGTATTTTGGATGCGCTAGAGACGGTGGAGCTATGAGGAAGGAAGGCCGATAAGAACTGAATTATAGAAGTCAACGCGGGACATGACCAGGGACAAGAGAAGGGTAGTGAGCAACTGTGCAGTAAGGAAGGGCCTGATGGCACGAATCTGGCGGAGGAAAAAGAACGAGGTTTTGGAAATGTGAGCAAGGTGGTCTCGGAAGAATAAGTTGGAGTCGAAGAGGATGCCGAGGTAGCGAAAAGAAGAGACTAGAGGGACAGGTAAGCCGGATAAAGAGGGGGAAACCTGGGGGGGGGGGGTGTTATCATGAGAAAACCAGATGGCAAGGGTTTTAGTGAGGTTAAGATGAAGGCAATGAGTGGTTAGCCAGTCGGCAACGGCCGTAAGGCAGGAGTTAAGTGGGGAAAGATCAGGAGAGAGAGGGGAGGTGTGGTGCAAAAGAATCAGGTCATCGGCGTAGTAGAAGGCTGAGATCCCGTGTTGTTGAATCAGTAGAGCTAGAGGGGTAAGAAAGATGTTAAAGAGAAGGGGAGCGAGGAATGAACCTTGAGGGACACCACAAGGAAGGGGGAGAGGCTCAGAGGCGGGTGAGGGAGTAGATGAGAGGAGAACGGAATAAGTTCTGGAGGAAAGGAAAGAGTGGAACCAGTGGAGGACAATGTTGCAAAAGACCCGCTTCCCGTAGTCTGGCCAGAAGAAGGGAGTGGTCGATGAGGTCGAAGGCAGCAGAGAGATTGAGAGAGACTGCCACCGAAAGATCACCACGGTCATGAGCTGTGTGCAAGTTCGTTAAGAAAACCCAGTAAAACTGTTTCGATGCTGTGTGCATGCTGAGTGCATCATTCAGTGTTGGACATTTCTTTCTGCCTTCTGTCCACAGTGCTGATGCAGTTGCTGGACCCAGCACTGCCCTCATGTCTGCCTCAGCACCCACCACGCCACCAATGGTACAGTCTGCTCCGCCTGCTGTCACCTCCGTGGATACATCCGAGGGTTGGCATCCTCATTCTGTGTGCCCAGCTGACATTGGCATGCAGAAGGGTGATGTTGGTTTTGGGAGTGGTGAGGACCAGCCCCATCATCGGAGCTCCCCGGACAGCAGGATGCAGCCTCACGACAGGATTGCCACCACCAGCGCACGTCAGAGCATCTGCTGATCTGTGCTGTGCCTGCTGGCACAGAATGAGGTGCATGCAAAATGTGCTTGGGCAAAGCTGGAGCTCCTGCACCATAGTGTGGCCCTCCAGGAATGCCTGCTTGCAGCTATGGAGCACTGTGATGCCTCAGTGTGCCACATCACTATTAGCATATATCAGCTTCTGGTCCAGCTGGACAAGACTCAGGATGTCCCTGTCCCCATCCCTGTACCTGTGCTTGCCTCTGTTACCACCTAGATAGTGTCCACTCCTCCATCTCCTGCCAGTGGTGCCTCTGCTGCTGCTGGTGCACCTACCAGTGCAAGCCCTCATATGCCAGCTTCTCTGCCATCCACTAGCAGGGTCTTCAAGAGTGCCACTCTGAGGGCAGCCACAGCTGTGGGATCTATCTGCATATTGTTTATTGTTTATATAACATTTGATATACCGCCCCCCCATTACATCGGGGCGGTTTACAATATAAATAAAAACATCAAATCAGAAACAGAAAGAGAAAGTTACAATTACTTGAAGGAGGAAGAAAGGGAAGCAGAGGACAGGGGAAATTAGAAAAATAGAGTCAGGAGAGTCAGCTAGATCCAGGAATGGCACAGGAGAACAGATGAGTTTTGAGAAGGGAGCGAAATTTAGGATATGATTCTTCCAGTCGGAGGGCAGTGGGTAGTGAGTTCCAGAGGGAGGGACCAAGGTAGAAGAATGCTGATTTACGGGTGGATTGGAGATGTGCACGGGAAGGGGCTGGAAGGTGAAGGCGATTGATATGAATGGACCGGAGGCTTCGAGAAGGGACATGGAAGGAGAGCAAATCGGAAAGGTATTGGGGTCTATGGAGGTAAATGGCTCGATGGACCAGGGTAAGGACCTTGTAAGGGATCCGGAATTGTAGTGGCAGCCAGTGAAGGTGTTGTAGAAGGGGGGTGACGTGATCGCGTGAAGAGGCATGTAGAAGCATCCGGGCAGTCGTGTTTTGAATTAACTGTAGTCGATGTAACTGATACTGAGGGATACCGGCATAAATAGAATTACAGAAATCTAATCGTGTTATGACTAATGAAAGAAGAAGGGTAGTGAGTGCCTGAGGAGATAGGAAAGGTCGAATGGCACGAATCTGCCAAAGGCAGTAAAAGGAACGCTGAGAAATAGAGGAAATGTGATCGTGAAACGTGAGTGCACTATCAAGAATGACACCAAGATACCTAAGTTTGGGTACTGTGAAAATAGAGACACCAGAAAAAGAAGGTGTAAGAGGCGGAGTGGGGGAACCATGGGTGAACCAAACAGCAGCCGTTTTGGAGATATTCAGAACTAGACAATTTGAGGAGAGCCAAGAGGAAACTGAGGATAAACAGACCTCCAGTGGAGTGATATCAGGATGGGATGAGGAAGTGTGGTGCAGAAGGAGAATATCGTCAGCATAATAATAGCCCGAAATACCCAACTGCTGGACAAGGAGTGAAAGAGGTGCTAGAAAAAGATTGAATAACAAGGGAGCCAAAATAGAGCCCTGGGTAACACCACAGGTGAGAGGAGAGTGGTCTGAGGTGGAAAGACCAGAAGTAACTGCAAATGAACGAGAAAATAGAAAAGAATGAAACCACCGATATACAGCACCACAAATACCCGCATCCCGCAAACGAGAGAGAAGAAGGGGGTGATCCACAAGATCGAAGGCGGCTGAGAGGTCAAGGGACACAGCGATGGTAATGTCACCTCGATCTTGGGCGGTGCGTATTTCATTTAGAACCGCTGTGATGGTGGTCTCCACACTATACCCAGACCGAAACCCAGATTGGCGGGGGTGCAGAAAGTGTGTAGAATCCAAGTGATGGGAAAGCTGTGAGAAAACCACTTTTTCAAGAAGCTTAGAAGCAAAAGGAAGATTGGATACTGGACGAAAATTAGCGGGGATAGAGGGGTCAAGGGAGGGATGTTTCAAAAGAGAACGAACCAGGGCGTGTTTCCAGGGGTCAGGGAAAATACCACAAGACAGACTAGTGTTCACAATAGTAAGAAGAGAATGTAAGAGGGCAGGAGGAGGCTTAGTGAACCAAGGAGAGGGAATGGGATCTAGAGGACAGGTAGTTTTGCGAGTTGTAGATAACAACTGGATGAGCTCTGGAGAAGTGATTGGGGAAAAATGAGACCAGGTATGAGAGAGAGAGGGGGACAGTGGAGGCGAGGTAGGCAACGGTGGAGATAGAAATTGGGGACAAGAAGGAAGAGAGGAACAAAGGCTTTGGACTTTGGAGGAAAAGAAGGAAGCCAGAATGGTCGGGTCAGGGGCTAGCAAGACAGAGGCAGATTCGCGTTTGGGAGGTGCCTGGAGCTGAGAGAGAGTATGTAGAGTAGCAAAGAGTTGTCGTGAACGGTTAGGAGCTGAGACAATGGACGTAGAGTAAAAAGTGCACTTGGCATGGTGAATGCTTGAGCGGTAATGAGCGTGGGAAAGCTTGAAACGCTGATAAGAAGCGGCAGTGCGTGATTTCCACCAAGAATGCTCAGCTCTCCTCAGCTGGGAGCGCAACAGGTGAAGACCTGGGTGAAACCAGGGGTGACGAAAAGTATGACGGGGTTATTGGGCCGAAGAGGGGCAACTTGATCTAGGGCGGAAGAAAGACCGGTTGACCAGGAAGTTACTTGAGAAGAGGGCAACAAGGAGTGGAAATCCGGTGGAGGAGGACAATAGACTGCAGAGAAATTGTGAAAAGAAGCTGAATTAAGCCGACGAGAGAGTCGGGTGGGTAAGGAAGGAGGAGGGGAGAGAGGGGGACTGGAAAAGAGAGAGAAAGCAATACAGGCATGATCAGACCAAGGAACAGCTTCCACAGCGAGAGACGAAATCTGAAAAGAAGGATTTAGAGAGGAAATAACTAAATCTAAAGTATGTCCAGCTACGTGAGTGGGAGAAGCTACATATTGCAGCAAGGAAAGATCGTGAAGAAGAGTAGAGAAGGCAATGTCCCTAGCAGAAATAGGTGAATCAAAATGAACATTAAAATCACCAAGGATGACAAGATGAGGAAATTGGAGAGAGAGGTCAGAAACAGTGGAAAGAAGGGAATCCCATATAGAGGGAGAGGAGGAAGGAGGATTATAGATAAGGAGGAACTGCAAAGCCAGCTGGCCAGCGAGTTGAAGAAGGCCTCCGGATGACGTAGAGAGGTAGAAGAAAGCTGGGACAAGGGGACCGAGGAACGAAAAATGACCGCAACTCCCCCACCTGACCGTGAATTCCGGTGGAGGGAGAAGGCTTGATAGTTCGGAGGCAGGCAGCGCGCCAAAAGAGGATCTTCACCCTCCTTTAGCCACGTCTCGACTAGAAAGAGAACGTCGAGGCACTTACGCTCAATGAGGTCGTAAATGAGAACAGCTTTAGATCGAAGTGAACGGCAGTTGAGCAAGCCAAGTCGGAGAGATCGGGTGGGCACTGGGACCGGAGACAAAAACGGGGGCGCATGGATCAGCGCAGAGGCTGGGGAGAGGGGAAGAGGCGTACTAACAGGCGTAGGAGGTGGCAGCGTCGAGGCACGCGAAAGCAAGGCAACCTGAGAGAGTATACGAGGTCGGGGGGAACAGGAAAAGGAGTTAAAGACCGACGGCCCCAAATCACTGGGATGGCCGACATAAGGATTAAACAGGAAAGAAAGAAATAGAAAAGCCCAAAGCGCCGAGACAATGGCCAAAGCGTGGACGTCACGGGGGCCCTGTGAGTGTGACTCGCAAAAACCTGCATGCCGCTATGGGCGTAACAGGCGGGGAAAACAGACAAAAAAGCAGACAGATGCCTGAGATCAATGGAGAGGCACAGCACACCACGGAGAGAAAAGGGTCGCCCTCGTCGTCGCCCCAAGGAGCTCGCCCAAGGAGCACGTCCTGCTCCTTGGGCGCGCTCCGCCACGGCGCGAGACGCCGCAGGCAGCGTCTTTAAATAATGGCCTGCTCGGCGCGCGTGCGCAGCTACGGGGAATACAGCTGCACAGCCTCCGGGGCAGAACTGAGGAGGGTAACAGCAGGAACTACAAAGAGAAGAAAAGAAAGTGAGCCTACAAGGGAGAGAGAAAGAAAAACAGGTACAAAGACAGAACAATAAGGGCGGGACAGTAAAATCAGAAAATAAAAGCACAGGGCAATAAAACGGTACAACAATACAAAGATAAAAGCTAAATCATATAGGAGCAAATTAAGAACACATGTCCAGATAAAAACAGCTCACAGCGTACTTTGTTGGCACAGTATCAGCAGGGAAGTGAGAAGCACAAGCAGGCAGCGTCTTTAAATAATGGCCTGCTCGGCGCGCGTGCGCAGCTGCGGGGAATACAGCTGCACAGCCTCCGGGGCAGAACTGAGGAGGGTAACAGCAGGAACTACAAAGAGAAGAAAAGAAAGTGAGCCTACAAGGGAGAGAGAAAGAAAAACAGGTACAAAGACAGAACAATAAGGGCGGGACAGTAAAATCAGGACAGTAAACTCAGAAAATAAAAGCACAGGACAATAAAACGGTACAACAATACAAAGATAAAAGCTAAATCAAATAGGAGCAAATAAGAACACATGTCCAGATAAAAACAGCTCACAGCGTACTTGTTGGCACAGTATCAGCAGGGAAGTGAGAAGCACAAGCAGGCAGCGTCTTTAAATAATGGCCTGCTCGGCGCGCGTGCGCAGCTGCGGGGAATACAGCTGCACAGCCTCCGGGGCAGAACTGAGGAGGGTAACAGCAGGAATTTGTTGGCACAGTATCAGTAGGGAAGTGAGAAGCACAAGCAGGCAGCGTCTTTAAATAATGGCCTGCTCGGCGCGCGTGCGCAGCTGCGGGGAATACAGCTGCACAGCCTCCGGGGCAGAACTGAGGAGGGTAACAGCAGGAATTTGTTGGCACAGTATCAGCAGGGAAGTGAGAAGCACAAACAGGCAGCGTCTTTAAATAATGGCCTGCTCGGCGCGCGTGCGCAGCTGCGGGGAATACAGCTGCACAGCCTCCGGGGCAGAACTGAGGAGGGTAACAGCAGGAATTTGTTGGCACAGTATCAGCAGGGAAGTGAGAAACACAAGCAGGCAGCGTCTTTAAATAATGGCCTGCTCGGCGCGCGTGCGCAGCTGCGGGGAATACAGCTGCACAGCCTCCGGGGCAGAACTGAGGAGGGTAACAGCAGGAATTTGTTGGCACAGTATCAGCAGGGAAACATTCTGCAGTGCAGTCAAACATTCTGGGACCTGTTCCTCGGGACATGGGGCCACCATTGGTTTACCCACCATTCCATAAGGCTCTCAGGGAGGGCAGCAGGGAAAGTAGCAGCTCTGGGTCTGAAAACTCTCCACCATCATCTCCAGCGCATGTCGTGGCACCCACACCTTCTCAGGGGCCCTCTGGGATGGAGAGGGCAAGGGGTCGGAGGGCAGAGGTAGTTCTGATGTGGAGGGCTTGGTATGTGTGCTTGGAGTGGGATGCAGTTGCTGTGGTGTTATGGGGATGACAGTTGTGGGGCTGGCTGGAGGTGCTGTGCAATGCTCTGTAGTGGGCATTTGATTGTGCAATGTGGGCACAGTTGTGTTTTCTGGATTCACATGGGTGTGACTGTGGGGTGTGCAGATCTTTTGGGTGGCCTGGGACAGGCATTTGTCAGATCCTGCCTGTGGTAGTGGCTGTCCTTCTGCTTCTGCCCTGAATAAATGGGTTTGCTTCACATCTACCTGTCTCCATGTCTCCTTCTGCCTCACTTGCCAGTGCCAAGTTCAATCACATCCATTGGGCTGCCGCAGGGTGTCATGTGCTTGGAAGCTGCTCCCTCTGGTACTGCTTCCTTGGCTATGGCCATGCCATTTTCTACTGTTCCAGTCACAGTGGCTATGTGTGCTGTGTTGTTGTTTTTTCTAAGTCCTGCCCTTATACCACATTTCTGCTAGTTTACTTTGCACATTTACATTGTCACAGATAACAGTGATTCAGATTGTGTTCGTGTACGGTAATCTGCCCCTCGCGTGCGCGTTCTAGGATCCCTGTCTGCATAGCATGTATGTACACGGGGTCTGCTATATAGAATATAGATGTAGACATTTTCATTACATATACATGCCCTGTGCATGTCCAAGTGGCTTATTCGTGTTTCATAATGACCCCCATAGTGTATCTGGATTTTCAGAAAGCCTTTGACAAGGTCCCTCATGAGAGACTTTTGGCCAAATTAAAAAGTCATGGGATTGGAGGCAGTGTACTATTGTGGATCAGGAACTGGTTAAAAGATAGAAAGAAGAGTAGGGCTAAATGGCCAATTTTCTCAATGGAGAAAGGTGACTAGTGGAGTACCCTAGGAATCTGTTCTGGGCCTTCTGCTTTTTAACATATTCATAAATGACCTGGAAATGAGAATAACGAGTGAGATGATCAAATTTGCAGATGATACAAAAATATTCAAAGTTGTTAAAATGCAAGAGGATTATGAAAAATTGCAAGAGGAGCTTGATAAATTGGAAGACTGGACATCCAGAAGGCAGATGAAATTGAATGTGGACAAGTGCAAAGTTTTGCACTTAGGAAAGAACAACCCAAACTACGGTTACACGATACTAGGTTCTAAATTAGGAATCACCACCCAAGAAGAAGAGTTAGTTGTCATCGTAGATAATAAGTTGAAACCCTGCGCCCAGTGTGTAGCAGCAGCCAAGAAAGCAAATAGAATGCTAGGAATCATAAGGAAAGGAATGTAGAATAAAACAAAGGATATTATAATGCTTCTGTATCATTCCATAGTGCGACTGCACCATGAATACTGTGTACAATTCTGGTCGCCATATCTTTAAAAAAATATAGCGGAATTAGAAAATGTACAAATGAGAGCCACCAAAATGGTAAAGGGGATGGAAGGATACCCCTATGAGGAAAGGCTTAAAAGGTCAGTGCTTTTCAACTTGGAAAAGAGACAGCTGAGGGGAGATATGATAGAGGTCTATAAATTAATGAATGGAATGGAATGGGTAAACATATTGTAGATTGGTTGATTATGCCATCAAAAAGTATATAGACCAGGAGACATCCAATGAAGCTACAATGTAATTCTGTGGTTCTCAATCTAGTCCTTTGATACTCCGAGGCAAGTCAGGTTTTCAGGCTATCCACAATGAATATGCATGAGATAGATCTGCATGCACTGCTTCCATTGTATGCAGATCTATCTCATGCATATTCATTATGGATATCCAGAAAGCCCAACTGGACTAGAGGTACCAGAGGACTGGGATAAGAACCTATGTAACTCATTTAAGAGTAATAAGATAAAATATTTTCTCACACAATGTATACTCAAACTCTGGAATTTGTTATTGGAGGACGTAGTGAAGGCTGTTAGTTTAACTGGCTTTAACAAAAGTTTGGAGATGTTCCTGGAGGAAAGGTGCATAAATTATTATGAAAGAGGACCTGGAAAATCTATTGCTTACCCCAGGACAAGCATTGTGGAACCTGTGTGTCTTTTTGGGAACCTGCCAGGTAGTTGTGACCTGGATTGGCCACTGCTGGAAACAGGAAACTGGGCTTAATGGACCCTGGTCTGACACAGTATGGCTTTTCTTATGTTATTATGTTCTAGTGGGGGTATATTACCATCCACCAGGCTAGAATGAACAGATGGATGATAAAATCCTAAAAAAATCAGGGAAGCTAACAAACATTACAACACAGTAGTAATGGATGATTTCATTTACCTGAGTACTGACTGGGTCAATATCACAGCAGGGCATGCTAGGGAGATAGTTTCTCGATGAAATAAATGACTGCTTCTTGGAGCAGCTGGTTCATGAACGAACAAGAAGGGAAGCTATTTTAGACCTAGTACTTAATGGACACAGAATCTGGTGCAAGAGATAATGGTGCTGGGACCATTTGGCAATAGTGATCCTACAGTAGCATGATTGTATTTAATTTAATAAATGGAGGGAGGACAGCAAGGAAATCCACGGTACTACCTTTTAACTTTCAAAATGGAGACTATAATAAAATGAGGAAAATAGTTAATAAAAAAATAAAAGGAGCAGCTGCAAAGGTTAAAGATTTAATCAAGTATAAGAATTATTTAAAAATACTTCGAAGCCGAGACCAGATGTATTGCACACTTTAGGAAAGAAAGGTCAAACAACTGCCAACATGGTTTAAAGGTGAGGTCAGAGATACTGTTGTAGCCAAAAAACACAAAATCCCAAAATGACAGGAACAATAACAAAGTCTCAATGAGAAAGATCCTGCATCTTAACGCATGTGCCAAAAATTCACCACACCATTCTGAATGCCAAAACTTTTACAAAAGAGAATATTTGTTGTCGGAGCTGCTGCACGAGAGAAGGCAAAGCATCACCCCTCAATGAACAGCCGCTCCTTTTAATCATTATGTGAAGGTAGAAGTTTTTCCATACGTTATCTGAAACAAATTAAGGTTTTAATGCCACTTCTGGAATAGTATCAGCACGTGCCACGTTTCAGGTCAACATTTCACAACCCTGCTTCAGGCCAAAAAAACATTATTCCTGCAGACATGAAAGCAAAAACAGCTGGCAAACAGCCTTCTTTTATGCAGCTTATAACTCGGCGTCTGACGTCAAAGACAGAACGGAACAAGAATGGCAGGCCATAGCAGCCAATGGAAAACTCAGGATCAACAGTCAACCAATAAGAATGCGGAAAACCCTATGACACCAGGGAATCCCCCAACCTAATTGGACAGTGGACTCAGGAAGCAAAACAAGGCATCCCAGACTGTCAGAAGCAAAATGTAATGTCAGCAGAAACCCGAAATCAAACTGTTCCACTCCAGAGCTGCATTTCAGCCATGAGGAGCTGTCGTATTCAAGCAAAATATCCAGCGTTGTTCAGTCTTCTGCAAGTGAATGTGCGATTACCCCCTCATGGATCCTCCAGATTGAAATCCAGCACTCGCCATCACAGCTGATCAAAGGTATGATTGAACTGAATGCAATGTTCGACAATCAAGGCTGTGAAAATCTTGGTATGCAACCTTGATGAGTGCTCAGCTAAGCAAACCTTTAAGGGCCTCATAGTACGACCCACATAATACAGCGAGCATGGGCATACCAGCAAATAGACCACATATGCTGTGAGGCAAGTGGTACACCACCGAGATGAAATCAAAGTTTGAAGTGTGAATATCACACCACGATTCCCCCGTTAGGGACAATAAACAAAACCAACAAGATCCACAAGGAAAATGTCCTGCGGAAGCATGAAAAGAAACCGGACGATCCAGAGCTGAAGCTGAATGGACAATACGGTCTCGTAGGTTAGCACACCTAGAATAGACCAATATCAGGCGCTTTCCATGAAAACAGGGATGAAGCCCCAAAATGGGCCAGAATCTTCGTAGAATCTTCAAAACTGATGAAACCCCACCTGTATATGGAAAAACGCCGGTGATCATATTATCTGAGGGCTGGACAGCTGTGCTCAAAGAAGCTGAGATGAGCAGCCATCCACAGTAGGTATAACGAGCCCATATAAAGGCACATTTCAGCAACTTCAGAGGATAACCCTGAGACAGTAACCGCTGCATCAAGTCTTCTGCATGTCTGTAGAAATCATGTAAAGAGGAACAATTTTGCCACATGCGCAAGAAATGGCCAAATGGTAATCCCCGTTTTAAACAAAAATGGGTGATAACTATGATAGCTCAAAAGGAGTATTGCGCTGAACAGGCTTTCTGTAAAGAGATGTTTCAAATCCATGTTGGGCTAATGTAACCATAATGTCCAAAAACTGAAGCTGGACCAGATCCTTCTGAGCCGTAAATTGAATATTGGATTTGAAAGTATTCAACAGTAACAAAAAAACCTCCAGCTGGGATTCAGTACCCATCCATAGAAAAAAAATGTCATCGAGGAATCGATGCAAAAAAAGGAATAAAAACAAAAAAAAAAGGTGATGAATAAATACACATCTCCTCAAAATGGGCCATGTAAATCATGGCTATAGATGAAGCCACCATCGCCCCATTGCTATACCAAATTTTTGTAATTAATACTGCTGCTCATGAAGGAAATAATTATGATTAAGTACCAAGTCCAATAAATCCAACAAAAATGCCCGTGGCACCCGAGTGGGAAGATCCATAGGGAAATTGGCCAAACATTCAAGCGCTTCAACTTGATTGATGTTAGTATACAAAGCCTGAACGTCTAAGGTTACTAAAAATTGAGAAGAAGAAGCCATGGTACAAGCTGACAATTGTGTCAGGAAATGCCCCGTGTCCTGAACATAAGATGGAACCTTAGCAGCAGCCGGTTGCAGAAAAACATCACAAAACTTGGATAAAAGTTCTAACACCGAATCACGACATGAAACAATGGGTCTACTGGGTGGATTCTCTAAGGACTTATGGATCTTAGGGACCAGCTAAAAAATTGTAATTTTGGGGAATGTGTTAACTAAATAACGAAATTCCAACTTTGTGATCCATCCATTCTGGAGGGCATCCCTCATTAATGATTGAATCCGCTTCAAAAGGTCGGGTGTAGGATCCTGCGGCAATGGAGTATAATGATTAGGATTAGATAAATGCACCATTAGCTCCTGCTGATACTGTTCAGGAGACAAGACCACCACTGCTCCACCTTTATCCGTTCTCCGAATAACTATGTCTGATTGTGCCAAACTCTCGAATGGCCTGATGGTGTGACCTAGAAATATTCGAAAAAGACCTACTCAAGGTATGTTCCTCATTGGTCAAAGTCTGTAAGACCAACTCCTGAAAAGTCAAAATGGTTGAATCCACTTCCCCTGGTGGTAACCAATTTGACGGGCCAGTGATGTATGAAGAATCCGAAGAGGAGTCCAGCCCGGAAAAATAATGAATGACTCTCAACTTGCAAAAAAAATGATGTAAAAGCCACCCAAACCTCAAAAGGGTCATACCTTGAAACCGGAACAAAAGATAATCCAAGCTCCAAAACTTGTAATTGTGAGGAGGTCAATATCCTTCCCTGATATGTTGATGACTGCTGTGTCCTTGTTCGAGACCTGGTGTCTGGGCCTTCCCAAAAATTCTGCTGATAATTTTGTCTTGAACGCCGACCCTGACGTGAACCAACTCGGGGTGGCAAAGGCTGCTCATATTGTGGACGAGCAAAGCCACGATAAGCATTGTCAGCAGAATTAGTGTCTGTGGAGTCCTTTGAGCTGTTAGCAAATGTAACCTGATGAACAGAAGGCCAAAAAAGCATCTTTCAGGAAATGGAAAAAGGAGTCAAATGATGAAAACAGGAAACAACATAAGCACTGGCAAGTTAGATGCAAGGCCACAGATAAGGCAGGCAAAGAAAGAATTTGAAAAGAAGCATGCCTTGGAATCAAAAACACATAATCAAAACTTTTTCAAGTACATTTACAGTAAAAAACCTATGCAAGAGTCAGTTGGACCATTATATGATAGAGAGGTAAAAGGGGCGCCGCTAAGAGAGGACAAGGCCATAGAGGAGAGAATGAATGAATTCTTTGCTTTGATTTTTATAGAAGAAGATGTAGGGAAGTTACTGATGCCTGAAATTGTATTTAAGGGTGAGATAGCGGAAGAATTGAAACAAATCTCAATAAATCTGGAAGATGTATTACAATTATTTCATAAACTAAAGAGTAGCAAATCACCTGGACCAGATGGTATACATCAGAGGGTGCTGAAAGAACTGAAATATGAGATTTCAGTCCTACTATTAGTTATTTGTGAAATATCATTAAAATCATCTGTAGTACCTGAAGATTGGAGAATGGCCAATGTATCCCAGTTTTTAAAAAGGGTTCTAGGGGTGATCCAGGAAACTATAGAACGGTGAGCCTGACAAAAATGATAGAAAACCATTATAAAGAATAATGCTACTGAACATTCAGATAGCAATGGTTTAATGGGAGAAAATCAACATGGATTTAGCCAATCTGTTATATTTTTTTGAAGACAAGAATAAACAGGTAGATGAAGGTGAGCCAGTTGATATAATGTATCTTGATTTTCAGAAAGGCTTTTACAAGATAGCTAATGAGAGACTCTCGGCAAAATTAAAAAGTCAAGAGATAGGAGGCAGTGTACTATTGTGGATCAGGAAGTAGTTAAAAGTTAGAAAACAGAGTAGGGCTAAATGGAATTTTCTCAGTGGAGAAAGATGAATAGTGGAGTACCCCAGGGATCTCTGCTGGGCCCACTGCTTTTTAACATATTAATACAGTAAATGGCCTGGAAATGGGACGAGTGAGGTGATCAAATTTGCAGATGGCACAAAATTATTCAAATTTGCTAAAAACATAAGACGACTGTGAAAAATTGCAAGAGGACCTTGATAAAATATGAGTAGACATCCAAGTGGCACATGGAATTTAATATGGACAAGTGCAAAGTTACACACTTAGGGAAGAATAACCCAAACTATCGTTACATGATGCAAGGTTCCACATTAGGAACCACCACCACCCCAGGAAAAGGAGTTAGGTGTCATCGTGGATAACATGTTGAAACCCTCTACCCAATGTGCAGTGGCAGTCAAGAATGCAAATAGAATACTAGGAATCACAAGGAAAGGAATGGAGAATAAAACAAAGGATATTGTAATTATCCTGCATCTTTCCATGGTGCAACCGCATCTTGAATATTGTGTGCAATCCTGGTCACCATATTTTAAAAAGAATATAGCAGAATTAGAAAAGGTACAGATAAATGACACCAAAATGGTAAAGGGGTTGGAAGGATACCCCTATGAGGAAAGGTTTAAAGGTTAAGGCTCTCCAACTTGGAAAAGAGAAGGCTGAAAGGTCTATAAAATAATGAATGGAGTGGAACGGGTAAACACAATCGTTCGTTTATTCTTTCAAAAAGTAGAAAGAATAAGGCTAATAAGAGAATATATTTTTTTCATCCAATGCATAATCAAACTCTGAAATTCATTACCAGAGGAAGTAGTAAAAGCTGGGTAGCTGGGTTTAAAAAAGCTGGGAAGTGTAGCTGGGTTTAAAAAGGTTTTGGACAAATTCCTGGAGGAAAGGTCCATAAACCATTATTACAGAGGACCAGGGAAATCTACTATTACTACTACTACTGAACATTTGTATAGCACCACAAGGCATGTGCAGCGCTGCACAAACACATTTTAAAGATAGCCCCTGCTCATCAGAGCTTACAATCTAATAGAGACAGACAACACAGCAGCTGTAGACAAGGGATACAGCGAGGGGGAATGGTAAGGAAACACAAAGCGTAAGAAAAATCACTCCATACCATAAAAAATACTGCAGAAAATACTTGGAACCACACAAAAGTAAGCCAAGAGGAGAGGAGGTCTCAGAATCAACGGGTCAAAAAACGACATTCAGGAAAAAACCTATATGCCGCTTTCCTTAAACATCAGCGACCAATCCTACTCCACTTTCAAGATATATAAAAATATTCTTAGCATCAATTTTTCTAAAGGCAGAACAGCAGATCTAATCATCTCAAACTTAACTTAAAGCACAAGGGAAAGCTGCTCCACAGCTTGATAAAGAGAATATCTGCTTTTGCCCCAACGCCTATCTTTGGCGCCCACAAAGCGTTTTGCCAAAAAGCTGCTTCAGGGGGAAGGTTAATCACTGTCAAGAGAAAAGAAGAAAAGCTTATCAATCTTTAGCCCCCAATCATACCCGCCGACTCATTAAATTATCAAAACGAAACCCCCACTTACCACACAGCAACGTGCGCACAACTATAACTGCAACAATGGCCAATCCTCACCATGGCCCTGCAAACACAGAAAAACACCACGCATGCTGAGGTTTAAGGGGAGCAGCATATAGGTTTTTTCCTGAATGCCATTTTTTGACTCGTTGATTCTGAGACCTCCTCTCCTCTTGGTTTACTTTTGTGTGGCTCCAAGTATTTTTTTTCCACAGTATTTGTTATGGTTTGGAGTGATTTTTCTTACGTTTTGGATATTCTTTTACTCTGGAAGTGACCTTTATTGTTCTAAGGAAACACAAAGGACATTAAGTGAGTCAAGATCCAAAAGCGGCAGTGAAGAGGTGAGTTTTCAGCCTGGATATGAATAAGGTCAGAAAAGGCGCCTGGCATACAGACTCAGGTAGTTTGTTCTAGGCATAAGAGCAGCAAGGAGCAAAGTCTGGAGTTAGCAATAGAAGAGAAGGGCACAGATAGAAGCGATTTGCCACAAGAGTGGAGGTCCCGAAGAGGGCTGTAGGGAGAGATAAGAGATGAAAGGTACGTGAGGAGCTGCAGAGTGAATGCATTTATAGGTCAGCAAGAGAAGTCTGAACTGGATGCGGAAAGAGAAAGGGAGCTAATGAAGTGACTTGAGAAGAAGGGTAATATGACAAAGCTGGCAGAAGATCTGCAGCCCAGCAGAGTGTTGAACAGATTGAAGGGGAGAGAAATGACTCAGAGGTAGACCAGCAAGGGGAGCAGGTTACAATAGACTGTATACCCACTGCTTACCTTTTTGGGAACCTGGCAGGTACTTGTGACCTGAAAATATTTTTTCACGCAATGTGTAATCAAACTCTGGAATTTGCTTCCGGAGGATGTAGTAAAAGCTGTTAGTGCAGCCAGGTTTAAAAAAGGTTTGGTCAAGTTCCTGGAGGTCCATAAACCATTATTAAAGTGGACACAGAATATCCACTGCTTGACCCAATACAAGCATTGTGGAACCTGCGTCTTTTGGGGAAACTGCTAGGTACTTGTGAACTAGATTGGCCACTGTTGGAAGCAGGATACTGGGCTTGATGGACCTTGGTCTGACCCAGTATTGCATTTCTTATGTTGTTATGTTAAGCCTGAATATAAGAGGAAAGCATGAGGGGGAATTAGTTCTTACCTCTCTGAGGTTAAAAACTACCCTGAGATTGCAAAAATTTGAGTTTAAGAGCTTGGCTTCTTAACTAGATACTGCAGTACGGTCATGTTTGTAAAATCCACTGGATTGTGTAAGCACTGTTTGTAGAACCTCACTGGATAGACAAGATGGGCTATGTTGATCTTTATCTGCTGTCGTGCAACATGTTACTATGTTTATATGTAACTTATGTGTGCAAAGATCCAGCATGATGACATTCTTTTTTGTGTACATTTTTTAATGGCTTCTGCTATGCATTCAAGTAAATACATATATAGACTTTTTTTAATGTGCTTATATGTATTTTCTAAAAGGCTCACTGAAGTGTTCAGTGAGACTTTTCTAAAATACTATTGCGTTTTGGCATGCGTGGACTTAAATGTTCATTTTCTGGCCTGGACATTCTATAACAAATTGGGCTTCACATGTCATGCATCCTGTCACAGTCCCTCTACTATGCCTACCTTTAGAATTTCTTAGTTAATAGGTTAATCATCTTTCTTTGTATGCATAACTGCCACTCTCCACCTTCAAATTACTGAAGTTGAAATTCCAGTTTTCCACCTTAGAAAAAGGACTTTTGCCTTTTTTAAGCCTTAAATGCCCCTTTTGTCTGTCTCAGCTCTTACTGTGTGAAATAGAAAGCTGTGGAGGACAGAATGCTGAGCAAGGTAAATGAATGGGTACTAAATTGAGCTAATTACTTGATGATGGAATTACTGTTCACATATATCAAATTTGTGCTAATTAAATCACATTTCTGTGTGCTGCCAATAGACAATTTAATATTCTGTGAGCTAATCTGAGGAAATCTTTGAGGAATTTACACTTACAAGTGAATTTGGGGCTTTAATCCTCTATTAGGTGTCTCTGTAACACAGAGCTAATATCTAAATTGACAATGAAGAAGATAGCAGTAGCATACAATATATATTTCTTACCCTCTACTCAATCATATGTGACATATCACACTATTCAATGTAGCAAATTTATCTTTGTTGGCAACATAGGTTGAAAATGTATAAATCATTCCTATGTCAAGAGCATTGATTAATAATGGAAATCTACCGCACAAAAAAATTTCTACTGTTAACCAAACCTTCAACCCTGTCAGCTTATTATAGCATATTAAAGAAAGGGAAGGTCTTTCAACTCATATAGATTTTAGTTGTCTGTCCCTTTTATACTCTGTTCTGTAAATGCAAATTGATGTAAAAGCACCACAACCTGTTTACTTAACTTTTAAACATTATACGTAAGGTAATAATTGCAGAGCAATTCTTATAAAATGTTTTTGTTTTCTCATAACACTGTCATTTCTTAGGAACTTATATTAACCATGTTTCTGCAGGCCGCAGTAATTCATAATGGTCACAAGGTGTAAGCATCATCTATTAGAATAATATGATACCGCCACCTTTTTGTCTGTGCTGGTACTGATAAACTAATTAAATCTCAAACCCTTCACTCTAATCTATACCAACACCTACCACTTGAGTGAAATTTAAGTAACTGATACTCCACTATTTTTTATCGGAAGTTTTTGCCATGAGAGATTCCTCCCTCTTGAAGCGTAACTTCCCTTTTAATCAATTTTGTAGTAACCTAACCATTGCATAAAATATTGTGAAATAATCGCATTCAAACTTAATGCTATATCACAATAACATCCTCCTAACTCCACACTGCATATATTATCGAACACAGTACTGCGTTTAGAGCCACCCCCCCACCCCCCAGGTTGGAAGGCACTCAATTGGCTACTGGGGAGGAGCTGAAGACTTTTCAGAGTAAAGGCAGCATTTATGATGTGGTTGGATCAAAGCCCTCGGGACGTCTGACTGCTGATGTAGCTGCGCATGAAATGAGAGTCAGAAGCTGCAAAGATGTGTTTACATATTGGGACATGGAACGTACAAAGCATGAGCCAAGGGAAGTTGGAGGTGGTCAAGAATGAAATGAAACGTGTATAACTGGACTTGTTGGGTGTCAGCGAACTGAAATGGACTGGCATCAGGCGCTTTGCATCTGATGATCACATGGTCTACTATGCTGGAAATGAAAGACAAAAAAGAAATGGTGTTGCATTTATAATTAAGAAGAAATTTGCAAGAACTGCAATGAAATACAATGCAATCAGTGAATGCTTAATTTCTATTTGTCTATGAGGAATGCCCATCAACATAACTATAAAACAAAATAATAACATAAGAACATAACATATGCCATACTGGGTTAGATCAAGGCCCATCAAACCCAGTATCCTGTTTCCAACAGTGGCCAATCTAGGTCACAAGTACCTAGCAGTTTCCCCAAAAGACACAGGTTCCACGATGCTTGTATTGGGTCAAGCAGTGGATATTCTGTGTCCACTTTAATAATGGTTTATGGACCTTTCCTCCGGGAACTTGACCAAACCTTTTTAAATCCGGCTACACTTTTACTACATCCTCCAATAGCAAATTCCAGAGTTTGATTACACATTGAGTGAAAAAATACTTTCTCTTATTAGTCTTAAATAGGTTACCCTGTAGCTTCATTGGATCAACCCTAGTCTTTCTATAGTTTTATGGCATAAACAATCTATTTACGTTTACCCGTTCCACTCCATTCATTAATTTATAGAACTCTATCATATCTCCCCTCAGCTGTCTCTTTTCCAGGTTGAAGAGCCCTAACCAGTTTAGCCTCTCTTCATAGGGGTATCCTTCCATCCCTTTTACCATTTCTCTGTACCTTTTTTAATAATGCTATATCCTTTTTAAGATAAGCGACCAGAACTGCACACAATATTCAAGGTGCAGTCGCACCATGGAATGATACAGGGGCATTATAATATCCTTTGTTTTATTCTCTATTCCTTTCCTTATCATACCTAGCATTCTATTTGCTCTCTTGGCCACCGCTGCACACTGGGTGGAGTGTTTTAACATGTTATCCACGATAACGCTTAAATCTTTTTCATGGGTGGTGGTTCCTTATGTGGAACCCTGCATCGTGTAACCATAGTTAGGGTTTTTCCTTCTTAGGTGCATATAATTCAAGTATATGCCCCAAGAACAGCTGCAGAAGAGGATGAAGTTGATGAGTTCTATGAACAAGTACAAGCTGAAATTGACAGAACATGCAAACAGGATATCCTGATAGTCATGAGTGACTGGAACGCAAAAGTTGGCAACAAAGAAGGCAAAGTGGCTGGAAAATATGGATGTGGAGAAACAGTGATAGAATTCTGCAAGACCAACAATCTATTTCATCTCAAACTTCTTCTTCCAGCAACACAAGTGGCGACTGTACACATGGACTTCACCCAATGGACTGTACAAAAATCAAATTGACTACATCTATGGAAGTTAACAATGGAAAAGCTATATAACGTCAATAAAGAAAAAACCTGGAGCTGACTTGTACAGATCACTAACTGCTAGTATGCAAATTCAAGGTAAAGTTGAAAACGAGGAAGCCACTCATCAATGTAGCAAAATATGAACTTGAGAATATACCACCAGAATTTAAAGACTGCCTTCAAAATCAATTTGCTGCTTTAGATACAAATGACAGAGCTCCAGAAGAGTTATGGGATGACATGAAGAAGGTTGTGTTGGAAGAAAGTGAGAAATGTCTACAAAAGGTGAAAAAGCAAAAGCGGCCAAAATGGATGACCGAGAAGAAACTCTGAAAATTGCCCAGAAACGCAGTGAAGCTAAAGCCAGAGGAGAAAGAGAGGCAATCACAGAACTCAACAGAGATTTCCAATGTGCAGAAGACAAGAGAAGGAGAAGTATTACAATGACGCATGCAAGGAAATAGAAGAATAACAAAATCGGATTTGCTAAAGCTATGAGAGTTAAAGAAAAAATTCCAGCCTCGAATTGTAATGTTAAAAGATGCTCAAGGATCTATGTTGAATGATGCTAAGAAGATAAAGAAAAGGTGGAAAGAATATACAGAGTTTTTTTATGATAAAGATCAAGTGGACCAACAGCCATTTCAACCCGTACCTCATGATCCGGAACCATTGGTGATGAAAGAAGAAATCGAAGCAGCATTGAAAGCCTTATCAAAGAACAAAGCATCAGACATTGATGGCATTCCCATAGAAATATTACAGCAATCTGATGCATCTGTTACCATACCTACAATGTCTGCCAGGAAATTTGGAAGACAACATCAAGGCCAACTGACTGGAAAGGATCTGTGTTTATTCCAATATTAAAGAAGGGTGATCCAACTAACTGTTGAAATTATCACATAATTGTTCTGATCCCACAAGCCAGCAAGATTCTACTGAAGATTATTCAGCAGAGACTACAACCATACCTAGAAAGAGAACTGCCTGAAGTGCAAGCAGGTTTCAGGAAAGGGCAAGGAATGAGAGACATCATCGCGGATGTGAGATGGATCCTTGAAAAGACTAAAGAATACCAAAAGGATATCTACATGTATTTTATTGACTACAGCAAAGCTTTTGACTGTGTAAACCATGAGAAACTCTGGCCACATTAAGAAGTATGGGTATACTAGAACACCTGACCGTTCTCTTGCACAACCTTTACATTGATCAAGAAGCAACAATTTGAATGGAACAAGCAGAAACAGAATTGTTTAAAATCAACAAAGGTGTATGACAAGGCTGCATACTTTCCCCCTACCTGTTTAATTTATGTGAAGAACAAATCATCATAGAAGTAGGACTGTATGAAGACAATAGAGGTGTGAAGATTGGTGAGAGACTCATCAACAACCTTCGCTATGCTGATGATACCACATTATTGGCTGAAAGTGAAGACGATCTGAAACATTTGCTTCTCAAGATCAAGGAACATAGTCTTAAAATGGGCCTGCACTTTAATGTAAAGAAGACAAAGATCCTGTCAACTGCAAAATCAATAAGTTCCTCAGTGATGGAGAAGAAATTGAAATAGTGGACAACTTTAACCTACTTGGATCAACTATCAATAAAGAAACAACAAGCAGTCAAGAAATGAGACGATACATTGCTCTTGGCAGAATGGCTATGAAGGACCTAGACAAGATTTTCAAGAGCAGAGATGTCTCTCTCCATACAAAGATTCGACTTGTCCAAGCCATGGCATTTTCAATAATGTCATATGGATGCGAAAGTTGGACAGTGAAAAAGATAGGAAGAAAACTGATGCCTTTGAATTATGGTACTGGCGACAAATACTGCGTATACCAACGACTGCTCGAAGAACAAACCAGTCAGTACTAGAGGAGATCAAACCTAAGCTTTTTTTAGAAGCTCAGATGACAGGACTTTGTCTTTCATACTTTGAACGCATTATGCCAAGAGAAAGATCATTAGAGAAAAACATCACCCTTGGCAAGGTAGAAGGTCAATGCAAAAGAGGAATGCCAGCAATGAGATGGATCGATACAATAACAGCAGCGATGGGGGCACTCTGTCAACAATGAGACACCTGACTGAAGACTGAACACAGTTTAGAACAATTATCCGGAGGGTTGCCATGAGTTGATACCAACTCGATGGAACTTAACAACAGGAAGTGCCTGTAATTAAAAAAGGTGCAATTACTCCATTGATTACTGGTGTCATACTGTATTCATTAAAAAGCTCTAATTCTCAATCGTTGAGTCATTCATTTATCAGTCCCAGAATTTACTGCATATCTGTTTTATCCTTATATTCCAGACCAATCTTCTATCTATATCACCTATTTATAAAGCTATATTTGACTCAGCCTGTCGTTCAGCTTTAAGTGTTGTTGTTCCTATCCTTTGGAATTCAGTGCCATGATATTGGAGACTTGAGGCCTGCTTTGAATTTAGGATAGGAGACCTCAAGGCCTGTTTTTTTGCCTCGCTGTTGGAGATACGAGATAGGAAACTCCTATGAGTTCATCTGGAGCAGTGCCATCAGTCCAGCTTGTGCTTTACTTTACTTTACTTTAATACAATGCCTTATATATTGCCCTATGCTTTGGGCACCAGAGCAGTTTACAATAAAGATAATCATAATAAAATCAAAAGGAGAAGAAACAGGGACAAGAGAAAGAAAAATTATTGCTAAGCAGGATTGATACTTCCTGGGCACTACACCTGCCTGACCTAAATCATTAGCCAACCACCACATCATTAAATGCGTGATTGAAAAAGTAAGCTTTCAGCCTTTTTTTGAATTTGGCATGTGAGGGTTCACTGCATAAGCAGACAGAAATAGCATTCCAGAGAGAGGGTTCTAAAATATAGAATGCTGAATGATGGGTACATTCAAGATGAGCCAAGATGGGGAAGAATTACCAGAACATTTCCATGCAGGAAAGGAAGGGATCTTATAAAAGTATATGGGATGAGCATAATAAAAACATATTCAAGAATATCTGGAATAGAGAACCTTCTGAACCATAATGATTTTAAATCTTATGCTATAAATGACGAATAGCCAATGTTTCTGCTCCAGAAAAGGGGATATGTTCAAATTATGAGCCTTCTATAGGAATCTAACAGCTGTGTTTCTAATAATAGCATTTTTTTTAAATAAGAGATTTTTAAACCATTATATAGGGAGCTATAACAATAGATGTGGCTTAGTAATAGAGAGTGTATAAAAGTATGTAATGCAGTAGAATCAAAATAGGACCAAATGGCATGAATCCATCTGAATGCAAAATAACATAACCTCACTACTGAAAAAATTCATTATTGACAGAGCTGTACTGAGCGTGAATCGCGCCTTGTGTGACTTGTACATCGTGAGCGCCCCCCCCTGCACCTCCATCTAGCCACTTTCTGGATGGCAGCGGGAGAGAAGAGGCACGCCTGATGTGCAAGCCGCTGGCACGCTAAGCAGATCTGTTCCTCCCTGCTCTGACGCCACGTTAGAGGAGGGAGGAACCAGACCAGCTTAGCATGCCGCGAGAAGGCTTAAGAATGCATTCAGCTGTCTGCTGTTGCCTGCCGCCGCTGAGAGAAGAAAAAGTGGTGGCAGCAGGCAACGGCAGACAGCTGAAATGCGCTCCTTAAGCCTTTGCACCCTGTGAGGCCACACCGCTCGCACAGGGCTAGGTATGGTCCTGATTACTGAACTGAAGATGGGAGTCAAAAAGGACCCTAAGAGTAGGGATCAAGTCAGAGAGTGGAATGTAATTACCACATAGTACAGGGAAAATGTTGGGAGTTGATAGTCCATCTAGAATCCAGATGTATATTATAGTCCATCTATAATCCATATATAGAAAACATAGATTAGGACCTAAAGTGTCAATTTTCTCAGTGAAGAAAGGTGAATAATGGAGTACCCCAGGGATCTGTGCTAGGCCTACTACTTTTTAACATATCCATAAATTATCTGGAATTAGGAATGATAAGTGAGGTGATCAAATTGCACACAACACAAAATTACTCAAAGTTGCTTAATCGGAAAAGGATTGTGAAAAATTGCAAAGAGGACCTTGAAAAATTGGGAGACTGGGCATCCAAATGGAAGGTAACATTTAATGTAGACAATCACAAAGTTATGCATATAGGAAAGAACACCCAAACTACGGTTACATGATGCGAGTTTCCACATTAGGAATCACTACTCAGGAAAAGTGTCTAGATGTTATTATGGATAATACCTTGGAACCCTCTGCTCAGTACACAGCATCGGCTAAGAAAGCAAATAAAAGATCCATCAAGCCCAGTATCCTGTTTCCAACAGTGGCCAATCCAGGCCACAAGTACTGGCAGGTTTTCCCAAAAAGGCAAACAGGTTCCACAATGCTTGCCCCGGGGCAAGCAATGGATTTCCTGGGTCCTCTTTAATAATGGTTTATGGACCTTTCCTCCAAGAACTTGTCCAAACCTTTTTTAAAACCAGCTACACTAACAGCTTTTACTACATCCTCTGGTAACGAATTCCAGAGTTTGATTACGCATTGAGCAGAAAACATTTTCTCTTATTAGCCTTAAATGGGTTGCATAGTAGCTTCATTGTGTGTCCCCTAGTATTTCTACCTGTTGATGACATAAACAACCGATCTATGTTTACCTGTTCTATTCCATTCATTAATTTATAGACCTCTATCATATCCCCCCTCAGCAGACTCTTCACCAAGTTGAAGAGCCGCAACCTTTAAAGCCTCTCCTCATAGGGGTATCCTTCCATTCCCTTTACAGTACCATTTTTATTGCTTTTCTTTGTAGCTTTTCTAATTCAGCCATATCCTTTTTAATATATGGCGACCAGAATTGCACAGAATATTCAAGGTGCGTTTGCACCATGGAATGATAAAGAGGCCAACGGAGGAGGGGGAGGGAGAGGGATGCTGACACCAAGCAGAGGTGTGTCCTAAGACCATAGCTATGAGCAGGTTACCATCCTGCTCATAGCTATGTGGGGGAGGGGGGATACTGACACCAAATAGAAGAGCATGTCCAGACCATAGCTAGGAGCAGGTTACCAACAGCCAAAGAACAGCTGCTAGCTTCACTTTCCAGGAATTCCCACCAACCAGATCCATCACAGGCAGCCTGCGTATGTTGAGCAACACTGGCCTGTGTCAGCTACTCACATACCCGCTGTGCCCAGTTTGCTAGTCACCAAACACTGCATGTCCACATAGCCACCATGAACACATTAGCTTTGTACAAACAGCATGGACATCCAACAGCCTGGCTAGTAACTGAACTACCTTAAAAAACAGCACCCATATAACTGCAGCTTGACCATATATAGCACCATGTGGATACACAGCCATGACTCAGTCAGAGTGAGAGTGGCCTCTCAGCATGAACAGATGTGTGCACCCAGGCCATGCCTGTGGCAGACCCATGCTAAGATGGCTCATATACATCCTCTGCTAACCGCTCTGTGTTAGGCAATACCCATAATCCTCTGCTCCTCATTATGTATCCTTTTGTTTTGGACTTGGGGACAGCTTATTCAATGTGAGGCACAGTGGAAAATGGGCCAGAGACAGGCTGTGAGTACATGCTGGCCCACAGTGACCTACATTTGTCACTTACACAAATACGGTGTCCCCCTACACAGCTTTTGGCAGTGAGCATTGAACCTAGTGCCATGCTTGTACTCCCATATAATGTTATGTCCCTAGTGGAGTGGAGGAGTGGCCTAGTGGTTGGGACAAGGT
This sequence comes from Ichthyophis bannanicus, assembly GCA_033557465.1. NCBI lineage: Eukaryota > Metazoa > Chordata > Amphibia > Gymnophiona > Ichthyophiidae > Ichthyophis > Ichthyophis bannanicus. The sequence goes on from CM066033.1 coordinate 513,839,995, forward strand.
ACTTCAGGCTGGAAGGTCGGGTGTTCAAATCCCACTAGAGGACAGCAACCTTGGGACGGAAGGACTAGGGTTTCTAGTCCCACAGGTGCTCCTTGTGGCTTTGGGCAAGCCACTTAACCCTCCATAGCCCATGTTCCCTGTAAAATAGTTATCTCCAAGTTATAATGCCCTATTCAATGTAATTTCAGTTTGTTCAATGTAAACCATGCAGAATAGCACAGTATATAAGAGAATGTAAATAAAATAAATAAATAATAATAATAGCCATAGACACTGCAAAACTGGCCAGTTGCAACACACACATGTTCCCCCCCTGCATACTCTAGTCCAACCAGCATGTGATTTGGGAGCTGCACAACAGTGTCATGTTGGGAGGTAAGTGTAGGGGAATGCTGTGGAGATGGGCCTTGACAATGGTGTAACTGGGAATAGAAACATAGAAAAATGATGACAGAAAAAGACCACGTGGCCTTGTGGTAGGCGAAGGCCTGTGATCCATGGTGTCTGAAATGAGCAGGGAGGCCTAAACAGCTTGACCTGTAAATGAAGCCTGTGGAGAGGCCCATAGGAATTACACATTTCCCTAAATGCTGCTACCATAGAATCGAAACTTAACAGAGCACAATTAAGTACAGCTAAGCAGAATCGAAACTTAGAGAATATAGAAAAACAAGTTTAATTGGTATTGATAAGAGAGTGAAGCTTCTATAGAATTAATTAACTCTGCTGACAGAAAAGTTACAGTGCCCTGCTTTCCCACATGTTTTAGTTAGCCAGTTGACCTTGGAGGAGAATTGTATCAAGAGCCTAAGAAATGATCATTGTAATGAGGACTGTAAGGGGGGTAAGCAGGTGCTGAGCCCAGACCAAGGTCCTCATTGGAGCTACGTATTGGTACCGGGACCAATAGATGGGGTGGAAGGGGTTACCGGGACCAATGAGAAGTTTGCCTATGTCTAGAATGGAAAAGAATGGTATAAAAGTTGTTGTTTTGCTAGAAACCAGGGCTCAGCCATTTTGAATGTGATTCTGCTTGAGTCTTGTGCACAAATAAATGATTTGGACCTTCTGAACAGACTCCTGGTATTATTGGTTTGTATGTGCTCTGCCGCTACATATTCTTGGTGCGTTGGCCGGGAAGGTGTGGTCGGTCAGAGGGTATATAATCTGATATACCACGACTTTCCGCCTCTACAGGTTTGGTCCTGCCGGGATCGTGCCCTCCCGACGTGGGCTCGCTCCCTGGCGCCACCGGTACCTTGCATCGGAGGGAGCTGGCCAGGCCTCGGCGGGTGCCGGACCCGGTCGGAACCAACACCTCGAACCCGTGAGGGGAGTCCGAGGTCCAACTCATGCGCTTGCCCGGGAGTGGGGACCGGATCCGGTGAGTATAGTTTTGATTTGGTATGTCTAGACAGATGAGTCAGAGCAGAACTGCTGTTTGAATTTTAGAACTTTGGAACTTTGGTAAGAGAGCCTGATCACCTCTCGCAGGCGGTCTAAGTAACCTTGCATAAGTATGCGCAAGGTGAACCCGCTGCCTTTTTGGAATTCGAAATTTGGAATTTGAATTTGCATTTGGTAAGAGAGCTCTCAAGGTGGTCCGATTAATCCTGCATGAGTATGCGCGGGGCGAAACCACCGTCTTTTTGATTTTGAATTTGATAGCCTAGTCAGAAGAGACAGGACTGGGCATTTTGGGATACGTTGCTAGCATGATTGTGTGAATGAAGTGTGAGTGAGAGGTCTTGCAACACAGACCAAGCGAAGGCGGACTCCTGAGTAACGCATTTCCTGGCCGGGCGACCGCGTCCAGGTCGTAAAAAGGAGGAAGCGACCATCGTCTTGTCTTGTTATTTGTTTCCCTTAAATGTTTCTAGGGCCGTGAGGACCCCTTACCCACGGTCCGCCCTCCTTTTCCCTTCTGTTTGTCGTTGCGCGCATACATCGATATGGGAGGGGCGGGGTCTACTAGGCACACTCCGTTAGAATGTATGATCAAGCATTTCAATAAAGGATATACAGGGGATTATGGAGTAAAAATGACAGCCTCACGATTACAGCTTTTGTGTACTAGGGAGTGGCCCGTTATAGACCCCATGTGGCCCAAAGATGGAACGTTTAACATAGGAATTATTCAGTCAGTTCATTGGAAGGTGCGAATAGCGCAACCCGATCAGTACCCCTATATAGATTCTTGGTTAAGTATTTGTGAGACACCGCCCCCTTGGGCGCAGCGCTGTTATGAAGAACAGTGCAGAATAATGTTAGCATTAACAGACCCGACTCAGAAAACAGGGACCGTCAAGAAACCTGATCAGAAACCTGTCTATGTTGATCCCGATTCACCAGAAGTTATAATTAAACAGCCCCAAGCTCAGTGCCCCGCTAGGGTACCACCGCGTCCTGCGGCAGCCCCCCGGGACCGGGAGGGTCCACCCCCTCACCAGCCAGAAGACCAGCTAGATGAGCCGTCTCATGAGGAGGCTGATCAGTCTGGGACAGAGACTGAGACTGAGGATAAGCAAGAATCAGAGCAGGAAGATGAAGATGCATCCTCCCTGACTGAGACAGGAAGTGAAAAATCTGTTTTTAGTGCTAGTTCATCAGTTGCAAGCGAGACTCCCCAGACTAAGCGAGTCTTGAAGCTGAAAGCCCCCATTAAGGTATCGAAAGTCACCACTAAGAAGCAGAAAGCCCACCCGAAAGTATTAGCTCCCCTGCGGCAAGTCCCGGGAATTCCGTGAGAGATGCAGATGACCAGATAGTACCGGGACCCCTAAGCTTAGTTTATGTGCCTTTCTCCACTACTGATTTGCTGAACTGGAAATTACATTATGCCTCCTATACAGACAAGCCCCAAGAGTTAACAGAACTAATGAGTACAATTATGCAGACCCATCAACCCACTTGGTCAGATTGCCGTCAGCTCCTGTCTACTTTATTTACTACTGAGGAGTGGACCAGAATTATGCGAGCAGTTGTTAATTGGCTAGCAGATAATCCCCAAGCAGAGGGACCAGCCGGAATAGATAATCGCGAAGCAGCAAAGAAAGAATTCCCAAACGAGGATCCTCAGTGGCATCCAAACACTGAAGTAGGATCCAAAGCTTTAGCATGCTTTCGCCAAGGCCTTTTACAAGGTCTGCGAAAGGGGGGTCAGAAAGCCATGAATCTCACCAAGACAGCTGAAGTGATCCAGGGCATAGACGAGAGCCCAGCAGTATTCTATGAGAGATTATCTGAAGCATATAGAATGTACACTCCCTATGACCCAGCTGCACCAGGAAGCTTATGCATGGTAAATGCTGCTTTTGTCAGCCAGTCCCAACCAGATATTAGACGGAAACTACAGAAATTAGAAGGGTTTGTGGGCATGAATGCAACTCAGTTACTGGACGTCGCTCATAGAGTGTTTGTGAATCGTGATAATGAAAGACAAAGAGAAAGTGAACGTAAAATGAAGAAGAAAGCCGATTTTTTGGCTGCAGCGTTAGTTGAACAGAAAAGGGGAGGTTTCCCTAGTCAAAAGAGCAGAGGAAGAGGGAGGGGCCGAGGAGAAAACCGGCCCTCACTAGGCATAAATCAATGCGCCTATTGCAGAGAAGAAGGACATTGGAGAAATGCATGCCCACGACTCGAAGAAACTTCCCGTGATGAGGGAGAGAACGCCCCTCAGAGAGGGAGGGGCCGACCCCAAAACCGCAGAGGAACCAATCGAGAACAATTTCAACAAGAACGAACGGAGGCCATACAGGGAGTGGCAGCCGCAACAGCCTATGATTTAGATGAAGCAGATTAGAACAGACCGGGCTCCGAATTCGCTTTGGGTCTCCAGGAGCCTATGGTCAGTATACAAATAGGAGACCAATTTATGGACTTTATGGTTGATACTGGAGCAGAACATTCTGTAGTGGATAAGCAAATAGCCCCTTTTTCTACAAAAGCAGTCACCATTGTGGGAGCAACCGGTACTAAAGCCACTAAGTCTTTTCTTCAGAACCGTATATACAATTTAGGGGGACAGCAAATAACGCACCAATTCCTTTACATGCCCGAGTGCCCAGTGCCACTACTGGGACGAGATATGCTAGCCAAGTTGCAGGCTCAAATATCCTTTACTGAGAAAGGAGAAATGCAAATGACAGTAAATCCAAAACCCTCTGGACTAATGGTGCTTACTGTTCCCCGAGAATAAGAATGGAGATACTATAGTACCGATATTTTGAACCTATTCTGAAAAGCATTGACGCCCCTCCTGGAGTATGGGCAGAAGGCAATCCACCAGGCCTAGCCAAACATATAGCTCCAGTAATTGTGAATCTCAAGCCTAGTGCAGAACCAGTACATGTCAAACAATACCCCCTTCCAAGAGCAGCAATTGAAGGCATCCATCGCCATTTGTTGAGATTACTGGAGTATGCCTACTCAAAGTATGTCAGTCACCATGGAACACTCCTCTTTTGCCAGTAAAGAAGCCTGGGACAGGTGACTACCACCCAGTGCAAGACCTAAGGAGAGTGAATGAAGCAGTTGAAACTATACATCCAGTTGTACCAAATCCCTACACACTTCTAGGACTGATCCCTGCTGAAGCTACCCACTTTACTGTTTTGGATTTGAAAGATGCATTCTTTTGCATAAGATTAGCCCCAATTAATCAATTACTGTTTGCCTTTGAATGGGAGGACCCTGTCTCGGGAGGACGGGGCCAGCTCACTTGGACACGATTGCCTCAAGGATTCAAGAATTTCCCCACCATTTTCAGTGCCGCACTAAACCAAGATCTCTCCAGTTACCCTGTGGCCCCTGAGAAAAGAGTACTCCTCCAGTATGTGTATGACCTACTTGTAGCCGCTACATCGGAAAGTGAATGTATACAAGCCACTACTGACCTCTTGCAACTATTGGATGAAGCTGGATACAAAGTTTCCAGAGCAAAAGCACAGCTATGCCAAAAAGAAGTAAAATACTTAGGCTTTCGCCTGACTAAAGGAAGCCGACAATTGGGACGAGAGAGAAAAGAAGCCGTGTGCAGTATCCCAACCCCAACTACCAGAAAGCAAGTGAGAGCCTTTCTGGGAGCAGCAGGGTACTGCCGGATATGGATACCCAACTTTGCTCAGATTGCTAAACCACTATATGAAGCTACCAAGGGAGAAGAGAAGTCGCCACTAGAGTGGGGACCTGAGCAAGACGCAGCTTTCAAGACCCTGAAGGAAGAATTAATGTCATCACCAGCCCTTGGATTACCAGATGTTCATAAGCCCTTCCACTTATTCGTACATGAGATACAAGGGAATGCCCTTGGCATGTTGACTCAGAAATTGGGATATTGGGAACGACCCGTAGCATACCTATCGAAACAATTGGACACTGTGGCCAAAGGATGGCCACCATGTTTGAGAGCAGTTGCAGCTACGGCATTATTAGTGAGTGAAGCAGACAAACTCACTTTAGGACAGAACTTGCGCGTCACAGTACCACATGCGGTACTTGCCCTTATGGAAAAAAAGCAAATCATTGGCTCACCAACTCCCGAATGCTGAAATACCAGAGCATGCTATGTGAAAATCCACAAATACAATTAGAAGTGAGCCATGCCTTGAACCCAGCCACATTGATACCAGTCAGTGAAGACCCTCCAGAGCATGACTGCATAGAAGTCATGGATACTGTATTTTCAAGTCGACCTGATCTGACAGATGTGCCCTTAGAGAACCCTGATCAGACCTATTTTGTGGATGGAAGCAGCCTCATCATCAATAGACGACGCTGCGCCGGGTATGCAGTAGTCACCCGGGAGAAAGTTGTCGAATCATCAGCTCTTGCATCAGGCACATCAGCCCAGAAAGCAGAATTGATAGCACTCACCAGAGCACTAGTGTTGGGTGCAGGACTTTTGTTGAATGTATACACCGATTCAAAATATGCCTTCACTACTTTGCATGCACATGGAGCTCTCTACAAAGAACGAGGGCTCATCATCTCAGGAGGCAAATCAGTCAAATACGGCCCTGAAATATTGATGCTATTAGATGCAGTATGGGCCCCTGCACGTGTTGCTGTCATGCACTGTCGAGGACACCAAGCAGGAAAAGGAGAAGTTGCCCAAGGAAACAGATTTGCTGATGCCTCAGCACGTAAAGCAGCCATGACAGGCCAAATTTCACCACAAGCAACGCCAATACAAGCAGCATTGTTTCCAGTACCCCTTAATTTATGGACACCACGATATACCACCAAAGAATTGGATTACTACTGTAATAAGGAAGAGGGAGTGCTGAAAGATGGATGGATTGAGCTGCCGCCACCTGAGGGCAGTCAACCCCCAGGACGAATAGTGATCCCTGAATTGTTGGGACCAGCCTTTGTCAAGGCCTTTCATCAAGCCACACATTATGGGAAGAGTGCTATGGAGAAAGCACTCAAACCACATTTTTGTATCGCTTTATTGGGAGCCCTGTCAGCTTCAACAGCCCATCAGTGTCTAATTTGTGCCAAGAATAATGCCAAACAGGGTCCCACGCCACCACCCCGAGTTCAGTCAGGAGGTGTTACCCCCATGCACCACCTGCAAATAGACTTTACTGAAATGCCAAAGGCCAATGGATACCGTTACTTGTTAGTATTAGTCTGTACCTTCTCTGGGTGGGTGGAAGCTTTCCCCACCAGGACTGAAAAAGCCCGAGAAGTTACTAAAGTTTTGTTGAGAGAAATTATCCCCAGATTTGGAATTCCAGCAGTAATAGGGTCAGACAATGGACCCTCCTTTGTATCTCAAATTACCCAGCTGTTAGCAAGTGCCTTACAAATACAATGGAAGTTACACACTGCATACAGACCCCAAAGTTCAGGGAAAGTTGAGCGAATGAATAGAACTTCGAAATCTCAGATGTCCAAGCTATGTCAGGAGACCCACCTAAAGTGGCCCCAGGTTCTCCCAATAGCATTACTTAGAATACGCTCATCTCCTGTGAAATCATCAGGGTTTTCCCCTTTTGAAGTTGTGTATGGCAAACCCCCACCAATAGTGCAGGGTGTTAAGGGTAGTTTGCCACAGATTGGTTCAGAAATAACCAGACAAGAACTTCTAGCTCTTAGTTCTGTTCTGCAGCCTCTTCACACGTGGATACAGGACCAGTTGCCTATCAATTTGACGGAACCCCTGCATCCCTACAAGCCGGGTACCTCGGTGTGGATCAAAGATTGGAAAAAGACACCGCTGGAACCTCATTGGAAGGGACCATACACCGTCATCCTGTCTACCCCAACTGCAGTAAAGGTAGCAGAGATCGAAACCTGGATCCATCACAGCAGAGTCAAGCCAGCAGCAGTTCCATATCCGGACCAGTGGACAGCAGAGCCACATCCTGATATCCCTGAGGCGGCAACCAGCAACCTAGAACTCCTTTCCTACAGTAGACAAGTCTTTCGAAGAGGATTGCTGTTTCTAATACAGCAAAGACATTTGTTTTTCTTCATCGGATAACTGTGCTTCTATAAACTTACGTCGAGCCAACTACAGTTGGTAAGTTGGCATCACAGCGGGACATTTGAGGATCTTCAATCAACATCGACACCTGTTGAATTGCTTCATTAGCAAACGGGTCAGCATTGTGCCAAGAAGAAGAGGACGTCGAGGTCAAGATTTTCCAGCGAGGATTCAGAAGAGAACTACAATCAACATGCATCTTTGTTTCTATTTTGCTTTGGTTGCCTGCCTGGGGAGCCTTGAACTTACTTGTGCCTTACCCCCATGTACTGCCTGCATTACTTCCACTCGGACCGGAATGAAAGTAACACAGACTTTGCTTTATCATTCTTACTATACCTGTACTGGTACGGTAAGCCGGTGTATTTATAACACCACTGAACTGAATGTTTGTACTAAAGGAACTACTAAAGTTTGTTTTAACCCACATCAGAACCCATCTTATTATACCCTAGAAATAAGATGGAATGATGCAGATGGAGCTTTACTTAATGCTACACCCCCACTTACTGATCCCACAGAGTATGCTGTTTTGTATTTGGATGCTTGTGATGCCATAAATAGAGATAGTCGCTCTAAATGTGCCAATTGGGAGAAAACCTATGCTCATAATGATAAATATATGTGTCCAGAAGGAGCCACTGGATGGGGGGCATGTACAGGTAAACGAACTTTGGCCAATGAATATAGTACAGCCCCGATTCAGGATTACTATTGCCCAAAGTGGGAATGTGTTTTCTATGCCACATGGAAAACTGGTATGATAGAAAATACCAGAGACAATCGAATGGCTGCCTTAACTATGCCATATGTGAAGAATTTAGAAAATTGTAAGAAAGATGCTTGTAACCCACTAGAGTTATTCATACGCAATCCTAGTGCATGGAAACAAGGATATAAGTTTGGTCTACGTATTGCAGGTTCCGGATCAGATCCAGGGACTATTGTGTACATTAAACTAAATACCCAAGCCCATCGATCATCTAAGTACCATATACATAACACCTTTTATGAGACTATGCATGTAAATAAGTTTGATATCCCTCACCCTTCTCAGAACCTGTTCTTAGAGTTAGCTGGAGCAGTGGTCCCCAGCCTTCATATTTCAGATTGTTACTTTTGTGGTGGAACTAGAATGGGTGATCAGTGGCCCTGGGAGGCCCAAGAATTGAATTACTCAGTAACCTATAACCACACTGAATTGCATAAGACCACAAGTGAATGGGTATTGGCACACCCAATAGTCGGACGTCTCTGTTATGCCCGAACTGGACCACAGTTCAATTTGAAAGTGGGACAGCTTATCTTTCTCAGCCAGAAATTCTATAATGACACCACGAAACAGACGTCCTGGTGGTCAGGAACTAATACGCCTAAACCTGCTAACCCATTAGCACAATTTCCTGAACTTGCCGATTTATGGAATAATCTTGCCCAGCCCCATGTCTGGCAAGCCCCACCTGGTCTGTATTGGATTTGTGAAACCCGAGCATATGCTCGACTCCCTATTCATTGGGGAGGGGCATGTGTCTTAGGAAACTATCCGACCTTCTTTCTTTCTATTGCCCACAGAACATGGAGAACAATTAGGCTATCCAGTCTATTCAAAGAGACAAAAGAGAGCAGCTTTACAGATAGGCAAGTGGCAGAAATGGGATGGGGATGATTGGCCACCCGAGCGAATCATTGCCTATTATGGCCCTGCCACTTGGCAGCAAGATGGCATGTGGGGATATCGTACCCCAATTTATATGTTAAATAGAATTATACGTTTGCAAGCAGTAGTTGAAATTATCACTAATGAAACTAGCCAAGCGCTCACACTTTTAGCTAGACAGAGCACACAAATGCGTACTGCAATATATCAAAATCGTTTAGCATTAGATTACTTATTAGCTGCTGAAGGAGGAGTCTGTGGTAAGCTAAATCTCACAAATTGTTGCTTGAAGATAGATGATAAAGGTCAAGTAGTTGAAAACATTGCTGAAAACATGCGCAAGCAAGCTTATGTGCCAGTACAGACTTGGCATGGTCTTCAGATGCCCAATTGGTTCAAATCTATCTTCTCTGGTTTGGGAGGACTTACTACCTTTGCTATGCTGATATTGCTTTTTCTAGCATTGTTTCTACTCTTACCATGTATAATCCCATGTTGTATGCGCTCTATTAATAGTGTTATTGAAAATACTGTAGAACGCAAAACTGCTACTAAGATTTTGGCCTTATGGCACCCTACTCCTGGAACCATTGGTAAAAACCCAACTCCAGTGTAATTTAGTGATTTATATCTCACACCTTATTAACATTCGGGTGAGATTCATCAAAGGGGGGAATGTGGTAGGCGAAGGCCTGTGATCCATGGTGTCTGAAATGAGCAGGGAGGCCTAAACAGCTTGACCTGTAAATGAAGCCTGTGGAGAGGCCCATAGGAATTACACATTTCCCTAAATGCTGCTACCATAGAATCGAAACTTAACAGAGCACAATTAAGTACAGCTAAGCAGAATCGAAACTTAGAGAATATAGAAAAACAAGTTTAATTGGTATTGATAAGAGAGTGAAGCTTCTATAGAATTAATTAACTCTGCTGACAGAAAAGTTACAGTGCCCTGCTTTCCCACATGTTTTAGTTAGCCAGTTGACCTTGGAGGAGAATTGTATCAAGAGCCTAAGAAATGATCATTGTAATGAGGACTGTAAGGGGGGTAAGCAGGTGCTGAGCCCAGACCAAGGTCCTCATTGGAGCTACGTATTGGTACCGGGACCAATAGATGGGGTGGAAGGGGTTACCGGGACCAATGAGAAGTTTGCCTATGTCTAGAATGGAAAAGAACGGTATAAAAGTTGTTGTTTTGCTAGAAACCAGGGCTCAGCCATTTTGAATGTGATTCTGCTTGAGTCTTGTGCACAAATAAATGATTTGGACCTTCTGAACAAACTCCTGGTATTATTGGTTTGTATGTGCTCTGCCGCTACAGCCTATCTAATCTGTCCTTCCATATCAGCAACTACAACAGTCCCCTTTTTTCCTTTAGAGATCCTCTGTGTTTGTCCCATGCATTACAGCATCACAGCTACAGGTTGCACCTACTGAAAACTAACCTTCTGTTTGTAAATGGTGCCTCAAACAGTATGTGGGGTTGCTCTATAGCTGACTGTAGCATGTTGTATGCACGGCCATAAAGCCTGAGCACTACCTGCATGCACAGTGCATTGCTACAGTTCACACTCCTCGGGAGACACACACACACATGCAGGTCACCGCTGTCCAAAAGTGATGCAGGTTGGCATTCCTATCTGCCTCTTAGACCTCCTTGGATGCTCTGGGGAGTCCAGGGGCGTTCCGGGGGCTGTGCTTGAGATAACAGGTCAGCAGCAATATTGAGCCCCTGGCTGGTTATCTTTAGCAGGTTTAGCTAATCGGGCAGTGGATGAAAATTGACACTGCCCAGTTATCTAAATTGCTAACCAGTCACACCAGATATTAATTGCTGGTGATGGGATATGACCACAGCATTGACTATCCGGATTTAACTTAAAGCGGTGATGATCAGCCACTTTAAGTGTGCGGGCCCCACCACTGCTAAATACTGGCCCTTTGGATTTTACTCAAAACTTCCTCTAAGTGATTCTAAATGTATTTCTAAAACAGTGAATGAGCTGATTCTCTGCTAAGACCAGCACACTGCAATGCGAAGGGGATCTCGATATAATTTCTGCTTTAGCTTTTTTCCTGAGCTGACCAAGGCCGGAGATGTTTCAGAAGCAGAGCTCACAGCCTTTGTGGGGAGCTGGAGAGTATCCTTGTCACAGTTCAACAGTTTCATCCAGTGTTCCTTTCTTGTTTGGTGCTTGCCAATTCCTCCTTTTCCTAATTGGTACCCCCTTTAGATTTCTGCACCCAAAAAGCATATGTGCAGTGAGTTTAAAAAAAGAAAAGTAAGCTACTGCAGCTAAATTTAATCTGGATATGCAGCTCCAGTATCGGGATAGTAACTAACACTGAATATTTGAACTCTGCAATGAGTACCAGAAATCTCTCTGCTGTGTTTTAAATTTAAATTGAAAGCTCTTTGCTGCTACTAAGCCCTGACTGATTTAACAAATACACTGAGTTCACAGATTAATCAGCTTTAGTCTAAAGAATTCCTTTTTCCCCAAGATTTAGAAAAATTCCCAGCAGTAAATACTTACAATTACAGATCTCTCTCTCCAGAAGTAGCAGTCCCCTTTTGTAGTCTTTCACTTCCAACAACATTTTCCTAGCAGTGGTACACAGGTACTTTTGTTTTGTATATATATTGAACTATCTGTGGGTATTTCAAAATGAAATCCCCAACATACTCGGCATCCTCTAACCTAACCCCATCTTCCCAACCTATGCACACAATTTTCTGAAGTTTAAAGGGGCAGGAATTTTTAAATGTTGCTTAATAAATATTTTTGTTCTGTAGTCAAAGTGATGGGGACAGATGGGATATATCCGAGAATAATGAAGGAACTTGGGGATGTTCTAGCGGCTCCGCTGACTGACCTTTTCAATGCTTCTTTAGGATCAGTAGTGGTCCCAGAGAACTGGAAAAAAGCACATGTGGTCCCTTTATACAAAAGCGGAAGGAAAGATGAGGTTGAGAACTACAGGCCAGTTAGTCTAACCTCTGTGGTGAGTAAATTAATGGAAACACTGCTAAAACAAAGGATAGTAAGGTTTCTGGAGTGCAATGTTTATGTTTATGCAATTTCTTAATATACCACCCAGGCTGAAGGGCATCAGAGCGGTTTACAATCACTACTAGCGGGTACTGGATACATTCCCTCGTTCCCAAAGGGCTCACAATCTACATGTGGATTGCAGGATCAAAGGCAGCATGGGTTTACCAGAGTTAGGTCTTGTTAGACAAATCTGATTGATTTCTTTGACTGGGTGATGACAGAATTGGACAGAGGGAGAGCCCTACATGTGGTATACTTAGATTTCAGTAAAGCCTTTGACACCATTCCACACAGGCGAGTTATAAATAAATTGAGCACCCTAGGGATGGACCCTAAAGTGACTGACTGGGTTAAAAATTGGTTGAGTGGGAGGCAAAAAAGTGTACAGGTAAATGGAGCCCACTCTGAGGAGAAGGGTGTTACCATTAGTGTGCTGCAGGGATTTATTTATTTATTTGTTTTATTTATTTATTTATTTCTCTTATATACCGCGCTCTCCAACATCAGTGCGGTTTACATGGAACATTTAGGTTTTACGATGGGGTAAACCGTAAAATACAGATAACAGGTAACTCAACTTGGATAGTCAAAATTAACTATTTACACATAATTGATACATAGTAGTATTTACATATTATACAACATTTTGAGGGATGTTACAGTGAACATGGAGTTTATTTGTGGGAAGGTCGAGATGGTGCACTTTCATTTGGGTAACATTCGAGGAAAAGGTGGTGTTTCAACGCCCTTCTGAATTTAGTCAATTCCGGGATTGCTCGTATGTTGGGAGGCAGGGCATTCCAGTATCTGGGAGCACTGATACTGAAGGCCCTGTTTGCTGTAGCCTGTGTACACTGGGTCATTGTTTTGGGGATTGCCAGGGTGTTTATTGCTGTAGTTCTTCTGGCTCTATTGGGGTGGGGGGGGGTAATGCAAGTGAGACAAGCGAGTGACGGGGGGAGAGCCCATTTATGTTCTTGAATGTTAGCAGTAATGTTTTGAATACGATCCTACAGTGGATAGGGAGCCAGTGGAGACTCTTGAGGATGGGTGTTATATGGTCTCGCTTCGAGGCCCCATTCAGAACTCTGGCTGCGGTGTTCATGGCAAGCTGGAGAGGGCTCAGGGTGGATTTAGGGAGCCCTTGGAGGATCGCGTTGGCATAGTCAAGGTGTGGAATGGTTAAAGCCTGGAAGATAGTTCTGAAGTCGTCTGGTTGTAAAAGAGGACGTAGATGTTTGAAAGTCCTAATTTTGTGATAAGTGGATTTGACCATGTTGCCAATGTGTGACTTCATGTTAAGGCTCTGGTCTAGAGTAACACCCAGGTAACGGATCGTGGGCTTGGTTTGAAGTTCTATATCACCGACTTTTAGGTGGGTTGGTGGGGAGAAGTCAGAGTTTCTGGTGGTGAATCACTTCAGTCTTTTTGTGTTGTATGCAAAGGTTCTGATTCTGGAGCCATCTTTCTACTGCACTGAAACATTCCGTAAGGGGTGAGAGGTCAGTTTGGTCAGCCTTGAACGGCGTATAGAGCAGGACGTCATCTGCATATATCATGCATTCAATGCCGAATGAACGAATGACATCGCAGACTGGCTGCATATAGATATTAAACATTAGTGCTGAAAGGGAGGATCCTTGTGGGACACCTTGTTTCTGATGGAATGGTTTGGATGTAAAGGTTTCGGTTCGCACATGTTGCCATCTGTCAGTTAGGTATGACTTGCACCAAGTTAGTGCTAAGCCGCTGATGCCCTTCTCTTCGAGCCGTTTCAGGAGGGTGTGGTGACATACTGAGTCAAATGCTGCGGCTATATCTAGGAATATAAGGGCCACGCCGCGCTGGATGTTATCAATTGTGGTGAGTATGTTTAGTGAGTGAGTATGTCTTTGGTCCCATTCTTTTTAACATCTTTGTTAGTGATGTTGCAGAAAGGCTGATTGGTAAGGTTTGTCTTTTTGTGGATGATATCAAAATAGTAATTACACTTACCTGGTAATTGTAGTTCCTTGAGAGACGACAGCTTAGTCCTCGACGTATGGGTAGTGCACCTCCTCCTGCAGCATGAAGACTGGACCAATCAGATTTCAGCTCCACTGGAATAAGCACACCCTGCAACTCAGGAACTCCAGTGAACTACTGACAAAGCAAACTCAAACACATAGCTAACCTTTAGTAAAACTGCTCTCAAAGGAAATATATTCCGCAACCTAACTGGGTTTTTTTTTTTTGTTTTTTTTTTTATCAACTGGTGGCGTAGGCCACATACTAAAAATTATAACCAACCGGAACGGAAAGTCCCGCTCCTGCCACAGCGAAAAACTTAGAGAGAAAAGAAAGTAACATGAAACGCACTCACCTGGAAAAATCGTCTTCTTCATCCAAGGCGTGCCGTGCGAAAAGAAACCAGGGAGAGGCAGGAGGACTAAGCTGTCGTCTCTCAAGGAACTACAATTACCAGGTAAGTGTAATTACTATTTCCTTATCGTTCCTCCAGCTTAGTCCTCGACGTATGGGATGTATCAAAGCAGCCTAACGGGTGGGATTGTGCCAGCCGGCACGCAGAACCGCAGCACCAAAGCCAGCATCGCTCGCCGCCAAAACATCAAGACGATAATGTTTACTGAAAGTGTGCAAAGACGACCACGTGGCCGCTTTACAAATATCTACCGGGGAAAACCAGACTGAATTCCGCCCAGGATGTCGCTTGTGCTCTCGTAGAGTGAGCCCGCAGTCCCGGCGGCGGAGACCGACCGTGCAATATGTAAGCCGAACCAATCGCCTCTTTAATCCATCTGGCAATAGAAGCCTTCGCTGCCGCTTCCCCTTTACGAGGACCACCAAACAGCACAAACAAGTGGTCTGATTTACGAAAATCATTTGTAACTCGTAAATAACGGCGGAGAAGAACTCTTTTGAGGTCCAACCGACTCAAACCACGATCAGAAGCATGCCCTTCGGACTCCGAAAAAACCGGAAGAGAAACAACCTGATTCAAGTGAAAAGGAGAAGTCACCTTTGGCAAGAAAGATGGCACAGGCCGCAGAACCACTTTGTTAGGCGAGAAAGACAGAAAAGGCTCCCTGCAAGAAAGAGCCTGGAGTTCGGAAATACGGCGTGCGGAACATATAGCCACTAGGAACACCGTTTTAAGAGTCAAATCCTTTACCGAACTACCAGAGAGCGGCTCAAAAGGAGCTGCACTTAGGGCACGTAGCACTAAATTAAGATCCCACGCGGGAACCGATACTCTACGGGCTGGCCGTAACCTAGACACAGCACGCAAAAAACGAACTACATCCGGATGCGCCCCTAAAGCCACGCCCTGCACTTTACCGCGATAACAAGACAGAGCCGCCAATTGGACTCGCAAAGAGCTGGCGGCTAGACCCTTAGTAAAACCGTCTTGCAAAAAATCCAGAATTATCGGCAGAGAGGCCGTAGCCGCTCTGATCTGGTGTCTGGAACACCAGTCCTCAAAAATACGCCAAACTCGAACATAGGCCAGCGAAGTGGATCGCTTTCGCGCCTGCAAGAGGGTCGCTACCACTGAGCGGGAGTAACCGCGTTTTCTTAGCCGAGCCCTTTCAATAGCCAAGCCGTAAGAGAGAATCTCTCCACTTGGGGCATGCGAAGTGGACCCTGACACAACAGGTCCGGTAATAAGGGAAGTTTCCAGGGAGGACCGTCGATCAGCCTCATCAGATCGGCATACCAAGGACGACGCGGCCAATCCGGCGCGATTAAGAGCACCTGACCCCGGTGGGCTTCGATACGTTGAATAACGCGCCCCAACAGTGGCCATGGAGGGAATACATAAAGCAGACCCGTGGAAGGCCACACCTGCAACAGAGCATCCAGACCTTCGGACATCGGCTCTCTTCGCCGACTGTAGAATCGAGCCGCTTTTGCTGAGCGGCACGTGGCCATCAGGTCCATGAGTGGTTGGCCCCAACGCAGCACCAGCTGCGCGAACACCCGGGGATGTAGCTCCCATTCTCCGGGATCCACCTGAACTCTGCTGAGGAAGTCCGCCGTCACATTGTCTTTTCCGGCGATATGTGCTGCGGAGATGGCTGACAGGCGAGGCTCTACCCATTCGAACAACGTCCGAGCCTCCGCCGCGAGGCCGACACTTCCGGTTCCCCCTTGCCGGTTGATGTAGGCCACGGCCGTTGCATTGTCTGAGAGCACCCGAATCGCTCGAGCCGATATCCGAGTCTCGAAGCCCTGCAATGCCAAGCGAATGGCTCGAAGCTCCAACCGGTTGATCGACCAGGCGCTCTCTTCTGGGGACCAAAGACCCTGGACGAACTGGCCCTCGCAGTGAGCACCCCAGCCCGTCAGACAGGCGTCCGTTAATAGCGGAATCCAGTTCGGCTGCTCCAATGGCATCCCCACTCGCAGAGTGAGCGGATTCAACCACCAGGAGAGATCCCTTCGAACCGACATCGGGCAAGGCAGACGCCTGTTTAGCGGATCGGACTGGTTGGACCAGCGGCGGAGTAAGGCTTGCTGGAGGGACCGCATGTGAAACCGCGCCCAAGGAACCACCTCCAGAGAGGACGCCATCGTCCCCAACAACTGCAGGTATCGCCACGCCGACGGGGCTGGAGACTCTCGAAACTTTCGCACCAGAGACTGAAGAGTCAAAATCCTGCGTTCGGGTAGAGAAACCAACCCCTGGCAAGTCTCGAATTGCACCCCTAAATATTCGAGAAGCTGTGTTGGAACCACCTGGCTCTTGAGTGGGTTGATCACCCAGCCGAGAGACTGTAAGAGAGTGATGACCTTTTCTGTCGCTGCCAAGCTCTCTGCGCGCGATTTCCCGCGAATCAACCAGTCGTCCAGATAGGGATGAACCAGCACCCCGTCCTTGCGGAGAGCCGCGGCAACTACCACCATGATCTTGGTGAATACGCGAGGTGCGGTCGCTAGACCGAATGGTAAAGCCTGAAACTGGAAATGCCCCCACGGAAGCGCAAAGCGCAGATACCTCTGCTGGTCTTCTCGAATAGGGATATGGAGATAAGCCTCCGTGAGGTCGAGGGACGTAAGAAATTCGCCTCGACGAACGGCTACTATGACAGACCGTAGCGTTTCCATCCGAAAGTGAGGGACTCTTAGACAACGATTCACTCCTTTGAGATCCAATATGGGTCGCAGATCGCCTCCCTTCTTTGGCACCACGAAATAAATGGAATACCTTCCCAGACCATATTCCGCTGGTGGAACTGGAATGACCGCCCCCAGTTGAAGAAGCCGATCGAGCGTTTGGCGCACCTGCAAGGTCTTCTGAACCCCTCGACAGGGAGACGCTACAAAGGAGTCGAGCACTGGACGGGCCAAATCGAGAACATACCCGTCTTTGATAATGTCTAGTACCCACTGATCGGAAGTAATTTGGATCCAAGCGGAGAGAAAATGTCGAAGGCGTCCTCCGATCATCGGCCGCTCCACCTGGACCCGCTGTCTTTCATTGGGGTTTGCGGGGGCCCGGGGCACCTCCCGCCGTGAACCCTCGACTGGCTCCACGAAATCCGCGAAAACTGGACACCCGGGAACTATATCTACCCCGCTGGGCGCTGGCGTAACGGGGTGACCGGAACCTACGAAAGTCCCGAAATTGTCCCCTAGTGACCGGAATGGATCTACCCCGCTTGGGCCGATCTTCTGGTAAGCGACCGCCTTTGGATTCACCTAGATCTTTGACCAACTTATCCAAATCCTCACCAAAGAGTAGTTTACCCTTAAAAGGTAACTTGCCCAACCGTGACTTAGAGGAACCATCGGCCGCCCAATTTTTTAGCCAAAGAGCTCTACGAGAAGCCACTACCGAAGCCATGCTATTGGAGAGAGCTCTGATGAGATCGTACTGTACATCCGCCAAATAAGACGTACCAGACTCCAAGCGGTGAAGTTCCGTCAGCGTATCAGTGTCTAAGGATGGAGAACGCTGAAATCGCTGAACCCACCGCAAACAGGCACGGGCTACCCAAGCCCCACAAACCGAAGCCTGTAACGCAATCGCATCCGCCTCAAAGGCCTGCTTCAACAGACCATCCATCTTCCTGTCCTGCGGCTCCCTCAAAGCCGCACTCCCTTCAACAGGAATGGTGGTCTTCTTCGTCACCGCCGACACGGCTGCGTCGACCTTGGGAGATCGAAACGGTCCAAATCCGTTTCTGCCATAGGATAAAGACGACGCATGATCTTAACTCCCTTGAGACCAGTCTCAGGAGTGTCCCACTCGGTCTGAATCATCTGGTCAATAACTTTATGAAGTGGAAAAACCACTTGAGTCTGACGAACAGCTTGAATGATGGGATCTACTCCGTCCGGCTCTTCCGCCTTAGGCGCAGAAGACAAGCCTAACGTCTGAAGCGCTTCCGAAACAAGAGCTGGAAGCTCCTCACGCCGGAAAACCCGAATAATCCTCGCTTGATCCTCCGGCTCCGGAAGCTCTCCTTCCTCCAAGCCGTCTACATCTCCCTCCGGATCGAACTCGGGATCATCCCCCTCAGGCCAGTCCGCCTCCACAGAACCAGGGTCGTGCAACCGCGGCCGCTTCGGCGCTCTGATGTCGGACAATGGAGGCTCTCCAAGAGGGGACTGGAGGGATAGTCCCTGCGGTGGTAGAGGCGCCCCTCCCATAACCTGGCGCCTTCGACAGAACGCCTGATGCAGAAGCAATACAAAATCTGCAGAAAAATCCTCCAAGGGCAACGACTCCCCCAGAGCTAGTTGCGCCCCGGGCGTCGAGGTACTGTTAGGAGCAAGCCCCGAGGGACCCTCTAGCGGTGATTCTAAATCTCCTGATGCGGCACCAGACTGTGCCGATGCAGGCAAAGAATGCTCCAGGCGCTGTTCCATGCTGCGAGACAGTGAGGCGCAGCGAGGGCACACGCCGGTCTCTGCGTCGGCACCCCGCCGAGATCCACAAATGAGGCAAAGAGAACCCGTGGACATGGGGAGTTTAGCGTGTTTAAAACGCCAGCCAACCGCAGCCAAAAAAGATAGGGGAACCAACAGCACACTGACCCAGAGGAACCAAGCGGGAACTGGGCAGTGTGCAATAAAGGAAAGCGGTGCAGGTCAAGAGAAAAGGTCTGACCAGCAAGTGAGGAAAGGAGGCTATGCCTGCTTTCCCTCAGAGGCATACATATCTTCCCTTTGTGTCTTTATTTTATTTATTTATTTATTTATTTATTTTCAGAAAGCCTAAGAATAAAAGCAAATGCAATTAAAAAAGAACCTCCCTCAGACAGCTGCCACGGAGAAAATCAGCGAGGGAATGAGACACCAAAGGCAAAATAAAGCAAATAACAATAAAAGAAAGTCACTGAAATCAAATTCGAATGAAAGGAAAATAAAGGAAATCAAAAATCTACCGCGGGGCAACTGAAAGAAAAAAACCGCGGACCGAGAAAAAATGGCCGCGGCCGACCCGCAAGCGTTTTGGCGGGCTTTTGCAGCCTCACGGTGAAGGGAAGGGCCCGAGGAAAATAAGCCCGTTGCTGCCGCGAAAACGGGAGCCCCCCCGGGGACGCTTCCCCCCTTGAATATCTGCGACTGTCCTGAACAGCTGAGGGAGGGAGTGAACGCGGCTCAAAAGCCGGCCAGCTTCCCCTCAGCTGCAATCACTCACCGGCACACACGCAGCTGTCTTCAGTCTCTGGAGACGAGCTGCAGCTCAGCCTTCGTTGGAGCTCTGCCCCGAACAGCCTTGGGGCAGAGATCCACTTTCCCCAAAGTCAAAAAAGCACACAGAGAGTCGTCAAGGTCTGAGCAGGAGAAGGAGCTTCCTCCGGTTTCCTCCCCCCGCCCCCACTGAGTGCCGAGAATCACAGTGAAAATTTAAAGGGACAGCGTATTAAATAAGAAAAAAAGGTAAAGAAGCCCTAAAAGGACCTAAATAAAGGTTAGCTATAGGCAAAGAATACTATCTAAATAACTAGTGAGCCCAGCTACGCTCACTAACGTCCTCCTGCTGCATGAAGACTGGACACACTGGAGTTCCTGAGTTGCAGGGTGTGCTTATTCCAGTGGAGCTGAAATCTGATTGGTCCAGTCTTCATGCTGCAGGAGGAGGTGCACTACCCATACGTCGAGGACTAAGCTGGAGGAACGATAAGGAAATCTGCAATAGAGTAGACACCCAGAAAGGAGCTGATAACATGAGGAGGAATCTAGCTAAGCTTGAAGAATGGCCAAGAATTTGGCAGCTGAGATTTAATGCTAAAAAATGCAGGGTCATGCATTTGGGCTGCGAAAATCCAAGGGAGCGGTACAGTGTACTTTTGTCCAAGAAAGGAGAGCGGGACCTGGGCATGATTGTTTGTGATGATCTTAAAGAGGCTAAACAGGTAGAAAAGTTGACAATGAAAGCCAGAAGGATGCTTGGGTGCATAGGGAGAGGAATGGCCAGCGACCTCATATGGAGCATTGTATGCAATTCTGGAGACCACATCTTCAAAAGGATATAAACAGAATGGAGTCGGTGCAGAGAGTTGCTACTAAAATGGTCAGTAGTCTTCATTATAAACCACATGGGGACAGACTTAAAGATCTTAATATGTATACAGTATGTTAGATGAAAGGTGAGATAGAGGAGATATGATAGAGATGTTTAATTACCTCCATGGCATAAATGCACAAGAGGAGAGCCTCTTTCGAGTGTAAGTAAACTCTGCAACGAGAGGGCATAGAATGAGGTGAAAGTGGATGGATTCAGGAGTAATATACAGAAATATTTCTTTATGGAAAGAGTAGTAGATGTATGGAATAGTCGCCCAGTGAAGGTAGTAGAGACAAGGACAGTATCTGAATTTAAGAAAGCATGGGACAAACACAGAAGATCTCTAAAGGAGAAAAAGGGCTTTAGTATTTGATATGGAAGGGCAGGTTAGATAGGCCATATGGTCTTTTTCCACTGACATGCTTCTATGTTTCTATAAGCAAACATGTGTATCTATGTAAAATATTTTCAGAATTACCCTACCCTGTGTCGATCTGAATTTGAACCATACAGTCTGTTATGCCAATCTAGTAATCTGAGCTTTTAAGCCTCCTATGATTTCCACTGCTATATTTTGCCCAGTCCATTATTAAAATGTCAGAGTGGCCCATTTACTGAAGTGCAATACATTTTTGCACTTATTGTACCTTTGGAGCAAAACTGAATGTGTGATATGTGCAGCTGCCCCGCACAACTGTCAGTAGCCTGCCGAGCATGTTCACTATTCCACGGATCCACTATTCTTTAAGGAAAGAGTAGTGGATCCGTGGAATAGTCTCCCAGTGGAGGTGGTAGAGATGAGGACAGTAACTGAATTCAAAAAAGCATGAGACAAACACAGAGGATCTCTGAAAAAGCCCTTACCATACATTAAGGTCATTCACCCTTTCATAGGTGCACTTAATACCACCCTCTGAGATGGTGCTAAGTGCTGCTGCACAAATTGCAGCATTGATAATTAGCATACAGTAATTTACCACATGCTAACTGCAATGTACAGTTTACACCCACTATCTACCCCTAAACTGTCCAGTCCCTGTTCCATCCCAAGATGAGCAGTTAACAGAGGAATTAGTGTATACTAAAACCACGGTAACTGCTTCATGCACTTTAGTGAAAAGGCCCCTATTTTCTTCTTTATGCTGAAATATATATTAATCTACTTTAACAAAACTGATGTGTTATACATCTTCACCCTTCCCTTTCTCACTCACAGTTATTTTCATTGGCATCAATTCATTCATTTTCAGACTGTAAAGGAAGCTAGTCTGATCGTTATTCAGCCTCCTGACAAAATGCAAACTTTTGAGTTTTTTTGTATGAAGACAACCTGCATGACCAAATCCTTTTAAGGGCCAGAAATATACCACTCTAGTGACAGAGCGGGACACTGTATAATGTGATCATCTTCATTGATTGACGGAGCATGAACAGTGCGGCCTCCTGCAAGACCTATTATTGCTTCTTTATTAATAAACATCAGTGAGACAGTATTTATTCTCATAAAATAAATGAGACAAAGCAGGGCATGCTTAACCATTAGGCAAACTAAGTGGTTGCCTAGGGCAGTGTTTTTCAACCTTTTTTGTGCAAAGGCACACTTTTTTCATGAAAAAAATCACGAGGCACACCACCATTAGAAAATGTCAAAAAAATTTACCTCTGTGCCTATATTGACTATATATAAAGTAATTCTCTTGAATAGGAATCAAACACTCACACCAACCCCCCTCCCCTGCTGGTTCACACCAACCCCCCTCCCCTGCTGGTTCACTCACACCACCCCCCCTCCACTGCTGGTTCACTCACCCACCCCCCTGTCACTTACTCACCCCTCCTGCTGGGTCACTCACTCACTTACCCCCCCCCCTCCCCTGCTGGTTCACTCACACCATCGCACCCCCCCCCCTTGCTGGTTCACTCACACCACCACCCCCCTCCACTGCTGGTTCACTCACACTCCCCCCCCCCTTGCTGGTTCACTCACACTCCCCCCCCCTTGCTGGTTCACTCACACACACACACACACCCCTCTGCCCAAGCCGCTGCTTCTGCTTTGTACAGAGCAGCGGCTGCACTACACTTACATTGAAAAGTAAAGAGAAACTGTGTCAGGAGCCCTCCGGTCATCGCAGAGCCCGAGGAAGTGATGTCATGGGGGCGGGCTCCTCACAGGCTGTCTTTCCTTTTCAAATTAACTTTATTGCAGCTAAAGTTAATTTGAAAAGGAAAGACAGCCTGTGAGGAGCCCGCCCCCATGACATCACTTCTTCGGGCTCTGCATGATCGGAGGGCTCCTGACACAGTTTCTCTTTACTTTTCAATGTAAGTGTAGTGCAGCCGCTGCTCTGTACAAAGCAGAACCAGCGGCTGCACTGCTATAGGGAATCGCGTTCGCGCCACCGACTTCGGCACAAAAGCCGGTTTTTTGCTCTGGCCGCTCCCGATCTTGCGGCCAGAGCAAAAAACCGGCTTTTCAATGGCCGGTTTTACAACTGTGCCGGCAGCCGGCCTGGCCATGGAAAAACCGGCCAGGCCGGCTGAAAACCGGCCGGTTGGCAACCCTAATTTGTGAGCCGAGGCCACATGTTACGGATGAAATTGGAATTTTTCCCACGGCACACCAGACAATATCTCACGGCACACTAGGGTGCCGCGGCACAGTGGTTGAAAAACGCTGGCCTAGGGCATCAGCGTTTGGGGTGTGGCAAAAAGCAGCTGAATTCAAAGCAAAACTATAGATCCTAACAGTCAGACAATTCAAAGAATCATTAGCACATATCTTTACCTGCAGGGCTATTGGGTAATTCTCAAATAGCCCCTCTACCTGGATAAATAATTGCTCTCATTACATATGTACTTACAAAAGAAAGTTTTAATATTTAAAAATGTGATGCCATCTACGTGCAGAATTGAACTGGGATAGTTGATGTTGGGATAATCATGATTACTGAGTTTAATTATAAAAATCTCAGGGAGGCACCTAGAAGCATGAAAGGCAATTGGGGGAGTGAGGCTGAATATTCACCTAGGGCTCCTAATACCCTGGACAATGGTAACACACAAGCCAGTGTTCAGCTAGAGTTATGCATTCACTGGCAGGAAGAAAACTCATAACTCCCATAACTTCAACAACACAGAAAGCTCATAACCACCACAACAATATTCCCAACCAGCAGCCCCCATCCACAACAAGTTTCCTGTTTAAGCAGCTCACAATCAAAATGCTGTAAAAGCATCGTTGACACACACAGGGAATATTACTTGCTCAATGCGTTTAGTTTGAATTGTTAATTGTGCAATGTAAATAGTTGCTGAATTGATAAATGCTCAATGTGAATAGTTACTACTCTGAAAAGCGGTATATAAAAGATGTTAACTAAATCCATCTGTATTTTAAAGAATTATTATGGCTAATATTGGGTCATTTACATCATTAAATGGCCAGACATTATTCTTACATATCCTAATATTGCTTAAACTAAAAAAAATCTGCAGAATCTAGTTTGCTTTTATATCCTTGTTTATAAGTTTGCATTTTAAGTGGAACATCTCTATCTCACGTCCCATAAAGACTAGAAAGGTGATAATTTCTAAAAGCTAATGACTACACAGGGATTTTCATAATAGTCCTCTGAACACTTTTTAATCAGGAATCTAATTATCATTTTTATTTGTTAAGTAGTTCTAACATCAAATATCACACATAATTATACAGTGTAACTGTTTGCCATAAGATTCTTGAGCATAAAGAAATACTGGCCCCATGCCTAAGGAATTTATGAGCAAAATGGAAATTAGCCAAACAGAAACAAAATCCAGACCATTGGAATTTGGTAAACCTAGACCCCGAATCATATTCTTGCAGACCTTTGGCTCTTGATCTTCTCATTTACCTCTGCATGCTTTAAATTTTGCTTTTTTTTTTTTTAGTGCCATCAAGTCAGTGTTGACTCATAGCCACCCAGCCACCTCTGGGTTTTCTTGGCAACATATCACCAGAAGTAGATTGCCAGCCTTTTCTTCTGGGGCAATGGAGGGTAAAGTGAGTTGCCCAAGGTCACAAGGAGTGCCAGTGGGAATCAAACCCTTGATTTTCTGGGTACTAGGTAGTTGCTCTAACTACTAGGCTACTCCTCCACAAATATTGCACAGAGAGAAGGAAAAGGGGAAATGAGAAGGGTAATGGGGAAAGAAATTGTCAAGGAGAGAAAGACTAAAGGAGAAAGGGCATACTCCATATACCACCTCACCCACCACACATCACTGAGCACATTATCTGCCACGCATCTCCTCATCACCCCTGATCTATACTACACCCCACATACCATCCCTCACGGCCACATCCCTCCAAACCCTCATTCAGGATTATACCAAACCCTACATAACACTCATAATCCATTACGCAGCCTGCACTCCTGCATCAAATCCCACACTCCTGCACTTCTTTTTCAAAAAATGTGGGGCCCTCTTCCCTCTACCACATCAGGTTCCTTGCCAAGCCTGCATCATTTGCACAAGCAGAGAGGAGGTCAAGCTGGAAAGAGAAGGGAGAGGGTGTGGAACCAGGCTGGAGACAGAGGCAGGAGAACCAAGATAGGCCCCCTGTTTGGCATTTAGATCATGGATTCAAACTTCATTGTGGTAATGTTCTGATGCCGAGGCTGTTTTAAGTACCCTCTGCTGAGTCGCAATGTGTCCCTCTAGTTATCCTGACTAAAATCAGCATTCGTTACTTGAAAAGATAAGATCTGTTCTTCCCAAACCTTGATTCTGGATTCTTGCTCATTAGTCTTCAGATCCTAAGATTGAAATTTAGTGACAGCATCAATAGAGTAATTGCAGATTTCTGAAACACAGCCTTTAAGAGCAACCTCCATTTTAGCAAATGTTCCCCACAGTTCTTCTATGGAACCAATAGGTGGGGGAGGCTGGTTTACAGCAGTGCTGTGTACTCGAACTGGAGTTGGTACTGCCTGCAAGATGCAGATAGGTCCCCTAGTGACAACTGTCAAACACAGGGCCCATTAGGATATCATGACAGAAAACTTTCTGTGAGGCACTAATATCAAAGGGATTAACTTAGGTGGGTGGGGAGCTCGTTCGGAAGGAAACAAAAAGGTCAAATGCCTTCCAAGAACTTCCACTACCAGAATACAAATCAGATTATTGGTACTATCAGAGAATGCCTACATATGGCATGTGCATATTTATGCAAGTGCATACCACAGGACAATTTTCTCCATGGACAGAAGTCTTTATAAAATCCTTTATAAAATGATCCCCTATGAGGGCAGTTTTCAAATTTCCTGCAATGACAGAGAGACTGCACATACTTATATCCTTTGTTCTGTGTCAATTGTCATTTCATTTATTAGATATTTTACCTGCCCTTACAAGAAGCCAAGAGCAGGATACAATGACACACACACAGAAAAACATACAGTTCTGTAAAACATTACTATTCAATACATGAAAAGCAAGGAGCAAGTTAATGAAACAAACATGCATCCTGAGAACAAGTGACCCACATAAGAGGGGACTTCTGCAAATAAGCAGTGTCACACTCCCCCTGCTGGCCAGGCCAATAGGCAGAAGGGTGGCCTCATTTGCCTTTAAGTAAAGAGTCACTAGATTTTGCTCTCACCAGGGAATTCTGGGAGTTGTAGTTTCTCACAGTTACTTGTAGACAAAGTAGTTGCAATCAATCGGTTTGTTTAAGGCAAAACAGAAAATTTATTTTTTTGATCTGGGTTCTCCCTTCGCATCAAAATTCCAAACACAAGGCAGTAAAGGATTATTCTCCAAAAGAAAACTCAACAGGAACATAAAGCGTCTGGAACATCAGAACTTGGTAAAACTCTTTTCACACACAGTAGCTGTTCACAGCCATTCTTCGGCAGTAAGAAAATCACAGCTACTTTCCTCAATTTTAAATCAGGTACAGTTCTTTTCTCTTTATCCAAAACTATTCAGTTAGCACTCAGGTTTCCAGGAATGTTCTTTACTTCAAATGGAAGCTTCTGTTTCTCTTCTAGCTAAGAGACACCAGCTATGCAAAGACTTCCCTTCACAGTCTTTCTTCTAGCGCAGGTGAAAGCTTCCCTTCTTACAATAAGAACAATCCATTGGCATTACATCACACTCAGTTTCAGGCATACATGAATCTACTTGCATATCTTCCTGTATTGCAAGTTGTCTGTCCCTCTCTGGACTTCCACTAGCAGAATCAAGCTACTGTTTGGAAGAAGCTTCTGGAATTCCCTTACAAACTGCTCTCCTGGAGAAAGGTTAGCTGTGCTTTGAGAATAAGCTCCTCTATCCTGCAACAGTTGCTTTAGCTTTTCAATTAGGTTCAGGTCTGTCTCACTGCCCTTGGCTGGGTTCTGGTTATCAGCATTTGTAATAGCTTTCACCCACCTTCTGG
Source organism: Ichthyophis bannanicus (assembly GCA_033557465.1). Lineage (NCBI taxonomy): Eukaryota > Metazoa > Chordata > Amphibia > Gymnophiona > Ichthyophiidae > Ichthyophis > Ichthyophis bannanicus. Next base: position 513,867,151 of record CM066033.1, read on the forward strand.
CAGCTCGGGTTCCTGGAGCACTCTGCTCTGCACTCTCTCAGTTCATTAGCAACGTCCTCAGCTAAGCTTCTGCTGGACTCTGAAGCAGACACACCTTTTTCAAAAGGATTGCTTCCCTTGTTGCTGGAGCCAAATTTCCCCGTGGAATAAAACCTTCCACGTCTCCCTTCTCTGGGCTTCCTTAAACCAGGTTTCTCCTTTGAACCCTCTGGCTTCAGTACTCCCGCTGAATAGGATCCTAGCCACGAGCTTCCTGCTCTCCCTGAGCCTTCTGTACACTCTGACCTCTCAGCTCTCTCTGAACCTTCTGCTTCCTTTGCTTCTCCAGATCCTCCAGCTCTTCCAGCTTCCTCTGCCCTCCTCCTCTCTGACTTCAGTGACGCAGGTTTAAAAAAGTGCTTTCCAGCCACCACACCCTGCTCTCTGCACACGTGTTTGTTATCAGAGCTCAATCCTGACCTTATGTTAGGGATTGGGCGGGGCTCTGCCTCAGCCAAAGCATGCTTCTCTAGTTTGTTTGTAGTTTGAGCTCTCTGGGAACCTTGCCTTTCTTCTGTCTTAAAGGTGTAGTCCCTATTTTCCTCTATTTCCATTTGCTCACTACAGCTCGCACTGTCACAGCAGACAAATAATTAGAACATAAGTGCTGAAAAATCTTAAAAGCAATAACCAGCAACTTAAACTTAATTCTCTGAACAACAAGCAGCTAATGAAGAATCTCCAAAATAGGTGTAACATGATCCCTAGCTCCTGCTTCTACCAACAACTTTGCAGCTGCATTATGCTCCTTCTCAAGTCTCCCCAAAGCCGTCAAGGAAAGGTCAGAATACAAAGCATCACAAGTCATGTAAGAATCAATGACTGTGTAAGGGTCGCCATATCCCGACAATCAAAAAATAATCAAACCTTTCTCAGCCAGCAAATATAGTAAAAACACCCCTTCATCACCTGAGAAATCTGTAAATCCAGCGTTAAACAATCAAACACAACACCCAAACATCACACATGCTCTTTCACTTTCAACTGTGCTCTTGGTTAGGGCAGTGGGCTAAGAAGCAATGAAGCCTGATTTCAATCTCACTACTTCTCCTTGGGATCTTGGGCAAGCCAATTAACCCTCCATCATCTCAGGTACAGACTTACTGTAGAGTTTAAGCCTTCCAGGGACAAGAAAATACCTCCTATATCTGAATATAATTCACCCTGAGCTGCTACGGTAAAAAGCATGAGCTAAATCCCTTCCCTTATGTACAAGTACTCCTTAAAAAGGATATAGCAAAACTAGAAAAAGTACAGAGAAGAGCAGCAAAAATAGTAATGGGGATGGAAGGATATCCCTAAGAGGAAAGGCTTAAAAGGTTAGGGCTTTTCAACTTGGAAAAGAGATGGCTGAGGGGAGATACGATAGAGGTCTATAAAATAATGAATGGAATGGAACGGGTAAATGTGGATCCGTTTTTTATTCATTCAAAAAGTAGAAAAACTAGGGGACATGCAATGAAGCTGCAATGTAGTACATTTATGAATAATAGGAGAAAATATTTTTTTTACTCAACGCGTAATCAAACTCTGGAATTTAGTAGAAGCCGTCAGTGTAGATGAATTTAAAAGTCCATAAACCATTATTAAATTGGACTGGTTAAATCCACTGCTTACTTTTGGGATAAATAGCATGGAATCTTTCTACCTTTTGGGAACCTGACAGATATTTGTGACCTGAATTGGCCACTCTTGGAAACAGGATACTGGGCTCAATGGACCTTTGCTCTGACCCAGTATGGCATTTCTTATATTCTTTGAACTCTTCCAAATCCCAAATAACCCTATGTCATTATAAAATACAGAAAACACATGTACTAAAAGACCTCCCAGAGCATACCTCCTTAAAATCTCTGCGTGCTGTGACATATTAAATGGCATTTTAGAAAGGGCGTCCAAGTCAAATCCAGGATGTCCGGTGCAGAAAGTGCAGAGAAATGCCAAGGACCTCTGTCGCCGGCCGATTTGCATAACATGGATGTCCCCGACATAGATGCCCCCCTTAGGAGGGATGAGTGGCCTAGTGGTTGAGGCAAGTTATCTCAGGCTGGAGAGCTAGAGGTTCAAATCCTGCTGAAGGACAACAACCTCAAACTGGCAGGATTGGGGCTTGCTCCTTGTGGCATTGAGCAAGCCATTTAACCCTCTGTTGCCTCAGGTACAAAAACATAGATTGTGAGCCCTTCAGGGACAAGGGGAAATATATACCATACCTGAATGTACACTGCTTTGACCCAGTGAAAAGCAGTATATAAGCATTGCCAAATAAATAAAATAAACAATGGGGCAGGGATAATCATCTCATTCAAGCTAGGCTAAAGGCACATCCAGTTTGCACAGCAAAATGGAAACATGATCTCCCATTCCTTGGCAATGTTTGTTATCATATTGCAAAATAAAGGGGGTATTAATATAGCTCCTTCTCCATACCCTCCTGACATAACAATCATTTTTTAGATGTATTTTCACGTCTGCAGCAGGCATAAAGTTAGGTGTGATGTCAGATGTCCAGGACATTTCTGAGATCATGCAGGGATGTCCAAGTTCTTGAGAATGCCCCAGCCACTCCTCCATCATGTCCCCATTCAGACTTGGATGTTCTTGGGAACACCCCAGACCCAGCTTCTTAAATGGTTCTGAAGACATCTCTGTGCTTTGGACATCTCTATGCCCATTTCCAAATGTTCAAAGCATGAATATGGCTTCCAAACAACCCCCATAGATTGCATATTTTTTGAAAAATGATAATTATACATGCATATCATGTTACGCACGTGCATGCATCTAATTGTTCTAAAATCCCTTCAAAATTGAAAATTCCTTTAATCCAGCAGGCCTGTATAAATTTGCAATCTTTTCCTGATATTATAGTCACTATTGTTTTTCTCCAAATTTTTCAGATCGATAACTGTAATTAGCTTTGCTAATTAATGATCCACTCGATAAAAAGGAGCTAAACAAAGCTAAAGCATTATTCGTTCAAACCTAGATAGTGACTGACTGTAAAACTTTACAATGCAAAGAATTCACAAGAAAAGCTTTGCAACACTCAATTTATATTGAAATTTGTGGAAGTCTTGCCATTCTCTTCAAACCGAAGAAGAAATATAATAGAACGCTAAAGAATGATGCATTGCTTTCAGACAGCTCTTCCTACCTCCTTTCTATAGTAATACTTCATTTGTTGTACAATCACGTCAGAAGAAGCTATTTATAGCATTTCTGCTGTTTTAGTCACAGTGACAATAGTCCTTTCCAAATCCATATCATAACCACACATTCTTCACACACTTCTTTCAGTAAAATAAAAATATCATACATTAAGGTTTCACTAGTCATAACAGTTTTCATCTAGGCATGGAAGTAGAGGTTTCCTCTGTTATTGTCTTCAGTTACTGCCTTAACATTAGTCAAAGAACTTTTATATTCATTTTTTGGACTGATTGTTGGTTATAACTTTGAAGTAGCTGGATCATGGATTAATTTAATTCAATATAAACAACCACGGGTCGTTTTAAGAGTGCTTGGAGACGAACTACTACCTCATTCACATTTCACAGCAAGTCAATGTCCAGCCCTGTCCCCCACCCCCAATAATTAGGTTTTCTCATTTTAGGTTTTAGCCAATAAACATTGATAAAACGCCCCTAATACAAACAATTAGGAGTCTACTGGTAAACACTGGAAAAGTACCTCTTCTCTGGCTTTTCTCTTATCCTCCACTCAGCCACTCAGCTTTTGTGTCTTTTTTGTGCTAATAATTCCTAACAGACACAAACACTTATGTCTGAACCCACCAGAAAAGGTACCCAGCAGTAGTATCTGTGCCATGAAAACACCAGTAACACTGATATTTTCTACCCTTAAAACACCCTAATTGGCTGGAAAATGAATACCTTCCCTCCAATATACTTTTAACTGTCCATCGTTACCAGTTGTAGGCAGTGTTCCAATAAACACGTGGAATAATAAATACATTTACAGGTACTAAACACATGGAGGCTAATTCTGTTCTGTGCATCCCCCGCCTGTCCGGACGGTCAGAATCGGGACGTACTCCGGTTGTACTCGATTCTACTGCCCTGATTCTGGGCATCTGGACATCCAATGAATTCTCTGGCTAGCCCAGCCTGGCCCCTGCATGAAGCCGCAGAGCCATGGTGTCATGTTGCAATGGCACGATGGCTCCATGCAGGAACTGTGATCCCCAGCAGACCCAGCAATCTGCTTTTTCCTGCAGCTCGACACCCGATCGACCCTGATGTGGCCAAGGCCAGACTGTGGGGACCACCATATGCCCCTTCACTTCTGGTCCACAGCCCGACTCCCCAATTAGGCTCGACTAGGGGGACTTATTCCACTTCCGAGGTGGAATAAGTCCCCTGTACAAATTGCCAACCCCGGACATACAGGGCCGACCTCAGAATCGGCCCTGTACGTCTGGGGTCATGGCGCCACTCACAGCCCACTCTCGCTCCTCCTGTGGCCCGCCCCCTCCCACCTCCAAACAGAGCTCCCCGCACAGCTCAGATCTATGTGCAGGGAGCTCTTTTTCCAGAACACAGGCCAGGCATTTAGTGGGGCTAGATGACAAACCTGCTAAATGCAGTTCAGAAAGACACCCAATATCAACAATTAAAATAAATAAGATATGAAATTCTCAAGATCAGGATATAAACAAATTGTATGGTCTCCGGGGAGAAGAAAATACCTTCTATAGATGAATTTAACTTACCTTGAACCTCTACTGGAAAGGCACAAGCTAAATGCAAATAATAAATGCAAAAAAATCCTATACACCTCTCTCTCCAAATGCCTGGGTAAAGGTTAGTCACTTTCCTAAAATCCACCAAATCTATCATAAACATCGCTAGTAGGCAGTGCATTTCATAAAATCAGGGCTGCTTTTGAAATAATCCAACTATGTGCTCATGATTCAATAGTGTATTATCATGAAGGGACAACCAACCGAGCTTGCCCTTGAAATTATGGATCTTTCACTTAAGGGTGCTAGCTGGCAACGTATGTTCTGGTGTATGCTGAAGGTGCACTGGGACACACATTACCAGGACCATGACAGTGTGGGATAATTCCCGAGATAACTACACAATCCACGTTAGAGTCATATGTGGGCAGGTTAAGGGTGGGGAGTGGGCATGGTGAACTCAATGCAATTAGTGCTGGGTTCCCACTGTGCACTAACTGCTTTAGTGTGGGTTCACCTAACACCACCTCAATAAGTGGAGTTAAGTGCACTCATGCTAATGCAGCGCACATTAGGGGAAAGTGCTCTGCATTAATTGCCGGGGAAATGCTTTTCATACCACTGATGGTTAACACAATGGTGTTGCACCTAATGTACCACAGTTTTGGCATTATTGACGCGCTAGGAGCAACACCTTATCGCCCTTTAGTAAAAGGCTCCCCAAATGACTATGCTGGCTGATAGAATGGCAGCACAATAGCACAACATAATGGCATCCATAACATTAGAAATCTAAAATCCTACAGGATCACTTTAAATCTAACAAACCACTCAATAGGTAACCAATAAAGAGAGTTAAGTGCTCATGAGAGATATCCGCACATTCTCCTCCCTGATATAAACTGAATACAAACATTCTGTATTATTTGAAGTGGAGATGAGGCAGGAAGCCTACATAAACAGAATTACAATTAACAAGCAGAGCCAATATCAACTGCTGCAATATGGTTCTAAAGTCATGCGATTCCAGATAAGTCACACAAACAATCATGAGAACTAATCCAGTAGGAATGATGTAGCTCAGAGCCGGCCCCAGACTTGACCCAAGATGTTGGTGCCTCAGGCAGTGCTTAAATCTTTTGGCCCTTCCCCCTTGCTGTCAGAATCTATTGTTTAGCTTTGAATGCCTTGTTCTTTGTCGCCCCCCAAGAGCCGCCGCCCCTACGCAACTGCCTTGTTTACCTAGTGGTGGACCGGTCCTGTGTAGTCTTATTTCAAATCATTTTTATTGGATTATTGAATAGGCAACAAAGAGAACCAAAGCATCAACATCACAAATAGAACCACAAAATACTAATACAGAAGTTTACTACGAAGCAAAGATCACAGGATAATCCAGAGTTCTGCCCCAAAAAGACTCGTCCCATCCCCCGCCCCCCTCCCCGCCCCCGCCCCCCCCCCGCCCCCGCCCCCCCCTTCCCCCCCTTCCCCCCCCATCCCACCGCACAGACATATGAGCCAGATCACAAGTATGTACAATTAGACATTCACAACCACCACAAAAACGCCCAGTTCTAATTCTAATGTGTTAAGTCCCGTCACACCCTCCAGGAGATAAGGGTTATCTACCCCACCCAGTCCAGGGGAGTGCGCATAAAAATGCAAGAACCCCCAGATCATGTGTTCAAGATCAAGGCACGCTCGCCAGGAGGAAGATGAAAGATAAAAGGGGACCACAATGCCATGAACCTATCCCAAGCTTTGCCCCCTTTCTGTCTCGCCGTCATTTTTTCCAGGCGAAGCAAATCAAACATCGCTGATTCCCAAAGCCCAGGAGTAGGAGGGGAGACCTCAACCCATCTATGTAGCAATGACTTCTTAGCAATAAGAAAGCCCCGCTCAAACAGGGACCGATACGCCACTGGAGGCCCTCCAGGACCCAGCTCCCAGCAATGAAAAAGACAGGTCTCCCGTTGAGCTAAAAATGGCATATCCAGCCACCCCGCAACCAGGCGGCAGACCTGTGTCCAGAAGCCCTGGACCAAGTGGCACTCCCAAAATTTATGCAGGAGGGTACCCGGCTCCCGACCGCACCAACCACAGATGTCTGAGTTTTTCAAGCCCACATGGCAAGCCCAGGTATCACATGTATACGCTCTCCACAAGAATTTATATTGAAGTTCCTGTAAATATACCCAATCAGGCCCTTTCGCTATCCCCACAAACGCCAGACGTAGCAGGTCTGGTGACATAGCTTCCACCCCATCCCTCTTCCATCGCTCACTTAAACTGAGGAGGTAAGTATCCCCTCTACTGGGTCTGAGTAACGTCCGACACGCCTCTTCTCCTCTTTGGTTTTCCGCCAATCTTCCCATAATAAGCCGTGGATTGTCCTGCGCCACTCCGGCACGGGCGGGCACAGCCCGCATCAGCTCCTGCCAATAATGCCGCACTTGCAGATAACCATAGAAATCATGACGAGCTAAGTTATATCGCCGCTGAAGGTGCTGGAAGCTATCCATAGTGTGGCCATCCTCCATGAGGAGGTCCCCCAGACAAATAATCTGCTGGCGCTCCCAACCGCGAAACACATTCGCTCTAGAGAAGCCTGGGGTGAAGTTAGGATTCCCCACAAGGGGAAGCAGGGGGGACCCGGCCCAATTCCAGCCAAAACGTCTGGAGAGAGCTCTCCACGCTGCACGTAAAGTGCCTATATACTGCCCCCCCCCCACCCCATCCCGGAGCACCGTCGGCAACCGACGCATCTGGAGAACATAGAGACGATGGTACGGCGCCACGATCTCGTCTATGTGCCTCACCAGCGTGCCTGCCCCACCCTCCAAGAGAGCCTCCACATGTTTAGTGATATATCGGAGATTATAGTTGCGCAAAGAGGGTAGCTCCAAGCCCCCCTCTGCCCGCCGACTCATAAGAGCCTGCAGGGGAATGCGAGATCGCTTACCTCTCCACAGGAACCCTCTTAAACCCGCTTTAAAACGCTTCCAATCAACAGCCGATATCCAAAGGGGTAACATGCGGAGGACGTACAGCCAACGAGGTAACTCAACCATAACATAGAGAGCAACTCTCCCTCTCAAAGATAATGGGAGAGACCGCCAACCCTGGAACGTGCGCAAGCTCCGAGCCAGGAGCCCAGGGATATTGACTTGGTAGAGACAGGCCGGATTTTCAGGCAAGTGGATTCCAAGATACTTAATTACCCCATTCGCCCAAACCAACGGAAACTCCCCCTCCCACACCGGTCTTACTTTGCCCCCCACGTCCAGCACCACAGATTTCAACGCATTGATTTTAAACCTGAGAACGTGCCAAAGTGTCGTATCAAATGAAGCAGGCGATGGAGAGAGGCCGGCACAGATGTCAAACAGATCAGCATGTCATCGGCAAAGGCACTTATTTTCATTTCTTCGTCGCCTAGTCGTATACCCAAGATTCCCGAGTCCTGCTGAATGGCCTGGAGCAAGGGCTCCAACGCAAGAACAAAAAGCAGGGGAGATAGTGGGCAGCCCTGACGCGTGCCTCTCTCTAAAATAAAGGGCTCCGAGAAAGTTCCATTGACGCCCACCTTAGCCGAGGGCTGAGCATAGAGCGCTCTAATCCATTGTACAAAAGGCCCCTGAAGCCCAAAACCAGACAGCACTTGCCAAAGATAACCCCAAGCCACTCTGTCGAAAGCCTTCTCGGCATCAAGGCTCACCAAGAGTAAAGCTTCGTCCCTGTGTATACAATGATCCATTCCCAATAGCAATTTGGACAAGTTCCGAGAGGCCTCCCTACCCTGCACAAAGCCCACCTGTCTTGGGTCAATGAGCTTCGGCAGGATCGGGTTGAGTCGAGATGCCAATATCGAAGCCAGGATTTTCATATCGCAGTTAATAAGGGAGATAGGCCGATAGGAGGCCGGGTCCAAAGTATCTTTGCCGGGCTTTGGGATGACGGTAATGTCCGTGCAACGCATGTCTCTAGGGAAAATTCCAGCAATGCGGGCATTTTCATACATCACCACCAAAGACGGCGCTAATCGTGAAGCTAGCATTTTATAGTATTCTATGCTAAACCCATCAGGGCCCGGGGCCTTATGAGATTTGCCGCGCTTAATCCCCCGTAACACCTCCTGCACCGTCAGCGGCGCATTAAGAGCCAGCAAGTCAGCCTCGGCAATCTGTGGTAGGGATTGCGCGGCCAGAAAGTCCACCCCCACCGCATAATCTCGCTCCTCCTCACTATAGACCTGAGTAAAGAATTTTCTAAAAATCTCAGCTATATGCCCAGGCTGATGAAACAAGGCTCCGGTCTCCCCACGTAAAACAGGGATAAAGCGGGCCCCCCGAGGATCGCGAACGAGCTTAGCAAGTAAGGTGCCTGATCTGTTACCATATCGGTAAAGGCGATGACGATAGTATTGCATAGACAAGCGCGCCCTACTCTCAAGTAAGTCGTTCCATGCCGCCTGCGTACGAACATATTCCTGCTGTATCCTCTCGTCCCTGCCCCTCCCCAACCGGCGCTGGAGAGCGCTCAACGTGCGTTCCAGCACCAGGAGACTGCGATCCAAGTGCTTACGGCGCGCTAAGGTATAGGATATAATGGCTCCCCTCAACACTGCTTTACTGGCTTCCCAGAATAATAAGGGCGGGCAGTGGGGAAGGTCATTGAAAGAGACATAGTCATCCCATTGCTGTTCAAGATATTGCCGAAAGGCCTCATCTTCCCGAAGATAGGCGGGAAAACGCCAACCCCTCCGTTCAGGTCCCTGAGCGTCCCATACAATCCAGACAGGGCCATGGTCAGATATTACGACAGGATCGATACCCGCCTGTGATATCCGTGGAAAGCCACCCTCACTAATCAAAATGTAGTCGATACGGGACCATGTAAGATGTGCACGCGATTGGTGCGTGTATTCACGTACGCCAGGGTGTAGAACTCTCCATACATCTATGAGGTCTCCCATTCTACAGAGATACCCCACTCCCTTTTTGGTCCAGGAACCGGCTTGGCTCTGTTGGGATTTGTCCAGGCATGGGTCATGAGGGCAATTAAAGTCTCCTGCAATAATTAACTTATTCTGACCAGGATTATTCACTAATCGCAGGAGTCGTTTATAGAAGTCGTGATCATACACATTAGGGGCATATACATTCAGCAACCACACAGGTTCATGATATAGTTTAGCATGTAATAAGATATATCGGCCGTGCTGGTCTGCCTCAATGTTATTCACTTCCAAGGGCACACCCTTCTTTACAAGGATCACCACACCTGCCTTCTTCGTGCCCGAGTCCGCCCCATATGCATTCGCTACCCAATCTCTGGCAAGCTTGCGATGCTCCAAGGCACTTAAATGCATCTCTTGTAACAAGGCTATATGCACGCCCTTCCTCTTAAGCGTTTGCAAAATTTTGGTACGTTTAACAGGGGAGCCTATCCCTCCTACGTTCCAGGAGACAATCTTAACTTCAGGCATAGCACCCCACCACCAGGATGTTCAGTAGTTGATGCATGTGTATATGGTGCCAGAGGTGCCCAGCCTCACCCCCAGAACCCAAGTAGTAAGGGACTGCCACAGTATTCTCCCCATTCGGGGCGTTTGTGACCGTGGCACGTGAATTTAAGGCCACCCTTCTAGGATACCCCAGGGCCGTGCTAGTTCCCTGGGGGCCCCCCCCACCCTCCTCCCCCCCCTCCCCTCCCATTCAAACCAATCCCCCCCTCCACTCCCCCCACACAGACACATACGCCACACCCTCCCCATCTCTACCCCCCCCCCATAGCTAATCCTCTTAAACCAATATATCGTCAATCTACACTCACACCACCCATCCACACCTACCCAGTACACACACGCTGGCAAACACAGACACTCCCCCCTCCCAAATGAGGTCCCCCACAGTCCTCCCAGCACCCCACCATAGAGGGATAGAAGCATAATAACATAGCCAAAGACAACTTGAACATTCCCTCCCCTCACCCCCCTCGACCCCAACATCACACAATCACACAGTCTTGGAACCCAAGACGCTCCCAAAAGGGAGACAGATCACCGTCCATAGCACCTCCGGGTCACCAGCACACTAGGACAGTTCATCACTGCAGGCCAGCGGTCAATATCTCTGTCTATAATCCACTGGTCTTCCGCACCAAGGCCAAAGCTGCAAGGACGACGAGAAGGCCAAGACCTCATATCCGCGTTAGCACTGCACTTGCCGCACAGATTGCAAGTCTCTGATGTCAAGCATCTCAAGTACGCGCCATATTACTCCCCATTCTCCCCCACTCAGCAGCAGTTCTTCAGGGGGCCGTTGTAAGCGAGGCAGGCGGGGACAGTTGAGCCACGAATTTGCGAGCGTCCTCCAGCTTAGAGAAAGCGTGGGTAGTGCCCTTGTAGAAAATCTTTAACACCGCCGGGTATACCAAAGCAAAACGTACTCCTTTTTGTACCAGCATCGAGCAGGTGGGGGAGAATTCTTTACGCTGGGCGGCAAGCACTGCAGAATAATCTTGAAACAATAGCACCACAGCGTTATCTAATTTCAGATCTCGTCGTTTCCTGTACGCCTGCAACAGGGCCGCTTTGTGCTGAAAATTGAGCAGTTTCGCCAAAACAGGCCGTGGGCGGCTACGACTCTCCAACCGCTGCCCCAACCTGTGGGCCCGTTCCACTTTAATCTGCCCCAGTAAACTCGCAAGTCCCAGCTCCTTTGGCAGCCATTCTTCAAAGAGCTGAACTAACTGCTCATCCGTCCAGGACTCAGGCACTCCCACCAGCCTAAGATTGTTCCTGCGGGAACGGTTTTCTAAATCATCCACCTTTTGTATTAGTGCCTCAATCTGCTTTTGCTGCACTCGGTCGCTCTTCTCCAGGGCCATTTCACCCTCCTCCAATGCTGTCACACGATGTTCCGCCTCATCCATGCGGCGGGTGAGTTCAGCAAAAGTGTCCCCCATGTCTTCAAGTTTCTTGAGGACATGATCAAATTTAGGCTCCAGTAATTTTACTACCTCGTGAGCCACGTCCTCCGAACTGGTCTCCCCCCTGTCGGTATCTGGAGAGCTAGGCATGCTTCCCGCTCGAGCCGCCGCGGCCATTTTTGCCTCCCGCGTGCTCAGGGGTTTTTCTTTCTTTGAGGCCGCTCTCATGGTCCTCCCGGGGCGATTTAAGGCTTCCTCGTAACTCCCCACTTGCACCCAGATGTCAAAATACCGTACCCAGAAATCGGCGCTCGCCACTTGATGATAAATGCCGGTTAAATAGCAATGTGGTGCTGGCGGCCCGGGAGCACGATGAGGAAGCTCCTCACCCGCTCATGTGCTCACGTGATCTGTCCTGTGTAGTCTTAAAATGAAAACAGCACCATTGGAAAGGGTTTCTTGGGTTTGATAAGCTGATCTTTCCCTTTGGATCCATATAGAAAAAAACCGTGACTATTACATTGCCTCTGTATAGATTCATGTTTTGACAAAATCTTGAATATTGTGTGTAGTTATTGGTTAGCCATCTCAGAAAAGAAAAACCAAAACCAAAAACCCTAGAAGAACTGGAAAAAGATACAGAGAAAGGTACCAAAATGATAAAGATGATTGAACAACTCTGTCTTGAAGAAAGACTGAACAGGTTTGGGCTATTCAGCTCGGTGAAGAGACGATCGAAAGGGGATATGATAGAGATTTATAAAATTATGAATGCGCTGGACTAGGTAAATGAGAGAGCTATTTATTCCTTCAAACTATAGCAGGATTAGGGGACGTTCTATAAAGCTATCTGGTAGCAGTAGAATGTCTTAATTTGGAACAGGAATGGTGGAGCCTTCTTTAATCAATTTTATATGAGTAATAACGTCGGCTCGGTTTGCAGTACATCTGTATGGGGTTTCCCTGAGGCTTGGCCACTCCCCTATGTCTCAGGTTAAATAACCAATTTCTGAAGGGCAGGGTTCCCCAAACCACTCCCTCTTTGACGAATGTCACGGTGTCAGCCAATCGGCAATTTTAGCTACATAAATGAACCGTTGGGTTCAGCGTTTTTTTGGGCGATGACTCCAGCTGTTTAGCGGGAAAATACTTGAAACAGGGTCCCTTCGGGGTCCCAAAACATGCATGTCGTGTAAAATTAAACCCGGCGCCTTTTCAAGGAGGATGTTCATTTGCCTTTATTCGCCTGTGTTAAAGATAAGTGTTTTTACACTATTTCACTGCATGGTTTAGGTGTTTTTACACTATTCCACTTGATTAAAAAGGGCTCTTCCGATACTGAGGAGAGAGTGTAGTCTCTCCCGCTCTGGTCGGTTGATCCCGACAAAAAAGTATACAAAAAAAGTATAGAGAAAGCATGGATAGTAGCTTATGGTTTTGTTTACTGATGACCTTCGGTTATATAACTATAGAAAGATAACTGGGCACACTATTTTATGTCTATCAACATGTTTTTAATAAATAAAAATTTGGAAAGCAGCAGGTCAGATCTGAGATCGTTCCTAGTAGCAGATCGTTCCTAGTAGCAGACGTTTTGATCTGAAGATTGTTCCTAGTAGCAGAGGTTTTGTGAGTGGTGGATAGCCGCAAAGTCTAGTGGAATGTTAGTTTTAGACATGGTTTGAAGAACAGCCAGTTAGTTTTTAAGATTTCAGATAATAAAAAGATTTTCATGTTAGTTGGTACAGCCATGATTCCTGAGGTGGTATTTAATACCCCTTTTTGGTATACAGATCACTCCTGCTCCTTTACACACATTTTTAATATATGATTGTTATTGTTTAGTCAAACAAGCACTGAGTTTAAATAATGAATGTTCTTTTAAGAACATAAGATATGCCATACTGGGTCAGACCAAGGTCCATCAAGCCCAGTATCCTGTTTCCAAACAGTGGCCAATCTAGGTCATAAGTACCTAGCAGTTTCTCCAAAAGACACAAGTAACACAATGCTTGTATTGGGTCAAGCATTGATATCCTGGGTCCCTTTTTAATAATGGTTTATTGACCTTTCCTCCAGGAACTTGTCCAAACCTTTTTCAAACCCAGCTACACTAACAGCCGATAACAAATTCCAGAGTTTGATTGCACGTTGAGTGAAAAAAATATTTTCTCTTATTTGTCTTAAATAGTTTACCCTGTAGCTTCATTGCATGTCCCCTAGTCTTTCTATATTCTGATAATGTAAACAGTCGATCTACGTTTAACAGTTCTACTCCGTTCATTAATTTAAAGACTTCTATCATATCTCCCCTCAGCTGTTTTCCAGATTAAAGAGCCCTAACCTTTTTCGCCTTTCTTCATAGGGGTATCCTTCAATCCCCTTTACCATTCCTTTCCTTTAGTTTTAATATACAAAAAAGTTTTTTTCAGAGGGGCAATCAAATGGTTTGTTCTAAGGTTTTATTCTTTTATCCTTTGGGCTTGTTCAATGTAAGTTCAGTTTGTTCAATGTAAACCGCACTGATGCAGAATAGCGCGGTATATAAGAGAATATAAATAAATAAATAAATAAATAAATATTAATTTATTCATTATTTTAGTTCATTTTATCAGTTTATTTATTTATATATTTATTATCTTTGTATACTTTTTATTCTGCTTAATTTTGTTCATGGATTGCATGTTTTTTATATTATTTTATTTTTACATTTGAACATATGTTGTTTTAAGTACGTTTTATGTGTAAGAGATATTTAATTATGTTTTAACTGTAAGTTTTAGTAACTATTTATATTTGTATTTATGTTTTTAGAATGCCAAAGAACCCCTGGGGAAGGCATCACCGAAATACAGCCATGTCGAGTTTGGCTATAAGTTACCCCTGGTGAGGTTGACTACTATTACCCCTGAAGATACCTCAATAAAGTATGCTTGGTTTACCAAGCTCTGACTGGGTTGTTTCACTACACGTGATATAGTACTTTTTGGGGGACACATCCATGGCCATCATGGTGCCACCCAGGCCATGGGGCAACCCCTACTTACCCTCCTGTGTGCCTGAGATGAAGCTCTCAAAGTCTGCAACCCCTGAGATGGAGACCTCCTCCACAGACTGCAGCACCTGTTCCTCCAGAGGGGTGAGTCTGCCATTCTGCGCAGGTGGCAGACTGCTGTTGCTGCCCCTTTTCTACTTCGCAGCCTGCCATATCATCCGCCACTTCTTCTTATCCTCCATGTCCCCCCGCCCTGCCCCTGACTCTCTGATCCCTCCTCCTCAGACTCCCTGCACTGCCTCAAACCCTCTGATCCCTCCTCCTCCTCAGACTTCCCGCCCTGCTCCTGACCCTCTGATCCATCCTCCTCCTCAGACTCTCCACCCTGCCTCTGACCCTCTGATCCCTCCTCCTCCTCAGACTCCCCATGCCCCTGCTGCACCATGGCCCCTTCTTTGCCATTCACCTCCATGGTGCTGTCCTCCATCGCAGTGCTGCTGGACTCTTCCTCCCAATCACTGCTGGAGGTACTGCTGGGATATGCATCTCGTGACAGCTGCACTGGTAGGTGCCCATGATGAGCAAGTACTGTCTTGGGCCTCTCTGGAACTGGCTGTGGGGGAAGAGAGAGGGAGGTTAAAGGTCCACACAGGTGTGGCCCTGGGGTGGGACTGGCACATCTCTCTGGGGCCTGCACATGCATTGCACAACTCATCTTTGGTCCCCATGGGTATGCCATCCCACAGTGCACACTGCATGCCCTCCCCTTTGCCCACCCACAGCCAGCTTTGTTCTCTCTCTCACATGCCCAGCTGTGGCTTTCTGGCCCCCTCCCCCGGGTGATGAACCTCCACAGGGGGCAGTATGGGCAGGTGCACAATGTGCATCTGGGCCCACTGTTTTAGTGTGTGCTCCTGTATCACCCTTTCATGCTGTGCCCCAGCCATGTGGGTGCACAACTGCATGTATCAGGTGCCAGCTGGTGCACACACTGTGTTGCGGCACTGGGTGATGGTACGGCTGCCCCAAGCACATTCACATCATTGTGTATGGGGGATCCACCACTAGATGGTCTGCCTGCACCTGTCCAGTAACCATGACTGCCACTGCCTGCATCTGCTGGGCTCCACTGTGTACCCCACTGACCTTCCTCAGCCTCCAGTCATTCCCTGATGCATCTCAGCTGGTTCGTTTGTTTTCGACGCAGTGTGCAGTAGTGGTACTTTAGGGCCTCCATGGTGTGTTGCAAGCCACACTGTGGGAGAAAGGGGGAGGGGACACATATGGGCTCAGTTTTGTGCTTCCGCATTGCCTATTGTGCATACCTGTATCCTGCCTCAGTCTAGTGGCCTGCCCATCCTGGCAGTAGGGGCATACCCAAGGGTAGCAGATGTGAAGTGCATGTGATGGTACACCTCTGGCATCTGGCACTAGATTCCTACTCACGACTCCTCTGTACCTTTGACACGTGCCCCATGCCACCAACAACAGTATCAACTGAGCCACTGATTCACCTGTGTCAAATATCTGGTCCCTTCAGCCACCTCTGCAGTCCTCCCCCCTTCCCTTGCTCCCATCTATTGCACGCAGTCTTGCCTTGGCACCATGCTACATGGTTGTGGACTGTGAGTGGCCTTGGCTGTGGGCAAGTATCATGGCAGGGGGCATCCACTGCTTCAGGGGCCACATAACTGCATGGTTTGTTAGGTGCCATGCTGGACAGGGTGTCACAGTTTGTACATGCCCGCCATTACACATCTGTCAGATCCGGTGGCATCACATTATCAACATGCTGCCACAGCTGTGCAGTGGGCAGTGGTGGCTGATTTGCTTGCAGGGACAGATGGATAGCACATATGTGGATACTACCACTGGCCCCCTCTGACCTCTGTGTCAGGGTCACAGGAACTGTGGAGTGGGGCATGTGTCCAGGGCATCCACATGGGCCAGCGGAGTCGGTGGGGTGGGCAGCTTGACCACAGCTCCCCATGCACTGGGCCATGCCATTGCTGTGCAAGCCCTGTGGTGTTGCTGCCATCTGCCACCAGGTGGTACAGAGGCCTCCCTGCCTGCTGTGCCTGGATATGCCTACTGCTGCGGGCAGTCAGGAATGGCACCTGTACCATGCATGGACCATACCCCCGCTGTCATTTGTTCTGCAATCATTGGTGCTGCCACCAGAATCTGACTTGGTCCCACAACCCTGTCTCCTGTGTGACACACAGCTGTGCCTTTCAGGGTGTGTATGGCCTGGCATGGTGCTCAGCCCCCCACCCTGCCTGTTCAGGTCTCCTTAACTGTGCAGGCAGAGTTGTATGGCCCTCTATATGGCCATGGACAGCTGCAGGTTTAGCTGCCAACCCCCCCCCCCCCCACTCGGGGTACAGCATCCCCTCATACCACAGCACGGAATGGGCAAGGACCTCAGACTCATCAGGGCAGAAGTTTACTGTCCTTATAGAAGGCCCCCTCTGACCTCTGGGCCAGGGTTACAGGGACTGCAGAATGGGGCATGTGTCCAGGGCATCTGCATGGGCCAGCAGAGTCCCCTGGGGTGGGCAGCCCGACCACAGCTCCCCATGCACTGGGCCATCCCATTGCTGTGTAAGCCCTGTGGTGTTCCTGCCATCTGCCACCAGGGGGAGCAGAGGCCTCCCCGCCTGCTGTGCCTGGATATCCCTACTACTGCGGGCAGCCAGGGATGGCACCTGTACCATGCATGGCCCATCCCCTTGTTGTTACCTGTTTTGAAATCATTGGTGCTGCCACCAGTATCTGACTTGGCCCCACAGCCCTGTCTCCCTGTGCAGACACCCAGCTGTGCCTTGGACGGCCCTCCATATGGCCATGGACAGCTGAAGGTTTGGCCGCTGCCCCCCCCCCAGAGTATAGCACCCCCTCATACTGCAGCATGGAACAGGCAAGGGCCTCAGACTCATCGGGGCAGAAGTTTACTGTCCTTATAGCCACCATGCTCTTGGTGTCTATCCGCCCAGCCACAGGGGGCTCTTGCACAGGCATGCAGATGAGGCCTGTATGACAGTGTCATCATTGCATGGGTACACCGGATGGGCGATACATGTGTTCATGCACACTTTCCATCCCACTTCTCTGGCCGCTGGTTTGGATATCGTGGGTTAACATCTCTTTAGGTGCTGAGCCTGGGGTTCCAGCCTCTGCGTGTACCCGTCTATGCCATGCTACACGCCTGCCGCTGTGCTCAATTTGTGCCGCCTTTTCAAAACTTGGCCGTTTTGGAGGCACATGACTCATGATTCAGCCACTTTTCCTGAGTGGATATCTTTCTGCGGGTATGGTACGCTTTGGCGCCTTGTTGAACTTTGGGCCCAATCTTCTTATTCAAAGAAATTGACTTGTAGGCAAATTGTATTTTGTAAAGACTTATTATGAAAGCTGTCAAATCTCAAAAGAGAATTTCTATCCATTGGTTTGCGATAAAGGTCAGTTAAAGAACCAAACCTATCTTTCTTAATCAGGATATCAAAAAACGCAATCTCGCGGTTATTATGATCAAATTGTAAATTTTGATCTAGTGTATTTACCCAGGTGAAAAACTCAAGTAGGTCAGGTTCTGTGTCATCCCAGATCATAAAAATGTCATCAATATAGCATTTCCACAACTTGATCTGTGTTTGAAAAGGATGTCTCTTGAACATTTTTTCAAACCAAATTGTAAGCAGAGGATACATTCTCAATAAGGAGAATATATATATATAGGGCCAGGACCGTACCTAGCCCTTTGCGAGCGGTGCAGCCACACAGGGCGCAAAGGCTTAAGGGGCACATTTTGGCTGTCTGCCGTTTGCCTCGAGTGGCGGCAGGCAACGGCAGACAGCCAAAATGCGCCCCTTAAGCCTTTGCGCCCTGTGTGGCTGCACCGCTCGCAAAGGGCTAGGTACGGTCCTGGCCCTATATATATTCTCCTTATTGAGAATGTATCCTCTGCTTACAATTTGGTTTGTGATCTTTTATAGATACATTTATGTTTACCAAGTTACGAACACAGTGCTTTTGTAAATATGCAATCTTCCCATTTGGGACTTTATGCAATAGTATCCTCCTTATCTCTCTCTTCCACATAACACAAATTGGGTGTAAAAGCACTTATTCTCTCCAGCACTACAGGGGTACATTGGATTGTCCCTATACTCAGCCTTACTTTTATTTTTGTTATTCTGCTTTTTAATTATTTATTTAATAATTTAGTTGCAGATTTATGTATTTATTTTTCATTATCATTTTTATGTGATTTAGTTTTATTTTTTATTCTGAGGTTTTACACCCCAAAGAAGGCAATCTGCCAAAATGCGTAGGGGTTTTTCAATAAAGCATCTGTGACCATTGCACACATCTCGCTGTCTTCTGTGTGTCCCTTGCTCGACGACCTCCATTTGTTCCTCTCGGTCAGAATTTGGGAAGTGAAGGCTCTCCACATCTAGTTACATACTTTCCATACATCATTCTCTCTTAGTTACATACTCAGGCACTGCAAGAGCTGGAGGACACCCCCTTCCAGAACTCTAAGGAATACTTTATACAATGTCAGGGAAACACTACCTCTTGTTGCTCTGTGAGATGTCTCAATTTTCTACCTAAGTCCCCCTGGGTCTCCAACTTTTTTCCCTTTCTTAACCACCTTTTTCTTCGTGTAAGGGAGTCCAAGTTCTTCCTTATATTCCCTATCTTGCTTCCACCCCTTTCCCCATCACACAAGAAAAGAGCATATGCTTCAGGGTCCCCACATCCTTCCAATAATGTCAGCATGTGTCAAAAGCTATCAAGTCTGCTTTCAACAGCGTCCTGGACATTAGGAAGTCCTATGAGCCAAGAACAATAGAGTCCGTGTCAAACTGGCAGATAGGCTAGAGCAATTAGCAACTCATCAAAACCTGTTCCAATTCACTTGACCGTCCTGCATATCCCCATTCTTTTTCCACACCTTTTGCAGGGTCTCTAAGAATACCACTGCAACTTAAGAAACTTACAGATGGATGAGATGGCATGATTCACAATTCCTTTGAAAAACGTTTCAAATCAGTAGTCAGATTTAATTGTACCACATCTAGCTTTACCTTGTTTGAGGCAGTCCATCAACTGATGACAACAAAACTCTAGAGATAATGGGAAATGATACCTGCCTTGCAGTTCCCCAAATGTCATTCGCCTGATACTCTGAGTGAACTATCGCCCCAAATGGAAGTCCAAACTCCCAAAAGTGCATGTTACTGTTGTTGCACAATGACTCATCCATGCAGTATTCAGTATTCCATCCAATTTGACCAAACATCAAGATAAAACACATAAAATCAAAATAAAATAGCAGCAGCAAAATCCTCAATCATAATAAATTCTTTAACTGTCAATCAGCACCTGGCTCTTAAAAGAGGATCAAATCTGCACCCTTTTTGTTTGTTATAAGTGAAGATATTTTTGGTTTTCATGGGGTGGTTAACTCCCTGAACATCCAATGACAATATCCTCACAATATCCTCAGTTGCCATTGACATATGCTGGCACCTTTGTATCCAGGGTGTTCATATGTAGATTACTGACCTTTGAACCCCTATTGAACCAAACCAAAACCAAAGGCATACAGTCCCCCAACTAAACCACAGAGCAATCAAACAAAATCCTGTAAAACCACACTCCCTACCGTTCCCTCCGCACCATCCACATGAACCGCATAACCTTACCCTCCCCATCCCAGGCCCACCTAGAAACCACCCGTTCTTCTGCCTTTTACTTCCTTGGTCCCCGCCTATGGAACTCGCTCCCCACAGACCTCCGCTTGGAACTCTCATTTAAAACATTTAAGGCAAATCTAAAAACCCATCTCTTCTGTCTAGCTTTTGGCCTCTCCCCCCCCCCCGCGCCCCTTTTCACCACCCCCATGATGTTGTTTTCCCTTGTTTCTGTTACTATAATCTAGCCTCGACCTTTTACTCTTCTCTCTTCTTTCCTATCACACTATGGCGTTCCTTTCCTAATTTTCTAAGCAGCCTTTTGTATTTTGTAAACCACTCAGACGCTATTGTGATGGGCGGTCTATTAAGTTCCCAATAAACATAAACATAAATAGACCTATCCCAATTACTGGTCACAGAACCAAGCCAATAAGACACCGTGGCACCTGTAAGATCTTCTCTCCCCCCACTCCCAGCCCCACCTGTACATTCAACCACAAATCACCCATACCTCCCCACACAAACAACTTATGCATACACCATTCACATGAACCCCCACATATTCATACCTATCCCCAATCATCTATATGAGTGGAGGAGTACCCTGATGTTTAGAGCACTGGCCTGGGAGCCAAGAGACTAGGGCTCAATTCCCACTAGCACTTCTTGTGGCCTTGGACAAGTCACTTAACCTGCCATTGCCTCAGAAAATCCAAGTTATCAATGTCACTGTTTAATGTATATTACCAAGTATAGGTTACAATGTAAACCGCTTTGGCTGAAATGATAAAGCAGTATAAAAAAAACTGTTAAATAAATTAAAAATAAAATACTCCTGCAGACACCACCCTGCAAAAGCACAGAACTTCCCTTGTCAATAATCAGATCCTACTAAAAAAAAAAAAAGTATTTTGAAAGTAACAATCACCTAGTGGAGTATTATCTCAGTACAAGCCTGAACTACACACAGCTCCAGTGCCTTTCAAGGAACTACTACTTCCAACTCCACCATCTATTTGCTCCTTGAAACATTGAAATTGTTCCAAAGGGCACAGCAATAAATCCTTTTCATGGAGTCCATAATATAAATTTCTCAGGTTATCTGCATTTCTCAGCTAGGACCATCCAAAACAGCATGCAGCTCTTCTGGATCAAATAGATAATAAGTTGTATTACTGAAAATAACCCGTGTTAACACTGGATATAGATGACAAAAACAGGCTCCCATATGCTTCAATTGCAGCCTCATCTCCAGGAATTTTTTCCATGTAACTGCTGTGCTCTTCACCAAATCTGGCACAATAAAATGTTTTGCTATTATGTATAATGGTCTTTTTATCTTTAGCAGCCATCAACACTACCAAGAGTGCAGGTATCTCGATATTTGGCAATTATCAGTCTCTGTTGTTTCCTGCCCAGTATATGCCTTGATAGTGCTGTACTCTGTGAGCATGCTGTACCTCAAAGGGTCTAGGCTGTGGCATATTTAAGAGATTTGGGAGGAATGTCTTGTAGAAGGAGCACATATCAGTACCCTCAGCTTCCTCAGTAAGACCTAATATGTACATGCTATTTCTCAGATTTCAATCTGATACCTACTCACAGATGCTTTCTCAAAGGTGCATTGCTATACCTTTGATAAAAACTGCTCAAATCGCCACTTTTCCTCCAGATGCTCAACTCTCTGCTGTGTGCCAGCCACCTGAACCATTAACTGCTTTAATTTCTTTGGACAATTCTAGCTGAGCCGTCATCAGCTCTCAGAAACTGAATCTGCTCCAGAATGTGCTCACTGATGCCAGGCTTCTCCTCCGAAGCCGTCATTTTCTCTGGTGACTGCAGCTTGGCTTTACAGAGTTTTAGTGGCAAAGACAACACCAATTGCTGCTCTGATCTACTACTTTTAGTGCTGGCCATCTGATGTAAGAAGGTACTTCAATTAGGAAATGCTACCAGCATTTTGACTTTACTCATCAGTGGCCACCTAATTAAGATGAATTTTCAATTGAAAACTTAGAATTTCAGGCTTGGCTGACAATTGGGCACAAATTTACAAATCTAAATTTAGGAGCTCAGGATTTTTTGAATATTGGGCCTGAGAAGTAGAAATGCAAACTTAATGGGGTAGATGGCTTATACAAAAGCTGAAGAATACAAGCAAAATTGCAATAACATGTTTTCTGTGAAAAGGTTTACAGAACCTATTCTGTCTATCTAACACCAACATCACCTTTTATAGGTGTTTCTAGATTTACAGATAGCAGTTTTCATCTTACCTGAAAATACACTGGGTATCTTTGAAAGAAAGCTTTTCACAGTACGAATTGGAATTCCATTTTTCTCATCTTGCATGCGGGCTATAATATCTTCCATCTACAAAGTGAAAAAAAAAGAAACAAAAAAGAAAACTTAGAATAAAAGCATTAATGCATAAAAATAATAGAATAAAAGCATAAACCTAATATCTAAATCACATCTCTTTTTGTCATTTTTTAAAACTGTTATCAGAAACCCAATAAATAAAAATCTCAAAAGGACAGCATAAGTGATACATATACTCTTATCACTGATCCAAA
Organism: Ichthyophis bannanicus; assembly: GCA_033557465.1. NCBI lineage: Eukaryota > Metazoa > Chordata > Amphibia > Gymnophiona > Ichthyophiidae > Ichthyophis > Ichthyophis bannanicus. Next base: position 513,890,104 of record CM066033.1, read on the forward strand.
AAGGATAGCTACTCACTTGTAACAGGTGATTTCCAGGACAAGCAGGAATAAGTCTTCACAAATGGGGTGAATGTCATTGACGGAGCCTGCATGGGAACACTCCCCAGCATCCAATAGAAAAGCCTTTGGGAGCACTCCACTGTGCTTGCATGCCTGCCTTCCCACCTTCCCAACTCTTCTCCTCAGTTGAGTTTGTAGCTGAGAAGAAGAATAAAACAGAAGAACCCTACAATTCCTAGGAGAGGAGGGTGTGTTGTGAAGACTGATTTCTGCTGTTCCTGGAGATCACCTGTTACAAGTGAATAACTACGCTATCTCCAGGAATAAGCAGGAATGCAGTCTTCATATTTGGGACTTACTAGCTCCCAGGTACCATACTGGTATGGGGGGGGGGGGGGGGAAGGAGAGCAGTGTGATCCCTGAGGGAAAACATTTTGTAACCACAGAGGCTGAAAGAGTTGTGTGCCATTGGACTCAATTCCAGGAGGCAATACGCCCCAATGATAGTCTGGTATCTTGTATAAATCCAGGACGGAGAGTAGGAGTTGAGTTTAAGTCCCAAAGAGATTCTGGAGTACAGCTTAGCCAAAGTCAGCGTCCCAATGGGATTCTCTGTCCAGACAGTAGAGTGCAGCAAAGGTATAAATGGAGAACCAGGTAGCTGCCTGACAGATCTCCTCAGTGGATACTGAACGGATATTGGCTACGGAGGTCGCCATAGCCCGCACGTTGTGAGTAGTGAAATGATCCTCCAAAGAGAATACTGCCTGTGCATAAGTGAAAGAAATGCAATCTGCTATCCATCTGGATAGAGTACATTTTGTCACCGGTAGACTTAGGTGACTAGCATCAAAAGAGTTGAATAATTGTGAGGATCTTCTGTGATCCCTAGTTCTATCCAGTAAGCCGGTGCCCGCTTGCAATCTAAGGTGCACTGCTTCAGCCCGAGACGTATGTGGTCTAGGGAAGAAAATCGGGAGGATTACCAACTGGTTTAGATGGAAAGAGGAAACCACCTTCAGGAGGAAGTGTGGATCAGTATGGAGAACCACCTTACCATTGTGGAACCGAGTATTATGGATCCGCTACTTGAGCTTGCAGCTCACTGATGTGGCAAGTTGAAGTGAGGGCAATAAGGAAGATGACCTTCCAAGATAGAAACTTCAGTGAAGGTGAGCTCCTCCCCACCCCCACCACCACCGTCAATTGCAAGTCAGCAACCACCTTTGAAAAAGAGGTGTAATCAGGCACCGATGGACCACAAGCAGTCTCAAACACCAGCAGCAGAAGGGAGTGGAAAAGTGAGCTCTTCCCTGTTCCCCATTACCACTTGCAAGCCAGCAGCCATCTTTGAAAAAGAGGTGCAATCAGATGCTGATGGACCACAAGCAGCCCTGAACACTAGCAGCAGAAGGGAGCGGGAAGGTGAGCTTCTCTCCGCTCCCCACCACCACCGCCAATCACAAGCCAAGAGCCGCCTTTGAAAAAGAGGTGCATTCACACATGATGGGCCCACACCTGAGGGCCTTGCCAGAGAGTCCTCTCACATGGCCCTTAGGCAGGGACCAAAGGGTCACCAAAACACACACAGACCCAACTCAGCTACTCCTAGCCATAGCTAGAATGGACACAATGCCATCACAACTCCTCCACCAACCTACAAAGCCAGCTGAAACCACAGGACATTCATTATGCTCCAACTTTACACCCTCCTATACACCCTTCTTGCCCTACTCATCCTCATTCCACTACAAACTCCCTCCTACACCCCTACCTAAACCACCCATTGCTAATTCCCTCCATCTACCATAACCTATACCCTCTCCCCCCGACCAGCATGACATGCAGCTACCTGCCACCCCTTACACATGCAACACACAACACCTCACCCCAATCCCAATAAACAAGTCACCACTCCTCCACACAAACAAACCACGCAACCCAGTATTCCTCAACTGCACACTTATTAATAAATGTTCATCAAAGAACAAAATCTCTGCCATAAGACATCTCCTCTTCACCCAAAATCTGGGCATCCTATGCATCACCAAATCCTGGTTCACCAAAACAGACACAATCCTCCTAAATCAGACGCCACAACTACAGCCTCCTCCACTTCTCACGTATCCACAGAAAAGGGGGCATCATTCTCATCCTTGCCAAAACAACTCTAAACTTCAACAAACTAGCTGCAAAAAGCACCACAACCCTGGACACACTCACCATTGCAAACAAACAAATTAGCATCCGCCCCAAGCAATGACCTCTCCAACCTACTCCACATCACTCTTGAAAACAACAAGAAACAAGGACCTCATTCTACTAGAGACCTCAACCTCTAATCAGCCCCAACGAAACAAGCAACAGCCTTCCTGAAAGCCATGACAGCAATGGACTTTTCACAAATCATAAACTCACCCACTCACAACAAAGGAAATACCCTCAACCTCATCTTTACAAACAACAACTTCATCCACATTGACCCACCCCCACCAATCCAGACCCTCCCAGTATCCTGACCACAGCCTAATAACCTTTCAGCTCCCTTTCCATACCTCTCAAAAACAAATCTCATCTCTTAATCTGCACAAGAGTCACTTCAAGCAATTCAACAAAGAATCCTTCCTTGCCTACATCTCCCCAATTCTCAATACCAAAATTCTAGACATGAGCACAGCCATGACCACCTGGAACCAAACCATCAGTGAATCAGCCTGAAGCTCGACCCACCCACAGACCCCTACCCACAAATAGACCTCATGGTACATCCCAGACCTTCGAAAACAAAAATCACAACTATGAAGACAAGAACGCAAATGGAGGAAATCTCGCCTACCCACAGACCAATCCTGTTACATGACCCTCTTAAAGAAATACAACCACACCACAAACCACTTTAAGCAAATCTACCACACCGAACTAATTCAAAGATCACTCAACCGCCCAAGAGAGCTATTCACCCTAATAAAAGAACTCATGAAATCTTCCTATGACAATACAACCAACTGCTCCATCACCCCACAACAACTGGCTAATTACTACTGCACTCACTAACCTCAACCTGCATCCCAAACAAGTCTACCCCACCGGCACACTCATGGACCACTTTCAAACACATCACTACTGAAAACATAAAATACCATCTCATCCCTCAATACTACAACATCCCCCTGGACCTCTGCCTGGTCAGCTGGATCAAAGCTATCAAATCTGAACTCTCCCTATTCCTTACAAAACTGGCTCAAAGCTCCCTACTGCATACCAATAAACCAATTTGTCTAAAAACCTTCTCAATCTGCCCTCTGTTAATAAAACCCACCTTGGCCCCTCTGACCCCGCCTCCTACAGACCCATAGCAAGCCTACTATTCATAGCCAAAGTAATCAAGAAGACCATCCAAAACCAACTTCAAGAATACCTTGAAATCCATGCCCTTCTTGATCCACAACAACATAGATTCCAAGCATATTACGGAGTGGAAACCTTCTAAGCTTCCCTCATGAACAACCTCATAAAAGGAATGCCGGACACTCACCAAGGTTTCATACTCATATTCCTCAACATCTCAGCAGCCTTTGACACCATCAACCATAACATCCTTCTACAGCACCTACAATCAATAGGAATACAAGATGCCATATAAAAATGGCTCCAAGCCTACCTACACAACAGGCTCTAACAAATAAGGATTGGATCACTATCATCAACACCATACACCCAGACTCAACGTGTCCCCCAAGGATCAACCCTCTCAGCTCTTCTCTTCAATATCTACATGCAACCACTCTGCATCATAATCCAATCACACAACATCATCTATTACATCTACACAGATGACCATGCTATATGCACCATTCAACATGAACAAACCCTTATACCACGAGCTAAAACAGTGCTTCACAGACATCTTGCAAAGGTTGTCAACAAACCACCTATCCATAAACCTCAAGAAAACCAAATCCTTATTCATCACCAAAAATGAATCAGTCACCCCACCTTCATCCGTCACCCTCAACCACACAGAAATTCAAGTCAAACCTGAAGTGAAATACCTGGGCAATACCCTCTATCGTCATCACACCCTGAAGACACAAATAGCAGACACATAAAGATCAATCTACTACAAAACCCAAACCCTCCAACACCTCTGCCCTCTCCTCTCTCCACCAAATTTCCACACGGCCCTACAGGCTCTCATCATGCCACATATTGACTATTGCAACTTAATATACTACAGACTACAAAAATTAACGCTTCAACCTCTGCAAACAGCCCTCCACGTGACAGCTTGGATCATCCAAGGTGCCTCCAGACATAACCACATCACCCCCATCCTCAAAACCTTTCACTGGCTCCCATTGCAGAGCAGAATACAATACAAAACTCTCCTTAGGACATTCAAAACCCTCAACCACCAATCATCACCCTACCTTCAAACCCTCATTGCCCCACTGCAAACAGACCATGAAGATCCTCCACAAGGAACACTCTAACCATCCCCAAGCAATAACAAAATGCACCCAGCAAGCATGCGCCAGATCATAAGAACATAAGATATGCCATACTGGGTCAGATAAAGGTCCATCAAGCCCAGTATCCTGTTTCCAACAGTGGCCAATCTAGGTCATACATACCTAGTAGTTTCCCCAAAAGACACAGGTTCCACAATGTTTGTATTGGGTCAAGCATTGATATCCTGGGTCCCTTTTTAATAATGGTTTATGGACCTTTCCTCCAGGAACTTGTCCAATCCTTTTTTAAACCCAGTTACACTAATAGCCTTTCAGCTCTATGCTCCCACATCCTGGAACTCTCTCCCTGACTCCATAAGAAACATTAAAGACCTCCAAACTTTCTGCAAACTCCTCAAAACCCACCTGTTTACCCTCCACCTCAGACCCACCTCCACCTAACTCTCCTCCCCCCCACTCTGCAACCACATCCTCCAATATGAAGAACATACTATACATCATTAAAGGCAGCAAGACCCTGCCTAAACATATGGCAATGTTCCACTTCTTTAACTCTTATTGTATAAAGTTAATGTTCCATGTAAATGTTGTTTAACCTGTTCAAAGTTCTATGTACACTGCACTGACCTCCGCAAAAAATGGTATAAAAGCTCAGGCAAATAAATAAAATAAATAAATAAAATGGTGGCTAAAGGTTCAAAAGGTGAATTTAGAAGCTGTGCCAGAACCACATTCACATTCAGGCCACCGGAGGTGGCTTAATGATTGGCTTGGAGAGCAGGAGACCCTGCATGAAGCGTGCTACTAAGGGATGTGAGGAGATGGACTGTCCATCCACTGGTCTATGACAGTCCACTATGGCACTAAGGTGAACTTTCACTAAGTTAGTTTTCAGGCCTGTCAAGGATAAGTGGAGGAGATATTGTAGAAGCGATTTCACCGGGCAAGAAAATAGGTCAGTGTCCTTTGGGGAGCACCAGAGGGCAAACCTATGCCATTTGAAGGTATAAGATCGCCTGATAGAATCCTTACGAGATGCTAGAAGGACATCCTTGACCACCTGCTGTAGGTCGAGGTCAGTGAGCACTAGCCTTTCAGCGGCCATGTTGTCAGGCATAGAGAGTGAAGATTGAGATGGAGGAACATCCTGTGGTCCTGAGAGAAGAGATCGGGTGCACTCCCAGGTTGACTGGCTGAGTCTGTGCAAGTCAAAAAAGCAGAAGAAACCCGGTTGATGGGGCCAGAAGGAAGCTATGAGAATCATCGAGTCCCTGTCGGCCTGTAGTTTGAACAGCATCTTGGGTATCAAGAGGATGGGAGGGAATATGTAGAGCGGTCCCTGTCTCCACTGGAGAAGGAAGGCGTCCGGGGCCTGTCTGTGCAGTGGCGGAACCCTGGAGCAGAAGCATGGAAGTTGTGTGTTTTGCGAAGTGGCAAAAAAAATCTATGATTGGGGTTCCCCATGTTTGGAAGAGCTGAATAGCCATCATCTGATGCAAGGTCCATTCGTGTGGATGAAAAATATGGCTTAGCCTGTCCGCAAAGACATTCAGTTCGCCCGGAAGGTACACTGCTCTGAGATGAATGTGGTGAGAGATGACAAAGGACCATAGGTGAATCGCTTCCCAACAGAGGGGGAGGGACCCCACTACCCCTGTTTTTTCGTGTAGAACATGGAAACTTGGTTGTCTGTCCAGACTAGAACAGGCTGCCCTGAACATTGGGGTTGAAAAACCTGAAGAGCATTTGTCAGTGCCCGTACTTCACACAGATTGATCTGCAGGGCAGATTCCTGTAGTGTCCACAACCCCTGTGTGGTCAAGTTGTTCAGATGCACCCCCCAACCTGGCTTGGAAGCTTTTGCTGTCAGGGTGCATTGAGGTAGAGGCACCTGAAAAGGTGACCCGACGAGTAGGTTTTGTGGAAAATATTACCACTGAAGGGACTTGATCAGTTGATGGGTCATATGGATCTTGTCTCTGAGATGCCCTTTTGTTTGTGTCCATTGAGAAGACAGAGTCTATTGCACTTCTCACATGTGTAATTGAGCGTAGAGGATGACATGGACCATGGAGGCCATGAGGCACATTCCAATGCGGGCATCCAGGGCCATGTACAGCCGATCGGAATCTGGACGCCCAGAGATAGATACAATTCTGCTCCTGCAGGGGCTAGATGTGCCACGGGATTAGAATCAGGTCTAGGGCCTGAACATGCAGGCCGGACCCCGATTCTGATAGGCCTGCCATGGTCTGGCTGTGAGGAACTTCTTGCAACCCCTACCTTACTATCCAGTCCCAGCAGCAGAATCCCCCACTGTCCAGGGGGACTTATTCCACCTCTGCGGTGGAATAAGTTCCCCGTCTAAGTTCATGGACCTGGATATACAGGGTCGACCTTAGCATCGGCCCTGTACATCTGGAATCATGAACCGTCCATGCCCCGCCCTCGTTCTGCCCATGTTGTTTGTATGGGGAGGCTTTTGACAGTACCAGCAGGGGGGGGAGGCAAATAGCGGATATGGACCAGGACGTCCATTTCCATTATTCGTGTGACAGAATGACCCTCCATTTGTCCTAATAGACATAGCATCTCTTGAGCTGTTACCCAGCTTTGCTTTTTTACCCCTTTTGCCAGTTTGATGAGGAAAGCTCAGGCCTGTTGATTGTCTAAGAGTGCTCCGATGAAATCCAGTAGTTGGGTTGGAGCGAGTTGAGACTTTGGGAAGTTTATGACCAATCCCAGGTGTTGGAGCACAATGATGGTTCAATGAAGGGAGAGTCTTACCTCTTGAGGGGAGTCTTCCCTGATCAGTCAGTCATCTAAGTAAGGGATGACGAATACCCCCAGGGTGCGTAGGTAGGCAGTGATTACTGCCATGCATTTGGTGAAGACCCTTGGGGCAGAGGCTAGACTGAAGAGGAGAACCGGTACTTATAATGGTTTCCTTGAAACATGAAGCACAGATACTATCTATGCAAAGGATGGATCAGTAAATACATGTATGCCTCTTTTAGGTCTAGAGATTGAGAGCCAGCATGCACTAGTCTAGGGAGATGGCTGAGGTCTGGGTAGAATCACCCACAGGGCTTTGAGCCACCATCCCAGAACATGCAACTGGTAGCTCTTCAGAAGTCAATTCCTCAGAAGCATCCTGGGGCCCCTCCTGTGCTTGAGAGGACATATCCTCTCACCGGGGCTGTTTGGCTGGCCAGTGTGAATCGGAGGCACCTCTAGGGGAGTCATGATGCTTATGCTGGGACTTCTCTCTGATCTCAGTATTGGTCTTTGATGCCGATGCTGATGACTTGGGAGTGGCTAGAGACTTTGACTTACTTTTGTGTTTGGACTTTGAAGAAACCTGAAACCCATGAGAGGAAGTCAATGTCCTTGATGAAGTGGAAGCCACTGAAATTGAGTCCAGGGTGAACAATGATCCGTACTGTCTGGCTCGGTTCTTTAGGCCTCTCTTTGTCATTTGCTGGCACAAAGGACAAGAATTGGGTTGATGTTCAGGGCCCAAACATTTTAGACACCAGTCATATTTGTCAGTGACTCATACGGTACCGGCAAACTTGATACATTTTTTAAAATCACTTGTTGGCTTTTCCATGCCTTAAAAAAGTTGTCTTCGAGATTGAAGATAAGGCTATGGAGGTCTAGAGGTCTAGTTTAATGGTGAAAACCATGTAAAAATGAAGAGAAAAGAAATAGAAAATTTATAAATTTTTAAAAAAAAAGAATTATTGGGGCCGTTGTTGGAATCAACGGAACCGGTGGCGATGGGAAGGCAGAAGTACGATGTTCCACAAAAAAGATACGTTTTTCGGCAGTGATCAGACTGTATGTCCTGCTGGCTCCATGGAAAACGAAGAACTGAGGAGAGGAGTTGGAAAGACGGGAAGGCAGGCACACAGGCACAGTGGAGTGCTCTCAAAGGCTTTAATATTGGATGTTAGGGAGTGTTCCTGCGTGGGCTGTCGGTGAAGTTCACCCCGTATGTGAAGACTGCATTCCTGCTTGTTCCTGGAGATAATAAATATAAATAAATCTTCAACAGTAAAAACCCTCTGGAAAAAAAAGTTTTAGTTAGTTTCTGGAGACATAAAAAAATATTTTTAACACAAGCATCAAGTAGGAACCAGATGAAATAATTAGGGTGCTAGACCCATAAAAGATCATAAACATATTTTAGTTAATTTAACTTTTTTCATTGATGGGATCTTTAAGCATGTGATATAGAATTTAAAATACCCCAAAGGTATAAATCTGGTCCCTGAAAAATCTTTTTCAAGGGAAATAATGCCATAGAACAAGAGGTCAGTGTGAGGCTTCTGGTACAGGGATGTAAATGGCTAGGAGAAATATCAGAAAGTATATCTTCTATGATAGAGTGGTGGGTCCACCTGGATTTCAGTCTTTATAATTTTGGACTCCAAACCTTCCCTTTTATCATTAGATATGGTTGGATGCATGATATTGCTAAAGAATCAGCTAGCAGGGTCTGCTAATGGGCGAATCTCACTGCTATATAATATAAAATTAGCATCATATTCATAGAATTACAAGAGTATCTCCTTATCTGCAGATACTAGAGAACTTTGCATGTTATTAATCAATTTAATAACCTTCCTCATTTTTTTTCTAGCTTTAAACAATTGAGCTAGGTGATGTTAACTCTTATATTGTTCTTTGTAATATATTGCCCTCTGGGACAAGATTGAGAAACCTGCTTCTTTTCTGAAAATCAAATTGTAATTATATTTAAAGTGCTGTAATTTCAAGGAAAAAGATTGTACCTTAGCACTGATATACTGTTGTTCCAATGTTTTAATTTCTTGAGCAAGAACACACAATTCCTGCTGCCACCTTCTATGCAACGGAACCAATAATTAAGGATGACTCCTCTTAGCGTAGCCTTGTAGGCATCCCACCAATTTATTGTGAATGTATTATTAGAGTACATAAACTGAAAGGAGGAATCACATGTTTTGTGCATGTCTCCCTAAAATGAGGCTCTAATCTGTGGAATGATTTTCCAAGGGCAGAGCGGTAGGTGCAATCCACACTGGGGGTCAACGAGTAGAGGGTGCTGAAATTCCAGGCCCAATGGCAGAGGCATGTGCAGCAAAAACACTCCTTAACTTCTTTGCAGGCTTGCTGTGCTGCCAGCTGTTCCCTCCTGGCTGAAGTCTTGCAATAATAGCTGCCAAGCCTGAAGCGGAAGCAGAGCCTTGGCCATGGGGCCCGCGGGAGTGGCATCTGCTCCAGGTACCAAATAGACACGGAATACCACTGGCTGCAATGCTAAAACCCTTAACTAATATCCTACAAGTAACTGAAGGCCTATTCTACTACTACTTACCATTTGTAAAGCACTACCAGGCATGTGCAGTGCTGTTCATATACACATAAGAGACAGCCCATGCTCCACAGAGCTTCAAGACAGACAAACAGAACAAACACAGGGCTAGGGTAAAGTATTAAATAGGAGAATGCCAGGAAATATTTATGTATTTATTTATTTATTTATTGAACGGTTTTATATACCGCCTTTCAAAAAATCAAAGCGGTTTACATAGAACAAAACTTAACATTACATTGAAACTTATTCAAACAATTGGTATTACAGTGAAACAATAAATTATACATAATAGAACAGGTAATTTGAGAGTTACAGTACTGAGTAACTGCTGATTAGATATATAGATGGCTTAAACATATGCACATATTTAAAATATTTACAAGTTTAAATATCTGTGCAGTAACTGCATAATCTGATACAACAATGATGTGCATCTTTGAAATTTCCACCTATTGGAACAAAGTGACAAAATCATTTCTCATACATAAATTGTGTGGCAAGGAATAAAAGGTGTATTTATCTGTAGGGTGCTAAAGATGCCATGGATCCGATAGTCCGACTTTCTTTTTTTAAATTTTTGATTTATTAAATTTCACATTTACAAACAAGTATTAACTTGCATAAGAAACATGGAAGATAAGTAAAAAGAAAATTAGCCATCAGGAAAACAGAAAAGCCTCTATTGCACTCCCAGTTAGGCCACAATGAAGGTTCTCAACTGTTCAGGGAGAAACAACATATCTAATCCTTGCAAAACTGATGACTCATTTGCAGGGGTAGCGAAGCTGGTTCATTGTCTTCTTCTTCTCCAGGGTTGATAAATCCGCACTGATTGGCCAAAAAGAGATCTTGAACCTTCTTAAAATACAAATGCAAAAGATTGCTCATATCTCGCTTGAATATAAAATTGACAATAAAGTCTCACATCCTTGGACCACAGCGATTGAGGACTCCAGTACAGCTAAAACATCTATTACTGATTCACCTTTAGCTTCCTTATCTTTCCCACAAGAAAGGAAATAAACTCTGTTAACTAGAGGTAATGAAGATTCAGGTATAAGCAAAACATACCATGATATATTTCTTAAACATATCACCCGGGGTCATACAGTATACAGTATGCCAATTTAAGAAAGCTAAGAAGTCATAAATTCATTCTACAAGTGTAGTTCCCAAATCCTTCTGTCTTCATGTTCAGGACAATATTATCCTTAAAGTTAAAACCACATTTTTTGTATCCTGAGATTGTTGCTCCAAAACTGCAATCTTCTCCTGACATTTCTTAGACAGAATATTTTGTTGTGATGCAATTGCATCAAACTTTTGCAACATTACATTAATGCTCACTGAGCACTGTGAGACTGAACTGTCTAATTTTTAAAAACATTTGCCAAATAGTTTGTTATGTTTTTTGAAGGTGTGAATAAACAGGTAAATAAAGGTGAGCTGGTTGATATAGTGTATCTGGACTTTCAGAAAGCCTTTGACACGGTCCTTCATAAGAGACGTGGTGAAATTAAAAAGTCAAGGGATTGGAGGCAGCATAGTATTGTGGATCAGGAACTGGTTATAAGATAAAAAGCAGAGGGTAGGGCTAAATGGCCAATTTTCTCAATGGAGAAACGTGTATAGTGGAGTACCCCAGGGATCTATGCTGGGCCCACTGAATTTTAACATATTCATAAATGACCTGGAAATAGGAATAATGAGTGAGATTATAAAATTTGCAGCATGCACAAAATTATTTAAAGTTGTTAAAACACAAGAGGATTGTGAAAAATTGCAAGCGGACCTTGAAAAATTGGAAAACTGGATGTCCAAATAGCAGATGAAATTTAATCTCGACACGTGCAAAGTTTTGCACCTAGGAAAGAACAACCCAAACTATGGTTACACGATGCAAGGTACCCCCCTAGAAAATACCACCCAGGAAAAATATTTAGGCATCATTGTGGCTAATACGTTGAAACCCTCCATCCAGCGTGCAGCGGCAGCCAGGAAAGCAAATAGAATGCTAGCAATCATAAGGAAAGGAATGGAGAATAAAACAAAGGATATTATAATGCCTCTGTATCGCTTCATGGTGCAACTGCACCTTGAATACTGTTTGCAAGTCTGGTCGCCGTATCTTAAAAAGGATATAGCAGAATTAGAAAAAGTACAAAGAGGGACAAAAATGCTAAAGGGAATGGAAGGATACCCCTATGAGGAGAGGCTTAAAAGGTTGGGGCTCTTCAGCTTGGAAAAGAGATGACTGAGGGGGGATATGATAGAGATTTATAAATTAATGAATGGTGTGGAACGGGTAAAAGTAGATTGGTTGTTTATGCCATCAACAAGTAGAAAGACTAGGGGACATGCAATGAAACTACAATGTAACCCATTTAAGACTAAAAGAGAAAATATTTTTTTACTCAACATGTAATCAAACTCTGGAATTCATTACCAGAGGATGTGGTAAAAGTTGTTAGTGTAGCTGGGTTTAAAAAAGGTTGGCCATAAACCATTATTAAAGAGGTCCCGGGAAATGCACTGCTTGCCCCGGGACTAGCACTGTGGAACCTGTGTGCCTTTTTTGGGAACCTGCCATGTATGTGTGACCTGAATTGGCCACTGGTGGAAACAGGATACTGGACTTGATAGGCCTTGATCTGACCCAGTAAGGTATTTCTTATGTTCTTTTGAGGTATCACCTCTTGCAGTACTCAGGGGAGTTGAATTTGAGATTCCTTACCAGGTGAAGCACTCAGAGCAAGACAACGGGTTGCTACTATTCTTTGTTCCAAAACAGTCTCTTCTGTAGTCCTAAGCTCACCTGTGGTGGTCTCAGCAAGGAGTAATAAACCCAAATCTCACCATCTTGGTGATGTAGCCAGAATAACCCCAAAAGGATCACCAGTATCGGTGGCATCAACTCCCTGCTGTATCAACCCCACCCCTTGTGTGGGTGCATCATCCAAACTCCTTGCAGCCAATGGTGACATGCCTCCAGGATCTGCCCAAGTCTTTCTGCTGCCCTAAGTAGAAGCCCAAGTCGTGCCATACCACCCCCTTAGCCGTGCTGCCTCCCTGCTTGCCAAGCCATGCACCTCCATGCTGAGCCACGCTACTGCAGATTTCGGCAGCAGGGTCAAGGGAGGGGAATGGCTCAGCTCAGCAGCAGGCCAGGTGCTCCGCACACATGGCCTGCCGCTTCCAACCCCCCTCTGACATAACTGTGGATCTTCAGAAACAGCAGGTCATTTGTGCCAAAGTACATGGCCTGCTGTCAAGCCTAGCTGCCCCCCTCTGCTGCCGGAATCAGCGGCAGCGGTGGGCAGCTCATCACAGGGAGGGAGGGTGGCATGGCACAGTGTGTGGGGGGGCAGCAGGCCATGTGTGATGAAGCACATGGTCTGCTGCCCGCAGTGATCTGCTACCCTAGGTGGCCACCTAGCTGCCTAGTGGATGGGCCGGCCCTGCATGCTTCCAGGAGTTCCAGAGTCTCCATCCATTCACAGTACAGCAAAGGCCATGCTCTCTGAGACTTGCTTCAAAGGACTGACTTGTAGGTAAGTGTTGAGCTTTCATTGTGGCAGGGTATTCACAGGGAATACCTTAGGAGATTTTGTCGGCCCTTTACCTCTCCACTTGACCAGCACTGAAGAGCTTTGCCAAAGGCAAGAAAAAACAGGTGAAGGCCAAAACTCAAGGCAAACAAAAAGAAGAGAGGATATGTTCTCTGCATGGTGACAAAGGTCCAACTGTAGAGCGGAGAAAAAACACAACCACACCAAAGATATCTTCAACAGTTGTTTTATTGTGGACCCAGCTTGGCCAAGTTTTGGCACTAGGCCTTCGTCAGGGGTCTAAAAACATAAAAACACAAGGGATTTGTACAAAACAAAAGACTTAAAAACATAATTAAAGAAAAGTACATAAATAAAATTGTACATTATCAATGTGTTGGGAGGAACCGTCTCTAAGGGAGATGGATGTAGGTTATGAATAACAACTTTTCCAAGTCTACAATGTGAAGCATAAATACATAAAAAAATATAAAACATACAACATACTCAATGAAACCTACACCATACAGCCTCAGTACATGAATAGTACAGACAAAAAAAAAATGAACACTGTAAATTAAACTATTAAAATGAATTATTAAAATGATAAAACTGAGAATGAGTGCACAACAGTTAAAACAAAATATAATAAAATAAAATAAATAAATACCGGTATGCTAATCATTGCATATACTTTAAACTATAAAAAACACAGGTAGCATGGCCATAAATCCAGAAAATCAACTGAATTCATATGGGATTATGAAAACAATACGAGATTACTAACAAGTAACTAAAAGTCTCTATAAAACGATACAAAATAACCATGGGCTAGATGCTTATCTGTGTGAGTAGATTGAGCTATAATGTAGATGAATGTAGGCTTTGCATATATCTCTAGGGGGAACCTATTGTAAAAATGTAATCATTATTGGACTCTTTCTTATGGCACCTGCGCTAACAGATGAAATATATATTTGCTCAACTTCCCTTGACAAAGGCTTAGTGCCGAAACGTGGCCAAGTTGGATCCAGAATAAAACAACAGTTGAAGATATCTTTGGTGTGGTTGTGGATTTCTCTGCTCTACAGTTGGACCATAGGCCAAAAGTGACTAGGAGGATGCTGCCATCTTGACTCCTTCCTTCAGTCCAACTTCTTTATTGATTGAAGGATTGTCCCAGACTTGGATGGGTTGGTTTAGATTTAGATTGCCTGTTCAAATTAGGAATCTAGAGCCAGACTGAGGTCTTCCCCGGATAGTATTGGGAAATGCTCCATCTCCACGAGCATAATACCTTATATATTCAGGGCATACAGTAAACGTTACCTAACAAAAGACTCATGTTTGCCTATAAACAGTTCTAGCTGAACAAAGCAGTCCTCATTATCTGAGGACTGAGATAGGGAGTCTCCAATTAAGACAGCAACCCCATTCTTCTTACCATGACTTTGAGAAAAGGAAAAACATTAAGGGGTCTTTTACTATGCTGTCTTATGGCAAAAAAATGGATTATTTGTAAATTAATGCATGTTAATAGATAATAATGTGTATTACTTGTCAATAACACAGCTTAAAACTTTAGTTTTACTCCAATATATGTTATATAATAATGATCTGCATTGTTTGCAAAGTAGTTTAATAATAATCAAAATAAATATAATGAAGTTTGTGATCAAACTTCACAAGATGTGCAATTCATTGAAAGTTAACAACTCAAGAAGTGTTATTAACTTTCCACAAAGAACACTGGCCCACTAAAACATGACTGTATTCCTGGGAAGCAAGTTAAGAGATCAGTGCTGTGATCTAATTTGACCAACCCCAACCCATTAATAAAGGGGCATGTTTACTAAAAACCGCACATTTGCGCATCCACACAATAGCGCACTAAAAGCGGTACTTAAGTGCTCTCAAGCGCCCCGCACACGTGCGTGTCACCACCGCACAGGTGCGCGGCACACTAATGGGCCCCGCACAAGTTCGGGCCCGCAAATGTCCGATAGAGGCGTGGAAAGGCTAACGGAGGGCGGAGGAAGGCTCCTGAGGGGCGGAGAGATGGGGTTAATGGGCGGGGAAGGGGAGGGGAGAGGCTCCCCGCACATTATCGGGGCCGAATTTCCATGTAAAAACTGTAGAGGGCATTTAAAGGGAAGAGAAACCATTTCCGTCAGCAATGTACAGCAAAACCGGGGAAACCTGCAAAACGTGAGCAGTGTGATACATGTGCACAGAACAAAATAGCAAATATAAATTGAAAAAGACCACAACAAAATTCTAAAAACTTATAACCCAGCTGAGCAACAGTGATATTAATGGGCAACAATACAAAACACTCACAGGAAAGCCCCAAAAAAAAGAAATGATTTCTGAAAGGGTCTACGGAGCGGAGACCCTTCCAAAAATCATTTTCTTTTTGGGAGCTGTGCTGGGAGTGTTTTCTATGGTCGCCCATTAATACCACTGTTGCCCAGCTTGGTTATATTTTTCCCCCTCTTTTCACGGTCATTTGCGGGGTGTATTTTCACGTTTGCCCCCAGACAAGGTGAATGAGCCCACAGTACAAATGTGTAGAGCAGGGTTTAGGATTCCGCCGGCCAGGTTTTCCATCCCCAGGGACAGCACTGTCTCTGTGGCCACAGTGTGATGCAGCAGACAAAGCCAGTACCCCCTAGGACCAGAAAGATACAGGTTCAAATCCCAGCTGGGCCTCCTGCCAACCCAGTCCCCATATTTTACCCACCACTAAACAGAGATAGTAAAGACACCCCTTTATTGGAGAGCACATAAGCATGGTTCACACACCCATTTTGTACCCAACACTGCACACACACCATAACAATGGGCATTACCAACGGCCGAGTCCCCCAAATGCAGTCCTGGAGTGCCACATGTCAATCAGGTCATATGCTTTTCCAAGATAAGGCCATGCCAGCATGTTGGCGGAAGGGTACAGGTGGTGGAGGGGGCAGTGGCTGCTAGCCACAGAAGACAGTGGCCTAGCCATGTGCAGGCTGGCACCGTCCACTGCAACAGATAGGCCCTGTCGGATGTACAGTCATGGACCTCCCAGGGAATCCAGCACATGTGTGGCAACACGGTGGTGCAGTGCACACAGACAGTGTGTGCAAGAACAGAAGGTCACAGGTTCAAAGCCCTGCCAATCATGTCCACATATTTTTCCCACAACTAAACTGTGATAGTAAGGACAATCCTTTATTGCTGGGGTCATACGCCTTCCTTTTACCCCACAGAGCACAGACACCATGACCAGGGGCATTACCTAGAGCAGAGTCTCACAGATGCAGTCCTGTAGGAAACACACACCATTCAGGTTCCATGCTGCCACTCATACAAATGCCTGTGCTGTATATCTATGCACCACCCCCATGGCATGTAGATGTAGCTCATGCATATCCATGAGGGACAGCAGGAAAACCCGAACAGTGTGTGGCAAACCTGGACTGGATTTGTGAACCTCTGCCATAAAGCAGTAGCCAACAGGGGCAGACACACCCACACCCACACCCACAGGCCCCATTGGCCAATGCCTCCTGGAGAGGCAGGACATTGGGCCCTGCGTGCACCTCCCAATACTAGCACCTGCATACCTCAGCAATGTCACCCTACACCTGGGTAAACGGTACACAGCTCTCAAACGTGTGCTATGAGTACTGGCAGATAGATATACCTACGTTACGCACATTCTGCTCTTTGAGCTCCATCATAACAATCTTTCTTCTGTCTGCTGTGGGTGCTTCAGGTCTGGTCTCTGACAGTGTTAACCACCCTGGGGAGTGTCCCCCAACAGTATTGCATACCATATCCATGCCTGTACTGTGCCCAGGACTGGTGTGGTGGGCAATGCTGCTAAACTCCTCTATAGTAGCACAATGCTGGCATACGTGTGGGAGTGTGTGTCTGTCTATACAGTGCGTGTTGGCTGCAAACACCTTCCACAGCCCACACTGCCAGCACTATTGCCAGTATTGGCCTGCCAATGTGCATAATGAGCAGCAAGGTACCATGGGTATAGCTCAGACAGGGTGGGCTGGCCAGGATGCATCTGCACAGGACATAGGGCACTGGCTGGGACATTGTAGTGGCCGGCCACCACCTACACAGACAGGGTGACCTCTGTATGTGCCTCTGGGGTTTCACTCCACCCTGACTGTGTAGTGACGACAGCATGGCTAGGCACCCCCATAGTGCTATATAGTATTTCTCCCATGTGATATATATGGGTTTCTGTTTGGGGCCCAGACACTGACTTATCTGCTGGTGTGCACTGCCATCCCAGTTATGGGTGCATGCATTTCCACCAGGACTAACTAGCAGACTATTTCCAGCTGGTCTGTGTCCTGATGGAGTGCTGTGCTGTGCTGTGGCTGATGGCTTGCTGCAGGAGAATAGCAGAGAGTGGTGGGGTGCAACTTAGCATATCCAGGCCTAATGTCTGTCAGACATTGTGTTATGGATGTGTAAAGAGCTGCTTTGACTGCCCTGTAGGGTGTCTGTTCCACGGCAGGACTTGGGTTGATGGTCTACACTACTGCCACCATTGCAGGGAGGTAGCATGTTGATCGGAGCCAATGTTATTCCACCTTGGGAGAGGAGGGGGAGGAATGGTGGCCCATAGCCCACCTAGGTGGCCATAAGGGGCTCCCCTGACTCAGACAGACAGAGATATTCAAGGTGTTTCTGCAGAAACAACCGCTCTCACAGAGTAACAGTGCTTTGGAGCTCTGGCATGGTCTTATTCAGCCATGGAGGGTGTTGTGGACCTGGTCCTGGGTGCCTCATCGCACCCTCAGGGTGAGCGCAGTACCCGCACAGTGTGACGGTGTGTAGCTACTATGTGCCAATCAGTACAACACCCGCTCAGTACACCCTACCAGGCCGAGGTGCTGTGTGGGTGCACACGGCCACATCCCCCTACCAGGCCGAGAGCTGTGGGGGTGCATTCCCCATCTTGTGTGCATCTGTGGACAGCTGATTTGCATGTGCAGTGCATCATGGGTGCGGGTGGCCTAACCCTATCCTGTTTACAACAGCAAACTGTCTGTGAGGTGATATGCCGGCTCTCTGCAGCCATCCAGGGGCTTGCTGACAGCTATAGAGCTGTAGCTCAATGGTTATGTCACTGCCTGTGCAGCCAGAGGTCATGGGTTCAAACCCACAGTGGGATTCTTTGATAGGGCTGTCCACAGCTTTATTTTTATTTACTGTACATATGTCTATGCCGGCAAAACCACCCTCAGCTTATTATACCCATTAGGTGCCTCTGAGGGTGCTTTATAGGGCGCCCTATAGGCCACCTTATGGTTGCCATCCATATAAGGTGCACTGTACATTATCCTGTGTCGCAACATATATGGTGCCCTATAGGGGACATTCTAGGGTGCCTTGGCGGACAGTGCACTGTGACATGTGCCTTATGGGCCACTGTATGTGTACACGCTGTGTGAGTTTGTTTGCTAGTAGTGATAGCAAAATAAAATTAAAAAGCCTCCTACAGCACTCCTCACAATAATACATACTGCCTCAGCCAGCCTTGTTCACTGGGCATTGTGAGAGATTGAACCCCTGATCCCTGCACCAGTGGTCAGTGTTTTAACCATTGTGCTGTGGCTCTGTTCCTGTGCTTGTGCATCAGCGCGCCATCTTGTGCCCATCAGCGCGCCGCCTTCTGCTGCCCAAGAGGACCAGTGCGCCGCCTTATGCCACCCAAAAAGAACTGTGCGCCGCCTTATGCCGCCCAAAATGTACAGTGCGCCGCCTTATGCCGCCCAAAAAGAATTGTGCGCCGCCTTATGCCATTCAAAATTAATTTGCCTCCTAAACCACTTTTACCCATTACAGTTGCTGCCTCAGCTGGCCTTTTTCGTTGCGCACAATGGGGGATTGAACCCATGGCCCCTGCACCATTGGTCAGTGTCTTCACCGTTGTACTACGGCTCTGTTGTTTTGTATACCCAGCAGTGCGCCACTTTGCCTTTCCACACGCTAATGTCAACCCCCGCACATTAGCGCGACGCGCACAGGTCCGGTCGCTTACTCCCTGTTTTTTGCTATTTTCTGCCTGAACCGCCCACTCCTTATATGGCACACACACACTAACGGGGACCCGCACAATTTCGGAGTTTAGTAAACATGCCCCAAAGTGTATGCCCACCCCAATTTGCCCCCACAACCAATCTACTAGAAAAAGATAAGACATTTGCCAGATAACCTTCAATTCCAATCCATTAGAAATTACAGAAGTCCCTAATAACCTCTGCTTACCCCCAATCTATTAGAAATTACAAAATCCCCTGAATTACCACTCCCGGCACTCCCTACTCTGTTAAAAATTGCAATATGCCTAACCCTTACATTCACTTGGCACTTACCAGGGATCTTCCTGATGGAGAGTGGTGAGAAGGAGCAATCCCTATTTACTTCAGACTGGTGACAACCTCTGTTACAATGGAATTGATGCTAGGGATCTGGCTGCCAAATAAGACATCATTCCTTCTGCTTTCTACCTACTAGAGTGATTCCCAATAGGTGCTGGAATTTGGGGTAACAATGGTGCCAGGAGGTCTTGTAATTTCTAAAAGATCATGCCAATCCTGAGGGGGGTCTTTCTAATGGATCAGGAGTGGTGGGGAGACAGTCTGATGTGGCTCTCTTATTTTTTACTGGATCAGGGATGGAAGAGGTATATTTTTCAATTGTCAACTTGGCCTTTTAAAAGACAGTGGGCCCAACCCGGGGCCTGCTATCTTTGCACAGCTGTGCCCAGGAATTCCCAATACACCTAGCTAACCAATTCAAAACAATTTTTTTTTTTGCAGGATTCACTAATTTGTTGTACCTCAATACTTCAGGCTAGTGATTTCCACAATATTTTTTTTGTGGTAAAATAATGAATAAATGCATTGTTTTACTGTTGGTTAGTAAATAGGCTACAAATCTATGAGTTTGGAGGATTATTTCTAATTAAAATGGGTTTCCTGTAAAAATACAGTACTGCAATTTATTATTTTTTTTTAAAGCGACAATAAAGATTTTTTATAATTTGACAATCCAACTCCTTCAGCCCTCGAACTGAAGAGTCAGTATGCAGCCCTGGAAGTGGAGGAGGTGAAAGCATCCCAGGAAAGGGAAAAAACAGAGCTCAAGCAGCCCAAAGTTGTGGAATTGGTGACCACAAGGAAGCGAAAAGTAGTGGAGGCATCCATCTGCCGACTAGATTTGATGTTCAGAGAGACGTGCTTCTGCCAGGTGCCAAAATCCGAGATGTTAGGGAGAGTTTGCCGAGATTCATCAAGCTTACTGACTATTATCCATCCATGTTGTAACAAATGATACTATAGGTATCCCTCCAAGCATTTCAAAAGTGACTTCATGGTTCTGGGAGAGAGTGAAGCAGATAGGTGGTGTTCTCTTCAATCAACCCTGTTGAGGGTAAAGGCCAAGGCAGAGAAACTTGCATCCTGGAGATGAATGCATGGCTGCATCGATGGTGTCATTGATAGCGTTTTGGTTTCCTGGACCATGGGATGATTTTCCAAGGGCTGCAGAGCAGAGATGGTGTCCACCTATCCAAGAAGGGTCAAAGTGTCTTCTGCAGCAGACTGGCAGCAGAGCAGAGATGGTGCCCACCTATCCAAGAAGGCTCAAAGTGTCTTCTGCAGCAGACTGGCTATCCTACTGAAAAGAGCTTTAAACTAGATTTGGGGATGGGTAAAAAAAAAGCCACAGGTAAGTGAATGCCCTCAGGTAAATAAAAGCGTAGTTACTCACCTGTAACAGGTGTTCTCCAGGAGCAGCAGGAATCAGTCCTCACATATGGGTGACGTCGGCGCCGACGGAGCCCTCGCGGAGCAATTTTCCCCAGCTTTCAAAGAAAGCCTTTGGGAATTGCAGCGCGCATGCGCGGTCGCCTTCCCGCCCAAGGGTGCCATCTTAGCCAGTCAGATGACATAGCTAAAGAAAGACAGCATAAAAATTTGCAAAAAAACTAAAGCAGATGATCGCAACTCCAAGGGGAGGAGGGAGGGTTGTGAGGACTGATTCCTGCTGCTCCTGGAGAACACCTGTTACAGGTGAGTAACTACGCTTTCTCCAGGACCAAGCAGGAAGTCAGTCCTCACATATGGGACTCCCAAGCTTAAGGCTACCGGAGACCCTAAGCACAAAATGAGCTCCCTCTAGCTCAGCAGCACAGAAGGAAGGAATCTTCGCTGAATTACCACCCACCGGTAGCCCACATCCGGGATGGAGGGTAGGAGTTGCTCAAACCCCAAAGAGATTACGGAGGACTGCCTGTCCGAAAGCACTGTCCCTGCGGGACTCCCTCTCGAGACAGTAATGGACCGCAAAAGTCTGGCTCGAAGACCAAGTAGCGGCCCGGCAGATGTCTGCCAGCGGAACAGAGCGGAGGTAAGCCACTGACGTAGCCTTTGCCCGAACGCAATGAGCCGTGACTCGACCTTCCAAGGAGAGTCCGGCTGCCCCATAAGCCCAAGTGATACAGTCTGCAACCCAGATGGACAGAGTACGCTTGGAGACCGGGAGCCCCAATTTATTGGGGTCAAAAGACACAAAAAGCTGAGCAGCTTTACGGTGCTCCCGCGTACGGTCAAGGTAGAAGTTCAACGCCCTTCTACAGTCCAGGGTATGGAGGACCGTTTCAGCTCGGCTGGAGTGTGGTCTGGGAAAGAAGGTCGGAAGTACCACCTCCTGATTGATGTGAAAAGGGGAGACCACTTTTGGAAGAAATTTTGGGTGAGTCCGTAGGACTACCCTATTTTTGTAGAACCGAGTGTAAGGGGGATCAGACACGAGGGCCTGCAATTCACTTACGCGTCTAGCGGAAGTGAGGGCTATCAAGATCAATGTTTTCCAAGAAAGAAAACGGAGAGAACAGGTAGCCATAGGTTCAAAAGGCGGACAGGTGATCCGCTGTAAAACCACATTCAGGTCCGAGTCAGGCGCTGGCGGGCGCAGAGGTGGTTTAAGCAGAAGGAGACCTCGGAGAAACCTCGCTACAAGAGGGTCGTTGGAAAGAGGTCTGCCGTCCACCGGCACATGATGTAATGAAAGGGCACTGAGGTGAACTTTGACGGAGTTGGACTTAAGTCCCAGATTAGAGAGGTATAGCAAGTACTGCAGGATCACCGACACCGGGCAGGAGAAGGGATCCTGAGACTGTTGGGTACACCAAACGGAAAAGCGACGCCATTTAAGGGCGTAGCATTTGCGGGTAGAAGGTCGCCGAGAAGCTAGGACGACCTCTTCCACCTCTGCCGGCAGGAGAAGGGGAGCAAGGACTACCCTCTCAGCAGCCAGGCCATTAGATTGAGAGATCTGAGGTTGGGGTGCAGCAGAGACCCTGATCCTGAGTGAGGAGATCCGGTTGTAACCCCAGAGGGAAAGGATCCTCTACCGCTAATTGCAGCAGGAGTGGAAACCACGGCTGTCTGGGCCAGCGAGGGGCCACCAGGATCATGAAGGCTTTGTCTCGGAGAACCTTGAAAAGAGTCCGAGAGACTAGCGGGATGGGAGGGAAAGCGTACAGAAGGCTCTCCGACCATGAAAGTAGAAAAGCGTCTGCCGCAACTCGAAGGGGATGTGGCTGACGGGAGCAGAAGCGAGGAAGTTGCCGGTTGAGAGGACTGGCAAAGAGATCCATCGTGGGGAGGCCCCACTTTAGAAAGAGCTTCTGAACTACCAAGGGATCCAGGCGCCACTCGTGCGGCTGGAGGATCCTGCTGAGTTTGTCCGCCAGGCAATTTTCTTGGCCTGGGAGATAAACTGCCTTGAGAAGAACGCCGTGGACTGACGGCCCAAGAGCAGAGCTTCTGTGCTTCCCGACAGAGAAGGAAGGAGCCCGTGCCCCCCTGCTTGTTCACGTAGAACATGGCAACTTGATTGTCCGTCTGGACAAGGACGGACTGGTGAGAGGTCAGGTGGGAGAAGGCCTTGAGAGCCAGGCGGATCGCTCTGAGCTCCAGGAAGTTGATCTGCTGAGCAGACTCCCACGTGGTCCAGAGGCCCTGAGTACGTGCCCCTTGGCAATGTGCTCCCCAGCCCAGGAGGGATGCATCTGTCGTCAGCACCCGGGCCGGCTGAGGTGACTGGAAAGGCATGCCGAGTACCAGGTTCGGCCAATGAAGCCACCACTGGAGAGACGAGATCAGCGGCTCGGAGACGCGCACTAGGTCTGCTAGGCCGCCTGTGGCTTGTTGCCACTGCTTGCGGAGACACCACTGAGCAGGCCGCATATTCAGGCGGGCATTGGGGGTCACATGGACGGTGGAAGCCATATGGCCGAGTAGTCTCAGGAAGCGCCTGGCGGAGACCAGGGCTGGCTGCGAAAACGGTCGGCTAGGTCCATGAGCCGTTGAGCCCTGTCGAGCGGTAGGAATGCTCGTGCCTGAGGAGTGTGCAGCCTTGCGCCGATGAACTCGAGATCCTGTGAGGGGAGCAAAGTGGACTTTGCGAAGTTTATAACAAAGCCCAAGTACTGCAGAAGAGTCACCGTGCGGCATGTGGCGTTGGTGACCTCCGGGGCGGACGCTGCTCTGACGAGCCAGTCGTCGAGGTACGGAAAGACATAGAGGCCGTGAAGCCGGAGATGGGCCGCCACCACCGCGAGGCATTTTGTGAAGACTCGCGGTGCGGAGGACAGGCCAAAGGGCAGTACTCTGTACTGGTAATGATTTCCGGCCACCACAAACCTTAGGTATTGGCGGTGGCTTGGGTGGATGAGGATGTGCGTGTAGGCATCCTTTAGATCCAAGGAGCATAGCCAATCTCCCTGCTGGAGGTAGGGCAGAAGGATTCCAAGGGTAAGCATCTGGAACTTTTCCCGCACGAGGAATGGAATTTGTTGAGGTTGCGCAAGTCCAGGATGGGTCTGAGGCCTCCTGTCCTTTTTGGTACTAGAAAATACCTTGGAATAAAAGCGTTGACCTCTCAGGTGGTGGGGCACCGGTTTCCACCGCCTGTTCCTGTAGAGGCCTGCTAACTCCTGAAGGAGTAATTCCCTGTGCAGAGGGAGTCGTGAGGTTCTCCCGGAAAATAGGAGGGAGGGACCTGGTGGAAGTGGAGAAGATAGCCTTCTCTCACGACTTTGAAGCAACCCAGGCATCTGAGGTGATGCTGGACCACCTGTGGGCGAAGTGAACCAGCCGGCCTCCGGTGCTGGGAGGAACCAGCGGAGGGGGAGAGGCTATGCTTAAGGAGTCAAAAACCCCCACCCTGCTGAGCAGGGCTGGTGGTGCAGGCTTGGGGGCATGCTGCCTACGGGACCCTTACCCCCATCCCTTGGCCTGCTGGCCCTGTTGGGGAGCTGCAGGGGCCTGATATTGGGGGTATTGTTTGTAGGCAGCCGCCTTCCTCGGGTAAAAGGACTTCTTTCCCGAGCCCTTCTTTTTCTGGGAAGGGGCGGAGGTCTTCCTAGAAAGCCTAGTCCTGGTGAGAGTCTCCGTCTCGATTTGTGCAGCCTTTTCAGCCATGGGCTTGCCAAAGAGGTTTTCGCCTCGGCAGGGACATCGACCAACTTGTCCTGCACCCAGGGCTCAAGGTCAGATGACTGAAGCCAAGCCTGTCGGCGGGCACCGATGCCGGCTGCGGCTACTCGAGCCGATGCTTCAAAGCCATCATAGGCTGCTCGGGATATGAATTTTGAGCATTCCCGAATGCCAGAGGACAAGGCCAGGAACCTCCGCAGGGGTTCCTCGGACAAACCAGCAGAGAATCCGGCTAGCTCTTTAGCCAGGTCTCGGAGATACATGCCCATGTATAGCTGGTAGGTCTGGACACGACACGCAAGCATAGAGCCCTGGAAACACTTCTTACCAAGGCCATCCAGGTTACGGGCCTCCCTGCCAGGAGGCACCGAGGAGTGCATCTTCTGGCTCTTAAGACGATGCATGGCCGATTCCACTACCATGGAATGGTGTGGTAGCTGTGCTTTTTGGAAGCCAGGGCTCTTGCGGACTCGATAGATAGAATCGACCCGCTTGCTCAGGACCGGCGAGGAGGCCGGACTCTCCCACATGCGGAAGAGTAGTCGTTCCAGCATGGGAGGAAACCGTTACAGTAAGTGTTCCCTGGCGGGAGAGTCATACTGGAGGGCGTCGAGCACTTCGGCTCGAGGCTCCTCCTCGGGATCCGCAGGGAAGGCCAAAGCCTTGGCCATATCCCTGACGAAGTCCGAGAAACCGGCATCCTCCGGGGGGGACTGCTTCCGAGGTTCGGACTCAGGTGAGTCCGAGGGGACACACCGAGTCCGAAAAGAATCAGGTGACTCTTCCTCTTCAGACTCCCAGACCGACTCCGACGAGGAATCGGTGGGGTCGGCCCGGGCAGGGCGCGGCGCCTGCCGCCCCGACGCCGAGGGAGTCGGCGTCGGCGACCTCGGTCCCGAACGGGAGGCCGAGGGTGACCTCGACCGAGGATCGACTCGAGTTCGCATGGACTCGAGGATCGGCTCGGTCTCCGGGGTCGACTTAGACGTCGACGTCCCGGCGGTCGGGGCAGCGGCGCCAGCGAGGCCAGGCGCAGTGGCCCGCTGCTGGTCCATGAAGGCAGACAGTCTGCTCTCCAAGGCCGTCAACCTGAGTCCGAGCTCAGGTGACCCAGCAGCCCCCGACTCGGGCCCCGACAAGCGTCGGGCCCGATGTCGGCGGTCTCGGATCGAGTCCAGGAGGACCACAGGACTTACCCGAGCAGGCAGCTCCGACTCCAGGCGAGGTCGCTTCGAGAGGTGCTCCTTCTCCAAGGACCCGGGACGGCTATCGGGCTATGCGACCTGGCCCTCGCGGAGCCAGGAGCGTCCACCGACGCCGCCCCTCGCGTTTTTCACCTTCCGTCGATGGTCCCTGGAGGGAGAACCCCTGTCGGAGGAACTCCGGCGACGGTCCGAGCTGGAACCTCTGGACGCGGAGGCCTCCGACGAGGTCCGGGTACGGCTGGGGTCAGCGAAGATCCTATCCCGCTGATGCCGCCGACTTCTCCAATGCTTTGGAGGACATTTTGCCGCAGGGCCCACAGATCATTTCTTCATGATCCGGGCCCAGGCAGCGGAGGCAATTGTCGTGTGTGTCAGTTAGTGACATATTTCTGTCACACTGACCACACCGCTTGAAACCACTGGCAGCCATCGGGGGAAAAAGGGCCCCGGCGAGGTCAAAGGACCGGGCTGCCATGGAAAAACCGAAAACGAAACTGACTAAGTCAGAAAAACCGAAAAAGGAGAAGAGGACTCGTGACCGGCGTCGCGAGTCCGGGCGGGAAAAAGACCGGCGTCGACCGTAGGAAAAAAGAGAAAATTATGAGTAAAATCAACTTTTTCGCGGGGACACGACTTTGTACGTCTGTAGGGCTCCGCGGAAAAAAGAAGACTGGCTAAGATGGCACCCTTGGGCGGGAAGGCGACCGCGCATAGCGCGCTGCAATTCCCAAAGGCTTTCTTTGAAAGCTGGGGAAAATTGCTCCGTGAGGGCTCCGTCGGCGCCGACGTCACCCATATGTGAGGACTGACTTCCTGCTTGGTCCTGGAGAAACAGGTTAACACAGAGAAAATCAACTTCTTCTTTGGGTGAAACGAATATACATCCGTCGGGCTCCGCGGAAAAAAAGAAGACTGAGCAAGATGGCACCCTTGGGCGGGAAGGGGACCGCGCATGCGTGCTGCATTCCCAAAGGCTTTCTATGAAAGCTGGGGAAATGCTCCGCACGGGGACTCCGTCGGCGCCGACGTCACCCATATGTGAGGACTGACTTCCTGCTTGGTCCTGGAGAATATAGCGTTATTAGAAAGGTACAGAGAAGAGCCACCAAAACGGTAAAGGGGATGAAAGGATACCCCTATGAAGAGAGGCTGAAAAGGTTAGGGCTCTTCAACTCGGAAAAGAAATGGCTGAGGGGAGATAGGATAGAGGTCTATAAATTAATAAATGGAGTGGAAGAGGTAAATGTAGATCGATTGTTTACGTCATCAGAATATAGATAGTCTAGGGGACATGTAATGAAGCTACAGGGTAAACTATTTAAGACTAATAAGAGAAAATATTTTTCACTCAAACTCTGGAATTTGTTACCGGAGGATATAGTAAAAGCTGTTAGTGTAGCTGGGTTTAAAAAAGGTTTGGACAAGTTCCTGGAGGAAAGGTCCATAAACCATTATTAAAAGGGATGCAGGATATCACTGCTTGACCCAATACAAGCATTGTGGAGCCTGTGTCTTTTGGGGAAACTACTAGGTACTTATGACCTAGATTGGCCACTGTTGAAAACAGGATACTGGGTTTGTTGGACCTTGGTCTGAACCAGTATGACAGGAGGGAGGAGTAGCCTAGTGGTTGGGGCAAGGTACTTCAGGCCAGAAGGTCGGGGGTTCAAATCCCACTAGAGGACAGCAACCTTGGGCCGGAAGGACTGGGGTTTCTAGTCCCACAGATGCTCCTTGTGGTCTTCGGCAAGCCACTTAACCCTCCATTGCCCATGTTCCCTGTAAGTATTAGTGTATGTGTCTCATATCCCCGCATGTTAAATGTTTCCCCCAATTGTGTTGTGACTGCTTTGATTGAAGGATAAGGCGGTATACAAAACTGTCTAAATAAATAAATAAAATATCTTATGCTCTTATGTCTGCAGCCAGGCCTGGTGCCAGGCTGGCTGCTGAATCAAAGCTGTCGTAGGTGGCTTGGGACAGAAACTTTGAGCAGTCTCTGATCCCGGCTGTCAGGGATTGCAACTGATGGAGGGGTTCCCTGGCAAGGCCGGCCGAGAAGCCAGCGTGCTCCTGGATTAGGCCCTTGAGGTTCATGCTTATGTATAATTCATAGGCTTGTATCCGGCAGCCGAGCACAGAGCACTGGTAGCACTTGTGCCCAAGGGTATCGAGGGCCCTAGCTTCTCTGCCCGGAGGGACAGAGGAATAGTTCTTCTGGCTCTTGAGCTTTTGCATGGATGACTCCACAACCATGGAGTTATGTGGGAGCTGAGGTTTGTGGAAGCCAGTGTCTTTCTTGACGCGGTAGATGGTGTTGAGGAGTTGGCTGACCACTGGCACCGAGGCTGCAGTCTCACACATTTGAAGGAGCAGCTGTTCGAGGATCGGTTGCACCGGCACCGTGAGAGTTTCTTTTGACAGGGACTCATACTAGAGGATTTCCGGTTCTTTGGTGTGCGGGTCCTCCTCAGACTCAGTCGGGAGCAACAGAGCCCGGGCCATATCCCGGACGAAGTCGTGGAAGGCCATGTTCTCCAGAGTAGAATGGTGCCAGGGTATTGGGGGAATTGGCTCCAAGGGAACTTCTCGGTGTCGAGTGCTCTCCGGTGACGCCTCGACATCGGTCTCCCACTCAGAGTCGGAGGGCATCGATGATTCTGAGGCTCGGGGATATCATGCCTTCAGGCCGGCCCTGAGGAACCGGGGTCCCCCGGAGGATCTCGGGTCCAATTCCCGGAAACTGGCCGGGGAGGACCGGATACCCGAGGATCGGGATCTCAATCAGTGCCGAGGGTTTACTTAAGGCTGGTGGCTCTTGGGGCCTGGCTTGATGCCCGGGGACTCCCCTGAAGTCGGGGACCCGGTTGTCAGGGCAGATGATGCAGACGAACCTGCCATCAATGCCTGCTGCAGGACCAGGATAGCAAAAACATTCTGTTCCAGGGCCGCCATTGTAGTTTCAAGGCCAGAAGGCTCCGCAGCTTTTGGCGTGGGCACCGAGGGTCTTGGGCCCAATGCTGGCACTCTCACAAGTGTGTCCTTGACGAGGATCATGGCCTCGAGGAGCCTCGCACAGTCTCCGCCAGCTGAGAACTTCTTCTTAGAGACCTTAGAGGGGCGCTGCTCGGAGTTGCCCGAGTCCCTCCGTGGGACTTTACCAGGTTTCACCAGCGGCATCTCGACTGGCTTCAAGGATTTTTTTCTTTTTCTTCTCAGGGTCTGGGGTCTTCTCGGAGGAGCCGCCGTCGCGGGACTCCAAAGATGCCCGGACCTCACAAGAAGTGCTGGGCTTGGAGCTCAGCATCGGGGAAGCCAGAGCTGAGTCGGACCTCGGGAACATCTTCTCCTGCAACTCTGACTGTTTGTTGGTTTTTGGAGTCATAGCCTGGCACAGGTCGTAGCTTGGGCGAGTGCCAGGGCCCATTGAGTCCCAAACCTCGCTTACCCTTGTTGCATCCCTCATGCGGATCCCCCTCACAAGGTAAGTCTTTCTGGTTGTACACCCCGGTCCTTTTCACTGTTTTGTGCTGCTTGTGCATGTGCTCTATCCCGGTTCACTGGGGCCATCGCCCTCCGCCGAGCCATCACCTTCTCCTGCGCACTACTGCTGCTCCCATATCGCCTAGACATGCTCTTAACCTCATTCCTTGCTTACCACTGTCCAACTATCCTCTCGCCGTTTCTCCTCCTCTCCTGTCGTCAGATCTTGCCTGTGAACTTCATACTTGCCGCTCCCTACGTTCCAAGACCATTCTTGTCCATGATCTACTTCTCCACCACTCCCTTGATATTCTGTTTCTTACAGAAACATGGATCAGAGACGGTGAGGAGCCTCTCCTCCATCGCTGCCTTCCTCCGGGCTATTCGGCCTTCTCTACCTCCCGCCGTGGCAGGGCCGGCGGTGGTGTCGCTGTCCTCTGCCACTCCTGCCTCCCTGTTCAAGAACTTTCCTCTCCATCCCTCCACTACCCGGAGTCTCTTCTCCTCCGCCTCGGCACCTCTCCTGCACTTCATTTCCTCTTAATCTATGCCCCTCCAGCCCTTCAGTCCCACCTTTGGGATTCGCTTCTCCTTACTCTCACTGAGGCCTCTCACCTCTTGGTCCTAGGTGATTTCAATATCCACCCTGATTGCCCCACTAGGTCCACGACTCTTCTTTTCTCACTCATATCACTGACCTATCCCTTCAGCAATATGTCTCCATTCCTACGCATTCGGCCGGTCATACCCTTGACTTAGTTCTATCTCCCCAGGCCTCCCCTTTTGCCCCTCATGCTTCCACTCCCTCCCAGTTCCCTGGTCTGATCATTTTTGTCTCTTTTTCTCCCTCCAATCCTCGTCCCCTTCTTCTTCCCACTCCCTCGCCCCTGGTTCTCCCCCCCACCCCTGACCCGTCGTGTTACTGTCTCAACTCTTTCCTGTTTCCCTTGCTTTGACATTCTTTTGCCGCCCTGACTTTCAACTTCCTTTCCCCTAACTCCCAAGCCCAACTCTGGAAGTCCACTCTTTCATCTACCGTGGACAATCTTGGCCCTCTGCGACCCCGCTCTAACAAACGGCCAATTCTTCGCGTCCGCACCCCCGGTATCACCCCAGTCTCCGTCTTCACCGTTCTTATCTCGCGCTCGAGGCTGAATGCCTCTGGCGTAAGCACTGCCTTCCCCTAAACTGCTCTTGCTACACTACGCGCACTTGTCATACGCAGACGGCCACTACCCGGCTCTTTAACTTGGACAAAGTTCTGTAGTAAGACAGTGGCCCATTTACTCGCTAATGCGCCATTTTGATCCGCCTCTTGTAAGTTCTTCGTTGCCAGCTGTTTATGGTCCATGGTGTCACTAATTCACCAAATGCACGATGGTCCCTTTCTACTACCTGCGTAGTTCTTCTACGCCCTCTCCCAACCTCCCGCTTCAGCACCCACTCCTCTGATTGGCCTGCGCCGCTCTTGGCTGCTGGCATTTCAGCTGATTAAGGTTCTCAACATCTGGCTTCTGGGGCGCTTCCTCTTTCTCCTCCTGCGCCCCCCTTCCTCTTTCTTCCCTCCCTCTTCCACTATGCGCCTCAGCCAGGCCCACCTCTTCCCCAGTCGCAGGCTTGCCAAATTTTCTCTCAACTGCTGGTCGCTCTTTTCGTCCACATTACATATCGTGCGTCAGAAGCTGCTCCAAGGACTCTTTGCCTCGCACCGCGTTAAGACAACCTGCTCCCTCCGATCTCCATTCCTCTCGGCACTTTGGCGTCTCTGCGTCATTCTTGGCACCTCTTATTCCACTCCTCTTATTCCCCTCTATGTTCAACACTGAGTTTCCTTACCGGGTTCGCTTCCCTTCTCTCTGGAAGGCCATGCTTTGATCAGGCCTAGTCCTTAGCAAAACCTACACCCTGGATCCCTCCGTCCCTGCTAATTGGCGTCCGATATGCTCCAACTGCTCCTAGCGGCATTTCGTATCGGCAAAGACTTCTGCGAAAAACTGGTTTTTGTTCAGCTTTTCCTCTCACCTTGACGACCTGCTCAAACCCTTTCCCTCTCGGCACACCCCCGTCAGTTCCTGGTTTCAGCTGACCGGGGCATTCAGCAACGAGAATCTATTCTTCATTCTCTGTCCATGAATGAACTTGCATCACGTCGGCCACCATGATCGTGGTTCGCATTGGGGTCTATCGCTACTACGTTTCCCTCACGACCTCTAGATCCTCTGCGTGTGAGTCTCGTCAATCATCGGTACCTTGCTCTCTCGTCTTCATAACCACTCGGGATATCTCGGTCACTGTTCTCAGCACTGTGGTTCGCTGTGCTCTTTCTTGACTAATAGATCAATCTTTCTGTCATCGGCATGGTTCCTCTTCTCTCCCATTCACCCACTCACCTGTGGAGTTGCCTCAAGGAGATTCTGGTGGGCTTGGCCCCGTCTTATTGTTTAACAGGTCTTCACTTGCTTCACCCCTCAGCGGCTCTTATTGGTGCAGCAATCTAGAGTGTCTCAGTCCTACTTACTATGGTCGGAATGATATTCTTTCTTCTCTATCACGGACACAGCCCGCTCTCAGGCCGGATCTTCTCCCCTCTTCAATTCGCTGTCTATCGCTTCCATTGCCTCCTGGATGTCCACGTAACTTTTTCCAGCACGAGTCAATCCTTCTAAGACTTAGGCTATCTGCGTTCAACCTTCGCTTGGCTCCTTATACTCCATCCTAATTTCCCCTCTGCTCTCTTCCTACCCGGCCATTCCTGTTGTCCGCCTCCATTGCGCAACCCTTGGGGTGGTCTTAGGATTCAGCCCCTGCCCTTCCCTTCGCTCCGTGATACATATTCGCCTTGTAGTCCAACATGTTCCTTCTTCTCTCTCAGGCAACTGCGAGCTTCTTCGCACCCCTTTCTTCTCCTCCCCGTTTTCCTCATTGACCCGACCGTTCGTTCTCGCTTTCCCTTCACGCCTCTTTCTCACTTAGATTACATGCAACCATCTGCTTGTGCCGGCCTCTCCCCGCCAATGTCTAAATCCAAAGGCTACATGCTTATTCAAACAACTTACGCGCAGCGCCGGGCTCCTTACTCATGGCTTCCTCATTATGATGGCTACATCTGTCGCCATCTCATCGGTCCTCCATCACTGGCTATCCTATGCTCCATACCGAGATTCAATTTACACAGTTGCCTCACATTCGTTCATAAGGCAATAATACACACTGGGTTGTCCGACGTACACTACTCTCTGACTTGGTTTGCCTTCCATGTTCCTCAACATTCCCATGCTCTCTATATCAAGCCTACACTCTCTAGAGTGGATGGAGTGGAGGAGTGGCCTAGTGGTTGGGGCAAGGTACTTTCAGGCCGGAAGGTCGGGCTGGTTCAAATCTCCACCAGAGGACCGCAACCGTTGGGCGGAAGGACTGGGGTTTCTAGTCAGCTCTACAGGGTGCTCCCTTGTGGTCTTGTGGCCACCCAGCCATCTTAAACCCTCTCATAGCGCCATGTTCCGTCTGTACAAAATACGTATCGGGAATCCAAGTTATAATGCCCTGTTCAATGTAATTTCAGTTTGGTTCAATGGTAAATCACGCGACTGATGCAGCATAGTCGCGGCACTATATAAGAGAATGTAAATAAATAAATTAAATAAATAAACCTGTATGTGTCCTTCCCCACCAGCCTCTGCTCATCTAATGAATCCCAGCCTCGATTCCTGTCTGGGCCTTTTTCTTTCTTGGCCCCAGGGCCTCTGGAAATCTCACCTGTCGGCGGCTGCCAGGTTCCGCTCCTTGAACTATGCCTTCAGCAGAATCTTTAAAAAACTGGAAGCTAAAGACCCACCTTTTCTGTAAGGCCTACGACCTTCCCCTCCCCTCCTCCATCCCCACAGCCCCTCCTTAGGTTTGTCGCGTCTTCCTCAGTTTGTCTGTTTGACTTTGACCTACTCGTACACTCTCTCTCCTTCTCTACCTCTATCCCTTTCCTATCACATTAATGGAGTTCTATTTCTTCTATCCCTCCTTTTCTTGCAGCGGTTCTTGATCTGACCTGTTTATGCTTATTGTAAACCGCGCTGGTGTCTACGGCATGTGTGGTATATAAAGAAATAAAGATAAAGATAAAGGTGGTACTATCGTGGTCCGGGCCCAGGCAACATAGGCAGCAGTCGTGGGTGTCTGTGACAGACATAATCTGACTGCAGCGGTCACATTTTTTTAACCCACTGGGAGACATAGTGGGAGACACCTGGCCAGGGTCGACGTGCCCTGGGTAAAAAAGGGTGTGAATGCCGATCGAGACAAGCCTTGATCAAAAAGAAGGAAGGAGCTGAGAATGGCTCCGGCTCGAGTTGGGAAGAGGAACCAGTACACAAACCGGGAGAAAACAACTTTGAGGATAGTTAGGTAGGTTCTTCTGGAGAAACAGGACAAGCATCCGCTGGGCTCCACGGTAAAAAGGAGACTGAGCAATGATGGCACCCTTGGGTGGGAAGGGGACCACACATGCGTGGTAGCATGTCCCAAAGGCTTTCTTTAAAAGCTGGGGAAATGCTCTGCGTGGGCTCCGTTGGCACTGACATCAACCATTTGTGAGGAACTGTACTTCCTGCTTGTTCCTGGAGAAAAAGGGTTAAACAAGTTGTGAAGGTGATACCTTTCTCCATGGACAAGCAGTTGAGTCAGCCACACCTGGTGACATCATCCAATGGGCACCATCCGAAACTGGAGGTGCTCTCCAGTGTCAAGGTGCCCTAGTCTCTGGCCCACCCCTAACCCAATCCAGAGTCTCTACTTCCGCCTTGCCAAGAAGGACAGAACACTCAGCTCTGCACACACTACATTAAAAAAAAAAGGAAAAGAACAAAGAACAGAACAAAGATCTAATCCCAAAAGAATAGAATAGAGAAGCATGAGCTCCAAACCCAGCTTCAAAAAGTGCCCCAAATGTGGCAAGAAGATGAAACTCTATGGATGCCCATGACCACTGCATCCAGTGCCTCAGGGCTGCCCCACCGCATGGAGGACTGCCACCATTGCGCCGCATGTCCCCTTGTGCATGGCGATCTCGAAGCTACACTCTGCAAGGACTTCCTTACTGGGACATGGGATCATGGCTCCTCTTGCTCGCAGGCCATCCCACATGTGGCCAAGACAACGGGGGGAAGGAGGAGCACATGGCCGCCGGTGCAATCGGCACTAAAGACCTCACCCTCATGAAGCACACAAGAGTGTGCCTATAGCGAGCTACTCCATCCCCAGTTTGGTCGTTGAGTGCAGTGCCAGCACTGCTTCCAAGCTCCCACGGATCACCATTGCGCCACTTATTGAACTCATTTACTGTATCTCTGACAAGCTTTTGAGCAGTTATCCTCCAGAGAGAGACGCTTAAAAGTTATTCACAAAGCATTCATTAAGAAAAACTTAATCTAATAAAAAAGGTATCACCTACACACTTATTGATCTTTATTTCCATAAACCCAAAATGAGGAAGATTATAGCGGTTGCAGATATGCACAATGCCAGTTCCCCCCCCCCCCCCAATTACGAGAAGAAAACTATTATGCCTCAGCCTGCAAATGGTCCTAAATGAAGGATTCACACAATTAAATTTCCAAACATTTTAAAAACAATTATATACAATAGCTCCCCCAAAACAGAAAAAGCTCAGTTGATGAAGAGAACATGTAGAACATGAGTGGAAAAAACTTGCCATAGGAGATCTTGGACACATAAGCTGCAGAGTGATATGGCTCTTTCCACAGTGTCAGTTGCCAACTCCCAAACAAAAGGGACAGGAATGTCCCTGCCTGGGGCATGAACGAGGTGCAAAAGACTAGCCTCGGCTGCTCAGTGGTTACTACCAGCCTGTAGGCATATCCAAGAACACAGAAAAGCCAAAAAGCACATATCAGCTCTGCCAAGTAACAGCACCCTCAAGGCCTGAAGCAGAGATATGTGAGATAAGGCCTCTCATCGCTGTACTCAGTAATTAATGTAAAGGAACTAAGTACCTGTAGACGAACATTCCATAGCCCACGGCAGGACCTAAAACACCTGCATGGCCGCAGCATGAACACCCACCCCAGCTTGAAACAGTCCCGGAGATCTATAAAGAAAATGACGTGTTTAAAAATATTTAATCTTGCATGCAACAGCAAAAGCATTATGGTACCTTTAAAACAAAATGAAAATACAAGAGCGATATAAACAAAGTATTCTTCCAGCAAATTACTACAATTAATCCACAAGTAATATAATATGTTACAGTCACAAGCTCGTGAATGTGACATATTTTTCTTTGTTTCTTTTTTTAGCAAGATAGGAATACCTCAGTTTAATAAGTTGATGAGTCTATTTAGCAATGGGTTAATCATCTGTAAACAGAGTGATCCCTATGGGAATAGCGCGAATCAGTCTTCACATAAGGCTGAATGTCACCGACGGAGCCATTCAGACGTGGGATGCGCCTGCCCCAGCATCCAATAGCGAAAAACTTTTGCAATTGAAGAGCATCTCCACTGCCGGACTGAATGCCTGCCCTTCCCGAGTTGAATATTATAGCTGAGGGCCGCAGGAAAGGACGGAAATAAGAGAATCACTACAAACTCACTACAGGAGGAGCGGCCAGGCATGGGACTGATTCCTGTTTTTTAATGATTCCTAGGCAGATCATACTGGTACAGGTGAGTCACTGCGCCTATCTCCAGGAACAGTAGGTACGAATGCAGTCTTCACATATACGCGCATCGCATTAGCCCTTCACCCAGATGTACAAGACTGGTAATGACAGGCGGAGGGAGGAGGGAGTATGTGCGATTTCGTAGGCACACAAAAAATGTAGCTGAAGAGTCTGGAAAGAGGTGTGTGGCGCCCTTGCGACTCTAGTCCAGGAAGCGCAATACTCCTCCAATGATAGCTCTAGTTCTAGTATCTTGACTAGAAGTCTGCCCGGACGGCGGACGAGCCGCGTAGGCAGTGCAGTGTTATAAGTCCCAAGAGGTGCTGGATGCTACAGAGCATTGGCCAAAGACGATGTCCTGACAGGAGTCTCGGTCCAGACAGTAATCTTTTTTTCCTCAGCAAAAATATGAAATAGGCAGACATGGTAGCTGCATGGAGCTGACTAGCCCTAATCTCCACTGAATGGAGATTAGCTACAGAAGTTAGCCATAGCCCGCACATTATGCGCAGCAGCGACATGAGCCCTACAATGAGGAGGACCTCTGCTTGTGCCATAATATAAGAATATGCAATCTGCTATTCATAGAGTACTTTTTGTCACCGGTCAGAGGCCGAGGTGACTAGCGATCAAAGGAAATGAATAATTGACAAGCAGGATTTTCTGTGATCTTTACTTCTATCCAAGTAGTAGGGGACCAGACTGCTTGCTTGCCAGTCTAAGAATGCGCTAGTGCTGTCCTGTAGCCCGAGAAACATGCAGTCTAGGGAAGCAAATCAGGCAGGCTTACCCCCCCCCCCCCACAATTGGTTTAGATGGAAAGAGAGAATACCCACCTATCGGGAAGGCGAAGAAGATCGTGGATGGAGTACAGAGAACCACCTTGTCAATGTGCGAACAGACAGAATATAGGACCGATATGCCACTAGTGCTGAAGTGAGGGGTAATAAGGAGCGTATGACCTTCCAAGATAGAAACTTCAGTCCGTGGGGGCCTCTAAAGGTTCATCACAAGGCTGGCATTAGAAGTTGCCACCAGAACATACATTCAGATCCCAAGACCACCGGAGGCGGCCTAATGGGTGAGCTTGGATAGCCAGAAGACCGCACCACATGAAGTTACTAAGAGGGCGGATGAGCCAGACGGATAGGCCCCACCTACCCCCATCCATTGGCATCTCGCTGCAGAGGTTTTTTTTTGTGGTGGGCGGGCCGGGACGGCCGCGGGGGGGGGGCGGGGTGGGGCCTGGGCCGCAATAGGCACATAAGCGTGTACTCTCACTGAGTTGGCTTTTAAGACCTGACTTAAGGATAAGTGCGCGCGACGCATACTGTAGCAATGGAGCTCACACTGGCGCAAGGACAAAGGGTCAATGTCCTCTTGAGGGAATGACCAACCCTATGCCACTTGAATGCATAAGATTGCACCCTGATGGACTCTTTATGTGATGCAAGGGCATCTTCTGATTGACTGCATGACAGCCGTAGGAGCGTCAGTGACCTACTAGCCTTTCAGCCCAGTCATGTCCTATCAGGTTTTAGAGGAGTGAAGACGAAGCAGTGCGTATCGCAGCAAACATGCTGTGGCTCATGACGAGAGGAGTATGCCGGCACACATTCTATTTATCTAGGCCTTATATACGTGCTTTTCTACAAGTCAAAAGCAGTTTTACATTCAGGTACTGTATGCATATATTTCCCTGTGTCCATGAAGAGCTCACAATCTATGTTTTGCGCCCACCTACTGAAGGGCAATGGAGCGGTTAAGTGGACTTGCCCAAGGCCACAAGGAGCCTGTTGGAACGTAGAAATCCCTGTCCTTCTGGCCCTCAAGACTGCACTGTCCTCTAAATGGGCGGCTTTGCAACTGTAGGCCCTCTGGCATGATGTAATTTGCTCCCCAACCACTAGGCCCACTCCTCTCCCCCTAGGACTGAGAGTGAGGGGGCGTTGAGTCTGCCGCCCCAAGCGCGAAGAAGCAGAAGAAAACCACAGTTGACGCGAGCCCAAAAGGGGGCTTTGAGAATCATAGAGCCCCTTGTTGGCCTGTAGACTTGAAAAGCGCTTTGGGTATCAAAGGGAAGGGGTGGGAAGGTACATAGAGCAGTCCCTGTCCCCAATATAGAAGGAAGGCGTACGGGCGCCTGTCTGTGCCAGCGAACAGAACCACTGACGAGGCAGAAAGTGAAGCATGGAAGCTGTGTGTTTTGACAAGTGGAAAAAAGAATCTATGAGTGGGATTCCCCATCTGGAAGATCCCAGATGCCAGAGTACTCTTTTTGATGCAAGAGCCCATTCGTGCTGGACCAAAGAGATATGACGCATCTAAGCCTAGTCCCACTAGGATATTGAAGATCACCCGAGGAGCGCCTACACCGCCTTCTGAAAGTGAATTTGGGCAGATATGGCAAAGGACCACAGGCCGAACTGCTTCCTCACAGAGACGGCGATCGGACATCCCATTCCCCCTGTTTGATTCACGTAGAAACTGGTCACTTGGTTGATATGTCTTGACTCCAGAACAAATTGCCATGCAAAATTTGTGATGAAAAAAACAGAAGAGCATTATGGATCCGTGCCCGATAGTTCTAGCAAGTTGCATTCTGTGCAGGGCAGCATTCCTGTTGCTGTTCCAGCAGGTCCCTGCTGTGGTTAGGTCATTCAGAAGTGCCTCCCTCACCCAGGTTCGAAGCATCTGTCGTCAGAGGGACTTACATCGAGGGGGGGGCAGGCATCTGCAAAAGATGACCACCCGACGAGTAGATTTGGTGGGAGCCACCATCACAGAAGCGACTTATTTATTTATTTAACAAGATTTTTTCTTTATACTGCCTTATACGCTGACAATCAAAGTGGCTTGACATAGAACACAACACATTACCGAGAACT
Source organism: Ichthyophis bannanicus (assembly GCA_033557465.1). Classification (NCBI taxonomy): domain Eukaryota; kingdom Metazoa; phylum Chordata; class Amphibia; order Gymnophiona; family Ichthyophiidae; genus Ichthyophis; species Ichthyophis bannanicus. The sequence goes on from CM066033.1 coordinate 513,929,263, forward strand.
CATAGAAAAAACCTTGGGAAAGGGTTGCGCTATGTGGGGAGTTGCACAGTAAGGCAGAAATTTATTATACATAGCCCAACAACAACGGGGTTCATCGTGTGGATTAAGCCTGAGATGTTAGGATGGGGGCTATGGCTAAAGTTATAGTCTCTTGAATGTGATCGCCGTGAAGAGACCTGAAAGACAGAAAGGTCTTGAGCTAGATTTTCTCTGTAGTCCTTTAAGTCCTTTCGTTGTTCTGCATTTTCTCTAGGCAGTGAGTTCTAAACCCCCCATGGCAGGGGCAGACTAATGACCGAAGGCTCTCTTAGATGGTGGAGTTCTTCGCCTTGGTGACGACCTTGGGGATTTCCCACAGTATGGTGTATCTTGTGTTGTGCCTCTTAGGTCTGTTGCCCTTGAGTTTGCTACAAATGAGATCCTGTAGAGCTCCTGCTGACAGGTCATTTCTTACCTTGAAGATTGGTGAGCTACAGTTTTGTATTTAGCACTGTGAGGAGACTGCCGGAGCCAGTGTAGCTGCCATATAGCTAGTGCGAGTTATATTAGCATACTTGCGGTGATGAACCTGTAATTATGCAGCCAGCAGCAGTGTTCTGCAGCCAACTGCCAAGGGACGGATGGTTTGTGCATGTAGGCCCTGAAAAAGAGAGTTACAAAAATCCCAGAATGGGAGGGCGTTATGAGCGTTATGACATAAAAAAAAAAAACACTTCAAAGGTCCATAACACCATTATTAAATGGGACCCAGAATATCAATGCTTGACCACCAATAAAAGACATTGTGGTACCTGTGTCTTTTGAAGAAGGAAAAGGCCTCAGGCGTATCTCTATAACCTAGCGTTAGGACACTGTTGGAAACAGGCTACTAGGGGCTTGATGGACCTTGGTCCTGCACCCAGAGTGTGACACATCTCTATGCACGAAAGTTCGCGGCTTGAATGAGGAGGGGTTTTAGTCTTCTGATGAATAGCACTGAAGGCGACTTGCATCAGGTTTTGGCGAGTGATGAGGATCTTGGTTCTGAGATGCCCTGATGCATTAGCCATCCATTAAGATAGAAATCCATTGCCGCCTTGTCGCCATGTGTAGCTGAGTGTAGGAGACGACATGGAGTGTGAAGGAGGACAATGTGTCCTAAGAAGGTGTCATGAGCATCTACTCAAGCCTGTTACTCAGCATTGCTTTTGCCTGCATCCTTTTCCAGCTCAATGAGGTGCGACCACAGTGATTCTTGTGGCAGAGGAGCTAAAGCTCGGGCCTGTTGAGTATATAAGAGCCCTCCGATGGAACTCAAGTTGTTGCAGCCGTTGGAGCGATAGTGGGACTTTGCGGAAGTTTATGACAAAAGTCCAGTATTGCGAGCCACCGGATGATGGTTGTGAATGATAGAGGAAAGTCTTAACCTAATTGACGCGGGGATTATTCCTGCATCAGCCTAATCGTACTATAAGTAGGGAAAGATGAATACACCCAAGGTTGTAGCGCGTAGGCAGCCACTACTAGCCATGCATTTTGTGAGCACCCTATGAGCCTAGCAGGCTAAGAACAAAAGGGAATGAAGAACCCAGTATTGATAATGGCTTCTCCCCTGCTAAAATGAAGCACAGATGTTACTGTCTGTCCGTGAGGGATGGATCAGATAAGAAGAAACATAGAAATATGACGACAGAAAAAGCTGCACATGGCCTATCTAGTCGGTCGATTCCCAATCTACAACTATAACAGTTCCCTTTCTTATCATTAGCAGATCCCTATGCGTGGTTTGTCGCATGCTTTTTTGAATATCAGCTATAACTGTCCTCATCTCCTACCACCTCCACTGGGAGACTATTCCACGCCACGATCCACCACTCGTTCCGTAAAGAACTATTTCCGACATATCACTCATGAATCTATCCCCCCTTCACCCTCATCCCATGTCCCCTGCCAGGCTGAACTTGCTTTAAATTGAAAGAGGCACTACCCCTGTACATTTATAGACACGGATGCATATTTAAACATCTCACTCATATCACCTCTATCCCGTCTTTCCTCTAAGGTGCCCTACATATTAAGAATCCTTACGTCTGTCCTCATATAGCATCGATAATGAAGACCACTAGACCCATTTTAGTCGCCACCCTCTGATGCTCGACTCACATCTGTTTATATCCTTTTGAAGGTGCCGAGTCTCCAGATCTGCCCACAATATACTCCAAATGAAGTCGCACCAAAGACTATATACAGAGCCACTATCCACTTCGCTGTTTCTCTCTGCCTAGCCATTCATCTCCGTATGCAGCCCAAGCATGTCTTCTAGCTTTAGTGTCGTCGCCGTTTTCTAACCTGCTCATTTAGCTACTTTATTAAATTTTTGTTGTTTGTTTTTTATATATTTTATTTAATCTTTCAAAGACAAGTACATCCAAAATAACCGTACACTAAGCTACCAAACCAACAGTACAACATTTTTCCAGAACCCAGCCCCACCGCATCCACACTCCTTTCCACAGCACCCCCACACTCCCTAGGTGACTAACCCCGCCCCACGCCTCTCTAACACAACATGAGAAAATAGCCTGAAGAAACATCAAAACATAACATATAGATACAGTTCCCGACCATCAGTATCGTTCCCTACAATCTTCCCCACCCCCCTTCCACCAGCTTAGCGACAGAACCCCCCCACTTCCTCACGCCCCCCCCTCTAGCACTTCCCACCATGCCTTCCCCGTTACGCGACACATGCGTTGTCTCTTCCAGAGAGGTCTTATATATGCCCGAGCCTGCATAGCCGAGTACCCCTCATAAATAGAAACCCTACACCCCACACCTCTCACCCTTGCTATCCTATACCCGCGCACTTCACCTCCCTCCCTAACTCCATCCTCCCCCCTATACGCATCTTGGCGTAACACCTGCCACAAACTCTCCCCAACATCACTTCAAAATTGACCCTCTATCGACTCTTCATCGCCGCCCGTTGGACTTAACCTCTCCATGCAGAGCTTATGATGTCGAAAACCCTCCCTTCAAACTCACCCAAGTCCCGGAACAGCACTATTACGTTTCCATGCGGCTCGACATACTGCCACAGCTTGCCGCACTTAAGGGCGTGCCACTTACTACCCGCCCTCATCACCCCCCCCTCCCCTGTTGGCACTCACCCCCCCTGACAGACCAAGCGAAAAGACCCAGGTGTACAATCAACTTCTCTCGCCTAATTTATACCATTATCACAGTCCCGGAATCCTAGAATCCAGGAAGCGCTTTTTTTTTTTTTTTTTTCTGAATTTTCACACACCCCCACCAAAATATGCCCAAAATGAACCCACCTCCCCGCAGCTCCGCAAGCATGCCCAGAGCGACGTTCCTGCGATACATCCTATGCTAATCTCTAATCGTGAGTATAGTACCATCGTGAGCAGTATTTGTATAAACTATTTTTCCATCATGCTACTAGATATAGGCGGACTTGTTAATCTGGTCCCAGATCCCCTTCCAACCCTTATGATCGCAACTTCGCCCCAGATCAGTCTTCCCACTCTACTCATATACTGAAATTTCATCCTCTCCCCCCCTCCTAACCCCTTTATACAGAGCCCAAGATCATACTCCTAGACCCCCCGTTTCCAACCCACAGAGCTTCTACCTCCGTCAGATCTCCCTCTAGCCTCCCCAGAAACAACACAAACCACCCTGAGGAAAGACTTAACCTGTACACAGGCCATCCCCCCAGTCCTATCCTTCCTCCTGGAGTACCATAGCTTTCTCTGCCCCCACCTCTTCAAAGATCATAAGCTCAATCCCACATCCATTAATGACTTGAAAAACCAAAGCACATTGACAACCCTCTAGCCGTCCAACCATCATACACCCCTCCTTCCCAGCCGGCCTGAAAGCTTTATACCCCCTCACATAGACGAGCCGGCTAGAGAAAACCCCCTCCTCTTCCCTTTATATCGGACAGCCCCGACACTCATCCCAAAACCGCCGCGACCTGTCTCATAGCTGCGCCCCAAACACAATTATCCCCAATTCATTCCTTATCCTTCCCCATGCGCCACCACAACCAGGCATCCAACCTCCCCCCCCTTACATAAGTTTGTTCCCACCTTAAACGACCCATTTTTACCTGACCCCTCACCCTCCAATCCATCACATGATGGACGACGGCGCTGCCTATAGTAATACACTAACATTTGAGCACACCTAAAGCCCCCCCCCCCAATTTTCCCCTCTTAGAGCCATACATAATTTTCCCTCGAAATACGAGGGGGCTTTCTTTTCCAGATGCTTAGTTGAAACACTTTCCGCTGAACGGAACCCGCAACACCTTGATCCGGCCCAACCTTAACCAGCTAATACTAGGAATAGAATACCAATATCCGGGGAAGCGATATTCATTATAACCCGCCCGCGATACCGCCCTAATAGCCAGCGAAACCTCGAGAGTTCATCCAGCACATCTACGATCCTTTATTTTTTTTTTTTTACAATCCCCCCTAGGACACCCTGGGATAAGTTTGCCTGATAGATAGTACTTCATTAGACCCCTTGGGATCTGCACCCCGAAATTACCCCCAGACGATTTCGCCAACCCACATGAACGGAGTATATCATCCTCAAGAAGACATTACCTCCCCTCTTGATACGGATGATATTGAATACTTCTGTTTTCCCTACATTCATCTTTTCAAAGCAGCGAAACCACCCGAAACCCCTCTTACTTCCCCCATTATTAACTGGCAGCCCCCCACCTGTGGGTTTCCTAAACTGTATCACAGTATATCATCATGCCAATATAAAGAAGAAATGTTTATGCTTACACTCCACCCGCCTGAACCCCTTTAATCATTACCATTGAACCTTATCCCGCCTGCGCTCAGTGGCCTTCCAACATACGGCAAAAATCAACGGCGATAAAGCGACACCCCTTGTCTTGTCCCCCTTTTCCAATTCCAAACGTCACTAGGATAGCTCCCATTCGAGCATTCACTCAGACGCCACTAGGCCCCCTATAAAAACCTTCACCCAATTTACAAAATTTAGGCCCGCACAGACCTATACTTACCTACTACCTGCCAAACAAAATCCCACATGCACCCTGTTCCAAAAGCACATTCTCGGCATCAATATGACATCAAGATGCATTCCCTTCTACTTCCCCCGATCCTCGCCTTACCCCAATACAACTATATCGCCATTTTTATGTTAGCAGCGTTCGGCACTCCCCACAATAAATCCCGTGACTGATCTTCCTTAAGCAACCCAGGCATCCATGGACTGCCAAGTGATCCAGCCATAACTTGCCGCCACAAAATTTTTACCTCTATATTAAGCAGAGGATATCAGCCTATACGATCCACATTCATAATGACGATCACTTACCCTGGCATTTGGACAAGATCGTAATCCTGCCCGTAACATCTCAGGGTAGCAACTCTACCCCTCCTTTAACATGCATGTAAAATACCTCTTATCATTATATAATCTATTTCCCCCCAAAACGCTAATCTATAAAAGGACCCTGTAGTCCATCTAAGCCCGGCAGATTTCCCCCCCTCTTCAATCCCTTAACCACCCTTCCCCACTTCTTCCCCGTCACCTCCCCCTCCCGCCCTCCCCGCAGCTTCCTCACCCCGCCTAGGTAAACGCCAAGCCCTCCCAGCTACCCTACTTCTTTGCCTTACCCTCTACCCCATCCTGTCTCCGATATAACTCTCTGGGCGTAATATTGTTCAAATCTCTCCCCGAACCATCCTCGAATCTGCTCCACCTGTCACTACCCCATCTTGCGACGCTTAATTGATAATATCAGAGAGGCACTTCTGCCCTTCTGATCCGGAGTTTACGGCGCAAACAACGCTCGCCCCCTTCCCCCCTGCCCATGTTCTAGCCCCCCGCCTCCCCCCCACCCCCAGCCCTATTTGCCTTATTTTTCAAATTCAGTTAATATATCTGTTTTTGCACTCCGTCCTTTTTCCCCCTCAAGCTTGTGTTGTCTTAGACACCTCCCCCCCCCTTCTTTTCCTTTTCCCCCATTCATATCCATAGCTTATCTGATCCACCTGATAAGGATTGTAATTCCCTCTCTGCACACTTCAATCCAGGGTTTTTCCGGGCGAGCCCTCTAGTTCCTGCTTCACCGTTAGCTCCACTTTCTGCCTACCACACGCCTCTCTTCCCTTAACCTTTACTCTTCTTAATTCCCCTCTCTCCTTCCTTCTTAACCACGTTCCCGATTTTGATGAAACCGACCTCTAGATATATGCCCTCAGACCCTCCCCCCAAACCATATACTATCTGTACCTGCCCCATTATCATAAATTCTAAATATTCCCATATCGACCCTCTAATCGATCGCCCTCACCTCCTCTATTTTCGACACAAATATATCATTAAACCCCACGCAGAATTTAGTCCCCACACTTGTATCGCCACTCCGAATTCCCCACCACTACTGCGCTATGATCTGCTCCATACAATCTGCGAGGAGAGGTAATCTCCCCCTCTCGTGCACCTCCACCAGAAACCCAATCAGATTCATCAGTTCCTTGAGTCATATCAATTCTGACCTCCAACACTGTCTGTTGATGCCGTGAAGAAGAGAAGTATATTCTCTATTCAACCCCAGGGATTCCGCCTCCTCCAACAATCCACCAGATCATGCTGCTCCATCAATTTTTTAAAGCATCATTCCTACTCGACCCCCTCCCCTCCCACCTCCCACCCTCTAGTCATTCCTATCTAAACCATCTTGACTAATGTGAAGTTAAAATCCCCTACTACAAGTATACTTCCCCTGCTACTTCCCTCTCTAGCAATTGATTCATAATTTTTCAGAAGGTCCCTTGCATACCGATTTGGTGCAATGAAACACGAGACAATGTTTATCTCCTCAGTTCCCCCATCTCCCTTTTATACCGACCACCCTCCCCTCCTTGATCCCCAGCACAAACCAATCCATCACCTGAATCCCTACCCCTCCTGTTCACCAGTATAGCCTTAACCCCCCGTTTCCGTTCTCCCCCCATACCGTCGACGATGGAGCCCCAAAACCAACGCCTGTTCTCTTGAGGGGTGATTACACGCGCACCTGGACCCTGTGCTCCAACTGCGCATAACCTGGATGTTTTAACCTTCCATGGACCTCTACCTTCCCTCAGCATTTTTTGAGTATTCTTGACCCAAGATCACCGGCCCTTCCCACTTCCGAGGATTTCTATTATTCTTTATTTCTCTGAAAAATTGCTCTCCTTTGGACTGTGGGTGGAGTTCTAAGCCCTTTCACATTTCAAGAACCAAATCCTCAGCCTAACCTATGTCACCCCCTTCCAGCTTGCACCAATCCCCTCATCTCGGTTGCTGCCTGCATGCCCTCCCTCCCTTTCATCAACCCTACCCCCCTTCCGGCCTCCTACTCCCCCCCAAGTCGTCCCGATCCAGCCTATTTTTTTTTTTGTTTGTTTTACGTGTAAGCTCAGGTCCTATATCCCGAGGATTCTTACCCCCTTGATTGCCATCCCGAATTATCCCCACACCACCTCCACTCGAGCCCCACCTCCCCCTGCCATGGGATCTATTTACTGTCGCCCCACCATCACCACCCCACCCCCTCGCTTTAAAATCCATCCGTCCTTATGCAAAAAAAAAGGGATAAACACCCCATTACCCCTTACCACAGAGACCCCTCCTTCTAACATCCTCCCCATATTAAACCCAGGGGTACAAGAATTAATACCATGTCGCCACCCCCAATGTTCAGGCTAGTCACTGCATTGCGTTCGGCACTTTCAATTCGATGCTACTGACGAAAGCCTTTTGAGGACCTCTTCCCTTTCTCCAAAGACTCGCTTGCCATTGTGAACATTCCTCTGTTCCTTATGCCGCCGCTCCTCTCTGACCACCCCTCCACGCGCTCCCTTCCTTGGTGTTGTGGGAAAGATGTTCAAATCCCAACTCCGCCAAATTGCCTACAGGATCTCCTCTGCCACTTTCACTCTCCGAGATATTACATTTAATGTCAGCAAAGAGACCAAAGCGGAACAGCCAGAAGTGGTTATCTCAGTCCTTTACCCCCGGAGGAAAACCGCCGTCACCTCCTTAAGGCTTCGCCTCCTGACTCCCGGGGTCCCTTTTGGAAAGGTCATTATAAATCTCCACCTCACATGATTCCAATGCCATAAGGCGCAATGAGTTCCTGGCGCCACACTCAGGATTATGCTCCTCCTTTAAGAGGGAATGATGCTTAGCGACACCGCAATCACATACCCTACTTGTTTTTCCGCCGAGCCCGAGCCAGGCTGCGATGGGCCCTCGCTCCACTCCAATGAGCCTCCACGTGCAGTTTTCCCCGCTCTCCTCCATGCTCAAAATATGACCGCACAGTCTTTGCACCAATTGTGCACAGTCTCTTATAAGTTTCCTTCCTGTTTAGCGGGATGGAGTCCTCTAAAACCGTCCACCAAATATTCCTCCTGAGCCCGATCCTCCATCTTTTCTTGCATTTCGTCTTGCCTGTCACAGCAGTCGACGCTGCTCCACAGAAATCCTCTCTCAGGGCTCCTTCCTGTGAGTAAAATGTTCCGCCACCTACTCCACGCGCTATACGGCCCAGGCTGATTCATTTCTTGTTTAGGATCGGAGTGCCAGAAATCTCTTTAAGAATCTCTTCTACGCCCCTCGATATCTCCATGGAGCCTCTCGTTTAAACTCCTTCAACCAGTCCTTAAGACCCTTCCATTTCCCCAAGACCAGAACTGTTCAGTACTCTCCAGTGTCTTCCCTGGCCGCGCATGGGGCGCCACCGCACACTCATAACTCCATTTCCTCCCTCAGCCTCGCCTACGCTCCCGCTATGTTTTTATCTTTCTCGCCGCGGCATACGCGCGACTTAAACCCCGCCAAATTTTTTCCTGACGGGCCCCCACAGAGGCCTAGCCATCGCACTCCCCGGCGCGGCACTTTTATCCGCCACCTTTGCCACATGCGGATATCGCTCATTTAACTCCATGTATGAAGGATTAGACGGAGCTCGGCTACACCACGGCCATACGCTCCGCGACGTCACCGGCAAGTACGGCTAGGCTACTTTAAGATCATCAGACACAACCACATCTAGCGTCCCACTCTTCTTTAGCTGCGACCAAAAGTACTTCACACCCTAATACTAGACTGCTCCCCTTAGAATTGCTGCAGCCTGCCAAATATGAATAAGACCTTAACATTTTTTAACATTAAATCCAGCTGCCAAATTCTAGAACATTCTTCAAGCTTAGCTAGATCCCTCCTCATGATTTAATCTACACCTTCCTGGGTGTCTACTCTGATTACAGATTTTGGTATCATTCGCAAAGAGGCAAACCTTACCCGACAGCCCCTTCCGCTAGATGTAAATGTGTGCTACATGTCTTTAAGTCTAGAGAAAGCATAGTTCTTAAAGGGCTTGTCACAGCGTGCTTCTCCAGGGACAGCAGGGAATCAGTCCTCACCTATTGGGTGACAATGGTACTGACGGAGCCCAAGTGGAAAGCATTTCCCCAGCTTTCAAAGAAGCCTTTGGGAGTATGCTACCATGCGATGGTCCACCTTCCCGCCCAAGGGTGCCATCTTTGCTTCAGTCAGATGAGATATATAACTAGGACGTTAGTAAAAAAACAAAAATAAGAATAAAGTATGGGGGTTAGGCAGAGAGGGTTTGTGGAGGACTGATTCCTGCTATCCCTGGGAAAACACCGGTTTTTAAACAGGTGAATAACTACGCTTTCTCCAGCGAGCAAGCAGGGCACCAGTCAGTCCTCCACATATGGGACTCCCCTAGCTCCAGGATGCTGAGGACCAAACCATGACAGCACCAAACGGTTACAGAAGATGAGTCCTCAACTGGGGGGGAGGGGGGGGGGGGGGCAGAAATTCTGCCAACAGACCCTAGTGTCCAACGGTACCATCACTCCGGTAGTCTGAACACAGAAGGGCCGGAAGAGGCACGAGTGCCTATACCCTGAAAAGCTATTACGTGTAGATACCGCCTGGACGAACTGCCACTGTTCTGATGGGGACTAGCCTCTCCAAGCAGAGTTAGTGAGCTGCAAATGTGTCGAATTGAAGACCATGTGATGGCCTTGTAGATTCATCATCAGCACTGAGCCGGCCAGGTTTGCCACCGATGTGGCTATCACTCTCACACGATTGCGCTGTGATCCGGTGGTCCAGGGACAGCCCAGCTCGCTTCATGAGGCCAAGGGCAATACAAGTCCCGCCACCCAAGTGGTACAGAGTTTGCTTGACCGCAACAGGATAAGCCCCCAGTCTGCTGGGGTCAGTAAGAAACGAAAAGCTTAGGAGCTATTGTGATGACCCTGGGTCCGCTGTAGGTAGAAGGCAGAACCCGTTTGCAATCCAGTGTATGGACGTATAATTTCCTCCTGTCCACCGTGAGGCCCGTGGGAAGAACCTATAAATTCTAACTGTTTGATTTTTGGGGGGATTCACTATAAATTCTGTTGATTTTTGGAGGGGATTACTATTATAGCTTTTAACTGGTTGGTTTTAGACTAAGCTTGTGGGCAATTTGCGACTGCTTTCCTTGTATTAGACTTACATTCAGATAGCTACTAGGTGTGTGGCAGATAGAGAGTTTAACTAGGTTTTTTACCCCTGCTGTAACGTGGTTGGTGTAACCGCTATTCCCACGGAGAGAGCTGATTTGTGAGCATTGCACACCTGGCATGACCACTGAGCCAGTTTTGGCAGAAAGCTGAGAAGCATCTCATTACGCTAAGAACAAACCTTTCTATTTTTCTCTGCTTGGCTTAAACCTGTTAAAATTCTAACTGTTGATCTTTTGGGGAGGATTGCTTATTATGTGGGGCTTTTAACTGTGGTGTTTAGACTAAGATTGGGGGCATTTGGACACTGCTTTCCTTGTATAGACTTACATCAGATATCGGTGTGTGCCCACGGTTCAGGAACAGCCTACTCGCCAGAGACACTTAGGTCCGCAAAAAGGCCGAGCACTTAGGCTTCCCGCCCTCCCTACCCCCTCACCCCACCCACCCCAGCGGCTACTTTGCCTTTATAGTCGGTCTCATAAGTGCCATCTATCCTTTCTTACTTGGGGTTAAAAGTCTACATCTTCTTCATCCTTTCTTCTTCTTCTTCCTCTTCTGGGACTGCTACACCAACCATGTCGAGTATTCAGTGCAAATAACTGCCCGGTACTTTCATTTGCCACCCACCCACTCCCTGGACCTTGAGGGTTTGAAGGGAGGGGCTGTCCTTGAAGTGCCCTTGAGGGTTAAGGTTGTAGTTGTGTAGGTGGCTCAAGTAGTAAGGCAAGGCAAAGGAAAATTTCCTTTGTGAGGTTTATTTTCTCCTGCCTCCGCGAGTTCAAATGCAGCGAGACGTAAATGAAATAATGTAGCACAAACCACAAGGCTGCGAAACTTAACTAAACAAGGCTTTTTACTGCTTGGCTTAAATGTCCATACTGATCACATTCGGTTGTCATGTCGACCTCCTTTCATTAACATAACAGAAAACTCTGGTAACCGCAATGCTCCTGAATTGCACACCAATATGCTTTCACTTATTCTCTTCACATAAGCTTTCGTTTAGCAATAGCAATCAGTAAGGTAACTTTGTTATATTCTTTCATAAAACAGTTGGCAAGAATATCACTTAAGATGTCCCTTTTGACATCACACATGTAGCGCAGTTCCATCGGGACAGTTCCTGCTCTGTAGACGGCGGAGAAATTAGACGTCTTCTTCCAGACAGCTATCTCATACGTAACTTTGCTACGGTCATGAGGAGAAACTGCTCTACTTTTAAGGAACTCCCTGAATTCAGTGAGAAGTAATTCAGCCGGTGTATTTTCTGAGCTAGGCGGAGAATATCCTCCTTCAAGTAAATGCTGTTTTAATGTTCTTATCTCTTGGCAATTATCAGTGCTTTTACTTGGACCGAGTTCAGCTGTTTTAAGCATTTCCCTTCCCCCACCTATCTCCACATGCAAGTGCAGGGTAAAACGCTTCAGCGGTTCTTGTAGAGTCTCTCAGAGGGTTAAAAGGGAAACAGTCAGGCGTCTCTTGGCTTAACCAATTACTATCAAACTTTCTGCCTTTGTTCTGTCTTTCACATGTAAAGTTTTTCACTCTTTCTGGCTTCCCACTGTTAAGCTTGCTAGCCGTTCCAAACGCCCCAGATACCTGGTGCGTGGGCTTTTTCCAGGGTAATTCTTTCTCCCGCTGCCTCCTGTGCCAAGGTTCTGCTTGGTCCTTTAAACTCCCTGAGCTGTTACCTTGGGTCGCTCAGTGCCTTTGAATTCTTCTGGTACCAGAAATATTTCTTTGCCCCTGATTCTCCCAGGTCCGGTCCTGCTCCTTCGTGGATCACAGCTGCTCAGTGGGTTCTCTTTCCAACGTTTTCCTGTTCCTTGGTCATCTGACCCATTCCTCGTCCAGTTGCGTGTGTCCTGACTCCTCCTCTCCGTCTTGCTCTTCGCTGCTCGTGCTCATCTAAAACTGTTTCTGTGTCTCATTCCTTAACATGCTGGCTGAGTACTGTACTGCCCGCCTCCTGCTTGGGCGTGCCCAATCAGGGACTTGGCTTCTCTCCTGCCTTGAGGTGAGGTGTGGTTCCTGATTCGCTCTGTGTTTTTTTTCTCTCAGAATAGAAAATCCCGCATTTCCCTTGCATTACTGGTGCTCTCCACCGGATCACTATCAGTTTCCATTGCTTCATAAGAGCCTCCTACGTCACAGATCCCCCCCCTTAAGATATCACGGGCTTCTTAGTCTTTGACGCAACAGCACGTGATTCTATCTCATGGGTTCCGTGCTGATGAGCTTCTGCTGAGGCTGTTGTCTCGGAGAGGCTATTGTGGCTATTTGGGCTAAAGGCTACTATGTTATGCCATGGCTTTAAGACGTTGACATGGTAAACTTGTCTGCGACCTTTCCTATTCTCGGGACCAAGTAAGAATCGGTTCCTACAGCTTGTACTACCCGACATTGGCCTTTCCAATGGCTCTCAAATTTCGGTTCTGTCCCAGCCACCATTACAATAACTTTCTCTCCTACAGTTAGGTGCCGTTGCTTTTAGTTCCGTATCATAATAGGCTTTTTTGTGTTGGCCTGACTACGCTTCAGATTATCCACTGCAACTTGTGAAGTCCGGCGTAGC